>ML663010.1:6813685-7201888 GCA_007570785.1 Antilocapra americana
AAATTTTTAAAGGAAAAACATTTTTTCATCATTTGTTAAGCTGTGAAACTTATCAGTATTGAACTTTAGGAACCATTTGATGATCTTTTTCCACATACCATGCTTTCGTTTACTTTCAGTGCCTTGAGAAATTTTTGTGCACTTCTACTAAGGGAATCAAACAGAAATGTACAAATATGTCTATTTCATTTCATTCAGATCTTTAAAACTTAGAGAATTAACCCTGCATTACAGTTATAAAATCACTTTGCTCCATTATTTCATTTTGGAGCATAATTTTACATATACCAAAAGAATGTTCCCAAAGTATACCTGCAGACCCTCAAGCTTCAGAGTTTCTCCTCGAACCAGAGTGACTCTTCCTGCTACAGTGAAAACCTGAGGCAGGATTTAGCCAGTTTGATATCAGGTTGTTGGTTCTTCTGCATTTCAAGGATCTTTCAGACCTCCTTGTAAAAAGATTTAACTTCAGTGGTAAAGTTAAGTGGTGGGGGAAAGAAATCCTCCACGTATAAAAGCAAATGAGTTTTTAAAGAACAGAAAACAATCTCCATGAATATTAAACTTAGCTCTTGTTAACATTTCCGTTAAAACATGCATTTTGATTAAACCAAACAAACAAACACCAAAAAGATCCCTAGAAGTAGGCATAATCATTTTCTATATACTCACAAATATTTTGCTCTTTTCTGATTATCTGTATTTTTTCTTGCTTTATTTGCTTCATGTCCTTTAACTTTTTCCCCTCGTTATTCATGGAAAGGTTTTCTATCTAAGACTAAATTGATTCTTTACTTACTTCTTATCTGTGAAGTCACTTCAGCAGAGAGTTACTCTTTGGAGTTAGGTCCTCATCTCTAATCTGTATCCCTTAGCTAGAGCGCTCGGTCTGGTGCTGCCCCATCACTGCCCTAAGGCATGGAGAGAGAGGGTTCTTGCTTTGCCCAGCCTGCTCACTGAGCTCCCTTTCAAACTGGTGAGTAAGGAGGTCTGTGAAGGGGAGAAATAGATGTACTGGGTGACTATTTGAAACCAGGGTAATTTGTAAATTTGCCATCAACTTTTAAGTGAGAACTGGGGTAGAGGTTTCCAGGGTTAATATGCTTTTAGAAATCAAAAGGAAAATGGAAGTTTTCATTTC
This sequence comes from Antilocapra americana, assembly GCA_007570785.1. Classification (NCBI taxonomy): domain Eukaryota; kingdom Metazoa; phylum Chordata; class Mammalia; order Artiodactyla; family Antilocapridae; genus Antilocapra; species Antilocapra americana. The sequence continues at coordinate 6,814,827 of ML663010.1, forward strand.
ATTACTGAGGGTTCTGATACGAAAGGATTTTTTTCTAAATTTTACCAAGATTTCAACAATTAATCTATGTACTTATATTAAAATATTCATAATATTGCCATGGTATGCATATTTATATGTGTGAACATGCACACTCAAATACACATGTACACACGCACACAATAGCACTTTTGAAATCATACTATTTAATATCACCTGGCTTTTAATTTAAGTTTGGAACAAGTGAAATAAACACCACTAGGAAAGCGTACCTTTGACCATGAGGAGTGCAGAAAATCACTACTGCAAGTGATACTTCTCATTCATTATGAAAAATTTTTATACTGTCAGTATAGAGAAAGCCACATTTCATTTTGCCAACCAAAAACGTACTACCTAACTGCTTTTGTATAAAAGCTAACACAACTTGTCAAAAATAGCCCTCGCTATACATTGAACTGGTAAAAGCAGTTAAGAACAGTTAGGCGAAGATAAACCATAAAGTTAATTTTTGTATTATTTTCTTTTCATTCGCATTCCTACCAGGTAGGCTTTGTCAAATACCTATAGTAAAGGAGAACTTGTTCATGCATACAGAACAAAATAAAATAAGATTAAAAGCTCCAGGAAATCAGCCTGCTTCAAAAACCATTAACGTGTACCTATCTCTCAAGCTTTACAAATGTGTTAATTGTCGTATTTCAGTCATGTAAATATGTTTCAGCATAAAGTAACCAAGATTTCTTGTTGTATAAGCACTGCTATCTGGGGGTGTGGGGCAGTAGGGAGGGATGAACAAGGACTAAATAACACCCTGTAATGAAACCTGCCTTTGGGCAGCACATGCCTCAGTTCTGAATGCCCAGAAATACTTCGCAGACGCTCCAGGCTGCCTAGCAATGAGGATTTCTAATTCTGGCTAGCTTGACAAAGTAAATACAACTATTGAACATAAGGCAGTTCCTAATAAAAAACAACAATTCCCCCTTGTAAACACCTACATTTGGCCCCATTAAAAATTCTTTCTTCATACCCAGAAACTCACAGACCCTTAAACGTGGAGGTCTCAAAGTAACTAGAGAGCTGTTGGGAGATTTAATGCTGTTGAGATGTTGTCCGTTGTCATTTCTACCGAGCCCTTCATACCCCATCTCAGGGCTCTTGTGGAGCAATGTTCTTTCTGCATTCGCTGGAGGACATTATACAAGCAGGGACATCGGCCATTGTGCTCCCAGCATTCATTCATAGATGGCCAGAAGGAAATCCATATATGTTCATATATATGCTATGCTTACCTCCCAAACTATATGGTTGAGGGAGTGTTCATCCAAAGCTACCAATGTGGAGTTATTCAGTGGACTGAAATTAGTGTGATCACTTAAGCCATTATCTGAATTCAAAATTCTCTGATTCCTGCTTTTTCATATGTTAGAACTCATCTCTTCCATTAGCTATGTATCAGTCAGACCTCTGCCAGTCCCTAAGTGAAATAGAAGAGTAGTCTTAAAAATCTCTTGGTTTTTAGAGATGAACCTTGAGCTTACACACAGGTTTATCTGCCAGCTGTTTACTAAGTAGAAGGCTTCATTCAGATTACAGATTACAGAATTCAAACATTAGTTCTAGTAGACAAAAACAGATTTTTACCTTTCACCACCTCCAGACTAGTCTCCATGTGTTTTAAAAAGAAAAGAGGAGATAAAAAGGAATTCTTCTACAGTTAGTAGTTTGGATTTATTTCTAAAAGAAGGTGTGTGGTTTTTTTCAACCTCAACATTCAGATCTAAAAACCATATATGTTCCTAAAATATCTTACTGTTCTTAAGCTGTCTGAGGGGTAGTACCAATATATTGCTGCTAAAATGTTTCCTCACTTGTCTTGGGGAGAAGAGGTGCCTCCTGGGCGAAGCAGGCCTAAAGAGCCTGTCAAAACGATGGTCTGTCCACAGAAAGATCTCAGGCTTCTCCCACATACTGCCAGAGCAGCAGTAGGCCCTAGATCTCAAGAGTCGCTCAGCTTGGCCCTGCTGAAACTTAATTCAAATTCTGCACACTCTGGAGCTTATATGCTCCTGCCTGCATTGTGTGCTCCAGAGCCCATACAAGCCTTGGGTTAAGCAGAGCCGGAGACCAGTCAAAAGGTTGCCAGAGTGAGAAGCCCCGCCACAATTCAAGAAGAATGAATAGGAGGGAGTCCGTTTGGGGAAAATATGAGGAGTCTCATTCAAGCCGTGATGCACAAGCAGGGGATCCCAGTGACCATGGGGAACTTAGCCACCCCATTCCTTTCTCCTTTATCCATCCCAGAGAAGAGGTTCATGAGTGGGAGGGGTGGGGTGAGCAGTATCTTTCACAGTTTCTACCATCCAGGTTTAGGTAACAATTCAAGTCACCTGATTCCAGCTGTTACCTAAATGATATATATTTATTTTTCTTCAGTCCTGCTCATGTTAGAACATTAATTGGAATAAAATGTGCAAAAAAAAAAAAAAAACGAGAGACCCAAAGATAAGAAAAAGATACTGCCTTTAGTTTGTGTAGAAAATAAAACCATTTTAAGGAAAGTTCTTCAGGAGTAATCTAGTTTGTTCTCTGTCATTATATGACATACAGGAGGAAAGTAACATGACTTCCCATATTTTCAACGTCTAACAATTCAGGAACATTGAAACTGAAACACGTGGTGTCCTTAGTACTGTGCGGCCCCAAAGATTCTGACTCACGTTTTAAGAGGATTAAGTGCAGCAAACCATCCCCACAAACAGCACCGCTGCGAACACTTCACATGGGGCCCAACCCCTCTACCTGGAATCCTCCCGCTGGGCACGCGTGAGGCCGGGACCCACCACTCCCCACAGGACGGTGGGAGCGGGAGGATCCTAGTCACCTAGTGACTAGAGTGTCTTTTCTGAATCAGAAGAAAGGCTCTAGAACAGCCTGTGTACACCGCCTTTTTGGAAAATTCTGTCTTTAAGGGAATACACATGTGTGCCACAACTGTTCTCTGTTGTTGAAAATGTTCCCTTTGCCTGAAAGTTTCTTTTTTCCATGTCCTGTGATGGTCCTTTCTGCAAATTTAGATCTTAGCTCAAATGTACCCTCCAGAAAGGTTTTAACCAATTCAAGTGGTGGGTAGGCCAAATTGTTCACTCAGGTTTTCCTGTTAAAATGTTATGGAAAAACCCAAATGAACATTTTGGCCAGCCTAAACAATATCCCTGGGCAGTATCGTATCACCATATTTCATTTCCTTAAAATACCTCTCACTCTGAGTGATCTTCTCCATTTGTTGCCTTTTCCGTATGTTAGCTGTCTCTCCTTGAGTCAGTAAGTGTCTGTGTGTTGTCCCTTTCTGAAGTTGTTTTTTGGACATAGAGATTTTGCCTGTCTTCTTCCCTGTTTTACCCTTAGTGCTTAGAAAAGGTCTGGATCATAGAGTAAGAATGTGGACTTTGAAGCCAGAACACCCCAGTTCAAATCCCATTTGAATATCCTGAAGTTGAAACATCACTTCTGCTGTTTGTGGACTTGGTCACGTGTTCCACAACTAGCTGAAAGAGAAGCTTGGAAGTGAAGCCTTTTGCAGAATGACTGTATATTCACAGGTTCTTCGACTCAAGTAGAAAGGGAGAGTGGACACTGGAGGTCAGTGATCAGTCTGTCATAGTCTCCAACCTTTCAGAACCCAAATATCCAGCACAGCCTCTTTCCACACATTACCTGCTCTTCAGGAATAAGTGGGGAATCCTGCTGGTGAGGAACTGCAAAAATTCTCTGCCCTGGCTGCAGAGGAGTATAGCTGGGTTTGCAGCCCTTCATCTGCTTTCTGGAAGGAACTCTTTTGTCTACTGTCCTCTGTGTCCCTTTAGGAAGTTACTCCTTGTCCATTATCAGTGACAGCTACATGAAGTCACTATGAGAGTGTGTGCCCTTTGGGGGCTGCACTGATTTTGTTTGTTTGTATTCATTTATTTATTCATTTGGCTGTATCAGGTCTTAGTTGCGGCATGCAGGAATCTTCCACCTTTGTTATGGCTTGCTGGTTACTTTAGTTGGTGGCATGAGGGGTCTTTTCATTGTGGCATGCAAACTCTTTGTTGTGGTATGCGGGATCTATTTTCCTTCTGCATTGAGAGCACAGAGTCTTAGCCACTGGACCACCAGGGAACTCCCTGGAGGCTGCAGTTTCTCCATCCCACTTATAGATTGATTGGTGGGTTCCCTGGTAGCTCAGCTGGTAAAGAATCCACCTGTGATGCAGGAGACTGAGTTCAATCCCTGGGTTGGGAAGATCCCCTGGAGAAAGGAACCAGCTACCCACTCCAGTATTCTGGCCTGGAGAATTCCACGGACTATACAGTCCATGGGGTCACAAAGAGTTGGACATGACTGAGCAACTTTCACTATAGATAGATCAGATTCCAGGACCTAAGATTCTGTAGGCGTTGAAAAATCCTAGACTCTTGACCAGGCTTGTTTCTTTGACAAAACAACGCCCTCCAAATCATATGAGGTTGCCAGTCGATTTGCTTCTCTTCACTTCCACATGCAAGTAATCAGAGCGAAAAAGCTGTCCAGTCATATTGATAGTTCTAGCATTCAGCTGTAGGAATCAGGTCCCATCTAATTATTTTATGCAGTTGGAAAGTTGATACCAGAAAATTGGGAGCCAGTGAAATAACTGGAAGGGCTGAGGGATTATGCCACCAAACTGGCCTCCAAGGAGGCTGCTGCATCTACCAAAGTCAGTTAGGTGAGGAATTGGGAGGCAGCAACTAGAGCTACTTCCTGAAAGTGCCTAGTTCTGTGGCTGTAATCCTGCAGCTAGAAACTTCCCGTGGCCACTGCTGCCGGTGCCTCTTGGCCCTCGGGAAGCAAGTCACTGGACACTGAAATTGGGTGAGCCTCCCTCCCCACAGCTGACTCTCTGCTCTTGTGATGCCTATGAAGCGGTCGACTAGTCACTAGGATGAAAAAAAAAAAAAAAAAAAACCACTGTCCCTGCAACGGTGTTTGCCAATTGCTGCAGGAAAAGTAGCAGGAAGATAAGTACCTGCTTCTTTTCCACCTTCTGAATCTACTGTGGCTGTGGATAAGCCTAATTCACACCTTTCCCGCTTCTTACCTGCGGGTGGACACACCCCAGGGCAGTTGAAATGGGCGCTGTCCACCACAGCTCTCATCTTGTAAGACCTGAGTCTTATTTTCTGGCCTCTCTGTCCTGCCTATCCCCGTCCCTTTCATCTTACTTGTAACTAGCTTGAAGCGATCTGAAATAATCGACTTGAGAAAGAAGGCAGCACCTTTAATCTGACTGTTGTCTCTGGCTCCCATTTTCTGGCCAGCCTCTTAATGAGGCATTTCACCACGGCTCAGAAGCACAGACGTCTGTGAAGGTCGCCTGCTTTGGTGTGCAATCGCAGAAGTAGCTGGGCTTTCTCAGCTCTCTAACTCCCCAAATTATAACCTTTTCGTTAGTTTAGGCTATGAGCTGCAGGCAAGTGCCTCCTTTAATAGAACTGTCATCCCTCTACCTCTTCTAGCACATTCTATGGCTCCAGCCTAAGTTCATTTCTCTTTTGTAAATAACTTTGCCGAAAGTGGCAAGAAGCCACTAACACGCCAATATTCTGAATTTCTCCAACATTTCAACTAGAGCCACTGACTAGGAGATATGAGGTTTGCCTTCCAAGTTGTCACAAGCCTAATGAGAGTCATCAGCTTTCCAACCTGCAATACTGACCTCACTGCCCACCTTCTAACCACTAAGCCAACCTAGATTTTTGAGGCTAGAACTCAATCCATTTTTTAGATATCAAATTCTCTATAAACAGGATATAGGTTAGGCTGTTATTAAAGAAATTCAAAAAAGCAGTGGCTTAAATAATATAGAACACATATTGTCCAATTTGGTGACCCAAGGCTCTTTTGGTGATCAGGTGGTGTCAGGAGACCCTAAGCTACTTCTGTGGTTTTGCTCCGCCCGCCTCAGCCCGTAGCTTCCATTTGATGGTCCAGGATGGCTGCTTCAGTGCCTGCCCTCAAGTCCACATTTCAGTCAGTGGGAAGAAGGGAAATTTAGCTTGTCCCCAACATGGTGGAGCTTAAGAGCAAGAATGCAAGTAAAGGACCACATAATTACATATCTCGATATTTAAAAGTTATCAAGCCAACAAGTCATTAAATATATTTTATCTTCCTTTCTTCACAAGTATACCTTCCTGGGAAGCCAAGTTTAAATTTAGGATCAGGGTTCCACTCCAGAAGATGGAAACATAGGAGGAATTGGCCTAGAGCTTACCTCCTTTCTCTCCCCACCCCTGCCTCCTTCCCACACAGAAGCAGGCAGTGTGATGTGCTTGGGGACACCTGGCCTGCACATTCAAACTCTGTCCACACTCCCCACACATAGCCATCCCTAGGTTCCTCCTGGGCCCCCAGGAGTGCACCCAGATAAAGAATTTCACCCACAAGGGACAGACCTGGGGAGAAGCCCTGTGCAGGCTTTGTGGCCGTTCGCACAGGGAGTTCTGAGGCCCTGAGTACCCAGAGGGTATCCTACAAAGAAGGGTACATGCTCTAGACGGGCAGAACCCCTTCACCCTGGTTAACTCCTCCCCATGGTGGGAGGAGCATCAGGGCGGGGGGGGGGGGGGGGTACCCTCTTGCTGGGGTTGAATAGTGATGCCAAGGGAGAGGGAAGTGAATGTCACTGCCCCCTCTCTAAGGATCTGAGCTTGAACTTAACCATGGCACTTCTGCTCAGGATGAAGTCACCAGAGCCTAATTGCTCAGCCTCATCTACTGGCCAGGGAAGCTGGGAAGTGTGGCCTTTATTCTGGGAGGCCCTGGGTCCCTCTCAGAGATTTTTTTCCCTCTGCAAAGGAAGAGAATAGATATTTGGAGTAAGCTAACAATCTCTGCCACAGACACATGCCTTTTCACAAATCACACTTTTGTTTAGACAACTGAGTTCTTCACAATCTGCTTTCAGAGAGGTGAGCTTGGAGGCAAGACAATACTGTCGGTTATAATTGACGGTCAAAATAATTGCACACCTGAGCATTTTTCAATGGGCAGCCAGTGTGCACTGCTGCGACTCTGAAATTCTGTCTAATTTTCAGATCAATCAGGAAGAACCAACTGAATCTTTTTCAATTCACAGGATATAGTATGGTTATGAGATTCAATAGAACAGTTTAAATCTGCAACCCTGAGAATGAATTGGATCTTAAACAGAAGTGAAAGCTAAAACCGTGACCATGTTTTGTCAGAATTTTTTCCAGACATATTCAGCCACTATCAAATGTACATTGATCCAAAAGGAGCAAAAATATGATTCCGGCATGATTTCTACTGCCCCATTCATGTATAAGAGTAATACAGAATTCACCAAAATTAGGCAGATTTATCTCCCACATTTTAAAATTTTAACCAGATGTAATTACAATATAACATTGTATTGTAATAATGTAATTATCATGAAATAATATAAATGTAAGAATATGAAATATAATAATTATGTAATAGCATATAAGATTTTTTTTTTTTTTTGCAAGTTGAAATAACGCCCTGAAATCTTGTGAAGAAATAATGGCGATGGCACTTCCCTGGTGGTCCAGTAGTAAAGCTCCACACTCCCCATGCAGGGGGCCTGGATGTGATCCTTAAGACCCAGTGCAGCCAAATAAATAAATAAAAATGATTTTTTTTAAGTGAAAGTCTCCCTTCATAACAGTGATACAATGGGCCCAAAATTGCCTCCTTTAATACGAAGTCATGCATTTTTTCACTGGCCCAGACACCAGGCACCCAATGTTCCCCATTTTCACTATTGTATTACTGAGTGTGAGGGAAATTGTTTAGGCTTTTTTAAATCGTATTTGTGGCTGAGAGGGATCGTCATTGCTACGTGTGGGCTTTCTCTAGTCGTGGTGAGCGGGGGCTACTCTCTAGTCGTGATATGCAGGTTCTCACGGCAGCAGCTGCTCTTGTCGCCGAGCACCAGCTCTAGGGTGCACGGGATTCAGGAGTCCTGGTGCATGGGCTCAATTGCCCACGGCATGTGGGATCTTCTCGGACCAGGGATCGAACCTGTGTCCCCTGCATTAGCAGGCAGATTCTTAGCCAGTGAGCCACCAGGGAAGTCCTGTTTAGACTTTTTAAGTCTTACCAGAAGCAAAGACTATTACTAGAGTTTCCTTTTACATGTCTTGACAGCACCACAGTCAAGGGCAGTGTATAATAAATGCTCAGACTTAGTGACCAGACCTGCTGGCCAAGTCCAGTGTTCGGTTGCTGTTGCTTATAAATATATGTTTTTTCATTAAACTGGTAGATTCATTTCCTTGCCCTAATAAGCTCACTTATTTTTATCTTTTTTCATACTCTTTCATGGGGTTGTCTTGTCCCATATGTGTTTTTATAAATCACCTCAGATGGCTTTTTGGAACAAGAAAAGGTATAAATAAATTAGCATAGTACTTAATAATTCATAAAACACTTCATATCTCATCTGATCCTGGTAACAGTCTTATGAGGGGAGAAACATTCACTTGTGATAGATAAGGATACTAAAGCTAGACAAGTCAAGTGATTTCAGTTCAGTCGCTCAGTCGTGTCCGACTCTTCGCAACCCCATAGACTGCAACATGCCATGCTTCCCCGTCCTTCACTATCTCCTAGAGTTTGCTTGAGCTCATGGCCATCAAGTCAGTGATGCCATCCAACCATCTCATCCTCTGTCACCCCCTTCTCCTCCTGCCCTCAATCTTTCCCGGCATCAGGGTCTTTTCCAGTGAGTCAGCTCTTCACATCAGGTGGCCAAAGTATTGGAGCTTCAGCTACAGTCCTTCCAATGAATATTCAGGACTGATTTCCTTTATGATTGGCTGGTTTGATCTCCTTGTAGTCTAAGGGACTCTCAAGAGTCTTCTCCAGCACCAAAAGCATCAATTCTAAGGCACTCTTATTTGAGTGAAGTGACATAGACGTGACTTATCTGAGGTCATACTGACAGGGAGTAGAGTATCAAACTGCCACTAACTGCCCCTGTGAAGAGACCAGTGTAGAACCTATATGTTCAAAGGTGTTCATAAGTTTTCATTTAATCAATCATTAAATTGATTATGTTTTAAAGAAAAAAGAAAAAAAATCTATTAGGAAGTATTTTGAAATATTAACCCCTATTTCTGTGATTGTGAGTAATGGAAAGTATGACTTTTCAGGAAATGTCATAAATTTTTAAAAGATACAAACAAATCTCTATTCATTTGCTAAAGATTAAAATGTACTACATGAGTTGTTTTCAGAAAACATACGGTGCCCAGTGGTTTGGTCTTGGAAAAATATGAAAAATGTAAGTTGATTAGGATTGATTCTCGGGGCTGGTGCATCGAGATTTCCCGGGGGGGAGGGAGGGGGGAGGGAGGGGTTTCTGGAGGGGGAGCATATGTAAACCCATGGTGATATCATGGCATTGTATGACAAAAACAATAAAAGGGAGGAAACAAAAAAACAAAAAAAAAGTTTATTTTAATGGGTATTTATCTGCAATTTGTCTCAAATCTAGATTCATTATCTTGCCCTGTCTGTCTGGGAACTGTGAGTGCTAAACACAGGTCTGCAGGCTGGGAGAAAAGGAATTAGGAAGAGAACTGTGGGAGCTGGGAAGCTCAATCCTGTATGTAATCAGTAGAGTTGCTGATTCAGGAAGGAACAAAATATAATCAGTGGTTCAGCCCAACAGAGGGACAGAGAGGTTGGCAGAGGGGGAAGAATTCCAGTCCAGTTCAGCTTGATCCCCCTTGAAGCCACAGAGCAAAGCACTTCTACCACTGTTTCTTTGTTAGGACCCAGGGCTTCCTATGGGCCTAAGGGTACCTTTTGGCAGGAACTCCCCTCATCTGCCAGAGCATTTTGTCAGCCTCGCTGTTTCCTACCTTGTAGCACTGAGCACCGAAGAATTAATACTTTCGAACTGTGGTATTGAAGAAGACTCTTGAGGGTCCCTTGGACTGCAAGGAGATCAAACCAGTCCATCCTAAAGGAAGTCAACCCTGAATATCCATTGGAAGGACTGATGCTGAAGCTGAAGCTTCACTACTTTGGCCACCTGATTTGAAGAGCTGACTCATTGGAAAAGTCCTTGATGCTGGGAAAGATTGAGGGCAGGAGGAGACAGGGGTGACAGAGGACGAGACGGTTGGATGGCGTCACCGACTCAATGGACATGCGTGTGAGCAAACTCCAGGAGACAGTGAAGGACGGGCAAGCCTGCCATGCTGCACTCCACGGGGTCGCAAAGAGTCAGACACGACTGAACACAACAAACCAGTGGGACGAATCGCTGTGAAGCACCCCAGGCCTCTGCAGAAACTTGGGAGCTGTCACACCTTCCCCAGGTCCCTTTGCCTACACAGAGATCATCATTCTAGACCAGGCATTCATGGGAAAAAGAGGCAGGCAGCCAGCCAGATAAGCATCTCCTGCCTCAGCAGCACAATGCCTTCCTCTCAGGATCTGGGGAAAGAAGATCAGGTGACAGAATTTTAGCTCAAGATCTAAGGTATGTTTTTGCCCCTGGCCTCAGAACCCCAGGTATAAAACGAGAATGATGAATACCTTGATTTCGTTTATAAGATGAAATCTGGACTAGATTATTTGTATAGTCCTGATTTTTTCCATTACTTGGTGAAACTTCAAGGTCTCGAGGTTTATATCCCCCACAGCCTTGCAGCTTTAGTCTAAAGGAGGTCACTGTGCTGTGTGGAGTGTCTTACAGCATGTTCTTTCAGAAGACAGATCTGGGGTGCAGCAGCATCTGAACGCTGACATGTCAAGTGTGTAAATGCTTTGGAAGCCTCAAAGGGAAAGTGCCTGACACACCTGGCAAGCCTGGAACCCACCTCTTCTTCTTCCTCGATGCTTCACATCGCACTGACATGGCGCACAGGGGGAGGCTTAGAAAGGGAGGAAACAAAACCCACTGCTTGAGAATTTAGGCTGCCTAGTAAGCTTATTCAAGTAACAGTCAACAAAAGCTGGCAAAATTCCACAGATTCCCATGTTTCCAAGAACCATCCTTGGGCTTTTTTCAGAGGACACGGGTGCACAACTAGCTTTTACAGTGTAGCATTTGGTTAGGAGCATTTAACCACATCACCCCAAATTTCTGTGCTCAGAAGTTACACATGAATGGTATTTGACTTTTCTTCAAAGCCATTCAACCTGAAAGATTCCCAAGCATGTCACACGTCACATTTAGCTACTTTTGCTATGAAGGGCTTTCAGCCAACTGGCTCACGCTCATTGCCTAGAGAAGCAAAGGAAGAGAAATTTTTAGCAAATAGGTAAGCTCCTGAAATAAATTATATTTATGCTGGTTCTGAATAAAGTACACTAGTTTCCCCATTTGGATTGCCAAAGCAATAGGACCTACCAAACTGCATCTTTAAAATGTACTGATTCTACCCTTAAGCAAATCACCATTTCTACATGCCAGAATTCAATTCATTACTTAACACCTAGCCCTTCTACATGAAACTTTCTCTTTTCCCATCCCCCCCACCACAATTTCTGCTTTAGTCTCTACAATTTTGTAGATGTAACTTGGACTGTTCACTGTGAGGGTTAATTGTGTGCTTGCCTCATGCCTGTTACTGGGATATAAGGCAACACGAAGTTTGGAGGAGACTCTGTTCATGTATCTTTTCAGAATGCCTTGCTTTGAGTAGATTCTAAATATTTGTTGACTCCAGTTGATTTCCTAAACAGCCTAATCACCGACTGACCTCATCTCTGTGGGGTCTTAACCAAAAGTCCACACACACACACATTTTTTTAATGGTGACTTTTCTTTAAGTTTCAGAGAGCTTTTAGGTCACGCATGTTCCCTGGTCATTTTTCCTCTGCTCATTAGCAATAACTACAAGATCTTAAACATTTCCACTCAGATAATTAATAATCTCTTTCCTTGTTGCTTCCTCTCATGAACATTGATAGAGTTAACACTGCAAAGACATTCATGACCTCAGACTTGAGCGTCATATATGTCTTTTAGATTCCTGAGCCTTTCGCACTTTCATTTCTACCTGAAATCCTTTCTAAAACTAGGGTATGAAGAAATGAAAGAATTGTTTAAAACAAAGGAACAAATATGTCTTTCTTTGAATTCCTTTTTATTATTTAAGAAATAGACATTTATTGACTTAATAAGTGACAGGCTGAGTGCTAAGGATACAAATGAATAACACTGTATTTATATTACTGTATGGATATTCTATTTTTCTGGACCTCCCTGACATCTTTGTTGATCATATATCTATATAATAGTCTTTCATCCTAGATATATTTGAGTCAGCAAACTGAAATCAAGGAAGAATATTTTCATAATTTGTAATGTTTTTAAAATGTTTTGATCCTTGCACACAGCTTGTGTTTACATGACACTAAACAAGCCTTTTATCAGGCAAGAAACTAGCCAGAACATATGCTAGTGTATCACAATATTTTGACCCCCAAAAAATGTTTTTTCCCTTTCTCATCTTGATTTTGTTTTTCATATCCGAGGGAGTTTTCAGATGAAGAGTTTCAGATAGGTTGTCTCCCGGTCAGTTCAGCCTGTCGAGGTTCTGCTTAGTCATCAGGGGATGACCCCATCCTGTGCTGCTCACCCTACACCCACCCTGCCTCACACAACAAACATGTTCCTTTGAGTTTAGATTTTTATGAAATAAATCATGTGGTCTGGGAGCAATGATAATTAAAGGAACTTGATGGAGATCCTTTTAAAAACCAACCAAAAAGTTTCTTTTGAAACATATTTCTCCCTAATTACAATAACTATTCTGTAGTTACTGGGTCTCCTTAAATCAACCTGTATCTGCAGACAAACAGGTAGGAAGGGGAGACATTCAAAGCCATACTTTACTTTTGAAAACATGACCGAGTATCAGGCATAGAAACAGACTTACTAAGACTTCTACAGCAGATGTTATGCTGACCTGTCTGAGCATATGAAAAATATTGACCCTTTAATTGATATCATTTTTTTTCTTATGCCCATTTAGCTATGAAAATGGTTAAGTTCCTTAAAGAAGGTATAGCCTTGAAATAAAACATCATCAGGTCAACTTAATAGACAAAGGAAAACAAGCATTTGCAGGAATCCATAATTGCCAAAAAAACTACATTCAATTGAAAATACCATCTTGGAGCTCTAAGGGGGGAAAAAAAGCCAAGAAACAACCCTGCTATTATTATGTGATATTTTTCAATTATGTTTTTATTTGTGCACTTACCGTGTTTTCATTTCTACCTAAATAAGAAAAATTGTAATACATTTAGGTCTGGACTCTGGAAATATGCCACTAAGATTCCTGGACCAGTTTCTATAATGGCTACGATTTGTAAAATCTAGTAGGAATAGAATGTGATTATATTGGGCTTTAATCTGAAGAATTGTTTTAGCAGGAATTTTATATGCAAGACTAAATGCTGATCAACAGAGCATAATATTGTATTCTGAAGTGTGCTGGCAAAAGCAAAATTAATTATTTTTTTTTTCTTCTTTCTTTCCTTCCCCTGAAATCTTCTGCCATAGCGACTGCATTTGCCTCCAGACTTGTCAGACACTGTGAGCCGCTCAAGCAAACAGGATCTGGCAGAATCCGCCAAGCTGCTGGGCCCAGGCTGTGGCATGACGGCCGGAGGCAAGAAGCACCTGGACTTCTAGTGACTCCTCCTTAGTCATTGCCTGCAGAATTCTGTGACACCCTAATTATGATTGCTAATAGCTTATGTAAATATTTTTCTTAACGATGTGACCCTTCAATCCTTGAAAAGTAGTTAGGATTGCAAAATGAGGCCACCATTCGTCATTATTTTAACCAACTTTTTATACAGAAATAGTACAGCAGAAATACTTTCACTTTAAAATTTTGTTTTATGCTATATCTAGTAAAGAATTTTATTTTTAAATAAAAGCAAATAAAATGTCCAAAATTCAGGATGCCTTACAAGTGGTCATTAAGCGTATGTGTATATAAGGCACTTGGTTCACAGCAAAGTGCATGTTACAGCAGGGAGCGTATAAAACATCATGAAATTCAAAACTGTGAGAAACATTTTTTTCTCTTCATTTCTGAAAAAGACACCTCCCACCAAAATTGCTTTTATGAGATAAAAACTTTGCTACTATATAAAGACTAAAATAAAATAAATTTGCATTTATGTATCCTATTATGAAATTGATGAAGATAATATTTGGGGATGAAGAATCCATTAAAAATAGTCTACCACAGTAGTTAATAAATATAAGAAACTTGAGTAATAGAAAACTTAGACAAAGAAAGGCAGGGCCTCTGTTTAAACAGAGTCCACACTATGAAATTATGTCAGTAGACATAATTCAAGATTGAAATTCAAACTGACAGCTACGTGAATGCTAGGATACTGGGGAAAAACATGTATGGAAGCTTGGCAAGAGATTTTTACAAAACATAGGTCTGAGACAAAGTGTAAAACTGAAGGTAACTCAAATTTCTATTGCATCAGGTAAAACTTTGTTAATTATGAACATTGGTAGATGTGTACATTTATAACCATATAAACATGTCTTTGGGGATATGTAACATATTGAACTAGTTTTCATAGGAAACACCAGTTTTTTGAATCATAGTTCCATGTTCTCAAAGCTTTTGACAAATAGACAAAAAGTAAAAGTTTAAAAGTAATTTGCATACTTAAGTAATATGCAAGTAACCCACTGTAGCATAAACACATACTGTATAAGATTCTCAGTTTTTAAAAAGCTGTTTAACATCTGTTACCAGAAACTGAATTTTCAAAATACATTTCCAAATATATTAGACTATCTTGAAGCAGTTATATCTAGCACTTTTAAGCAGTTTGCTTTTAATATACCACAGATTATACGTTATTTGTTCTTGACAACATTGCAGAAAACAAAGACTAGGTCTTTAAAACTGTCTAACCAATATGATGAATGTCAGTCACTTAAAAAAAACCCACTGTAGCATAAACACATACTGTATACAGCTTTTATTCAGAATTAGAATAATTGAATCAATGACAGTGATTTGCCAGGATGTCAAATCTCTCCATCATATCCTGTCACTACCAGTTTATTTTTTGTGATCGAAATCAAAAAGACAACTATTTTGTCACCCGCTATCTCATTAGTACTAAAAATCAGGTTTCTTCTATTTTTTTAGGATGTCTGGTTTATTTTTTTCACTTCTTTTAATTCGAAAGACACAAATTCTTCTCCATTTTCTTTTCAAAATAAAGTTTAAGAATTGATCTGTCAGTTAAAATTAAAGGGCTTTTATATTAACGAAAGGTGCTTTTAAAATTTAAAGCAACTTCAAAAAAATCAATTTAGTCCATAGATAATAAATAATATGCAGATTCTCCACAAAAGCTTTGCTATGTCCTTTGAAAGCATTATGAACAATCTGAATAAAGTGAATATTTTAGTAGGGTTATTATTTTAATAAGTCTAACCTTTTCCTTACCGTGTTGTGATTCATTTTATACAAACACACAACAAAACAATTACATAGCATTTGACTCTGAAAAGGAAATGTGAGGTCATCAAATATAAAAATTGCTTGTCAAAAATACTTAGCAGGTCATTGATTTACTACCCTAACTAACACATCTGTAAAATTAATGGCCAATTACTAGTTAATATATGCCTTGCAAATAGATAAATACTATAAAAATTGAATGTGCATGTTTGAACCCTTATTTTAAATAAAAAGAAACTTTTAAAACTCAGTAAAAGTGCATTCTGAACAATAATAGTACCTGGGCTTTCCAGAAATTAGATCCAAGTGCTTTGGTGTTCTGATTCACCAGGCAGGCTTTGTTAAAATAAGCTACTGAAGAGGGATGTATATTTTTATTTTCCTCTGATAAAAACCCACTCTAAACATGTGTTTTCTTTCTTTCTGGAAACTTGTCAGTTATCCATATGCTAATAACTTACTACATTAAAATACTGGTCTTCAATAATGCTACTGTAGGTATACAAACAATTTTGATGAAATGTACACTATTAACAGATTCTATTTTTCAATTATCAGGTTGTCTCAAAGATATTTAAGTTAACAATGTCAAACAGTGTTTGAAATGTCCTCATATCTTGTAAATGTTTCTAAAACTTCTAAATCCTCTATGGCATTCATTTCTTACGCTAGATTTGCCTTTCTTTAACGTGAGGTAAATATTTTGACTGCTAGAGTCTGCTCAGGTGCTGAGGTTCTAAGACCTCTTGAATTTCTTTTTAGTAGCCACCAATTTCCACTTTTCCATTTATTCTTTATCTCCACCTCCAGGATCTGCACATACTAACACTAGACAAAATAAAACTACTTTAAAAGGAAGCAACACTCTGCAATCAATTCCCTGTCTATCTTTTAAAGAATCAGACACACGAATGCGCATACAAAGCAAAAGTTGAGAGAGCCCTATTCATTTGTTTAAGCCCATTATGAACATCACTTCTAAAGCATCATGTTAATGCTTTCCAAAGATAGTCACCATCAACACTACCAAATTTAAGCAATACTAACCCTAAATACTTAACACTTTGAACTTTAAAACTGAGCAGTGAAGTCATTCAGAACAAAGGCAAAAAAAAAAAAAACAGTTGAAGTTTATTCTTGAAGAACAGAGAAAGGAAGAATTTGTGTTTGGCCTTGGTGAGCCAAACATTATACGAAGAGAAAAACCCTTTTTTTAAAAAAAAAAATCTTGTTTACATTAAGGCGCAGAGCAAAAAGAAATAAGCAGAATTATGGACACCATCCTAAAATGACATAAATTCACAAAACAAAGCTGAATCTTGGAATAATACTGTATGAATAACTCTTAAGAAACCTAGTAGTGATGTTTCTTTAAAAGAAGGAAGAAATGATTATGTCCAAAAGCCAGTTTTCCATTTAAGAGGAGACACAGCTTTGGGGTGGGGGAGGAGGGATATTCTGAGAGTTCATTGTGGTAAAAAGCATTTGTTTACTTGGTGTAATTTGAATGTTCTTACTCAGACATTCAGCTCAAATTCTGTTCACCTGGTCTCCCTAAGTCAGTCAAGTCTGGAGAAAAATCTTGTGATTCTACCAAGGACAACACAAATAGCTGGCCACCATCCTGGAGGATGGCATCAAGGCATCCCTGAAGAGTTCCCATTCATAAATATATAAATATACCTATCAATAAATAAATAAAAGTTATTTCAAGAATGAGTAAAAGGCCACCTCTGGGCACAGCTTCCACAGTGTGCCTGCCATGCTGTCCCCGGGGGTGTGCCTGGAACTCCATTCAAAAGGACAGCTCATCTCCCTAGGGTGAGGGCAGAAAGCAAGGCAGCCGACCCATCCTGCTGGACCAGAGGGCATCTACAGCTGAGCAGCTGCATCAGACTAAACCAGGCTGCGGAGCCACTGCACCCTGGCAAGCTTGACCCTCTGAGAACACGTATACGTGCCTAAGCGCACACCGGCAGCCTCTGCTCCACAGCATTCCCCTTCTCCCATCCCCACCTGCACCCAAATGTCACAGCCAGTTCTCCAGAGTCTCTGCTTCCTGCACAGCAGAGCCGTGGGCCAAGACCAGCTGCCTGACCCTGGCCCAAATCATAGCCGGCTGGAAACCACCCCTTCTTGCAGTGAGGAGGTGAGGTAGCCAGCAGCCCCCACACACACTCACACACAGCCCTCCTTGGACATTTCCCCTGACACGTGTTCCTCCAGGAGTGCAGGTGGCAAAATGTCAAGAGGGGGAAATATCTGCACAGGTATACCAACAGTGCATATGTGTAGGTGCTCCTCTGCAGAAATGTGCATGCATGCAGCACAGACAGGATCAAATTGCATACACATGTATAAAAACGGCAGTCAGCATGTCTCAGTGTGCAGCACGTCTGATGGAATAAAATTATTAATATAAAGCATGCCAGAGAGATCAATCACAATTATCTGTTCACAAGTATATTCTTTAACTAGAAAATAGTAGATGTTGAACTAGATTATTTTTTTTAAAGCCTCCCATTAATTTCTCTATTTCTGATTGTTTGCCTTCAGGGATTAAAAACAAAACCAAAAAAGAACAGAGTACAATTCAGTGGGAGTATGTCTTTGTCCCCAGAGGGTTTTGCCTGTGCAGGCATTTAATCTAGACTGCCAGACCCCCAGCCTTTGACAGAAGCGTGCAGAAGAAAACTTATCCATATTGACTTATATGTTACACAGAACAGACAGAAATAAGAGTCTCAGACAGGCCTCTTTCACCCAACAAAGGCTCATTTTTTTCCATCCTTTGCTTGGGCTCAAGCACTCCTGCCCTGCGTGCCGCCACTTTAAACATGATCAGATCTGTGCTTCACTGCAAATAACAAGAGACCAACAATGGGCCCTGCTTCATAGATTTGGGAATGTTTGGCTTAAGCTGCCAATGACTGAAGGCCTTTAACTCCCACCGGCCAGTCACAGTCCGCTTTGTTGTTGTCTGTTGATGTGTCTGTGCTCATTATTCCTTGACATGCAACATCCCCCCTCCACCCTCCAACCATCCACAACCACACAGAAAGCGAGATTCAAATGGAACAGCTGTAGTGGTTCAATGGGAAATGATGCCTCTTGTGCAAAGGGGAGGGAGACAGAAAAGGGAGAGGGCCTGTTTGAGAAAGGCAGCAGCTTTCAGGGAATCTTGTATAAGAAATCTACTTTTGAATATACTTCAGTGAAATCACTGTTGAAACAGGCTGACAATGGAAATCTGCCCAGATTGAAAATGCCAGCCCTAATTCAAAAGACAATTTCTAACAAATAGCTTGTTGCATTTTTAAATTATCTTGAGACTTTGAGCTTTTGAATTGAACAGATAACTGGGAAATGGTACCTATACCATTTTGTATATGTACTCTGGATATAAATGGGCACAGATCTACACAGAGCTTCCAGTGGAGTTTTTTTCCTAACATTTGCGATTTGATACCTGTAAATATTATCTCCTCTTAAGGATCATCAGGATTTAAAACAGAGTATGTATGAAAGTAACCATTGGTTTAGAATGTTAATCTAACATGGAAACAAAATTTGTAACACCACACTATAAGGTTAAAAAGAAAATAGTATAATAAAGGAAATACAAAGGCTTTGGCATGGTTTTTACAATCAACAATGGTTAATTTTGATATGTAGTTGTGAACAACTTCAAAACACTTAAGTTTAAAACTCTTGCAAGCACTTTTAATTGATTAGGAATGAATTCTAGATGCACAAAATGATTGGACTGTGAACAGTAATACAACTATATCTAAGAACAATTAACTTTTGCTGGCCAAAAAAGAAACTTATGATTGCATGAAAATGTGTATAAAACATCTATAGAGTATTCTTGTCAAATATAAATGAAATTAACTTTATTATAGAAATCATTCTGAGGATTTCTAGGGAAGACAAATACTTACATTTTGACATAAAACAAATTGGATTATATCAAAGACACACTCTACCTTTCAGCTATCAACTTTTTTCTTCCTTGAATTTATATCTTACCCTTTTTTTTGCACATAAACGTCATCTGTTAACAACCTTTGGAAAACCAACAGATATTTCTTACATAAATCTAGTGCATGTTGTTCCAGGTTTAATTATATGCAAAGGAATGATACAAACGTGGAACATCAGTCCATAAACTATGAACAGATGGGTAGAAGTATTCCATATATCTTGATAAAACTCTTAAATTCGTGGCAAAGCTTGTTGATCATGATTTCCTTTTTTTTTAAACAACTTCATGATCAACAGAGATCAAACATCCATCCAGTCTGCGTTGTTCTTTTTTCATTGTAACATACAAATGCCCATTTACAAATAATACACCAAAATGAATAAAAGTTTGGATACCAAAATGAAGCTTTGTTCCAACTGACATCGTGCCTTCTGTATACAAAGGTCCTTGTTTTCAAGTCCGTTCCCCAGTGGTGCAACACAGGACACAACTGCAGAACTGAAGTGCTTCTAACAGCCATTTTTCTTTCCTTCCTGAACGCCCAACTGCTGTGTCCACATAGTCACTGACTGAATTAACACAATATATTCTTTCTTTTTGTTTTTTTGATTTTTTTTTTTACTGTAATCTTGGCCAATATTGAGACATATCAGGTTCACTTCCAGGAACTTGAACTGGAACTGACACACCAGGGGAAATGAGTCCTAGAAGTGGATGAAAGAAATAGCCATGTAGAGGTTCCCTTCGAGAGGCAGGCATGGAGTATGAAAAAAAAAAAAATCTCTAGTACTTTCTAACATTTCAACATTCAAGTATTAAAAAAAAAACTTTCAAGTCTATAAACAAAAGTAGCACCTTCAGAAAGGAGAAAACACGTTTATATGCACCTAGTGAATTCCAATCCCTCCTCCCAGAAAAACCAACACTAGGCTTCCCTGGTAGCTCAGACAGTAAAGAATCCACCTGCAATGCAGGAAACGGGTTCGACCCCTGAGTTGGGAAGATCCCCTGGGGAAGAGAATGGCTACCCACTCCAGTACGCTTGCCTGGAGAATTCCATGGACAGAGGAGCCTGGTGGGCTACAGTCCATGGGGTCGCAAAGAGTTGGACACAACTGAGCGACTAACACTTTCACTTTCCACTTGTCTGTATGTTTGAACTTAAGCAACAAAACCATCCTGGAAAACCAAAGTAGTACTTCTTCAGTTCCAATGAAAGGCACAGAAGAACTAGGAAGGACCTGAGAAGTCTTTCCAGTAAGCTCAGGGGAGGTGGGGGGATAGCCTTCACTGTTGAGTTTGGCTAATACAATAATTTTTCCTTCCCAAAGTTACATTTTCAGGTCTTGCCTTCATATGCAACTTCTGCAACATAATTCAGGAAAAACAACTTTTTTTGTCAGTATGGCATTAAGTTAGTAACTAGTTTGACTGAATTCCCCTATTTAATTAGTTTTCCCCAGAGAAGCGAGCAACAGAGAGTAAAACACACCATCACACAAGGCCGGCAGATTCTTTCCAGGTAAACTACAAATGAAGGGAGATGACCTGGCAAAGAAGCTGCAAAGGCCACCTCTGTGCAGCCTGCGGAGAGCAGTGGCTCACCTGTGGAAGTGGCGCCCGAGGTACCCATTGGCTGGCTGTTCATGTGTGTCTGCATATGTGGAGGGGTGTAGGTATCATAACTCCGCCCATTCACCGAAGGGCTGGTGGGCAGCATGCAGGAGTACGAGGAGGTCTGGCTAGGGACTGGGGGCTAGGAGGAGAAAGGCAAACCTGTGGTTACCGAGAGACACATTGCACAGCCACATCCCCAGGCTCCCTCCTCCCCAGGACTCTGCCAATAAGTCTGAAGACACCACAAGTAAAGCACTGGAATTCCATATGGGAAGACTAAGGTTGGGCCTCCAACTGGTCCTTCCACTATCCACTGCTAGAGGAAAGTTGCCTTAAATACCAAACTTTTTAAAGTACCCAAAATTCAGACTATTGTCCAGCTAGATGGTTGGCACCATCCATAAAATGAATAGAATTTTTGTCCATTTTCATCTTGGACCTCTGCTGGCACCTTTAGAGAAGTTTTAACAAGAGGACTTCCATAAATACATCACCCCTCTCTCACAAATTCAATCTATTAATATTTGGGAATCCAATGACACCTCTACCCCTTAAACCCTGTATTTCAAGCTTTGAGGCAGAAAACAGTGGGAGGAACTCTGTGTAAAGTTTGGTTTAGGGACCTTGGAAGCCTTTCATGGTGAGACTCATGGATTTAAAGATTCTTGAAAAGGCAGATCAGTAATGATCTCAGGTTAAAGTAGTCAGAAGTGTCAGGAAATACCTAGCCCTGTCATGAAAATTTGCTGTGACTTTCTTATAGACCCCAAACCCAAGATCGGGTTTAATCCACAAAACTGTGCTGCTACCCTCTAAATATTTAGAATCATGGTACTAAAAAGATAAATCTTTATCCTAACTGAATAAATAGACAAGGCTGTGACAAAACCCCTCATGAGCTCTCACAGGGCTGTGATGGGGCAGCAAACTTGGGATGAATTAATAGAAGCATAATGTCAGGAGCAAGGGAGGTGACAATACTGCTCTAATCTGCAAACGATAGAAATGTTTAACATTCCAAGATCCACATCTTCAGAGGCAGTGATACACTAGAGAAGGTTAGAGAAGGACACCTGCTCTTTATAAAATGGTTGAAGATTTTGATCAACAGGATAAGCTGATGAAAAGACAAGACACCCTTCACCCAACTCCAAAACTCAAAGAGCAATTTTCTCTGAATAGTAGAACTGTTGATACTTTAATTCTGTTTTATGACTATATATATGGTTTGAATGATATTATAAGTTATATAATTTTTAAAAATCAGCACCTAAAATCAATCAACCCACAAGGGGCCTATATGTTAACATAACTAACAGAATAGCAGCATCTATTTAATTGTTTCTGTTTTCTCATATACACAATTTTTGTCTTCACAGAAACCTAGATATTGCTACAGTTTATAAAACTGAACAAGACAGTCAGTGGCCTTATTAAAGTCAGAGGATGACTGCTAACATCAAGTTCAAAGAGGCAAGCAGACCCTCAGGGCCTTGCCAGAATTTCAGCTTGCATTTGTTTCTATCCTGAAATCACTTCCTCCAGGCAACCTTGACTTCTAGAAAATTCCAAGGCAGTTGTAGCCACCCCAACTAATGGGCTGTTAATCCCTTAATTTACATTAATTGCTCTATGGTCAATAATATCCAGATGCAATAAAAATAGACATGTGAATAATGCCTCTGAAGCTGCTTATCTAGCTGTTCCTATATTAGGCTAAAGACCGTGAAACATTTATTTTAGTGTAATTTGGGTTAGAAATCCAGCCAAAGCTGTTCAGTAGAGAATAAACTATCTGTGTACCCCCAAATCTGTTTCTATCAGGGGCTCATGCTGGCCAGTCTCATACGACTCAGCATCTCTAACTGCTGTACAAACACAAGAGCCCTGAAGAAGTCATGGCAGAAGGCCCACCAGAAGACCAATATTCTTCCCCATCAAGAAACCCTCTAGTTTCAAGGTTCCAGTACACCCTACCTACCTTATACAACTTCCATCATAAAATAGGATTAGCCTAGTTCAGGACCTAGCACATGAAGGGGCCAATATATATATTTGGGGTGGAATTGAGTAGAAGCAGATTGTTATACCAAGTGAATAGCATCAACCTTTCCAGGTAGCTAGTAATGCCAGAAACTCATCACATCATTCACAGCAAAGATACATGATATTTCTAGCAAATACCTTCTCTTCTTTTTATTCTAAGATAGAGAAAGAAAACTCTCTTTTCCTCTGTGTTAAGTAAATCACACTATACAAATATGAATCCCAATTCTGATCTGTTTTTTCTTCTTCACTAGTTTATCACAAACATCCTAAATGACATCCAAAATACACATAAAACCTATAAATTTATTTATACCAACACCTGAATATAAAACTCTTTTACCCATATTAACCCCTTACTAGCTAATAATTTGCCAGCATTATTTTCATTTTCTGGTCCAAGTTTCACACTGGTCCCTAAAGTATGCCCCATTCTCATCCAACATCATCAAGTTGACATTCCCAATGAGC
Organism: Antilocapra americana; assembly: GCA_007570785.1. Taxonomy (NCBI): domain Eukaryota; kingdom Metazoa; phylum Chordata; class Mammalia; order Artiodactyla; family Antilocapridae; genus Antilocapra; species Antilocapra americana. The sequence continues at coordinate 6,838,482 of ML663010.1, forward strand.
AAAAAGCAGATTAACTGGACTGAAAATCAAGTTTTTATTTTATTAAAGGCATGAATCAATCCATTAATCAATCAACTAAAAGACTGGATTGACTGCTTTCATCTCAGACTGACTGGTCAACCCAATCACTGTACTGAGAAAGTCTCCCAAGGGTAAACACAGGGCCAGTGAGGTCTGCATGCCCCAACCCACTGCTAACCTCCTCCCCCAGGGACCCGTTAGGTAGGCAACCATTGGCCTCACTTACTTGCATAGGCAGATTATTCGCCATGGTGAAGCTGGGCATGGGCGGCAGAGCACTGTATGTGTTTGTGAGGGCTGTGTCTGTTCGGCCCAACATGGAGCCAGAGGTGAAGGAGGAAACTGCAGGGAGAGGGACACGACAGTCATGGTGAGAGTCAGAGCCAAGGGCAAACAGGTTGAAACACACTGATCAGTAGCATTAATATTTCCAGTTACCAGGTGTGGTGGGTTGTGGGATTGGCTGGTAGACACTGGTGCTGAAACTACTGCTGATAGGAATATGACTAGGTGTGTTGCTGGCTTGTCTTCTCTGATTCCTCAGCTTTTCTTCTCTTCTCCATTTGGCCCTTCGATTAGAAAACCATACCTGGAAATCAGACAGAACAGGTGAGCCCTGTACCTGCTCCCAGCTCCACTCCATCCCTGACAGGTCCACTGTCCTCCTTCCTCCCCGAGTCCCCAAGCATTTAGCAAACTAAATCTGTTTCTATTTATATGAACAAATGACATTCCTTAGAAGCACCTGGGTCTCTAAAAAACACAAATAGTATGAGTCACAAAGCATGAACACACAGAGCCCGGGTACCTGTATTCTCGCTTCAGGTAGATCTATTTTGGCCGCTAGTCTTTCTCGGGCAAACACATCAGGATAATGGGTTCTCTCAAACTCTGAAAGAGTAAGTTGCATTTTCTATGTTGCATCAGAACTATATAAAATGTGTCAACCAAAGCCTGGATCAAGCTGATTTCCACCTCCCAACTTCTATCACCTTCAACCAATTCCCTTTAAAATGCTACTACTATTAGCATTGACTATACTTGGAAGAACTATTCCATCAGAACCATGTTATATTTTTTGTTTAATGACATTCATTCAAGGTCTCTTCTGTGGCCTGAATTAGCCAAATCATCATTCTTTCTTTATGAGAAGTCAGATTTTTCATCTTTGAATTACTGGTACATGAAAAGAAGAAAGAAAACACACATACTAAAAGAGGTGCCCAGAAAAAAAAAAAAAAAAAAGAAACCTTTTCAGGCCTCTGTGCAAGGGCCCTGGCTAAATTTAGCTCTTTGTACTGAAGATGTGGCATTTACTTTGATTTACTGCTTCTCTACTTTGAAAAACTCCATCACCTTTCTCCAGGGCCTCAATTTGCTCTTGGGTAAAGGATGTTCTATTTCTTTGCAGCTTCCGCTTCAGCTGAAGTCGCATTTGGGCCTCATCTGAATCTTCTCCATTGGAACTGATGGAGTTGGTATTCTCTCCCCCTCCTTCCTGCTGCTGGCAGCCATCTGGAACAAAAAGAACAGGACAGTAAGAGAAATTTGGAATAACTTGGAGTCTCCAAAAGGAGTTTATATAGCCATAAACTCCAAGAGCAGTCTATTCTCACAGTTGCACCGAAACATTCCCGAGGTAACTGTCAGCCTTCAAAAGACATTAGTGACACACGTTACCTGACTATTTTCTGCTTTTATTGTGATGAGATTGTGCAATGTAGATACTTAAAGAATGGCATTTCTGTGAATGACAAAACAAGTGGTGAAGTTTCCAATTAAAATGATCTTTCATAACTAACCTTGACCCTCCAAATGCTTCACCCAGCTCCCTCTCCTTGCAGAATTTATTTACCTATGGCTGTGTTGGGAAAATAGAAGAGTGATGTTCAAGATTTCAGCTGATCTATAATCAGTAATTCCTATCTAATCAATTAGATGTTGATAGGTTTGTAGAAAATGCTATTAAGAAACCAAACCAAGCTTGTAATCTTTAAAAAAAATATTTATCTAGTTTTTATTTGAATTCTGCACAGTCAATTTCATTTTAAAGGTTGTGAATTTAGAAGTGCTTGCATTGTTCTGCAGTTTTATTCAACTATTGTATGAGTGCGCTTTGCCTTGACACCTATTACGAGCACAGCTGTAATTATATCATCACCAAGAACAGGCTATAATTGCTGAAAATGGAATTTTATATTTAGATAAAAGGACTGTCCATTCTTTGTAATGTGTTGCACCAGAGAAAAGTAAGATTTCTTTTAAATTTTTAACGTGTAATTTTAAAAAAGAAATAGTAGAGAGTTCACTAACTAGCTAAATATGCTATGCTGCAGCTGAATCCTTGGCATATCATTTAAGTGGTACATTTTTAATTAGGGCATTTCCACCACTTTTAATGTAATTTCTATCATTAAACAGGGGAAAGTTTTATTGTTTTCCTTTGCTGCTTGGAGGGCAAGATGTGCACTTGGGCAAGCTGCCTCCTTTTGCGCCTTGCTGGAGAGACCACAGCCTGTCTAAAGGAAAGGATTCTTGCTAGGGCTCCAGGGCCACTGCCTCCTGGGTCCTTGGTCTTGGGTCCTAAGGCCCCCAAGAATACCAAATGGAACTGCCCCCCTCCACATCCTAGCGACTTGGCCCTGGAGGGAGGAGCCTCTGGGGCGCCTTGGTGGGAATCGACTTGGCCAGGAATATCATTTATAACCGGGGGACAATAGGCAGTGCCTTCAAAGAGTTCAGGGAATTGTGACAGGATCTAGTGGGATCTTTTCAGGAACTTTGAAATGTTTTAAAACCCCAACTTTCTCCCCCATTTAAACAGGCGGATTCATCAGCACTGGCCACCATATGGGCCCTTGGAGATCTATTGAGATGACCACCAACACTTGAATAGCGAAGGGCTGCTTTTCAGCACAGCACAATGCCCCGTGAGTAAGGGAAACTATTAAACTCCTGGGGCAGGAGCGTTGGCAAACTTTCGTGGGCAGAATTTCGAGGCCACAATGAGCGCGGACAACAAAAGGATTCTCTTGAGGCGTGCAGCGGGCCACATTGTGTTACAAGAAGCCCAGTCAACAGACTTTTCAGTGAAGTGTGTTAACCCCTCTGCTCCGCTATCATTAATCACTGTCCGAAGAGCGGGCGCCTCAATGCTATTTAGGGCGCTTGGCTGGGGACTGGAGGGTGGATGGGGGCCGGGGAGCGGGGTGGGGGTGGGTGCAGGGACGGTGGGTGAGGACGGGGACGTGGGGGAAGCGGGGAAGAGAGGCAGAGCGGATGGAGACGGGGGGGGGGGGGGGGGGGGGGGGGGGGGAGCGGAGGGGGGGGGACAGAGGGCTGGTGAGGGAGGAGGAAATGGGAGGGGAGAGAGAAAGGTGGGGCCGGAAAGGTGCAGGAAGGGCCAAAAACATGCTGAGAGAGGGTCAGCGGACAAGGGGAGAGAACGAGGGAGATGAGGGAGACAGAGACTTAGTAACTGGGCCACTTCGGGTCCTCTTTGCTGCATCAGAAAGGTGGGGCTTGGGGAGGGTTCCAGAGCCGCTCCCTCACATTTGCCAGCACCGGCGTCTGCGCTAATTTACTGCCCCAAGTTTCATGGTGACTTTTCAACGTGTTTTTCAGGGAGCGAAACGTCGAGCCCCTTTTTATTTTCGGATTCAGTCGATGAGGAAGGCTTTAGAAATAGACTTTGGGGGTGAACTAGTAAGGCGCATCAGTTATTGCTTTTGGAAAGCACAACAAAAACCTGGGCCCTCCAACGTGTAGGGAAGGGACCGAACACAGTCCCAGCTTGCAGCGGTGGTGGTCACTCAGACGCCTTCCTGGAGGCCCCACCCAGTCCTTTTTGCTGGCACATTCGATCTCTCCAATTAAACAAAGCTACCCGGGGTGCCTCGGAAGACACCCACGGATAGCCTTCTCTGCTCGTGTTTGCTTCATTGACGCTTTCCTAATTTTAAAACATGGATATGTGCTCACGTTCTCCTTCTTCCTTCCCCCTCTCCCCACCACACACACACACACACACACACACACACACACACACACACACACTTTTTCACAGAAACGCAGGCGCCGCGCCGACTTAAGAAGTGACTTTTAAAGGGAGTCATTTAAGGGAGGATGAGGAGCGCTTGATTGTAAACCTCTTTGGGAAGAAACAACAGCAGTGGAGACAGAGGCGGGTCGTGGCTGCAGGATCCCTCCGAGACCCTACAGCGCCATGTGCGCCGCTGAAAGTTCAGTACTTTAGCCACTGTTCACAGCCAAGTGGTGCGGGAGAGGTCACTCTTAAAGTGGGTGCCCCTCCTTTCGGATTTCTTTCCACTCTTAAAGCTTTTTAGCAAAATAAAACTAGAAGTTAGATCTCAGATTCCCCCATGATAAACCTAAATGGCAGACAATTAAGATATCTTCTTTAAAAGGCGCCCCCTCTGAGCGCAAAGAAGGGGCCTTCAATGGGCACCGTCCACCTTCCAGCCTAATCCGCGAGAAGGCAAGAGAAAGCGCCTCCCATTCTCCCAGCCCCAGGACCATCTGACGCTCAGGATAGGATTTGTTTCCTAGAAGAAGGAGAAGGGAGAGAGAGAGAAAAGAAAAGAAGGAGAAAAAAAAAGACGCTGGGAAATAAAATCATTCCTTAGTTTCTTAGTGTCTTAATCAGTGAGGCGGAAAACAAGCAAGAAAAGATAGCAACCCGGTTGCGGCACCTTTTCAGCTCTGGAGCGGGGATCAAAACATTGAAGCATCTGTTGAAAAAAGAGACTGACTAAATCCTATAGAGGGCCTGGGTATTACGGAGGGGTAGGGGGGCGGGGGAGGGAGGAGATAAGAAAAAGTGTCTCCGTGATCCCTAAAACCACCAAATCGCTGGAGAACTGGGATAGAGTTGTCTCTTGTGGTTGTCAGCCCACATCGGCACAATTTTATTCACCGCCGCATGGCTTGATCAGATGGATACCATATTTGTCTCCCTCTGAGACCTAACCTCGCCTTATGCTTTCGGAGTCATGGACTCTTTCAAAACCCAAAACCGGCTTCCTGGGCCGGGAAAGGGGGCGAGGGAGGGAAGGGGGCCTTCTTGGCGCCCAAAGAGCCAAGGATTCCCAGCGTGTCAGCCGTGGCCACAAGTGCCCTGTGGCCCGCGCACCACCGACCTCCCCACGCAGCGGGGACCAGGCACAGGTGGGGGGGAGGGATTTGGGGGGGATGGGGGCCGAGGGCAGAGGGAGAACCGGCGGTTGGTGAGCCAGAGTGCTCTAGCAACTGGCTGCCTGAAAGAAAGTTCAAAGCCCCTGAACGAGCGCCACCTCCCGCCCCAGCAAACAGGAGCCCTCGCGCCCAGGGCTCATCCCTCCAGGCCCGGTCACCGTGTCCCATGCCCTCCCAGAGATCTCTCTGGCGGACAAGGCGGCGGGGTGGGGTCACCCGGACCTCAGCTTGGGGGATGGGGTGGTGGTGCTGGGGGCGAGCAGTGGGAGTGCGTCCCCCGGGTGTGTGCGGTGTGCGCACGTGGGAACCCTACAGTTTCAAAGGTCAGGTGAGGGTACGGCAGTCACTCCCTCGTCTTCGCCAGAGGCCGGAGGGGGCCAGCGGGAAGGCAGCGCCTCCTAGGGGGGCAGCCCGCCGCACCTCGGGAGGCCGAGAGGCTCGGCCCGATCCGGGCGAGCGGGCGGGCGGGTCGCCCAGGGGAGCCGGAGCCCTGCGCATCGGGAGGCCCCGGCCGGGCCGAGCGGCCGCGCTGGGAAACACCGAGCCAGCGCTTTGCTCCCTATCTTCCCAGTGTCCGTCCTATATTGTTTTCTGCTCTTAAAACTGACATGTCTAATTGGCAATTGGTGCCGAATCGTGTCCAGAGGTCTCTTGTGGAACATTTCTACAGCTGTCTCCTTCAACTAGACGCTTATTCATGTCGCCTTAATGAGAAACAAAACGTTCTCTAATGAGCAATTACAGAGCGACAGGATTGTTCCCATAACAAATTCTTGCGAGTGACAGAAGCATCCTTTGTACCAGATATTTCGCATACTGTTACCGATTTTCCCTTCCCTCGCCCGGCTCCGTGGAGGCGCGGGGCACCCAGATTGGGTTGAGAGCGCACAGAGGCGAGGGCAGCCCCGTCTGCGTTCCCCTCACCGCCTCCCCTGGCCGGGAGCCCCCAGGCTTCGTCGTGCTCCGGGGAGTGAGATTCCACGTCCCATTATCCCTCATATTATCTCCTTGTCACGAGGACAACAAATACCGATTAATCTTCGGAGTAAACTGTTTCCTCTTCTTGACCAAGCTACCTCCGGTGTGTGGAGGGGAGGGGCGGGGAGAGCCAACCGACCCGACCCCTCCTCCCCCCACCCCCCGCCCCTCTTCTTCCATCCCTTCTCACAGAGCCTGCAACGGTCCAGATCCTGTCTTTCCTCTCAGCTCCAGGGTAGCTACCTGCACACCAAAGTCTGGCTCACAAAAGCCTCACCCCACTTATCTTATTACACAGTCGCCACCCACAAAGAATGAAAACTAGGGGCGCAGAGTAGTGAAGGGGGGTCCAAACCTAGAGAGTAGGGTTGTTTTAGTTGGGAAATCAACATTTCCAATGCCCCATCCTCAACTTGGCCCTGCATCTCACTGCTCACCCTCTCTTATACACCCTACTCATAGTCACATAATTTGTCAATTACAGCAAAAAGCAAGATGATACAATTATGTTTACCTTGCAGTCTGTCAGTGTCTTAACTTGTCACACTTCTACAGCAAGGGGGCTCTCCGTGCATTTAAATGGCACATTTGAATAGGGCACCACGCATCTAGCTCATACAGGCACACACCTACTCCTGCCCATAACACATACTCGAGCATGCATGCACACACACACTCACCCCAGCCACATTCATACTACTTCTGACTACACAACCCTTGAATTTCCAGGCCAACCAGACAGTTCAACAAATACTACATAGATACGGCACAAGTCAATCTGTCCCAAGCCCTTGAAGAGTTACTCCCAGTACGTTCTCCAAGCACAAAAGTCCAGAGAGGGAAAAGGTTGGAGAATAGGATACAAAAGGGCTGCATATATGAAGAGTTTGAGGATGGGTGTTTGGGTTTTTACCTTGTGTAGGTTGCCCTGGCACTGATGTTCCCGGATACCAACCCGGGCGGGTACCCCAGCTTCCGGTCTGCCCGTTCAACATCCTTAGTTTATCATACATGCCGTCTGCGCCCATCTGTTGCTTTTCGCTAGCCAGGTTGCGAAGAACTCTGTTTATTGATGACACCTGCAAATCAAATCAAGATCAAACCAAATGGCAGAGTCTCCTGAAGACACAGCTGCCCTATCTTAAGTCTCCATCTCAGCATGCCCCCCTTTAAAGAATGACCCCTAATACATTAAAAAAAAAATCCCCAGCCATCCTGGGACAGTGGGTGGACTTGCAGAGACATCGTGGAAAGAACGCCAGCTATCATTCTGGGCATGGAAATTGAGTTGGGTAGAGAGTTGGAAGACTAGGGAGGGGTCCTTCACTGTTGCTCAGTGTCTTTGGTGACCTAACTCACATGGCTGCTTTTTTATTATTACTGTTGTTAAAGATTCCCCCTCTCTGATATTAAGACTTGGCTTAGAGATTTCTTTCACTGTTATTTGCTTTTTTATATTAGGACAGAAATGGATGTTTGATTTCTGAAAGAAGGTTCTAACAGCAAGATGTGGAGGAAGCTTGCTTGAATCTGGTTTTCGTTTTCATTTTTCTTCTAGATTCCAGTGACTTTCTCCAGGTGCCTCCACTTTCTATCTTGCTGCATGCAAATGAGGTGACTAACCCTCCCACATTTGACTCCCATTTCCAGAAGGTCAATAAAAAGGTCAAGGTGCTCCTCTCAAGACCCCCAGGTACAGAGGTGACAAACGTGGAGCAGGGAGGAGAGAAAGCGAAAGACACTGGCAGGAAGGAGAGCAGGGGACGTAAAGAAAGTGATGGTGAAGAGGGAAGAGCGTGGAGCTTTAGGGCAGGGAGAGGGGATGTTCTCAGTGAACTTACACTTGGTATGTTATCGTTGGTACAGACCCCCTCGGACAGTAATCTGTCTCGGATTTCCCAAGCAAAGATGGACGGGCACTCCCGCTTATACTGGGCTATTTTGCTTACAACTTCTGGAGTCGCTACTCTCGGTTTACTACCACCGATTGCCCTGGGTCTGATGGAGCCAGTCTCGTAATACCTGCCCAGAATTTTACTCACACATCCGTTGGACACCTGCATAGGGGAAGTGGACAGAAAACCACATTATTAATAATTTCAAGACAAAAATAAAATTGTTTAAGTATGCATTAAACAATGACAAGCTTACGTTTTGATTGTCCAGCACTTGGACTTTTGCATCTGCATGGGTCTATAACACAAAAATATACCTTCAATGGTACGAGAACTTACTGTAGAGAGCTTTTTTTCTTAAAATTACATTTGTAGCCCTAAAAACTACAAATAGGGTGATACTTTCAAACAGTTTGAACTAAAAAAAAAAACCTAACTTAAAAGTTTTTAAAACTGTGTTTGTAAATAAACACTGCCAGAAGATGCATCAAAACGAAGTCAGATTGTTTTGTGCTGATCTTGCTTAAAGTGGTGTTATGTTTTAATGAGTGAAGGGGAAAAATAAACTGAATCTTTAGTCATTTTTCCTTTAAAAATATGCCCAATTGAGTAGATGTGAGTTAGAGAGGGAGGTAAATAGCATTTGTCTTTTAAAATCAATACGTATTCTTCATTAATGTGAAGAAATCAAACAAATATCTCAAACCCTGAGAGGTAAGTATGGGGTGAGGGAGAAGGGGATGAAATTATGCAGATTTATATAACTCATTTTATTACAGTTCATAAACTGTTACCACAAAGAATGTTTTTAACAAATGAAAAGAGAAAAGGGTTTTTTTTATTTGTTTGTTTTTAATTCACACCCAGTTTTTTCTTAAGCAGATGAATTCTCTTATGTGACTGACCCAGGTTGAAAGAGATCAGGAAGGATGGTGGAAGGAAAGGGGAAAGCAGAAGGCAGGGGAGTGGGGTGGGGGCTGGAATGGAGGGTGAGGGTAGGGGTCCGTAATTAGCAGCGTTTACAGCAAGAAATGAAGAGAGGGCCTTGAGAGTGGAGGGCCGCGGGGGCGGCGAATGGGGCGGCGCCGGAGGATCACCTGCAGAATTCGGGAAATGTCGCACGGCCGGGCCCCGCTGTGAGCTAGCTCTACGATCTTCTGCCGGGTGGAGTCCGGCAGTGGCCGCCCGTTGACAAAGACACCACCGAGCTGATTCACTCCGCTGTGACCTGAAGAAAGGGAGAGGAGAGCAGAGCAGAGAGGAGGGGAAGAAGAGGCAAGAAAGAGAAGAGGAGGAAGAAGGAGGAGAAGGATGAAAGGGAGAAAGGAAGAAGGGGAAGAAGAAAAGACAACCGCAATGCATCCTCAGCTCCCTGCCAGCCTTGGCCAACCTCAGTGATCAGGTCCCTGCTATCGATGAAAAATGACAACAGGACCTCGAAGCCATTCCAGGCATCGGGCAGCCCAGCCCAAACACAGCAGAGCTCCTGCCCACCAGACTGCAGAACAGAAGCACCGTGCAGACACACATAAGAACACATGCACCTCACTGCTACTTACTGCTTTCACTCCAGCAGAAGCCCCAGCCCGCCGCTGCCCTACAGAAACGCCCCAGCCAGTCTTTGAACCCGCAAGGTGCAAATAATCAGCTCAGAAATATTCTCCCAGAGATCACCTCTGAGTGTAATGAAAAACCACGAGTCCTATAGAACCCCCACTGCATCTTCAAGCTCCCTGCATTGTTAGAACTGTAATGGCAAACCCTACGGCTCTTCAGTGCTCCCTCAGATGCTAGAATCCAGAAACATTTGTTGTCATACTCCAAACTCGGGTGAAGCACCAGCATTTAAAAAAAAAAAAAAATAGGAGAAGAAAAGGGAATGGAGTAAAGAAGAACCAGAACAGCAAAATCTGTGGCTGGTGAGCCACAACCTGGATTCAGCACCTCCCATGGAGGCTTCCTCAAGCCCCTCAGATCGGCTCCAACCACAAAGTAGTCTGGCTGCTACAGTGGGGTAGAGGTCTGGGAGTCTGTCTGCACCAGCTACAGCTCTGCTTTTACTTCCGATGCTAAACTCAGCCCTCCCCACAGCCCAGGACAGATAGGAGCAAAAATCAAAAAGTGAAAAGGAAAAGACCACACCACTGTGTCCCCTTCCCTCCTTTATCTGGTTATCTCACCTCACCCTATTGTCTAAACTGAGAATAGGGAGAGGGAGTTAGCACCCCTGTAGCCCCCCTCCCCAGAAACCACAGGCACACAAATAAAGCCAATTGCCAATTTCCACTTCCTTAAAAATCTCCAACCTGCAGCCCCGATTCTAGAGAGCAGCCCTTCCAAGAGAAGACGTGGCTCCCCGCTCAGCTCTCTTCTCCTCTCCTCTCTTCTCCTTGGAGCCTCTGATAAATTGACTCCAGGAGCCTGAGCTTCTTAGCAATAAATAAGCTCCAAATATAGAAGAGGGGGGAAAATATGATGAGCCTCTCTGACATTTGTCTTTAAAATAAAACTAGCTGCACGTCAAGTTTGAGCTTAATTTCTGGAAATAGGCGGAAGTCGCTCCGGATCATGCATGGAAGGCTAATTGAAAAGATCAGTCGGGGCGCTTGTGGCAGCCTTGTCACTTTGTGACAGTGCTCCGCTCCGGGAAATTGCATCGTCACGACAAACGGGACCGTGATAAAACGACCCTTTCCGTCCCTATTTGTAGATCACTCAGACGAGATTGAACTGCACTCGTTTCCCCTTCGAGGGGAGCCGCGTTTTCAGGGTAGCCAAAGGCTTGGGGCAGAGTGGGGGTGGGGGTGGCTGACTGAGGGGGCGTGCTGAAGCCTCAACTCGATGAGAAGTGACAGGCGTTTGGGGTATCTAGGCTCCGCCGGGCCGGGCTGGAGCAGGGACATCGCGGGGACACCGCTTCTCCAACAGAGCGAGGCCTAGGCCCCCTCTTCTGGTTTCTCTTAAATTCCCTTTATTGCCTTCCTTTGCCTCGAAAGAACTTCTACTGCTCCAGCTTACAGGAGCCTCCCCTTTGAGCAAAGGACACCTTCCAGGAAAAAGAAAGGCACTCCTAGAGAAAGATCGAGAAAGACCTTCCAAACTTCACGCGCAGCCTAGGCAATTCCCAATCTTGGAACGCCAAGGCGTATGAAGCCGCCTAATCCTGGACCTCCCTCCTTCTCTACCCACCAGCAAAAAAAAATAAATAAATAACCTGCCCGCCACCTCCGCAGCGACCGCCGGCCGGTGCTCGCCCAGGGCCAGGTCGCCTCTGCCAGCATCGAAATGGCAGCGAGGAAGCGCAGCTCTAAGTTCCCCTTCAGAGGTTAAGCCTCAATCATTGTGTCCCTTCCCTAGGGACGGCTGGCTCTCTCGCCCAGTGGCGATGATTATGCGCCTAGAATTCGACCGCGAAGCATCTAATAGGAAAACATATGGTGTCAATTTGGATGCTCTGCGCCTCGCGCACACCCGGGAGCGAGCGGCACAAAGCCCTGCAGGCCAGCCCGCGACCCCGCGCCCCTCGGGGCCCGCCAGCCAGGCCGCAGCGGCAAATGCTCAGCGCCGCGTGCCCGGGGCTGGCCTGCCCGAGAGCCTGCGGCTGGGGCTCTTGTGCTGGAGAGGGGAGGACCCAGCAGCCAGGAAGAGTGGCCAGAAGCCCGAGCTTCGCCAAGGAGGGTTCCTACCGGGCCAAGTCCTGGGGCCTGGCACGTTCTGCACAACTAATCCGCCTTCCAGCTCGGCATCCCCTTTGTGCCCTCTCCTGTGGTTCACACCCACCAGCCGCTGCAGGACAGATGGATCAGGGGCTAGGGACCCCTCTCAGTCTGCAGTTCGGTAAGGGAAGGTTTCTAGATTTAGGCTTTCAGGCACTCCATACAGCGGAGCGCTTAAACCGTCTCCGGACTCTGCACTTCTACCGGGGCTTAGTTTCACTGGGCCTCCAGGCTCTCAGGCCCGGTCTCAGATTCGTCCTTCCTGCCACAAAGCAGTACCCACGTATTGAGCAGGAAGGTGGACTGGGGGCCCATGGGGTCTAGACAGAGGGAGAATCAGAGATGCAAGAGCCAGGGAACCAAAGGCACAGCAGGCCTGGAATGACTAGGACCCACACAGTAGCTACCAGGGCAAGGCTGCTCCAACTCCAGGGCTCGATCCCCACCCTCCTCCCAGACCCAGTAAACCTGCTCTCGCCGGTCTGTGCCCTATAACAGTCCCCCAGTTCCAGAACCAACTCCACCCCAGCGCAGGCCTGGGTGCCCTACTCCCCTGGCCTTCCAGGCCCCTCGCCAAGGTGGCGATGGGAGGAGCTGCTCTTAGAGTGATTTGGGAGAGGAGCCCCCCCCCACCCGCCCCAGACGGTGGAGACCTTCAGTCTTGACTAAGCCCAAAGGGCCTCCTTCTCGGCTACGACGGCGAGAGGCCTCCGCCCCGCCCCGCTCAGCCCAGCCCCCCTCTCTGGGGTCAGAGCCCGGGCAGGGGCGGGGAGGGGGTGTGAGTTACAGGATTTGGGGGGATGGGGTTTCTCTACCGCAGCTTCGCAAACTCTTGCGGGCTGTTCTCAAGGGCCCAGCCCCTGTTCTTCCAGGAGGGAGAACAGAGCAAACGCCCTCCCCGCTTGGAGCAGATGCCTCGGTCCCCGGGCCTCTTCCCTCGCCCCCCAGCCTGGCCAGCGCTGACACCGAGAACCTCCGGGCCCTCCCCCGACCCGCGCGCCTGTCCGCGCCTCCCCCGCCCGAAGTCCAAAAAGACCAGAGGCACTTACTGTTCTGCATGCTGGCGCTGGCTGGGGGCCGCGGTATCCCTCGGGGCTCGAATATGGGGCTCTGTTAGCAAGAATATAGGCATTAATTCCGGGCCCGAACCAGGTAGGCCTACCTCCCTACAGAGGGGGTCCTGGAAGCAGGACAGGAGAAAGCCTCTTCTTTAAGGAAATAATCCACTCCATCAGTTTGGAGCTATCGGATCAATCAGTTTGAGCAGATCAGCTCTGCCCTCCAGTACATGCAAAATCTACCTTTTGCATGACGAATACTCCAGTATGCCCAGTTGGTTTCCCCCATATCTCTTAGTAGTTAACCCTTTAGTCAGAAGAATCCATGACTTGATTTTGAAATTTTTCTTCCAACTGAACAACAATGAAGAAGAAGCATTCTGACTCTTTCAGGTTGGGGAACCCAAGCAGCCAGCGTGGAACTTGCCTGAAATCTGGGATGTCTGTCCACTCTCAAAATAAAAGGTCTCACACATCTGCGCGCCCCTAGTTAAATTCTTCCCCCTAAGATAAAACAGAAGGAGAGAAAGGTATATCAAACTATGACTCAAAAGCATAGATCATGGACTCTCTGATCCGCACTCTCAGAAAGAAAAGGAAAGGAAAAAAAAGCCATCCTGGGCTCAAACTGCCATAAAACTCTTAATCTCAGAGCTACACCCACATTTCCAGCAGCCTGTCCTGCAAAGGTCTCCACGTTTTGATACTGGCTGCTTCTGACCCAGCTTTGATCAATTTGCAGAGCCTGACAAGTTAGGGCCCCAGTTTGCAAAAATACCAAGAACCATGGAAAGAAAAGGGGAGAACAAGAGAAACAGCAGGGTTAGGAGAAGAAGCCAAGAGCTGGGGAAAGGGGGGCTTATACCTGAAGTTTAGAGGTGAATCACAGGGGACCCTGGAACTTCAGAGTGCTTGAGGGTGCAGGCTGAGGCTGCTTGGGAGGATGTCAGAACCATTACTCCCTTCAAGAATTTCACTACCCCAGTTGCCCCCCCCCCCCAAGTTACCTCTTTATCCTTCACTCTCCCCCTCAAAGCTTCCCAGTCGGCTTGACCGCCATTCACTTCCCATTCTTTCTGGGACTTTGAAAGTGGCAAGCCCAACTTTTTTCCCCCCAAACCTCACTTATTGTGATTAACTTCTCTTTTAGTGTTTAGATCTTCCCCCCTTTTACTGTACTGTGACACACGCTGTCTACCTCGCCTCACTGCTTTAAAAAGTACAAACAGGAGGGGGTGAGCGTGGTCGACAAAGCCTACAGAGAGCGAACAATGGCTTCTATTCTCCAGCTCTCCCCAAACCCAAAGAGCAAAACCGAATCTCCCTAACTAGCAACACAGCTTCCAACCAAAGGTACCAACAACTCACCAACTCATAAAGGGAACAGAGGGACACTTCTCGCTTTGTAAGTCCTGACCCAGTGTTAGTCCCCCAAGGTTAACACCTCCTCCACCACCACCCCTCCCTGTCTTCTCTTAAGAAGAAGGTTCTGGGTGGGGGAGAAAATAGAAAAGTAATTTCTTGTTATAAATATCTGGAGGTAATTGTGTTACTGGTGTGAGTTGTTAGGGGCTGTAAAAAGATACAACGGCACCGTGGGGAGCTCAATTGGGAAGAGAGAGTTACAATAAAGAACCCATTCAAAAGGTTTGCCAAAAAAAGTAAAATAATTAAATAGTCACAGCATCACTTTCCCTGCTTAAAAAAATTAAAATATTCATTCTTTTTTTGTTTTGCCTATTATAATTATTAATTTTGCCTGCCTGCAAGTAAAGAATTCTAAGAAGCAATTTTTTTTTTCTTCAAGGCCACTCATGGTCTAATTTATTAACTAGCTTGGAGGCAGCTGAAATCCATAAAAATAAACTTAGAGGACTTTCCCCCAGCTTCCCAAGCCAGTTTCCCAAAGCCTCTCTCCTGTCTCTCCATCGCCGTCCCCGAGACCAAGTCAAGTCCAGGAGAGTCAGAAAAACCCAACTTTTCGCAGAGTGCCCAACTCCCCCCACACACCAAGTCAGATTCTGCAAATAGTAGCTGGTGGGGAGAAGGGGGACTGAAATTCCTCTAGAAGGGTAAAACTTCCTATTGCAACCTATACCTATACTTAACCACAACCGAATACCCCCATCCAGGTCAGTACATTCTTGGAGCCATTTTTTAAAAATCACTAGCTGATTCCAGAGAGGCCTAACCGATTAATTTTCCAAGCAGCTGGGAACGTGGAAGCATTTTAAATCCTGGTTTTGCTCCTTTCCCACCCTCCTCTCAACTAAGAAGCTATCTCATTACTTAAGTAATCGTTACCACAGTGCAAAAGCAACCCGGGAAGCCAGGCATCCGACACCCGGAAGCAGTCTTGCCGAGACTAGACTCCCCCCACCTCAGCCACAGCTTCAGCCCCTCAGCTCAACCCAGGGCTTCCTATAGCCCTAGCCAGGTCAGAGACCCATTTTGGAAAGGAAGGAGTCTCGAAACACCTCGGAGTCGCCTTGCCTTGATCCACTAGGCCACTGGGCCACTGCCTCCTTATCCCAGATCCAAGCCTCAGCTTTTACTGCTGTTGTTTTAATTACTTCATTCTCAAAGCCATCTCCAAACTTCTTAGCTGGGGTGAAGGGGAGAGCTCACTTTTGGCCTTCGCGGTCCCCAGCCAAAGAGTAATTACCAATTAAGATGACAAAGTTTTACTCTCTAGGGCCAAATAAGATAACAACTAATCAAATTGCCTTCAGATGTTTGCAAAGGTCACCAGCTATAAAAAATGTAATGTCAACAGCAACAACTATTATTTCTCCACGGTAAACTCGCCAGGCTTTCAGGCTCTTTGCTTTTCATTTTCTGCTCCTACCCCCCCTCCTCAAATCTTCCCAAGTTGAGTTAAACGTCCAGTATGGCTTAGGGAGCTTTGGATAAAATGAGAAAAAGAGAGAGAGAGAGAGAAACCACCGTTCACTTTGTTTTTAAACTTTCTAGAAATCACTCATGACTGAAGGGCCGAGTTTTAGCATTCGAAAAAGAAAGCATTTCCACTTGAAATTCAACTCCATTTCCCCCCAATTACACTTGCTAAAATTCAGGGCTATTATGGTGCAGGGAGACTGAGAAAATCTGCACAAGGAAAGAGGCAACAACTTTATGAACTTTGAAAAGACACTTTTTCTCCTGGGGTCTTAGAATCGAAAAGCTCTCGAATTACGCAGACTAATTAGCAGGGAGAAGATGTGATCAGACCAACGGAAAGCCACTGCTTTCATATTGATTTTTCTAAAGGCCTCTCAAAGGAAAAAATCAGGAGCTTTGGGTTAAAAAAAAATCCACAAACTACCTTTCCACCTCGAAACTTGTTGAAATGGCAACACTGGGTGCAGCTTTGTCAGAAGAAGGAAAAATACCCACCAAGCGCTGGGGGCCCGAAGACAGGGAGGATCCCAGCTTTCGCAGGGTGAGGGCGAAGGTTGGGGGAAACCGGGGGCGCAGAGAGTTTTCAAGTTCCAAGCTCTGCGCTCAAGTTGGGGGCCAGAGCCTGTGGCTTGGTGGAAGCTGACAATCCTCCCGCTCGGCTCCGAGATCCCTCGGAGCGCGCGTTCCACCGCCTGGGCCTGGCAGCTTCCTTCCCGGCTCCCGCTCCCTTGCTCTTTCTCTCCGCCTCCGGCGTGGGGCTGCAGTGCCGACTGACTGCTCGGGCTGGCGGCAGGCGCGGTGGCCCTGAGCGCTCGGGTGCCAGCGGATTCCTCGGAGCCCGGGAGAGCGCCGCACAAAGCAGGAGCGCTGGCTGCCGGCGGCGAGGCGAGCCGGCTCCCTCGGCGTGCGGCTGTCCGCGCGCTCGCTGGGCCGGCGACTGGACAAAGCGGCCGCCGGAGGCCGATCGCTGCAGCCGTTCCCGGGCCTGTGGCACCGCAGAGCCTATTCGTCCTCTCCGGCAGGCGGGGAGCATTTGGTGACGCTGTGGCCGGGAGCCGCGGTGGCTGCGGGGCCCGGAGCCTTGGTTCTTCCTGCGAGATCAACCCGCGCTGGCGCTGGCGCTGGGGTAGAGCGGGCAG
This sequence comes from Antilocapra americana, assembly GCA_007570785.1. Classification (NCBI taxonomy): domain Eukaryota; kingdom Metazoa; phylum Chordata; class Mammalia; order Artiodactyla; family Antilocapridae; genus Antilocapra; species Antilocapra americana. The sequence continues at coordinate 6,855,404 of ML663010.1, forward strand.
GCCGCCCCGAGCCCTGCGCGGCTCCCGCTCGCCGGCGGTCGCCCTCTGACGCCGGCTTTCGCTGGAAGTAGAAAGTTTGGGCTCCTGCGTGGAAACTTCTCCGGTCCAACTCTCCCGGCGTAGCAGTGGGGGAGGGGACGGGAGAGAGGGAGGAAGGAAGGGGGGAGGATGGGGGAGACCTGCCTGAATATTGCAATAAAAATGAAGCGAGAAGAAAAAAGCGGACTCACCTTTCTGAGGCATCCTCTCTGGTCAAAGCTCCTGTCAAGAGTTTTGATTTTTTTTTTTCCTGTTGTCGTTGCTCAAGGACCACAACGGTTTGAAATGACGGTGTTTTAAAGGAGTTGCTGGCGAGAGTTTTCTCCACGGACGCTGCTGGTTTGATGTGTGAGAGCAATTCTCAGATCCCTGGGAAGGAGACAGAGATTGACAATAAAATGGGCTGTCAGCGGCTGGAGAGTGAGAGATAAAGAGTGTGGGTGAGGGAAGTGGCTGCAGCCAGCACACCTATGCTGATTGGTGATGGCTCAAGTGTGTTAATGTGTGTGTGCCGGGCGCCCGGCCTCGCCTCCACCGCTCCTCACTGGCCCATTAGCGAAGCCTGACCTCTGTCATCATCCTCCAGCAAAACACTTCCTCCTGCGCCTGAACCAGAGCGGGAAATGAGGCCGAGCCACGGTTCGCTTTTCAAACCCACTAATCACTCCGCAACATGCAAATGCACGGATCGCTCCCACACAAAATATTGCTTTATGCAAAGCAGCGCCGGGGCCTCGCGCCAGCCGATTGGATGCTCTCTCTCCCCGCCTGGTGCAATTGGTCCGTTTGTTTGAATATGAATACACTTGTTTTCTGCCCCGCCGGTGTGTCCCGGCTGCTCTCCCCGGCGCTGGGCCCCCCCGCGCCGGGGCTCTGGGGCTGGCACTCGCGACATCTCTAAGGCTCGGAGCGCTCCGGGAATCGGCGCGGCCCGCTCTGTGGCCGCGAACTTGAGGGGTGGAGTGAAGGCCGCTGAGCTGGGGGTCGCGCCTCCCACACACTTCAGCTGGGCGCGGGACTCACAGCTCATGGATGGAGCAAGTTTCTGTAGCTGCGAGCGTCCCTTTCTTGCCAACTCCTGTGCAACGTGGCCTGCTGCCCCGCCTCCGCCCGCCCTCCCCTCGCGTCCCTACCCCATCTCCGTCTGGACCCTGGGACGCGAACACCGCAGTGGCCGCGCCCTAGCCCACCTGGCCGCGGAGAAGACGACGAGAAAGGGGGCGTGAGCGTCCCTGGGTCCCGGCAGCCACACTCGCGCCGAGGCCGAGGCGAAGCTTAGGCCGAGAGGAGGCCGCCCGGCCGGGAACTTGGCGAGACCAGGCGGCCTTCCCAGTCCAGGCCTCCAGGGCCTGCCCATTCCCCCACCCTCGCTTGCCCGGCCCTTTCTTCTGTTCTTTCTCCTTTCGGAAGGCGCGGTGCGCAGTGGAGCGGAGGCACAGCCGGGGCTGGAGAGGCCCAAGCAAACACGCCACTTACTTTGTGTACAGAGGGTTCTTGTGAAAAGCCTGAAGAGTCCTCACCAAACACTCACCAACTTCTCCCACGTGCCATTTGTTGACTAAGTGCGGCTGTTTTTCCAGGCGCCAGAGAGGAGGGGACGCGAGGGGGAGATAAGAAGGGGGGGGTGGAGGCCTGGAGTAGAGGGAGACGACCAATGCTGGGAGTGTGTGTGTGTGGGTGTGGGTGTGGGTGTGGGTGTGGGTGTGTGTGCTCGCGCGCGCTTTCTCGCTCGCTCGCGATGTCGGTGTGTCAGCGTGTATCCGTGTGTGCCACCAGTTATCTTCTGTGGTGTGTGAGTCTCTCGCACGACGGTTCCCTTTCCTGGGTCTGCTCAGTCCACGGAGGCAATTCCCCTTCAGCTGTTGCCAGAAAACCGGGGAGGAAAGTAAGTAAATGGCTTGTCTCTTCTGACCACACACCACAAGTCCATTTGTTGAATGCCTGACGATTAGGACACACCTCAGTACACTCCAAAGGCTCCCCTCGGTGCCCGCAGTTAAGGTGACAGGGGAGGGAGCGGCTGCCCCTTCCGGCAAAATTCCGGGCTCTCTTGGAGCTTGCAGGTCGCGAGGCAAGGAAAGGGGATGGTTTGGGATGGGGCACACACCCCAGGACCCGACAAAAGAGGATGGGGTTGGAAAAAACTGAGGTAGGGAGGCTGAGAGGAAGCCGCCGCCAGATAGATTTGACTCCTCTCCACTTGTGCAAAGTGCAGAAAGTCAGAGCTCATCAGTAAAATCTGTGCCACCTGAACTCACCGCTAACCGGCGGCGCGTCGGCTGCCCCGGGAAGTGGGACCCCGAGGAGGCTGCAGGCTGCCTTGGGCCGGCTCCGGGCCTAACCGGAGTCTCACGTTCTCCTCTGCGACCTGCGCCCACTAACGCCGCAGCGGAGAGGCCGGGCAGAGCTGCGGGGTGAGCTGGGAGGTCTCCCCTGTCTGGGCCAGAGTTGGGGTAGCACAACCCGATCACCATCTCGACCTGCGGAAGGCCCTTCCCGCGGCCCAGGAGCCATACAGCGCCGGGAGAAAACCCAGACCAAAGAAGCTAAGCAAGTGGCGCTGGGCGCCCGGGTCGGCGGCCTCCTGTGCGAGACTTCGTAGGACCGCGACTTTCAGAGGATCCCAGGCAGCGAGGCAGCGGGCCCAACCTAGACCAGCGAGAGCCCGCATTCTTCTCTCTCTCCCTTTACTTCGTAAAAATCAGTAAAGAAGCTTGAACTCAAGTCCACTGAGCATAAACGGCGGGGGGAGGAATCCCAGAGACTGTCCGAACTGGAGGCGAATATCATTTTTACAACCTCTCAATTAGCGACCGAGTGGATTAGCACCTTCTTAAGCTTTGCCTAAGAGAGAAGCAGCCGTAATCTTGTTGCTATTTCCCCCCTGGGCACTGACTCCGAATCAGCTCCTTCTCCCACCCTCCCACCCCCACCTCACCTCACCTCGGAGAAAAGTTTTAAACAACAAAAAATCATAAGAGGCGAGGAGCTTGACTGAATGCCACTGACGTCATTGGGTGAAGGTGGGGGCTCAGAGAAGGACTCTTGGAAACCCCTCTGCACAAACAAGAAACAAAAAAGGACTTGGCAGCTTCCAATGTGTCAATATTTGGGGGAGGGGGAAGCTCAGCCCGCCGGGAAGCAGAGTTTTCAAAGTTGGAGGAGAGCGGGGAGGAGAGCTTGAGTTCCTGTCCTCTCTGGGCTAGCCTCAAGGAGGGCGGGGGTGCCGTTCTGCCTCGGGCCGCCTGGCGCCCTCTGCCAATTGCCTGTTCCAGGGGGCGGTGGGGCAGGTTGGGGGACTGGGACGGAGCTGCAGCGCGCCAGGGCCAGAGGTGTGCGCAAAATTGAGACAATTCCGAGGTCGCCATTTTAATTGCGGCTTCCAACACGACCGAGGCCCACTTGCTGCCCTCCGGGTCGGGGCTGGAGGGAGGGAGTCGCGCCTTCCATTTCTTTATCGCCTTTTCCCGCCTCTCCCTAGGTACACCCCCCCCCCCCGCCCTCACCCCTTGGCGTCGGAGGAGGACTTTTCTCCGGCCTGTTCCCGCAGGGGCTGCCCGGGTCATCCCACCCGGCAGGGGGAGGCTGTCTTTGCCGAAGGAGTCGCGCTGGGGGATCGCCGCTCGCCTAAGAGTGCCCGGAGTCTCTGGTCAGTATTGGTGCGTAAGTGTGAGGTCGGGCAGCATCTCAGCCCTAGCGGTCCCTGGCATTCGCCCCCTGCCCCATCTCCAGGTTTCCCGCCGGGAGGGCGGCCTCTGGCGAGGCAAAGCCATGCCCAGCTCGTGAAGTATGTTCGCTTGCTTCCCGGCTTCGGAACCAAAAGTCTCCCACCCTGTGCGGTGACACCTCCGAACTGCAGCTTTCCACCGCCTAGCAGAGGAGCGGGGCTGGCTTGCTGGCCAGGGAGGAGGAGAGCTTTGCTTTGGAGGAGGAAAGTCTCCGCCAACACCTGCGTCACTTTGCAGAGCCTGAAACGGCTCTTTCTCTCTCTCTCTGCAGGCCCTGGGAAAGTGGGTTCCCAGCCTAGTGGCGCTGACGAAACGGGTCCAACAAGCACTAAACGCAAAGGCGACCATCCTGCCGCCCAGCCAGGGGCGCCGCCTCCCCTTGGGGCCTCTCTCTTTTCTCCAGCAACCTGCGGGTTTCCAGCTCACTCGGCAACCTTGCCGAGCCCAGAGCGCCTGGAAGCGGAGGAGAGCCGAAGCCGGCCGGGTGGCGCCTCCAGGCTGCGGCCACGCTAGGCTGGGGAAATCCGCGGGGCCCTCGCCCTTCCTCGCCTCCTGCCAAATGGCAAGTGTGTCTCAGCACCCTCTGGGTTCGATTCTCTTACATTCACATTAGGCGGCAAGCGTCTCTTTCTCACACCTCCCCCTCCAATACTAAAAAAAAAAAAAAATCCCAACTGTGTCTTTCAGCAAAGAGATCCCTGCTGCCCCGCAGGTAGGACTCTCAAGCCTTTGCTTTCTGGACCCTACATGCTGTTGTCCAGATAGGGACCAGGTTTAAAACTCCTGATGTGCAGGACACATGCACATACTTTCAAGTAACAGCACTTTCCGATTTTCCTAAATATGGTTTCTAGGAAAGTTTGCTGCTCATTACTCAGGACAGTTCTCCACCGCTCCTTTCCCTGTACCCTCCGCCCTCAAGAGGCCCGAGTTCAGCTTCAAATGAAAAGTAAGCCAAGGCCACCTCAGTCTCTTCTCCCTGGAGATTCCCTCCCTAAACAGCTGCCTGTTTTTAAAGGCCAGGGACCGAGTCCTGCAATTTGTCCTAGATTGGCGCAGGGAACACGCGGGCTGGAAACTGGGGGCTTTGCTGTGGGGTTTGCGGCAGGGGAAGGAGGAGGGAGCAAATGTCATGGCTGGCTCGGTCGGGCAGCCAGGGAACCGGAGCTGAGCGTATCCTGACGGGCTTTTAAAATGACATTGATTGGGACAAGCTGTTCCCCATCCTAGTAAGAGTTAATCTGCCTGGTAATCAAGGCACTAAGGGGCTCAATGCGAGTTTTATTAGCGATTGGAGAACAGAGGCGGCAGCGAGGGATCAAAAGCGGAGATCCCAGATACTGCTCAGCCCCATCACAAAAAAAAGTATTATCAATTAGGAAACAATTCGACGCTTTTCATCACTTCCTAACTCAGTTTCACAGATGGTGACTTACAAACCTGACTAGCGGGGAAAACCAAAGCCGGGGAGCGACCCGGGGCGAGAGGCGGGGGGAGGAGCTGCGGGCTGGCTCCGCCGAGCTCGGCCCGCGAGAGTTTTAAGAAAACTCAGCCCGGGGCCCTGAAGCCTCAGATTCATTCCTCCCGAGAGCAGAGAGAATGATGAATAAAACAATAAATATCGCCACCGGTATCGACACCCATCCCTCCGGGCAACTCCCCACTGCTCCGGCCGGGGCTCCTGCGCAGGGCGGCGTCTGGCTCCCGGCGCGCCGCAGCTGGGCGGGCCGGAAAGTTCACGCAGCGAGAAGGACTCTCCTTCCGTCTCTCCAGCGCTGCCCCCTTCTGCCCCGGAGGGGCGTTTGGTACCCTTCGGTTTTCCTTTCAAATTCTAAAATAAACGTCCAGACCTTGGAGAAATTTGAATACTAACTGATTCAATAATCCGAATTATATGAGTGGATCTGAAAGAAAATAAAAACAAGCCAACTGCACGTGGCCTCTGATCAAAGAGAGGGGACGGAGAAGGCGACAGAGGAGGTCCCCGGCTCGCCCTGGGCGCGGGGCGAGGACTCTGGTCAGAGGTAATTATGTCAGTGCGTTTTCTCGCCGTGACAGCCGAATAAACACAATCTCCAATAAACATCTCTAATGAGGGAGGAGGCCCGAGGATGGCTGGGTTTGATTTATGACTGGAGGAGACGGTCCACTTCCCACTGCGAAGCGGGTAACCTGCTCGCCGCCCGGCTCTGGAGAAAGGAACCCGCGGAGGAGAGGACCCCAGGCCCAGGTAAGGCGCGCGGCCGCGTGGCCACTTCTCTCCTTCCCGGGCTTCCCGGACAAGGTGGGCAGGGGGCGGCCATTGCTCCGAGTTGGGCTGTGGTCCTGAGCACCTGTCACAGGTGCCTGAAATAGAAATGGCCTCCGAGAGTGCCCCCAGAAAGTCTAGAGAGGGGATGCCAGGAGCACGAGGGAGTGTGGGGAGAACCCGGGCCTGACCTAGAGGCCCCGCAACCTCTCAGGCAGGTGCTCTAGTGCCTGGCATAAGCCTTCCTGGCACCTCCGGCTGCGTGGGGCTGGATTCCTGAACCACGAGGTAGCTTGGGGTCGTCTCTAACCTGACTCACTTTGGAGAAACTTCCGGCGGCCGGCTTGGGTCGTCCCGGGACGTGAGGGTAGCTGGCCGCTGCTCTCCCCGGCACTCAGAGGCCCGACTACCCTGACGCCCACGATCTTCCCACCCGGGGAGCGAGCGCAGCGCCCTCGGTAACCCGAGCCCGCGTTCTAGCTCAGTGAGAATCGCTAATTATTAGGTCTTCCGAAGTGAAGCTCAAATCACACGCTGCCTGCTTTATGCGCTGCCCAGCTCTGTGGGCAGCATTCTTTCGTCCTCCTCACCTTCCTGAGAAACGAACTCCTATCTCTAAGACTTTGTTTCGGCTACCCTTTGCAGCAGCTGGAAACTTTTGCTGCACTTCGCCCGACCCACGGCGGGGCTTTTCTACGCGCTCCAGGCTCGGGTGGGGACCTCTGCTCGCGTGAATGTCGCGAAATGCTAGTCAAGGGAGTTCCAGGTACAAATTGCATCACCCCCACCCCCAGCATGTCTCACAATCGCAAGAGGCTGCAGCAGACAGTAGCAGCAGATCTCTGTCTCCCTCTTCCCACTTCCCTCTCAACCCCTCCCCGCAGCTCAGCACTCAACTGGGAGTCCACTCAAAACACTGGAACGTTTTGCCACTTTTGCAGAAAAGCACGCTCGGCAAGGACAAGACACCCCCCACCTCCCATCTTATCCTGCCCTCGGTAATTCCCTTCCATCTTAGTCTACTTTTAAAAGCAAAAATCAAGCCTCTGGGCTACTTGGGGCCGGCTTGGCTTGGGGACACCCGTCGTGGGCAGCAAAGGGACGGCACGGGTCCCAAGCGGGGCCCGGGCCGGGAACCCGGCGGTTACCTGGGAACCGAGGGCGGGGAGGCAGGTGAGCTTGGCGGCGCGGGTTCCCACACTTCTCACCGCCGCTCCGCAGGGGGAAGTGGCAGATCTGACAGCCGCGTTCTACGCGAAGACCTGCCCCAGAGTTTAAATGTCAATGATAAGAAAAGAGGGTGCTCAGGCGGGCGCTAACTTTCCTTAATATCCATGCCAGCGAGGTCCTCATTGGCTGCCCGACCCGCGTGACGTCATGGCGGCCGGAGTTGGGCTCCGCTCGGCGCACAGTAGCGCTCGCGCGGTGCCGGAGCTTCCCCTCCCCATCCCGAATCCGGCCCGTTCAGTGCCCTGCCACGGCCTTCCTGGGCCAGCCCTGGGCTGCCCACGCCCAACCCATCCTGACCCGCCCCGCCCTCCTTTAGGCCGTAGAGTCAACAGCAAGGAAACTAGTGCGCTCATCCTCCCCGACTGGCAATCGAGTCCCTTTCTCTGGGCTGGGCAGCTGCATTTCCGGGTGCCCACCCGATGATCCCATCTTCAGATCCTCGGAAGAAGTCACTTCATCAGAGGGACCGGAGGTGGCGCTGGGTTTGAGAGGGAGACTTGGCAGGAATTGTTTGCAGGATGAGTTCGAGGAGAAATGGGTACCCCAACCTGGCCAAGGCGCCTACAAGTCACCAGCTGGGGGTGTAGACAGGCGGCTCAGGAAGAGCAGGGACAATCCGTTCCCTCTTTGGCTAAGCCAAAGTTCTCATCAGGTCCGCTGGGTTCTCAGGAGGAGACTCCCCAAACGGCGCCTGTCCATCTGCCCGGGATCCCCCTCATCACCACCCACCTCTTGGGTTCCAGTCACGCAGGAAATGTAGGTGATTTTATTAATCTTTGACTTGGAGGTTAACTGTTGACTTTGTGGCCTGGAAGAGGAAAATAGGAAAGTTCCGGATTCTGAAGTCAAGATTCCCCTTCCTGGAGCCGAGGACACAACATAAATTGGAGCAGGATTGGCAGGATACTGACCTGGTGGTCTGTGCTTTTTTTTTTCCCTTTCAGGCGCTGTGGACCGGGAGATGGCTTAGTGGAGCTGGGCCTAGCTGTCTTGTGATGGGGACTTAGACCCGCGTTGTCATTCTGGTGTCTCCCTCCCTCCTCCCAAACAGGGGAGGGGGCTTCTCGGTGTCCAATCCCTTCCTTTTCTGCTTCCTTCCGGGTCTCGAACTTGGAAGTGACAGAGGTGGCGGCAGGGAAAGCGGTGGGGCGTGGAACCGCCTTTAGGCAGCCCGTGGGAGGCCTAGCCCCTGAAGACCCGGGCGAGTCTGCGTGGAGGCCAGGAGGGGCACGTCTAGGCCGGAGGATGACCCGGGGGCCGGCTCGAGCGCGCCTGGCTCGAGCGGGGGCGGCAGAGGGAGAGAGTAGCACGGATGGCGCCGAGGCACGCGAGGTCCGGCGGTCCCCGCTCCCGCCCCCGGCACACCTGGATGGGTGTGTGACTTCGCAACCGGCTGGGAGGCGGCTCCAGGCAGCCCGCCTGCCGCCTCTTTTCGATCCGTCCTTCTCCCTGTCGGGCTTGATACTGTTCTTTTTCTTTTCTTTCTACTCTGGCCGTCGAGGGTAGGTAGCGGAGTGATGGAAAAGGGAAATAGGAGCCTATCGGCGGAGAGGTCTAAGCGTGGCGTTTCACTGATTTACAAACATTCCCCACACTCCTCCCCATTCCAAACCCCTGGTCTTCCAGTGTCGGGGACAAGGAGCGTCCCCCGTGCCCTCCACCGGCCACTCTGATCTGGCCCACGACCCCACTGATCTGATCAGGGCTCGGCCTCCGGGAGGAGTTTGCTCTGGTTGCTCCGTCGCCATCGGCCGCCTCCCGTGACCTAGTTTCTTGGTAAGCTCCCAGCTCACCTCCAGTATCTGGGCGAGGCCCCGGCCCCAGATGTCCTGAGGTCTCCCCCGCCCCCAAGGTCTGCCTTGGAGTTTGGACTGCCGGTAGGCCTCGGGCTTGAGTAGGCCTTCGGACTCCCTAGTTTCTATCCGCGGCTCGCTTTCCACCCGCCCCCTCTGTGCGCCTCCGCCGCGAAGGCTGCTCCGGGCTTGTTTGGAGTCCGGGCCATTAAATGTGCGCGGATCCCTGCAACCCAGCAGGGTGCTCGAGAGCGACGCTGGAAACGCCACGGCCGCCGCCTTCTTATCTGCCTGTCAATAAAGGGCACGCTCCGGGCGAGCTGGAGCACCGGGCGGTGGAGGCGAGGCCGGACTAGGCCCTTCCGAGATGCCGGCCAACGCACAAGCCGCTCTCCATTTGCCCCAGGCACGGAAAGCAGGGCGGGAGGAAGCTGGCGCTGAGGTGGCCACCCGGGAGGATGCAAGTTGAACCGCTGCCACATCTCGGTACCCCAGCTAGCTGGTGACCCAGGAGCACTCTGGAGATCCTTCCAGAACCCGAGAGCCGGGGCTCCCCTTCAAGCCCGCCGCCGGCTTTGTGGGCAGCTTGTCCGGACAAAACTCCTCGTGGTGCCCAGGCCGCGAGGCCCAGCCTTGCCCCACCTGGGCACAGGCAGATTTCTGTAGGCCGCAAGTTCTGTAGGCAGAACGGCAACACGGGCGGCCCGGGGCATCATCGACGACTCGCAGTCCCGGGATGCGAGGAGTGTGACCCAAGAAGGGCTGCAGGTGGGGTGCAAAGGGCCCGAAACGGGAAAGGAACCCCTTTCCTTCCAGGCTTCCCCCCAGCTTAGGCTAGCTCGGGGCGAGGGGGTGATTCGCTGACACCCAGGACAGTCCCAGGCTCTGCTTCTCCACCGCAGCAGCGAGCCGAGCTCGGCAGCCGCCTGCCCAGGGGGGTTCCCTGGTCACCCCCGGCTTGTGATGGCGAGAAAACCCAGAGCCTCCCTTCTAGCCCAGGTGGGGAGGAGGATGGGATTGAGGGGCCTGAGACGGTGGGTAAGAGTGGAGTGAGGGAGCGAGAGGAGAGATTACTGAGCGAGGCTTGCTTGGAAGGAGACTGGGGGAGAAGATAGCCGGTTGTTGGCTTGAAGTGTAGCAGAGATCTGTTGTTCTTGTCCAAGGTACGTTTCTCGCTCTCTCTTTCCCCCCTCCCTCAACTACTTTGTGCAAATAAAGGCTTCCAGATTGGCGGAGCCCCTCCTGCCGGATCTGTGCTACAGGGTGGGTGGGAACTGGTTATTTTTCTTTTCACTGACAATGACACTGAGTCTCCTGAAAAACTGAAAAGTCGAAATGGATTTTTCCATCTTAGTATTTTTATTTCATTTTACTATGTCTGGACGATAACGCATGCTGTTAACTTCTATTTTTAATTATTATTCCTGAGCGGGTACTAGTTCATAAAGGGGTTTAATAAAACTGTTGGTATAAAAATTAATCGAGGGAGAGGGAAAAGTCTGACTAATTGAGAAAAATACTATATATATAGTGTGTCATTTCAAATAGCTATACAAGCCAGAAATCCATATATTATCTCAGAAATTAAATTTACTGGGTAGTTAGTGTATGTGTTTCTTGCTTCCCTCCCTTCCACTTCCTTCCCTTTAAGCAAGATTTCATCTTAAATAAAAACTGGAGGAATGTTTGTGAATCTGAGCATCAAAAAAGGGAATAGATAATATTTGATATCCCTTTACCCATATCTAAAAGACAACATAAAGGCATGATTATGTGCAACACTGGTTTCTCTGCTATTCAATTATTTTTCTGCTCTCATTCAAAAAAATGATTAGTCTCTTCTCTGTTAAGTCAGTTCTACCCCACCATAAACTTTTCTTGCACATTTGAGAAAAATCTTCCAATCTTTCCAGCTTGCTTTCCCACTAAGAAAATCTGTATTACAATCAATTGAAGAAAATTCTGCCTTTCTTTTTTTTTTCTTTTAATATTTTCATGTGAAGTCAGTCTGTGGTACCATGTTTGATTTCTTTCTCTCTCTTGTCGGGGTGGAGACTGAGACATTAGCTGAATTCCCTGGGGGTGATTGGATGCAATTCGCTGAAAGTAGACAGGCACGTCCTGGATGTTAGAAATTCACTTTTTCTCAACGTGACAAGGCCGCCTTCGATCTACAATTGTATTTGAATGGGCAATGAGCGGAAAGATCTCTCATCATTAAGCCTGTTTCTACTTTAGCAAAATAACGAGAGCCTTCATTTGCACAGAAATGCTCATAAAACTCAGATTCTCTGCAACTCTTTAATAAAAAGGGATGGCTGCCTAATTTAAATTGGAGGTGAGAAGGCAGAGAGAGAGAGATGGGGGTTTCAAAGACATCCCCTCCCTTCCCCCAAAAGGTCCATGTGATTGAGTTGACTTTTTTTTTTTTTACTTTAAATCTTAAATAAGATGTGAGTTGTAACAAGAGGATTGGCACTTACTCCGTGACCCTTATAATTGGATTAAATATAGACTGAGACATACAAAAACACACCAAGATTGACACCTGCCAACTGGACTTCCTTATGATTGATTGTGATGCTTCGTGCTGGCAACAATAATGAAATAAATTGTACGGATAAAACAGCACATTTGTCATTTCCGTGCCATGAGTGAGGAAGTCAACGAGTTAGGCAAGCTGTTAGCTGACAGGCGCAAGCGGGAGGCAAGCAAAAGAGATAAATAAGGATTCCAGGCATTGACAGGACAAATTATAACTTGTCACAACCTTTTTAAATTCAGAAGTTTTCAATTAACATATATATTGCTGTTACATATAAGATAAGGGGGTGCTGACATAAACATGGGCGATACTCAGGGACAACCCCCCACCACCACCAAGGGCTTGGGTGCCCAGGCCTCTCCAACTGTGATCTTAGGTGAGCCCCTGAGGGCACCCTTGGGCTACAGTGCCCAGTCAGTCCATAGAGGCCTCTGGGCTTAGTAAGGTGGCTGAGCCTGCGCTAGGCTGAGGGTTGGCTCCTTCTTTTGCTTGACCTACAAATTCTGTCTCCAATACCCTTTCTTCGTTGAAGCAGAGCACCCAGCCCAAAAGAGAGCCCAGACAAGGCATGCACCCAGGTCTGGCAGGATGAGCCCCACTCTCTGCCTTAATTAGTTGCTGCATAGGAAGTAAGAGGAAGAGGGTGAAGATGTCTTCCCCTCTTTCACACTCCAAAGTCTTGCCCTCAGGAGAGAAACAGAGCTCCTGGTCTTGAGGTATCAGCAATGGCCACATCCTGGGGCCAGGCCTAGGCTCCTGAACCCTGGTGTGACCCCTGGGACCCCTAGACTCTTGCTCTAATTGCCCAGCCAGGTGTCACCCAGATGGAGGGCACAAACCCAGCTCTTCTAGTCCTACTCAGGATGACAGGCTACTTTCCCCTATTTATCCCTCCATTTTTGTTCACAATTTCAGGAGTGTCTTATTGGCCCATGGATGCAGAGGAGCCTGGGCAGGACCCTGGGGCCTGAGGCCATTCAAGAAGGGTTAGTGAGGTTTAAAAGGAGTAAAGCTCAGGAATTTTTAGCCAGGGCAGCTAGTTAGGGGCCACTTTGGGATTTCCGATGGAGTCTAGAGTTTGGAGACCAGTGTGGGTGAAATTTGACCTGAGTTTGACAAGTGTGTAGGAGAGTGTAAACTTAACCATCTTCAATCCCAAAGGAGACTGACCTCTTAGTTTTAAGATTAGTACCTCTCCCACCCCCCCCCCCCAGCTAGAATCTGGACTTTTAAGGTGTACTACTGATACCTGTCTGCTGCTGTGTCCCGGACCCATGCCAAACTCCAGCTGGAACTTAGAAACTTAGCAGCAGGAAGTGAGTCTCCCCAGGAGCAGAAGACCGGGGGAAGATTAGGGGAAAGATTAGGAAGAACAGGGAGGGCCTGATTCTCGCCTGGCCTCGGAGCGAGTGGCCTCGGCCTGGCCACTCACTGCAAGGGGGGTAGGTCCAGTTTTAGGCAGGCCCGGGAGGCCCAGACCCGGAGGGCACCAGGCATCTTCCCCAGGCCGTGGTCCGCCTCGACTGCCTGCGCTCGGCTCCAGCCCGAGTCTCGCTGCATGGTGCTGGGAACCCGCGCCCTCGTGGGGAAGAGCCCAGCCTTGCTGTAGAGGCCACTACCTGTCATCACAAACACTTTTTTTTAAAGACCACGTCAACCCCAAACTCCAGCGTCCTAATCTCCTTCGCTCGCCACCAAATGAAACAGCGCGAAGCCCCCAATCTTTCCAAAGGAGGAGAAAGAGAAGAAAGGGAGGGAGGGAAAGGGAAGCAAAAAACAAGTTACACGGAATTAGTTGGAAGCTGCCGCATTCCCCAGCGACCGCAGCCATTAACATTATAATCTCAAACGCCATTTTTTGTGTAACACTATTGTTAGTAAATCAACTCCTCAGGTCCTCTGAGACGCTGACCCCTGGCAATTCAGTGAAAGTGTAATTATCTCCCCGAATCTTGGACAGATTTAAGAGATTACATTTCAACTAAATCTATATCAATGCTAATTCCCTCTCTCCCCCCCTAGCCTGCAGGTGCTAGGCACGGGAAATGGCGTCAGGCCCCAGCAGAACGCTTCACAAAGAGAAGGCTTGCTGCGTACAGGGCCAAAAGAAATGAAACCCCACATAAAATTACACCTTTTTTTTTTTTGCTACAAAACCTGGTTCTTATATAGCAAACTTAAACAAAGCAGCTATGCTAAATTAGCGTTACATAAAGGCGAGTTTAATGCTCGGTTACAGTCAACTGGTGTATCTCTGATGGCTAATTGTCTATCAAAATTAAAGAGAAAAGAACAAATGATTCGTTATAAGAAGGTGTTAAAAGCTTCAACAAAAGCACATTTCACAAATATAATATCGGCAGCTCAGGGATTGCCCGCGGGGTTGTTCAGGCCCCAGCCCTGCGCAGCTATGGAAAGTGGGGTGCGGGGTGCTATTTGCCTGGCAAGAGCTCATTTCCTCCCAAATGAGTGTAATAAAAACCCGAGAGGCGATATTAGTGTAAAGATCAGGATTAGTCCTAATCGGTGCGATGGACGTGGGCTTCAAAGGCGACCCCTATTCTCTCTGCCCGTTCTAGGGGCGGAGGGTGCTTTGCCATCCCCGGAGGACACCACATCCAACTCGTCAACACTTCGCGTTGAGGGACAAGAGAGAGCGAGGACGCGCTGGGGGTGGCTCCAACAAAGGAGAGCAGGTTCTGCGAGTCCTGGGTCGTTCTTGCCTTCTCTGAGTTGGAAGAAGACGGTTCCCGGCTCTCTCGGGGATCTCCGAGGCGCGGGCACGTGCCTTTCTGATGCACAGTGCTGGCCTCCGGGGACGTAGGCTGCTGGAGCCAGCCCACCCTCCTAGGCTGGGGAGAACACACAATATAATACGGTGGCCCCCCTCCCCAAGGCGACACCAGATCTAGAACTCCAGGCATATTTGTTGTTCAAAGTTAATTAAACCTGAAAGCTACCAAAATGCGCGCGCCGGGCGCACGGAGGCCAATTCCGGACTCGCGCCGCGGCCGGCCGGCAGCGCTGGAGAAGCGGCGGAGGGCCGCCCAGGCTCGCTCACTCCGCCGGAGTCTCTTTCAGAGAATCTGAGGCTGGGGAATAAATGCCGAAACCAAATTAGGCAGCAAGAGCAACAAACCGTCTGGAAAATGGACCCACAGAGCCGCAAGAATCTACTTTTATTTTTTTTTAATCGTTGACAACTCGTGTCCTGAAGAAAGTGTACTGAAGATAATTGAATGATTACAATTCATTTCTGCCTGACTTTGAATATGAACACTCACATAAGACAACCCCTCTGTACAACAACAGTGTAATTTCCAAGATCCGACTTCGGGATCCTAGCGCCAGCCTCCGGGGCAACCCGGCTCTAAATGCAGAAATCCTGGCTCCTGCCCCTATCATTCATTTCGGGGACGTGGGGATGGGACAGGGGTGGAGAATGGGTTTGTTCCCTCGCCCCCTCGAGACTTGCTCTGAAAATCTCAGGGACTAGTGGACACGGAGGAAAGGACAGTCGAGACAATCGCCGTCAAGGGGCCACCTTTGCCCGAAGGGGCTGCGGGCGATGGCAAGGGTGTTGTCCCCATAAGTTCTAGGACCCGCACGGGATAGATTCCCCAGCTCCCACCCTAGCCCTGCTGGGTCTAGGGAGCACCTAAACTGGGACCCCCTCTCCAGGTCGCCCTCTCGGGGGCAGCCGCCTGTCCCCCTTCCTCCCCCCATCCTTCCAGCCCTCGTGTCCTTCCCTTCCTTCAGTTTCGGAGTTCCCAGGCTCGCGCGCGGGGCGGGAGGGGCAGGCTCCGCGGGGCTCCCTCGCGGATTTGGAAGTTGCTTTGGCCTTGAACTTGCCGCAGCTTCCAGCAGCCACGCACACTCTGCAAGCCCAGGAAAAGAGCGAAGGAAGGCAGGGTCTCTTTACACGGCGGGGAGGTTGGCGCTCACCTTCGGGCGCGGCCTCGGCGGAGCCTGAGGGCTCACGCTGGGGGGCGGGCGGGGGCGAGGGGGTGGGCTGGGGCCGAGGCCGACGTAGTGCGCAAGCGTTGTGGGGCCCGCCGCCCCCTCCCCGGGCGCGGGGTCCCGGGGACAGACCCTACGCCCCTCTCCGCCAAACTACCGCCTCTAAAAAAAAGACCATCTGGTAATTGTCTTTCTTTAGATCTTCCCTTAATTATGCTTTTAATTAAAGATGGTTCAAGGCACCGGACCACATGAAGGGCAGTAATTACAAATTACATTACAAACCCGACAGATGTAGCGGGATCTGGTGGGGAAAAGGTACCGGAATAAAAATTTGACCAAACTTTGGGATAAATTAATCTGCGGCTTGGAGAACAGAAGCGCGGTTCTTGATTATGTAGGCTCCAGCCAGGATTTAAGTTTTGTGTCATGATTGTTTTCATATTTCTTTGACATCTATTGATTTGGAGGCAGCTGCAAGCCTTTGTCACAGGAGAGAAGAGCAGTCACAATATATTAGCTTGATGGCATAACTCGAACTGGAGAGGCGAGGGGAGCCGGAGTAACGGGGGCGCACGTGACCCCGCCCGGGGCCTCCGGGCCCAACCCTTACATTAACTTGTTCTAACAGGAATAATGGAGTATTACTACTAATGCTAGGTCAGGAGGTGCGTTTCTGCCTAGGACGCGGGCGACAAGAGTGGCGCGGCCCCGGAGCGAGCAGGCCAAGGTGTCTCCGCGCCCCCTCCTCTCCGGCCGGCCGCAGCCCCGCGCTTCAGACCCGGCTTCTGAACTCCCAGCTCCGCGCCCACGTCGAGGGGCGCCGCGATGGGACCAGCTCGGCGGCTCCCGGGCTCGGTCCGCAGGCGCCAGGCCAGATCCCCACCTCGGCCTCTCTTGGGGGCCTCCTGCAGGCGGGGTCGGGGCAGGAGGACCCTGGGCCGGGAAGACGACAGCCACGCGGGTGCCCGGCCTGACCTGGCTTGCGCGGCCGCCCGGCGCTCCGCGGGCTCGGCGAGTCCAGAAGCGTGACGCAGATTGTGAAAACAGAAGGGAGGGAGTTGGGTCATTTCCTTCGCTAATCTTCAACCCCCCCCCCCGCCACTCGCCTGCTCCATCCTCCACTCGCACCCCCATCCCTGCAGCCGGCCAGCCTCGAACTCGCTTCCACGTCGGGTTCTGACTCACTTTGAGCCAGTGGCTGCACTTTATGGGGAAAATATACATGCCCATCACTCACCCATCTATTTACAGCGCCGGTGCAGTGCCCAGGGTGGGGAACACACACGGACAATTAAACACGCCCACTTACGGCTTTCGAATCACGCAGTTGCTTTCACAAATTGATATAATCCTAATTTTGACGCAAAATTTTACCAGTGCACCTTGCCAGAGACGAATGTTCACTGAAAAGGTGTGTTATCCACGCCTGATTTAAACGAAGAGAACAGGACTGTCGTTGCAGAAGACCCAGCGGCCTGACACCACTTCTCGCTGCGGGGGAAGGAAAGTTTTTCTTTTGATTCGTCCTCTCACTTTGTCCCTCTTTTCTTTGGCTGTACAGTTTCTAAGAGGAATGTAAATATTTTGACTAGACCTCTGCAGGGGCCCTTTAAACACCAGGCACAATCATCTGTGGAATACTGTAGTTCATAGTTTCAAAACTTGGGTGTCAGAGCCTCGCTTGCCCCGGAAACCCATAGAAATAGCGGCGACTTCTTGACTTCCTATTTGTATAATGAAGTATTCCCTAGTGTTTGTCCAAATTTTAAGGACGTTTCCTATCGCTGACACTTTCCAGTTATTTGCAAGGAAGAAAAATCCCTGCAGGGTTGTAGCTAGAGCAAATTTTTCCTTGCTTCACTCTTACTTCTTCTGCCTTTCCTGCTGTGGGTCATATACAGGAAGTGTACCAAAATAGAAGTAATTTTTGAAAACATTAAAGCCCTGTTTAACTCTTCTGTGGGGATTTCTTTCTTTTCCTATTTTAGTATTTGATACAAAACAGAGAAGTTGAAACAGAATGCAAAGTTCAGAGAAACTCAAATAAGGAGGAAAGTAGTGCTAGAAAATCTCCCTAGCTTCTGTATATAATACAAATAATGTAATGAATGTCTTTTCATTGAAAATGAAACAAAAATTGCCAAGAGGCATAACACACTGCGTGGTTTTCACATGATGTGTTTTCACATGTGCTTTTCAAAAAATATATTCCGAACATTCTCCAGTGTCAATGTACCTATGATTTTATAGCCTGAAAATATTTTAAAACACAGATATGGTATAAAAACATAGACTTCAACTCTGCTTTTGTTGAAGTTGTTATCTTATTCTTGATTTTTAAATACCTGCACTGTTAATGTCAGTGGTCGCCATTGTAGGGCCTGGCTGCTCTAGAAAGACAACCAAGGTGTTTATTTCTCTTTCTTACTCTCTTACAGTTTGATGAGTATTTTATACAAGACTTTTTGGGCAACCTTAAGTCCTTTTAAAAAAATCAAATACTCTATATTTGTAACAAATAAAACTGAAAATTTTTGTTTTGTTTATAGTTACTTTAATGAAATAACACATAATGCTGAGAATTTAAAGTCTTACACAATGCTGAGAAAAATACTTGAATGCAGAAAAAGGATAATGCTGTTGGAATTGCCTATAATACTGCTTGTGGTCCTCCTTTTTTGTGTGTGTTTAAGGAATCTGAGTTATTCAGTGAACAGTATTCTGCTATTTCATTCCATATTGCCCTAAGAATACTAGCCTGTACTGTTTGCCATGCTGTGTTCTCATAGCTTATGTGTGCACTATGAATTTCAGTAAATATAAATTACTGCTTAAAAGAGTAAAGAATGGTTACTTTATGTCTCATTGTTCTTTCTTTACAATCTGCTCCAAAGTCTTTTTTTTTTCTTAGCAAATACCATTGCAGCTACTTCTCAATTTCATGATGAAAGTAAATGGCAAATGCCATTCAATTTAGTGGAACTCAAACAAAGGGAATATAAAGATTTTGTTCCATGCCTCCCTGAAATCTATTTTTGGATTTGAAAACAGGATTGGGCTAGAAGCAACATCAGTATACATCTCTGGCTCCATATAAGGTTACTTGAAGCAGGTGGCTTTGGGGTTCATTTTGGAAACAGAAGACATACATGGAAGTATGTGTTCCTTAGAAACTCACAAGCTAAGGTGGACTACATGATGAATAAAAAAAAATACCCCATGCTCTCACCTGCTTCTGAGTTGCAGGCAAAGAAAGAGTTTCCTCTCATCTTGCCTACGTTACTTTTTGTGTGTGTGTTTGCCTGCTGAACCAGAGAGCAGCCTGCAACATCTTGCCTTTGGGGACTTCCTGTGGCTTTGCCACATTCCCTGGAGAAGCTCAGAATCCTGGAATCGACAGAGGGATTAAAGAGAGCCACAGCCATCATTCCCCCACTAATCCATCTGGGGCTGATGCAGTATTGATAACAACCTTTCTGTTGCTTGACAGTTTCAGACCATTCAAATGAGAACAAATAATAGGAATTTGGTAGTGGAGGTGGGGATAAAGTAGAGGCAATTGATATAGTCTTTGGGACTGAAAGGATTGGTTTCTATTCCAAAACCATGGACCCAAGTACGAAATTAAACACTTCCCACTGATTTCTTTCACAGCAATGTCTCCTCTTTTGAATATTGCAGTGCCTTCGGATTGGGGCATTGACACATTCATTTACCAAGAAATCTTCCATTGTTGCCAGGACAAGACAGTACTCAGCTGCCTGAATTTTGTAGCTTCAGTTTGCTTCCCTCTCCCCGCTTTAACCTACTATGTTAGGTAATAAAGAATCCCATTTCCATTAGATAATAAGAATCAGAGACAAGATAGATATAATACTAATTAAACAAGGACTCATATCCCATTTTAAAAACTCCCTGTTAAGCAAAGCCACAATCACATCAGTAGATCAAGCAAAAATCTGAAGATAAAATCAATGTCAGTTTTCTGTCTTGGTGACAGGCAGAGACCCATCAGAGTCATATCCAATAAACTCTTTACCTCACTGTTGTCAGTGAATTCAGTTATGCTGTAGATCCTATCATGCCCCTACCTCCATGATGATGTTTATAGCATTCCTCACTTTGACACAGACTTGCACAGAGCATCAACACGCTAACAATTATAGCTGTCGGACAACTGAGTGGTCTGCTTTATGAAGTGAGGTATGTGGAGACACTGGGAATGTTTAAATGGAATCTGGCTTGCAACAAAGGTTAAATCTTCATGAACAATGGTTGGGAAAATTGACCTATTTCCCAAACTCCTGTTCAGGGCTAGCTATATCAGGATCCTTCAATGAACATTTTGTTATCTACTGGTTAATGCAGTAAGTAGTTTTAATATGATTACTTTTTTGAATATGATAATGTATTCATGTGGTTCTGAAATATAAAGTTTCAGAAAAATGTTGTGAAAATCTTCCTTCTTACCCTGTCACCTAGCCACCCAGTTTTTAGCTGTTGGAAGTAACTCATATTACCAGTTTCTAGTGTATGTTGTTGTTGTTTAGCCACTAAGTTGTGTCCAATACTTTTGCGACCCTGTGGACTGAAGCCTGCCAGGATCTTCTGTCCATGGGATTACAACAGGCAAGAATATTGGAGTGGGTTGCCATTTCCTTCTCTAGGGGAATCTTCCCCACCCAGGAATCAAAATTCCATCTCCTGCATTGGCAGGCAGATTCTTTACCTCTGAGCCACCAAGGAAGCCCTTCTTGTTTAAAGGGGAGCTTAAAAACACAGAATCCCAGGGCCTGCTTAATGAGACTCTTTGTAAAGAAGGGCCTTACCACCATCTGGGTTTTTCTGTTTGTTTATTTTGAGGCACCAGCTTGGCTTGTAGGATCTTGGTTCCTGAACCAGGGATCGAACCCAGGCTCCAGGCAGTGCAAGTATGAAATCCTGACCACTTAACTGCCAGGAAATTCCTGTTACCATCTGTCTTTGAAACCTTTCTAGACAATTCTGTTGTGTTGGGAACAATAGACTTACCTCAGTGCTTTCAAACACTGATAGTTTATGGAAATCTGTAAGATAATAGTATTCATTCCATATACTTCTGTAGTATATGCAAAGTATTTTCAAAACCGGTCTATTTTTTTTTTAATTCTCCTTGCAACTCCATGGTTTATATGATTATTCAGACATCTAGGGTCTTCTATCCCCTAGGCCATTGTCTTTGTTTACAAAACTCTTGGCTTTAGCTTTCTTCAGGTTCTGGCTCATGGCAAGTGAAAAAAGGATGCAGGAAGCAGGCCATGGTCTGTAGGTCTACAGTAGAAGTGACACACATCCCCTCTTGCATTTCATTGTCCAGAATTTAGTCACACTAAACTACAGGTAGAACTCGGAAATGCAAAGAAGGAAAAGATAATGGGTTAGACATCCAGCATATTTAAACACACGATGTAGTCAGGAAATGGTGATAATATCCAGGTAAGTGCTAAAGATAGCAGTGGAGAGTGTGAGAAATGATTAGCTCTGGATATATTTAAAAAAAACTTTTCCCCAATGGATTGTACTGGGTTGTGAGAAAACAAGGAGTCAAGGTTTTAGCCTGAGAAACTGAAAGAATAGACTTGCAACTTATAGAAAAGAGGAAGACTGTGTTCGTGGCAGTGGAATGGGGGTTATGGAGAAAAATGACTAACTTGATAGTAGGTCTATTAGACATCCAAGTGAAAATATAATGTTAAGAGTTGGACTGAAGACTCTACTGTTCCGGGAATCTGTCTAGGCTGGTAAAATTAAGAATAGTTAACAAAGAGATTCATTTTAAAATTCATTATTAATAATTAATGTTTGGCTGTTCTAGATATTTGATGCTGTGCTCAGACTTTCTCTAGCTGTGGTGAGCAGGGGCTACTCTTTGCTGCGGCGTGCTGGTTTCTCATCAAGGAGGCTTCTCTCGTGGTGGAGCGCAGGCTCTAGGCATGCAGGCTTCAGCAGTTGCAGCACGTGAGCTCAGCAGTCAGTCGCTCAGGGCTTAGTTGCTCCGAGGCATGGGGGATCTTCCCAGACTAGAGATCAAACCCATGTCCGCTGCATTGGCAGGTGCATTCTTATCCTCTGTACCACCAGGAAAGCCCCTGGGATAGTGTTTTAAACTATGAGATTGAATGAAATTAGAGAGGGAGGCAAGGCAGACAGAGAAGAAGTTTGAGGATCAAGCTCTGGGCTATATCAGCGTTTAGAGTTCTGGGATTTGAGAAAAAATCAGCAAAAGAAATTGAGGAAATCAGCTTGGAAGGCAGGAGGAGCACCCCAAAAGAGTGACACAGAGGAGGGGAAGTGGAGAATGCATGAGAGAGAACTGACTGTAGGATTTACCCATGTGGAGCCTTGTCAGCGGGACCTTGTCATGAACCGTTGAGTAATGTGAATAGTGGGGATAAAATCTGGTTGGAGGAAGATCCCAGCACAGTGAGAGGAGAGAAATTTGAGGCAGGACAGTACATACAACTGTTTCAGTGACTTTTTGTTGCAAAGGAAGCAGGACAACGAGGCAGTAGATAGAGGTCAAGATCTATCTTTAAGGAGCTCCCCGATGGCCTAGTGGTTGAGATTTTGGGCTTTTACTTCCAGGGCCCGGGGTTAAGGAGAGACTAGTGTGAAAGTGTCAGAGAGAACAGGTCCTGAGTTGTGAAGGGCATGGAGATAAGCAGCTACCACCTAAAGAAGTATCGGAGGAAGATTCAAGAGTCAGAAGAAGAAAGTGAGAAGTGGATGGAGGTGATTGTGCTGAGGACAGACCTGAGGGTACAGCGGAAGGAGACGGGGCAGGTAAGGACAAGGACTCAGTTGTATGGGATCCTGAACCTCCCAGGTGGCACAGTGGTAAAGAATCCACCTGCAATGTAGGAGACATGAGTTTGATCCCTGAGTCGGGAAGATTCCCTGGAGAAGGAAATGGCAACCCACTCCAATATTCTTTTTTTTTTTTAAATTATTATTGTGGACTGCTTTTTAAAGTCTCTATTGAATTTGTTACAATGTCGTTTCTGTTTCATGTTTTTTGGCTGTGAGGCAGGAGGCATGTGGGATCTTAACTCCCGGACCAGGGATCAAATCTGCATCCCTTGCATTGGAAGACGAAGTCTTAACCACTAGACCACCAGGGAAGTCCCTCCAATATTCTTGTTTGGAAAATCCCATGGACAGAGGAGCCTGGTACTCCTCCGTAGTCCACAGGGTCTCAAAGAGTCAGATGCTCTGGAACTTCCCATATCTTAGTCTCTCTGGGAATGCCAAGACTTTATGACTTTAACGTACTCCCTCCCTCAGGAGGCTTCTCTCTTGTTTCTACAAGACCATCCTCTCTAGTCATCCCAAATTCTTCTGGTCTTCCCTGTCTTCTCTTTCATTCACCTTCCAGGCTTTCCACTTACCTTCCCATTTCTCTCCTCCCTTGCTCCATCCCTCCCTGGTTCTAAATATCTGCCTCCTTTGTTGATTTTTCCATCTCACCTGATCTCAAAATGTTGGTGTTTCCCAGGCCTTAACATTGGAACCTTTCTTCTCTAGTCATGTTTTTACCTTGAGTGAGTAACTTCATCCATTCTCATAGTTTTAACTAATTTATCACAGATGAATATTTCCAACCTCATTTCCTTCCTTCCTTTCCTCTTTCCTCTTTTGCCCATTCCTTTTGTTCTTCTTTCTTAGAACATGGAGTGTCAAATAGCAGAAAGAGAAAAGAAAGAAAGAAATGACAAGTGGCTCCATCAGCTGTTAGCACTTGGCGGACACAGGGAGCATTGTTCCCAAGAGGGCTCTGAGGAAGAGGTCTAACTGCCTCCTCTTTTGCATCTGTGTTCCTGTACATTCATGTTCTCCTCACATTGCCAGAACTGAAAGAGGGAGAACAACACTCTCTCAGGAATGAACATCAATGGCCAAGTTTGGTCTAGTCCATTCAGAACTTACTAGACAACCTCCTCTACACACAGCCACAGGAAGAAGCTTCAGGAAGTTGCACAAAAAATGCAGAGAGTATACATTTACTTCTCAAGAAGATAGAGGAGGAAGGCAGCCTTCAGAAACCACTGATGGGAATGTACAATGCTGCCCAAACAGCACCATCATCACCATCACCACCAATTCCCACCATCATCACTCTCTGACTTAAAGTGCCACAGTCCAGCCGGTCACTGAGTTATCAAAGGTCACCCATAACTCCCAATGGGGAGAGAAGAGTTTTTGTCTTATGGGCTTATTAACCTTAGTTTATATAGACTATGATTACTGAATGGTAGACTTACAAGACTGGAGAAGGAAATTGCAACCCACTCCAGTACTGTTACCTGGAAAATCCCATGGACAGAGGAGCCTGGCGGGGCTGCAGTCCATGAGGTTGCAAAGAGTCAAACACGACAGATTGGCTAACAGACACATACACAGATTTAAAAGAGGGGCTTCCCAGGAGGCACTAGTGGTAAAGAACCTGTCTGCCAATGCAGGGAACATAAGAACTGCAGGTTCGATCCCTGGGTCAGAAAGATCCCCTGGAAGAGGGCATGGCAACCTACTCTAGTATTCTAGCCTGGAGAATCCTGTGAACAGAGGAGCCTGGAGGGCTACAATCCATAGGCTCGCAGAATTGGACATGACTGAAGCAATTTAGCACACAGCCATCCAGACTTAAAAGGGACTTCCAGAGCATCTTTAGAAAACATATTGTTCAAATAGACACAATGTGGTTCCAGGGTTATTTTTCCCACAGAGTGGCATAATTTTTCTTGAGGCCTCCCAGAGAGTGGATAAGAGGACTGACTGCAGGGCCTTCTAACCCCACATGCCTCCCATTTTCCCCCACCATGGGCTGCTTCCCTAAACTGAGGACACTATAGGAATCAATCAGATTCATTGAGAAATTTGTTTTGTGGCCCAGTGACTAGATAGGGATGGAGATTGTATGGAGATCCAGTTTCCCAAGGATGCCCTCTGCCTTTTGGCCCAAGCACTTCCATCCTCGTCTTACAGTCCACTCAGCCCTCCACTGTGAGCTCAGCCCCACACCAGCCTTGGAGACTGATGAGGTTCAGAGACAGAAGAAGCAGGATATGACTGGGATCAGGGGTTCAAAGTCACTGGTGATCCTGCTCCGAGCTCAAATCTAGAGTCAGTAACCAGTGGCCGCTTAGTTTGCCACACTGTGACCAAGCCCCTGCCTTGAAACTCATCATAAGACCATTGGAGCCGGAGGCACTTCCATGGCTTCTCCCTAGCACTCACATCCTCAGGGCTGGGGGCAGCTAAGGGGACAGAGTCAATGTCACCTTGAACAAGGCATCAACACGAAGTGAACAGTCAGTTTGGGCACCTTTTAAAAATGTATCATTTAACAAATGAACTTACAAAACAGAAGGAGGCTCACAGACTTAGAGGAGGAACTCATGGCTGCCAGCAGGAAGGAGAGGGGAAGGGATAGTTAGGGAGTTTGGGATTGATGTGTACACACTGCTATATTTAAAGTGGATAACCAGCAAGGACCTACTGTATAGCGCAGGGAACTCTGCTCAATGTTATGCGAAGCCTGGATGGGAGGGGAGTTTGGAGGAGAATGGATTCATGGCTGAGTCCCTTCGCTGTATCGCCTGAAACTATCACAACATTGTTTGCTAATTGGCTGTATACCTCAATACAAAATAAAAAATTTTAATAAAAAGTATGCCAGTTAAGAAATAACAGTAAACTTCATAAGGAAAAAATTTCTAATTTAAACAATACAGAAGTTTATAAAAGTTGGAAGTGAGTTTCTTCTTCTATTTCGATCCTAACCCCATCTCTAAAAAAGAATTCTTGAGAATTTCCTGGCAGTCCAGTGGTTAGGATTCCATGCTCTCACTGCCAAGGGCCCAGGTTCAATCCCTAGTCAGGGAACTAAGATCCCACAAGCCATGTGGCATGGCCAAAAAGAAAAAAAAAATAGAATCCTTATTAACAGTTTAATAATCCTTGGGGGAAAAAAGTGAAAGTGTTAGTTGCTCAGTTGTGTCCAGCTCTTTGTGACCCCATGGACTGTAGCCCACCAGGCTATTCTGTCCATGGAATTATCTTGGCAAGAATACTGGGGGTAGCCATGCCCTTCTCCAGGGGACCCTTCTCCAGGGGAATCTTTCCTACCCAGGGATTGAACCCAGGTCTCCTGCATTGCAGGCAGATTCCTTACCATCTGAGCCACCAGGGAAACTTAATAATCCTTAGCAACTATTTCAAATTCTTTTCAACACTAGCCATACATTTATATATACATATATCTATGCTAATTTATGGAGATAAAGGCTTCTTTTTTCCTCCAAAGGGATTCATTTAATAGGGATATCTTTCCAAGTCATTGCCATAGTAGTTCATTTTTAATGGCCACACAATATTCCACAATGTTATTTAAATGTTCCCATAATGATGGGCCTTTAGGTTGGTTGGAACTTTTTCCATTAGAAGCAATGCCGCAATGTGCCTCCCTGTATAAATATTCTTGTGCTAGAAGTTTGGAAGTTAGACTCCTAGAAACAAAGTTGCTGCTCTGCATGCACATTGTAAAATTTGATAGATACTGCCAAATTGTCCTTCTCACGAAATCACGTACTAACCTCCACTCCCACCGGCAGTGCGTGAGTGTGTCCCTTTCTACACACCCTACCCAGTAATTTGCCTCCTTCTGGAGGTCTGCAAAGAAGCAATCTGTCAGACAGTGGAAGAGGCAAATGAGAATCTGTGTACAATGAATACACCTGACACCTTGTTGAATCCTAGAGCTCATTCTGCTGATGGGGCTGCCTAAGGGGGGTCCCCCCTCTCTCTGTGGCTCCATGGGGAGCCTAGACGAGGAATGGTTGATGAGGGGCACTGGGGCACTCTCCTTCGCTTTGATTTAAAGTCTGCTCCTCAGTCCACTGCTATTCAGAGACGACATGCTCTGATGGCTGATAATATGCTCTATTTGTATTCTAGCTGGGTATAGTATTAGAGCCAAGTGTTTATTCATTTCCATCAGGCAAAGTCTGCAGGCACTGGGTGCTCACCTTGATCTTTAATTGTAATCACAAAATCAAAGTCCCACTGTCATCTCAAAGGCTAACTCAGACTCCCAACTTTAGAAGGTCTATTGGCCTTCATTCCAAGTGTGTAGGACAGGTGGATGTCTGGGTTATAGGGCTCTCTTCCCATTGCCTTCTCCACTGATTTAAAATAAAGCACAAAGGAAGAGAAAGCAGTGCTCGCTGAAGCTCGGCACTTTTAAAGCACCAATGATTTGCATTAACATTGACGCCCACTTTTGTTTTTAAGACCACTTAATAGACTTCATTTCTTAAACCAAAACCACAGATTAATCTCTCCAGACTGAATCTTTGGAAGAGAATGCTCACAAATTTATTTAGAGGACTTTAAGCAGTAAAAATAATGTGCAGTTCATCTTAATGGGTAATAAGAGGCTCCAAGAAAAATGCATCTTTCCACATATGTAGTAGATGCTTTCCAAAGGAGATTCATTTACTCCTCTCTATTATTAAAGAGAAGAGCCTTTTGGGTTTTGTGAAATTGACATGGTTATAGTAAATACTCAAATAATACAAAAAACTACAATGAACAAAGTTTAAAAACTAACCTATGAAATCCCAAGAGAATCATCTTTACATTTTAATGAAGTATATTTCTAGAAACAATCTGATTTTATATGGCCTATATTCTTGTAAGCTGCTTTTTTTCCACTCAAAACTATTAATTGCCATTTTCTTGTGTTTATTATTTTGGACATTGAGAAACATTTTATTCTGTGGATTCATCACAATTTATCCAGTCAGTTCTGTAATGATTCCATAGCATATTATGAATGTTTATTTCCTCACTGGGTAGCAGACATTGACTATGAAACATTAATATTTATCTTTGCTAACATGATAGGTGAAATGGTTAAGATTTTAATTTGCTTAATTTTAAAAAATTGAAGTGAAATTGGCAAAAACATTATATAAGTTTCAGGTGTACAACATTATAATTTTATATTTGTATACACTTCAAAATGATCACCAGCAAAAGTCTAGTTATCACCTATCACCATACAATTGACCTCCTTCACCCATTTTTTCCATCCATCAACTCCCTTCCTCTCTGTCATTCTTCCAGTCTGTCCTCCTTCCAGTCTGTCCTCTGTGCCAGTGAGCAAGTTTTTGTTCTGCTTGCTTAGTTTTTTAGATTCCACATATAAATAAAATCATATGGTATTTGTCTTTCTCCATCTGACTTATTTCACTGAGCATAATACTCTCAGGGGGTCATCTGTGTTGTCACAAATGGCAAGATTTTCTTCTTTGTTATGGCTCTGTAGTATAGCATTTCATTATGTATACATTCACATCTTCTTTATCCCTTTACCCATCAATGGACACTTAGGTTGTTCCCACATCTGGGCTATGGTAAACAACACTGCAATGAACATAGGGGTGCATATATTGTTTCCAATTAGTGTTTTAATATTCTTTGGATCAATACCCAGAAGTGGAATAGCTGGATCGTATGGTAGTTCTTTTTTCAATTTTTCTGAGGAATCTCCATACTGGTATACATAGTGGTTGTATAAATTTACATTCCCACCAACAGTTGTTGAAGGCTTCCCTCTCTCCACACCCTCTCCAGTGCTTCTTATTTCTTGTCTTTTTGATAATAGCCATTCTAACAAGTGTGAGATGATAGCTTACTGTGACTTTGATTTGCATTTCCCTGATAATTAGTGATGTTGAACATCTTTCCATATGTCTATTGGCCATCTGAATATCTTCTTTGGAAAAAATGCCTGCGCAGATCCTCTGCCCATTTTAAAATCAGGTTATTTATGTTATGTTGTTGTTGACTTGAATTTGCATTTCCTTATCAATGAAGTTTGACAGTTTTTCATACATTTAATGATCAGTTTGTATTCTGTGTTCATCAAAAAATATAGAATACTTATTTAGCAAGAATAGTAACCATGTCACATTTTGCATATGTTTCCCATTAGTTTTATAATTTTGTTTTTATTTTAATTAATTATATATTTTCATTCCCCTTTAAAAGTGAGAAATGCACTTTAAAAGGGGAAATTATATATGTTTCATAATGTTACCAAGAACTTTGACTGAAGGAACCAAGGGGTAGGTGGTACCCTTGACTGAGGACGCAAAAGGATCCACTTGGCAGTTACTCTGTCAGAGCCTCTAAAAATATTCTAACACTATTTGTTTATGCATTTTCCAAAAGTAAGGAAAGAAAACCCAGTTTCATTCCTTTTTTCAAAGTTTCATAAATTGCTCAGAGCACTTAAGACTAGGGTTGTTTGGAGGGAGAGAAGTTAGTGGTTATAGCACCAGGGTTATTGAAACTAAAACATAATTGAATGATTTCTCTTTTACTATCATTTGCTTTCTTCCTTTTCCTCAAAAGGCTTCATATCTAAAATCTATCTGAAAATCAAATGTGTGGTTCTTTGTATAAGGAATTGGCCTAGATTTAGCTTTACTTGACAATAAGTGGTTAAAGACAAGGAACCAAATCAGAAATAAAACAACCTTGGAAAACACTATCCCAGATTTTGATGTGCTGGGTTTATAGTATTTAATGGATAGAGGTGTCTGTCTAGGAAATCTTTATTCAACTGGGCTCAAATTACTTTCAAAATTGTGGGGAAGATATGTTGCCTACTCAAAAGGAGGCTCTGCTTTGAAGGGTCAGTCAAATTTCTAGAAATAAACAGATATTGTATAAATTTGAGGGACATTTACTATGAGACAGTGTTCATGGTAGTGGTTTACAAGAATATGTAGATCTATATATCTTAAAATTTTTTTAAATGAAAAGGAGATCAGTCCTGGGTGTTCATTGGAAGGACTGATGTTGAAGCTGAAACTCCAATACTTTGGCCACCTGATGTGAAGAGATGACTCATTTGAAAAGACCCTGATGCTGGAAAAGATTGAGGGCAGGAGGGGAAGCGGACGACAGAGGATGAGATGGTTGGATGGCATTACCAACTCAGTGGACATAGGTTTGGGTAGGCTCCGGGAGTTGGTGATGGACAGGGAGGCCTGGTGTGCTGCGATTCGTGGGATCACAAACAGTTGGACACAACTGAGCAACTGAACTGAACTGAACTGATAGCTGATTTGGGCTTCCCTGGTGGCTCAAATGTTAAAGAACCCACCTGCAATGTGAGAGGCCTGGGTTCAATCCCTGGGTTAGGAACATCACCCAAGAGGACGGCATGGCAACCCGCTCCGGTATTCTTGCCTGGAGAATCCCCACTGACAGAGGAGCCTAGAGGGCTACAGTTCATGGGGTCACAAAGAGTCGGACACAACTGAGCGACTAAACACAGCAGGGCATAGTTGATTTACAATGGTGTGTTATTTTCTGGTGTACAGCAAAGTGATTCAGATATATATACATATATACATATACATACATATGTATGTATGTGTGTGTGTATGTGTACTGTGCATGTTAAGTTGCTTCATAGTGTCCAACTCTGTGTGATCCTATGGACTGTAGTCCTCTAGCTCCTCTGCCCATGGGATTTTCCAGGCAAGAATACTAGAGTGGGTTGCCATGCCCTCCTCCAGGGAATCTTCCAAACCCAGGGATCGAACCTGGGTCTCCTGCATTGCAGTGGATTTTTTACCATTGAGCCACCAGGGAAGTTATGTGTATATATACATTTATATATATGTATATGCACACACACACATATTGTCTTCTTTATCCATTCATCTGTTGATAGATACTTGTATCTTGGCCATTATAGTGCTGCTATGAACATTGAGGCACATGTGTCTTTTCTAAACAGAGTTTTCTTCTTTTCTGAATTATACTTAGAAGTGGGATTTCTGGATCATATGGTAACTCTATATATCTTTATATCTATGCTTAATTTGTTTGATATACTCTGCTTCCTTCTGAAATTGTTACTATATTCCAAACTTAAAAATTCATGAAACTGAATTTTCTCTGCTGTCCTCCTGAAATTACCTTCTTCTTCCCCTTGCCCCAGACTTCAAAGAGAAAATTGAGGAAACTGAAATTTGAGTGGTCTAGGAGTTTCATGTCAGAAGAGGTATGATCCTCTGTGTAAATTACCTCAACCTTTCTTCAAGAAGAAGCAGGAGAATATAAGGCATGAGCATCAGTGAAAGGGACTCCTCCTTCTATCAATATCAAAGCAAGACTGTGCTCTTAATTCTTAATCTTACTGATTTAAGAAAAAACCTAGTTTAAAAACATCACATTTATTTCTTTTAAATAAGTAATCATGCACATGGTAGAAAATTTGCCATGTACCAAATGATGCACACTGAAAGATTAGTTCCCACTCCTTACTTGCACTACTCAGTTCCCCCACCAAGAGACAACCATCATTTTGTGTATCTATCTGGAGATTTTCTATACAATTTCCATGCAATTACACTTGCACACACACATATCCTGTCTGCACCACTTCCTCACAGAAGTGAAAACATACCAGAGCATCATCTTACTTCTTTACTGAATGCCGTATCTTGGAGGCGCGCTATTCAATCCACTGTATTGATGTACCACATGTATTTAATGAGTTAAAAACAGTCTTTTGCTATTACAAACCAAAGTAGCAATGTCCTTAAATATACATCATTTTGCACGAGTGTGTATACTTGTTGGGCAAGTTATCAAGAAATAGAATTGCTAGGTCACAGGGCTCATGAATTTTTTAAGTTTGAAATATAATAAATATGTGATTAACAACTACTTAGTAATTCTTCTTTAATAAGATCATCCTGAAGCGACCTCAAAGTTCCTTTGTACAAGTGTCTCAATTAGGTGCAAACCACAAAACTCTGGAAACTATTAAAAAGGTTTAAGTAGGGCCCACCTGGGCTTCCCAAGTGGCTCAGTGGAAAAGAATCTGCCTACCATTGCAGGAGAGGAGGATTCAATCTGTGGGTTGGGAAGGTCCCCTGGAGAAGGAAATGACAACCCACTCCTGGCAAATCCTATGGACAGAGGAGCCTGGCAGGCTATGGTCCATGGGGTTGCAAAAGAGTTGGACATGACTTAGTGACTAAACAACAACAACAAGGCCCACCTGACCAAAGCAATGTCAAGGTAGACCCACAGAGGCCTGCAGATCCTGATGGGCAAAAGTCAGTGACCCTGGGGGCTTTGAAGTGTGACTCACAGGGGCTGCTAAAGATGCACACTGTAGGTGGTCCTGCCTGCTGTTAATTAAGCTGACCCAGATGATGATGATGATGGTTTAGATGTTAGACCATTTTTGATCTACAAAAATTGCAGTCGTTTTCATTTCATTAGCTGCTCAACTAATATTGTTTATTTTTTGATATCTTAGGGGAAATTCCTTAGGGAACTGGAGAAAGTTTCACAGGGAAGGTGGATTTTGGAGCCTGGGAATCAGAAAGAGAGGATCGAGGGTCAGGAAAGTGGACAGAAACATCACAAATTGAGGGTATCAGAGACCTCCGGGAATGAGACTGTGTAGAAGATAGAAGTGTGACTCAAAGGACTGATGTCTCTTGTCTGTGAATTTTCATGAACTGAAGCAGATGTCCCAGGTCCACTGCATGAAACTGAAAACTGTAGTGCAGCAAAAATGATGAATCAGGGCAGCATTGGCTCTCATCTCTACCCAAAGTACATGCATCTAGATCAGGGTTCTCACCTCAAAACAGAAGCTGATGAGGATTGAAATACTGGCCCGTTCGGGGATGTGGTACTGAAAGCTTCAGTCCAACATGGTGGTCAGTAACGGCTCTGCCAGCATAGACTTAAAAGTGGCCCTGAAGTTCATTATTTTAAATGGTTGCTAAGGGTATGATTATAGGGATTTTGCCACACTTGGAGCAGAGTCATCCCAGAGCACTGGGATAAATATATAGTGAAGGAAAGTGTGCTTCCTTTTAAAATTATAGATATGGTATAACAATGTTAGAGAGTTCAGCCACAGAGGGGGAAACCCCACCCTAACAAAACAGCTCTGAATATTTACACAGGTCTTCCAACTCCTTGACCATGTGCCTTCATATTTTCACACAGTTGCAGTCACAAGTTTTTCTCATTTTACATCTCAGCTTTGTTAATTATTGTTTAGAATCGTTGCATACTAGTCCCTGGAGTGGTTGTACTGTAATTTACCTATTTAGTCCCCCATTTTCCAACATGTCGGGTTGCTTTCCAATTTCTTTCTCTCAGGGAAAAGCAAGCTCTAAATCTCATGGTCTGAAAAGAGTTTTCTGTCTGTATTTTAGATTCTTCTAAGTAAGTGATCCTGCCAACTGACTTTCCTGTGTCAGCAGAGAAATCTCTTTCTCTATTTTACTGGTATTTGAAGGGATAGTGGGTTAGCAAAGCACTTAGCACCGTGCTGGGGAAATAATGAGTGCTATAGAAATGTGAACTCTGATGATCATGAGTCCGTGTCTTTCAGAAAAGATGTCAGAAAAAAGACCTGCAAATAAAAAAATTGTTGGGAAGATATTGGATTGCCTACAGAGTATTAGGATCAGTGAGTGGGGAGGAGCCAATGGGAGGCTGGTGACAGAATCAGGGCCCATGTCATGCCAAAGGACTGTCTAATTTCTGGATATCTCTGCTGGTACTGCTGCCGCCAGTGATCCTAGACCTGACTGCCAGCACGTCATCCCCAGGAAGAGTTCTAGGCAGCACTTGTGTTTTTGCTTCGTCTACTTAAGATTCAGAGATCTGGATGGGGAGACCCAGATGGCTGAGTGTAAGTCAATGGCATCTACAGCGGAAGGCAGGGCTTCTACCAAGGGTCTGACAATGAAGAGAGTGCTCCCGAATGGAAGGCCGTTTGAGTGCGAGGGAGCCGACTGGCAAATATCTTTCCCTGTTCACCCACAATAGGGCTCTGTCAATAAAGGAGATGTCCACACAGCCTGTTGCTGGAGGATAGAGATGGGGTCGGGGTGAAAAATGACATGTTTCTTACGCAAAGTCACTAATAATTAGGAATTTTAAATCTTTCTCAAACATGAACAATATACTGACTTAGGAAGCTAGGAAATACACAAATCAAGAGAAATAGATTGCAATCGAATTACGTAATTCACTTAAAACACTCTGGTGATTGACCCGTTGCTTTAGGATGAAGTCCAAAATCCTTTCCCTGACCCATAAGACCTGGAATGATCTACCCCTGCCTTCAT
Source organism: Antilocapra americana (assembly GCA_007570785.1). Lineage (NCBI taxonomy): Eukaryota > Metazoa > Chordata > Mammalia > Artiodactyla > Antilocapridae > Antilocapra > Antilocapra americana. The sequence goes on from ML663010.1 coordinate 6,889,180, forward strand.
ATAGCTAGATCCCTCTCTCTACCTTTTAATTCCACTTCTTGGCTTTCTTTTTGAGCCCTCATTTCTGGTTTGTCGTGCTGCTCCTTCTGCCTGAAAGGATCCCCTTTCGGTCCAAACAGCTCTCACGCCATCTAACAGTATGCTTCTAATCTCAGCCAAATCATCCCCTGCTCTAGGCAAGCCTTCCCTAACCCTCAGAACAGGATGAGACCCTGTTACATGCATGCAGGGCAGCCTATCCTTTGATTCACTTATTGTACTTGTTATACCTGTTAGGCTGTAAGTTCTGGGAGTGTGCAAACTTCATTTAGTGCTGTTTCTCCAGTCCCTAGGCTTACCAGGTGGCGCTCGTGGTAAAGAACCCACCTGCCGAGGCAGGAGACAGGAGAGACACGGGTTAGATCCCTGGGTCAGGAAGATTCCCTGGAGGAGGGCATGGCAACCCACTCCAGTATTCTTGCCTGAAGAATCAGAGGAGCCCGACGGGCTACAGTTCATAGAGTCATAAAGAGTTGAACACAAGTTAGCAACTAATCAAGCATGCAGCTAAAACAGTAAACAACTGAGCAAGTACCGAAAACCGTGCAGAAAGCTGACAATAAATATCTGTAGAATGAATTGAATGAGTGAATGTAAATGTTGTTTATGCTTTCTTTAAACATAGCCATAAACATACAAACTGATTTCTTTTTTTTATATTTTGAAGGAATTTTAGATTTACAAAGATAGTGGAGAGTTCTTGTAAACCTTTTAACCAGCTTGCTCTAATGTTAACATCTGACATATCTATAGCACATTTATCGAAAATGAGAAATTACCATTGATGCAGTACTAGTAAGTGAACTCAGAGAAGGCGATGGCACCCCACTCCAGTACTCCCGTCTGGAAAATCCCATGGACGGAGGAGCCTGGTAGGTTGCGGTCCATGGGGTTGCTAAGAGTCGGACATGACTGAACGACTTCCTTTCACTTTTCATTTTCATGCATTGGAGAAGGAAATGGCAACCCACTCCATGTTCTTGCCTGAAGAACCCCAGGGACGGGGAAGCCTGGTGGGCTGCTGTCTATGGGGTCACACAGAGTCGGACACGACTGAAGCGACTTAGCAGCAGCAGCAGCAGCAAGTGAACTACGGATTTTTTTTTCAGATTTCACCAGTTTTCCTTTGTCGGTTTCAGACTGCAATCCAGAATAACATCTTACATTTAATTAGCGTGTCTTCTTGGTCTCAGTCTAAGATTTTTTTCCCCTCTTTTTTCTCTTGTCATTTATGACCTTGACACTTTGAAGCAGTAGTCAGCTATTTTGCCAAGTGTCCCTTAATTTGGGTTTATCTGACATTTTATCATTATTTCTGGAGTTATGGATTTGGGGGAAGTAAATCACAGAGGTGAGGTACCCTTTTCATCTCATATTAGGGAGATACAAAATGTTGATATGTCTTATTACAAAAGTGTTAACCTTGATCCCTTAGTTCAGCGATGTCTCTGTAAAGTTACCATATGAATTTACAGTTTTTTCCTTCGCATTCAGGTAGAGGCATGTCATTAAGTTGAACTCACATTCAAAGGGAGAGGAGTGAAGTTCTACCTCCCAGGGACAGAAGAATCAAATAATTTGTAGACACATGTTGAAGTCACAGTCATTTATTTGGGGGAAGATATTTTGAGTCTATGCTACTGATCCGTTTTTTTTTTCAAAGTTTCACCCACTAATTTTAGCATTGCTCGGGGATCTTACCTGCCCTGTAGCAACTATTATGGTGGTGTTCTTGGATTCCTTTTTGTACAAAGAATGCAGATTCTTGTTTACAAACTCACTTGAAATTTAATTTTTTAATCAACTAAAGACATTGTTCCTGTGGCAAAGAGCATGCACTTTGGAGACGTGAGTTTTTTGAGTGTTATGTTCCCCTCCCCCTTTCAGCCTTAACTCTGAAATCAAACCACAATCCTTAATTTGTAAGAAAAGGTCTCAATCTTAAGCCCAGATATTTCTTATGAAACTTACAACAGGAGAGTTAAAAGAACCAGAAGAGGTCCTATCCACAAAATGGATGATTAAATACTTTTAGGCAGAAATTAATAAGACATAGAGAAGTTTTTTAGCTTTCAGTTTCATCAGCAAATGTTATAACTCCTGGAGCCTTAGATGCTGCGTAAAAGACAAAACCCTTATCCCTCACTTATTTTCTCTCTGGCAGCAAGAAACACATTTCACAGTCAATTCTCTCAAGAGAGACAAGGATGGGGAGAGAATGGGGGAGCAGAAACTATATAAATGGTAAAGCTCCATCAAAGAAGAGAGATTGGTATTATTATTATTATTCCAACTGCTCAATACAAAAAAGCAAAAACTTGGCAACACAATATTGCCTTGTTTCTTGGAACAAAAGTGGAGAATAACTTTGTCTCCATCTGCTAGGGACACTGAAAACAGGCCGACTCTTTACTGAGTGTGTAATCTCCATGGGAAGTGGGATAGAATGAGGTGGAAGCCACACCGGAAAGAATCCTGAGTTTGACGTTTTAAAAAACAACAGGGGCTCTGGAAGAGCTTCAAAGTCAAGAGAAGAAAACCACAGTGTTGTCAGAACACTGAATTGGTATTGTTAGATATTCAGAGGATGAGAAACATGCAGATAGGAAGTGATTCAAAGGATCAGGAGAAAGGTTATTCTGTGACTAAAAATTTTTTCTTTAAAAAGAAATCTTTCCATAACAAATACCTCCTAACAGGACTGTGGAACCTTGACTCTTGACTTCAGGCTGCACCCTGCGTTCCAGATGACTTGTAAAGCAATGATTTATTGGTCCCAGAGCCAGCGAGCTTGGGAGCAGTTCAATAAGACAGTGTGGTCTGTGGATCCTGAATCATTATTCTACCTGGCAACCTTATGACAGCTGCTGAATCCTGGAGGGGGCCAGGAGGAAATGATGTTGATTTATAGAGGGGGTGGAATTGTTTGTCAATGAAAATATAATTGTGCTTCTTTCAGGCTCAAACATCTATAGGAAACCAGATTAGTCTGTATTGATAATTTAACATAGACAAAAATTTGGAAAAAGGAACATTGCTTTGCATTTTCTTAAGAACTTGTATTTGTTGTTAAATATTTCACCACGGTTCTATTAATATACTTTTTATAAGACAATTGGTACAAACTTCTCCTTTACAGTTTATAACCTTCTCTGAAATGTCAACAAATTAGTACCCTGTTGGTGAGTGTGATACATGATGTATATATCATTTATCTTTAAAGGAATGGTTCCGTATTCCATAAATAATCATAATACCTCCTTATATATACATATGTGAGGTGACATACATTGTTTCATTTGCTCTTTATAACAATAGCATGTGTATGCATGTTATGAAACATGAGGAAACTGAGACTCAGAGATTTTAAGTAACTTGGATAAAGTTAACCAGATATGAACAGAGCTGGTAGCCAAAGACTAAAATGTGTCCCCTTGCCCAGTTTTTCCACTGCACTGGCTTCTCTGGATAGAGAGTCTTGTGCACCAGTCTCCAATGACCCATTGAACAATAAAAGAAGTACATGCGTTGCAAAGTTCAGGAGGATCAATCAAAAGCAATTTTATTTTCTCTACATTAAGCATCAGAAAATTAGAAGTCATCCAGGCTTGAATCTCAGATATACCTGTAATAAGTTATGATCTAATAGAGGCCTCTTAGGAAGATGCTCTCAGCTGTGGGTGACAGACACATGAATAGTCAAACCCCATCATAAAATTATTCTGCCCAGGAGGACTGGAGATGGAGTTGTTTGGAGAAAGTAGGAACTATGGGCCAATGGACTCCAGAGTCCAGAGGTTCAAAGCCAGAGCAGGAAGAGACTTGTGTGGGGTTCAGAACTTGGGAGCAGATTTCAACCAGTAGATAGTGTAATTACCTGAGTTGGAATTGGGCTGCAATTTACCTTCTCCAAGAGTGCACAGTCTTTGGTTACTAAAAAGGAGTTTGTATTCAGTACAGTAGTTGGAGTTCAGTACAATAAATGGATTTTCTCATCCTTGTAGTGGATTTTAAAATCTAAATGTCATGACTTGAACTACAATGTTTTTCAGTCATACTATTATAGATACACACTTATACCAATGGTATATATTCTTGGCCTTATATTCAGTAAATTAATGTTGGATAGAATACTTGATAAAGGTATCAATTTCATTTGAATTAAACCTGATATCTGAAGTTGCTTGTCAGAGAAATAATGACAAGATTCAAGCAATTCCAATCAGATACAATCCTTATTAAAAATGAAGTTTAGTGGATAGACTGAATGATGTAACCAAACTCTAGTAATTATGTACACCCACATATTCAGTGTTTGTAAACTAGTCTACCAAGTACTTTCAAATGTATAAAGGAACTTGCATTTATTGAAGGCCTTTATCAAAGATGAATTCAAGATGCTAGTAGGGCACATGCCTTATTTAAAATGTGAATATTTAATATTCCACATTAATAAATAAGCTACAGCTTAGGAGTTAACTGAGTCCCAGGGGTCTGGCGATAATTCTGGGTTCTAAAAGTCAATATCTCACCCAGTGCCATGAGTTCACATAGCCTTTGCTTGTGGCCCCTGGTTTTAGATTCCCATTATGGAGCTACCATTTGCAGGGAGGTTGCCAGGGAAGTCCCTGAATGCCAGTCCCTGGCTGGCTAACTCCCTCACTGGGCTTCCTTGGGAAACAGAAGAGCAGAAGGAGACTAACACCGCTGCTAGGATTCATGGGGTGCTCAGATTCCCCTCTCTCCAAGACTAAAGGAGCCTGGAACCATTCAACTCATTTCTGAGTCCTTGCTTTCTCTGCTTGCATAAAGCAGACGTTTAAACACTTAAGAATGTAAGTTACTGGAGGAAAATGTAACATTGAATATTTCTGAGAACTCAAAGTAGTTCTAAAGCAAGTCAGTGGATGAGATTATTTCACTGTAGAGAGAATGCATCCTATAGTATTCATGATATTTCTTTCTGAGGCTTTCTTTTGAATCCTCAATACCAGGATTTATTGAATGTTCACAGTCAGTCCTCAGATAAGGTGATGACACCCCACTCCAGTACTCTTGCCTGGAAAATTCCATGGACGGAGGAGCCTGGTAGGCTGCAGTCCATGGGGTCAAGAAGAGTTGGACACGACTGAGCTTCACTTTCACTTTTCACTTTCATGCATTGGAGAAGGAAATGGTAGCCCACTCCAGTGTTCTTGCCTGGAGAATCCCAAGGATGGGGGAGCCTGGTGGGCTGCCGTCTATGGGGTCACATAGAGTCGGTCACGACTGAAGCGACTCAGCAGCAGCAGCAGCACAGTCAGTCCTAAGTGAGGGGCAGGGGAAACCTTGAGACCTCTACTCAAAACTGAGACCTGTGGTCTGCTTGCTGATTGGCAGTCCTGGGGATGTTCTCTGAAGAATTTTCCAGTGCCCTGTGGTAAGAGACCACTCACATCATCAGCTTAAAATGCCGGTCAGGGAAAACAGAAGCCTGCACTATTGGTCTGGGTGCAATTGGAAGGAGAGGGAAATGGGGCTTAAATTAAATGTTCTCCTTAGATACAATATTATGGGGAAAACTCCAGAAAAGCTCATTTTCAACAAGGTTTTATGTGAAAGTTGTTTCCCCCTGCTTCCTGAGACCTGTCCAAATGAATTTCGAAAAACTTGGAGAGATATTTGCCTATCACCCTGATATAGTAGAACATCGTTCGTCTTTTGCAGATAATGACAGCTAGCTGTGTTTCCAGTCGGCTCTGATTCCGCATTTTCTGCAGCATAAAGAAAAGCATCTCATTCCTTTTATAGAAATGCAATCCCCTGAGGTTGGCTCTTAAAAGCTGTTTTCATCCGTGATGTTGCTGCTGCCAAATTCTTCAACTCTCAAACTACCGTTATGCATTTTCTCTCGGACAGGGAATTTTAGGATCATCCCTCCTGACCCCATAATGAAGCCATTTATTTCTCCCTGAGTTGGAAGATTCATTTATTTTTTCCCCTAGTTTCTCCTTGGCAATTATCTCTATTGCTGCCCATAATCTGCCCAATCGTTTTTGATAACATCCTGTGATTACAGCCAACTGGCTCATGTTGAAAGCTAAAGAAAAGTTAACCAGGCACAGAAATATCACTCTTGGATTAAAGAAGGCCAGCTTTCAGTTGGCTTGTGCTTGAGAGATTTTTGATGGGGAATGGTGGATGTTAACCTGATACAGAGTTCAGTTAAGAAAAAAAAAAGCCAATGCTCAAAATAGGGCTGAGTACCATATGCTAGTTCCTTACAGCAAACCAAAGGACAAGATCAGCCTACAAATGAGGTCAAAGAATGTCTTCTTGATCTTCAAATATTGTCCCAGTTATTATACTAGGCAGCATTTCAGAAGATAAAGACTAAGGAATCTTAATCATGATGATGATGATGATGATAGTAATAGTAGCCACTGCTTATTTAGCTGATTTTGCGTTTATTAACTCACTTTATTCTTTCCATACCCCTCAGAGGAAGGGCAGTTATGGGATTTTCTCAAGGTTATCCAGCTAGTAAGTAGCAGAGTAAGGATTTGAACTTGGATCAGAATGCTTGAGTTATTGTATGCCCAGCCCTGTGCTCAGCATTGGTAGGGAATATGAGAGTTAACAGTCTGGCTTGAAATAGAAAATATACCAGGAATTCTTTTTTTTTTTTCACTATTAAGATATATCTATTTATTTACTTTATAATATTGTATTGGTTTTGCCATACATTGACATGAATCCACCATGGGTGTACATGTGTTCCCCATCCAGAACCCCCTCCCACCTCCCTCCCCATCCCATCCCTCTGGGTCACCCCAGTGCACCAGCCCCGGGCACCCTGTCTCATGAATCGAACCTCACCAGGAATTCTTAAAGGGCAAAGACCATCACCTATAATTAAACATCTCAGTACTTAATCTTCTGTAACTAGCCAATAATTTTTTATATTAGATCGTCCCTGTTCAAATTACTAGTGTGGTTTCTGTCTCCCAATTGGACTAATGCCAAGAGACACACACACCCACAGGAGCCCAGAGATGATGAGAAGAATTAAGAGGGCAATATTTGAAGCTTGGAGTCACTGCTTTTTAACTGTAAAACCTCAGGCAAGTCACTTACCCTCTCAGCCTATTTCCTCAATCAAAAGGTATGAATGAAATACCTACCTCAGAGGAACATTGGCCGAAAAAGTGAAATAGTGTGAGCAAGGTGGTTTGCACACAAAAAGGTCTCCTGTAACAACAATGATAAAAACAACATCAGGAGTAATAAAAAAGGCTTAGAAACAATGCTATTAAAACTCAAATTGATTACAAATGAGGCATACCATCACCCCCAGTTGTATTCAGTACAAATCATTGTTTTCAGACTGGTTTTCAGACCTGTGAATCTGCCTATTATTTCAACTCCTCTGTGTCTCCTTTGACAATGCTAAAAACCAAGTGATAGGCTGCTTTATCACTGTAATATGATTTTGTGAGTGCTTCCTTTTTCTGATCAGATGATACATTTCTGAAGGAAGGAAGTGACAAAACTTATTTCTTCATTCTTAGCTCTCATTTTTTCCCCAATTTTTACAAATTGAATTATTTTTTATTTACAATATGTGTTAATTTTATGTGTACAGCATAGTGATTCAGGTTTTTTTGTAGTTTATATTCCATTATAGGTTATTACAAGATGTTGGGCATAATTCCCTTTTTTTTTTTTTTGAAGGTTGCTCAGTAGTGTCTGACTCTTTGTGACCCCATGGACTATACAGTCCATGGAATTCTCCAGGCCAGAATACTGGAGTGGGTAGCCTTTCCCTTCTCCAGGGGATCTTCCCAAGCCAGGAATCAAACCCAGGTCTCTCACATTGCAGGTGAATTCTTTACCAGCTGAGCCATAAAGGAAGCCCATAATTCCCTATGCTATACAACAAATCCTCATTGGGCTCTTAGCCCTCTTGATGTTAGTTATAATGCCTTGTGCACACCAATTCACATGCATTGAATGGTTTTTATTAATAGTTTGCTTTTCAGTTTAAGGATCTCTTTTTCAAATATCTTCCCCATTGTGGTGCAACACTGACTAAATTCTACCATTTTCGTGTTTTGGGATAAATACTACTCCCTTTAGACACTCTTTCAAGAATAAATTTATTCCAGGAACTTCCCTGAAGGTCCAGGGTCTAAGACTGCACTCCCAGTGCAGGGTGCCCAGGTTCAATCCCTGGTCAGGGAACTAGATCTCACACGCCACAAGAAAGTGTTTGAATGCCACAGCTAAAGGATGCTAACGCATGCTTCAACAGAGACCAGAGATCCCGAGTGCTGCAACTAAGACCCAGCACAGCCGAATAAATAAGTTTTTTAATGGATTTATTCCACTAAGGTCCAACATGTTATTATCATTCATTTGTTGTTGTTGTTTTTCAGTTGCTAAGTCATGTCTGACTGTTATTATCATTCATTTGTTGTTGTTGTTTTTCAGTTGCTAAGTCATGTCTGACTGTTTGTGACCCCATGGACTGCAGCACACCAGGCTTCCCTCTCCTTCACTGTCTCCTGGAGTTTGCTCACACTCATGTCCACTGATTCGGTGAGGCCATCCAACCATCTCATCCTTTGTCATCCCCTTCTCCCCACACCTTCAATCTTTCCCAGCATCGGAGTCTTTTCCAATGAGTCAGTTCTTTGCATCAGGTGGCCAAAGTACTGGGGCTTCAGCTTCAGCATAAGACCTTCCAGTGAATATTCAGGACTGATTTCCTTTAGGATTGACTGGTTTTTATCATTCATACCTTAGAGTAAATTACTATGATCTATCAGGTAATTTAGGAATAGAGAATGAGCAGATAGCAGGAACCATGTGAAGAGAAAGACTCCTGAAAGGTAGGGGAGGAGAGTAAGAAGGCAGGAGAAAGTGTACAGCACCCGAAGTTTTCTGGTTCTGAGCAGAGCTGGCACTGCACATTTGTTGTTGCTCAGTTGCTCAGTTTTGTCCAGCTCTTTGCAACTGCATGAACTGCAGCATGCCAGGCCTTCCTGTCCCTCACCATCTCCTGGAATTTTCCCAAGTTCATGGTCATTGCATCAGTGATGCCGTCCAGCCATCTCACCCTCTGACACATTTTCTCCTTCTGCCCTCAAACTTTCCCAGCATCAGAGACTTTTCCAATGAGTCATCTGATCTGATCAGACGACCAAAATACTGGAGCTTCAGCTACAGCACCAGTCCCTCCAGTGAATAGTCAGGGTTGATCTCCTTTAAGATTGACTGATTTCATCTCCTTGCTGTCCGAGGGACTTTTAGGAGTCTTCTCCAGCACCAGAGTTTGAAGGCATCAATCACTACTTCTACCTTTTCCTCTTCTGTTTGCCATGCAGTAATGGGGCTGGATGCCATGATCTTAGTTTTTTAATATTTAGTCTAAAACCAGCTCTTTCACTCTCCTCCTTCACCCTCATCAAGAAGCTCTTTAGTTCCTCTTCACTTTCTGCCATTTGCTGCACATCAGATACACACACAAAAAATATTCTCTTATTTTGCATACCCAGTCATTGGAGCAGAAAACAATCCACAGAATTGGAGATGATATGATACAGAAGTTTCAATCAGACTTTGTAATTAGCTACATCTATGTTGGAGATTAAGCTCTGTTATTGACTAGCTGTATGATGTTAGGTAAATAATTTTACCTCTCTGATCCTCAGTTTCCTCATCTATGAAATGCAAATGATGATGTTACCTATGTAGAAAATACCAGTAAGGATTTAAAGAGATAATGCATGTATGTGTTTAGCACAGAACCTAGCATACAGTAAATGCCATTAACTATCCTTGTTAATGTTACATATCACCCAGAGTCAGGCTAATGGAAAAAAGTTATCTCATTGTGGTATTATGAATCTAATTATAACCACAGGATAAAAACTACAGTGGTCAGCCTAGAATGGTGGTATTAGGGGTGGAACATTTTCCTAGAAGTCTTAAGTCACTAAAATATTTTTTTTTTTGCCTAAGGACCTCTTTTATTTTTTATTTTTTTATTAGTTTTGCCATACAATGCCATGATATCGCCATGGGTTTACATATGCTCCCCCTCCAGAACCTCCCTCCCTCCTCCCTCCCCTGGGAAATCTCGATGCACCAGCCCCAGCTTCAATCCTGGGTTGGCGATTGATTACACATATGATAATTAACATGTTTCAATGCCATTCTCCCATATCATCCCACCCTTGCCCTCATCTACAGAGTCCACGAGTCTGTTCTATACATCTGCGTTCCTTTTGCTGTCTCGCATGCTGGGTTCTCGTTACCGTCTTTCTAAATTCCATGTATATGCGTTAGTATACTGTATTGTTGTTTTTCCTTCTGGCTTACTTCGCTCTGGATAATGGGCTCCAGTTCCGTCCACCTGAGTATTTTTTTAAATGTTATTGAAGTATGGTTGATTTACAATGTTGTATTAATTTCTTCTGCACAGCAAAAAGATTCAATTTTATATGTGTGTGTATATATATTCTTTTTTCATATTTTTGCCATTATGGTTTGTCAGGGGATATTACATAGAATTCCTCATACTTTACTGTAGGGACAGCGCTGTATGGTGCTTATTCTTCATCCATTTTATATATGATGTTTGCCTCTGCTAATCCCAGACTCCCAATCCTGCCCTCCCCTCCCAGCCACTCTCTTGGCAACCACAAGTCTGTTCTATATGTCTGTGAGTCTGTTTTTGTTCACAGATGTGATGATTTGTATCATATTTTAGATTCAACAATTGGCACTTCCCTGGTGGCTCAGATGGTAAAGCATCTGCCTACAGTGTGGGAGACCACGATTCAATCCTTGGGTTGGGAAGATCTCCTGGAGAAGGAAATAGCAACCCACTCCAGTATTTTCTTGCCTGGAAAATCCCATAGACAGAGGAGCCTGGTAGACCACAGTCCATGGGGGTCACAAAGAGTCGGACACGACTGAGCAACTTCAGTTTCACTTTAGATTCAACATGTAAGTGATACCATGGTATTTGTCTTGCTCTTTCTAAGTCACTAATATATTTTTAAAGTACACTATTAAATTTGGAAAATTTAAAATTTAATGGAAAGTTGATAAGGTAGTATAGTGAACTTCTGTGCATCTTTGAACAGTGTCTCCTAATGTTAACACACTGAAATTGTTTTTAAAAATGGGTTTAGGTATAACAGAATTCTCACTCCAATAGATCTAGTTCTTTTCTTCTGCTCATGTCCCTTTCTAGTGTTTGTCTCCTGATATCTAGCGTGGCAGAGGGAATGGTTATTCTTATGTCTTCACGACAGATGGTATTTTCAGCATTCGCACCCTTGTCACGGCCACAGTGCTTCTCAATCCCTCTACACATAGATCTCCTGATACCAAGACCCCATCCCCAGAAATCATCTGAGTTGGTGCCCACTCACCAGTTTGTTTCTTTTAAGTCCCTGAGATAGTTGTGATATGTAGCCATGTTTAAGAACCACTGCTTCAGGGTATATTTTGAAATTCTAAATATGTAGTTTCACACCCAGTTTCTCTTTCTGCATCAGGCTGTTTCAATGAGCCCATTCATTTCTGCATGCAGTGCTGATCACCCTGTCATTGCAAAGACTGGTAACTGTAATATCACCTGCACTGTAGGAAACCTTCAAGTAATGCTGCAAAAGTTGAAAAACAGGAAATGCAGTCCCTTTGGAAATTGACACCCTCTTGGAAGAAGGGGGAACTACAGTGTGAAAAAGGAGCTCAGTAATGCACGCATGTGGGTACTTTTATTCTATAAACTACCAATTACATTATTACATATATTTAAATTCAGTGGAGTCAAGGTTGACCTCACTTCCTGATTCACCTGTGTACTCTGGCTTCCCACTTCCTTGAGGAAATACTTCTGGGGGGAAACAAAGGGCAGTTGATTGTCTCAGTCATGCAGAGAAACCTCCCACCTGTTCAGATACCTGCCCAGGTAAGAGGATGTGGTTTAGAAAAAGAACTAATGGGTAAGGTCATGCACTCCTTTTACATAGCATGTGAAAGCAACCCAAGGGAAGAATCATAGGAATGTGTGCGCATGCGTCAAATCAGTGGCTTATTGGAATCTGATCTTTCCTTTTTTTAACTAGGAGTAAAAGGAGGTAGATTTAGGTGTTTAACTCATTTTACACCTCCTGCCTTTTTTTTCCCTTCAGGTCTACATAATACAAATATACATGTGTATTATGCATATGAGGTATATCTGTGTATTAGGTAAACCTATCTATATTTATATATATACCCACTGTGACTCACAAATCAAAATCAAAATAGTAAATAATGATACTTGTTTAGTGATTACCATTTACTGAGCACATTTTATGCCCTAGAGTCTTTACACACATTTAATTCTCACAATAAACCTGTGAAATAGTTACTATCTCCATTTCATAGATTTGAAATTTCCCAAGACCACCAGAGGAATAGTTATTTAAACTTAGGTTTATTTTACAAACCTTCCCCTTTTTAAAAAAATTGAAATGTAGTTGATTTACAATATTGTTAGTTTCAGGTTTACAGCAAAGTGATTTGTTTATATGTATATATGTATATACCTATATTCTCCTTTTTTGATTCTTTTTCATTATAGTTTATTACAAGATGTTGAATAGAGTTCCCTGTGCTATACACTAAATCCTTGTTGTTTATCTATTTTATATATGGTATGGTACATCTGTTAATTTCATACTTCTCATTTTTCCCTCCCCCCCTTCCTCTTTGGTAACTATAAGTTTGTTTTCTATGTTTGTGAGTCTGTTTCTATTTTGTAATTAAGTTCATTTGTACCATTTTTTAGATTCTATATATAAATGATTTCATATTTGTGATTCTCTGTCTGACTTACTTCATTTAGTATGATAATCTCTAGGTCCACTCATGTTGCTGCAAATGGCATTACTTCATTCTTTTTCATGACTGAGTAACATTCCATATATCTATATCACTTCTTTCTTTATCCATCTTTATCCTAACTGTTGATGGACACTTAGGTTGCTTCCTTGTATTGGCTATTTAAAAAAAAAAGTTTATTTATTTGGCTGTGCAGGATCTTTGTTGCAGCATGCAAGCTTAGTTGTGGCATGTGGGATCTAGTTCCCTGACCATGGATGGAACCTTGGTGGTCTGCATTGGGAGCTTGAAGTCTTAGCCACTGGACCACCAAGGGAAGTCCTGTCCATGTCTTGGCTATTATAAAATGCTTCTGTGAATATTTGGATGTAGGTATCTTTTGAATTAGAATCTTCATTTTTTCCAGATATATGCTCAGTAGTGGGATTGCTGGATCATATAGTAACTCTATTGTCAGTTTTTAAGAAACCTCCAACCATTTTCCATGGTGACAGTACCAATTTACATTCCTACCAACGGTGTAGGAGGGTTCCCTTTTTTCCATATCCTTTCCAGTATTTATTGTTTGTAGACTTAAAAAAAAAATGTGTTTAGTTAGTTAGTTATGTCTGGCTGTGCTGGGTCTTCATTGTTGCTAGAGGGCTTTCTCTAGTTGTGGTGTGGGGGGCTACTCTTCACCGAATACACAGACTTCTCATTGCTGTGGTTTCTTTTGTCTTGTAGCATGTGCTCTAGACTACTACAGGCTTCAGTAGTTATGGCAGGAGGGCTCAGGACTTGCAGTTCCCAGGCTCTAGAGTGCAGGCTCAGTAGTTGGGACACACGGGATCTTCTCAGACCAGGGATCAAATCCATGTCTCCTGCACTGGCAGACAGGTTCTTTACCACTGAGTCACCAGGGAAACCCTATTGTTTGTAGACTTGTTGAAGATGGGAATTTTGACCACTGTGAGGTGGTACCTCCTTGTAGTTTTGATTTGCATTTCTTTAATAATTAAGCATCTTTTCATGTGCCTATTGGCCATCTGTATGTCTTCTTCGGAGAAATGCATATTTAGTTCTTCTAAAAAAATGTTTTGACATTGATTTTTACTTGGAGGAAAAATAATTTTTTTATAATATTGTGTTGGTTTCTGCCTTACAACAACATGAGTCAGCCATAAGTATACATATTTTTTCCCTCTTTGTGACCCCACAGATTGTAGTCTGCCAGGCTTTTCTGTCCCTGGGATTTCTCAGACAAGAATACCAGAGTGGAATTTTGCTTCCTTGCGCAGATGTTTGTTAGAGGTTCTGTATGTGTGTATGTGTAAGGTGTAAGGGATGGAGGAAGTTGTCACATGATTATTATAGAGAAACGAAAGGCAGAAGTCTTGGTGTATCATCATGATTTGGTGGAAAGCTTTGACATGCTACTTGGTATTTTCTATGTCGTCAAAAAGTGAGTAATATGTATGGTTTATTCATGTTGATGTTGGGCAGAAACCAACACAATTCTGTAAAGAAATTATCCTTCAATTAAAAAATAAATAACGTTTTTTAAAAAAAAGTGGGTAATACGGATCCAGTCTCAAAAACAAAGATTTTTTTGTGATCAAATGTGATCCCAGTCAATGAAGATTTACCTAGTTCAAATTTTGGAGAGATTTCTCAGGTTCTTTACCAAGAAAAGAAAACAAGACATTTCCCCATCACAAATAGCAAATGTGAAATTAGCTATTAAAATTAGAAAGGATTGGTGCAAGGAACAGACAGCCATGAAACCAGCTGAAAGGAAGAGGGAGAATATATGGGGAGAGGCACAGGTGTCTAGCGGAACCAAGAATGATGCACTGAGCTATCAGGAGAAGACATATCCTCCTTATCCCTGGCTCTTAGAACAATGCCTAATTCAGAGCTAGGGTTCAATACATATTTGTCAAATAGGAGAGTGAATGAATTTCTAAATTTCTATGGGACAGAATCCAATTTGCTCAGCTTGGATTCAATCATTTTTGGCCAAGGGCAGGACTATATCGGGCCGTGGTCGGGGAAGGGCATACAGTTCTCAGAGACGAGGACTGTGGATGGAGAAGACACTTCAAAGCATGGCTTTTAGAGAAGTGATGAGTACCTTGCCTTGATGGAGCTGCTGGGCCCACCTTTCAAGTGACATGATACACCCCTCTTTGGGGAAGCACTGTGGAACTGGGAAAGGTCTAGGTGGTTGAACAGAAAAATCATCTTGATCTTATTTTATTTTTATATTGTAGAATATTAGGACAGTAGAAATATTCTGCGAATATGATGGAAATGCTTCTTTCTTTATGGAACTAACCTACCCTGTTGAAAGTTGTCTCATTTACCTTTCAGTAGAGAGAATGTTACTAGGGCACTACTTTATTGGGCCAAGATTGAAGTGAGTATCAGAGTTTGATTGACAATTTGCAGATTTTGGTCACACAGAGAAACCACCTGAACCTGGCCCAGCTGGGGAAAGGCCCAGCTTCTAAGAGCCTAAGAGCCCCTTGCTGGAACTTCCCTGATGATCCAATGGTTAAGAATCCGCCTGCCAAGGCAGGGAAAATGAGTTCAGTCCCCGGTCTTGGAAGCTTCCACGTGCCGCGGTTCAAATAAGCCTGCGTGACACAGCTGCTGAGCCCAAGCTCTAGAGCCCAGGAGCTGCAGCTATGGAAGCTGTGTACCCTAGAGACTGCGCTCTGTAACAAGGGAAGCCACTGGAATGAACAGCCCTCGACTCTCAGCTAGAGAAAACCCATGGCTTGCTGCAACTAGAGAAATCCACATGCAGCAACGAAGACCCAGAGCAGTAAAAAAAAAAAAAAAGAGAGAGAGAGAGACCCTTCCCAGTCTGGCCACTACCTACTTTCTTATTTCTTAGTTCATTTGTCTTTGTCCACCCCTCCTTTATCTTCAGCATATTCACCGTTGCTCCAATCACACGAAATTCTCATTTTTCCTCAAGCATGCTTGTTCATTCACACCCCAGTGTCTTATCTCAAGACTTTCCCTCTTCCTACATTTTCTTTTTCTTATCCTTTGAGTGAACACCTACTTACCTTCACACTTTGTCAGCCATAAAGTCTCTTCTGGCCTACTCTTTGCGTCCTTGAATTCCCCCACTCATTATAGCCTCCTCACTACATTTCCTAAAACTTTTGCAGTAGGCGTAAATATTTGACCAGGTTCAGTGGCACCTAATGTCTGGAGGTAGAAGTGAGCAACACAGATGGAGGCTACATTTGGGGAGATGGTTCTGAAAAGTGTGGTGGTAGAAGCATTTGGTTCTTCTGAGTGGCGGCATTCCTAGTGTTCAGTCTCTAGCACCACAGGGGGTGCAGAAGTGAGGGTACCTCTAGAATAGTCCTGTGGAATGGGTAATAAGATTTTTCTTTTTCCTGGATGTATGACATCCAAACTTGATCATCCTGGAAATTCTGTCATCTGCCCAATATTCTCTAGCAAATTGCATTGTGCTTTAATTATGGAGGATTCTTTTGTTTGCAACTAAAATCCCTCACTAATACTGCACCCCAGCACAGGTTCTAGATCTTAATAAACTTTGGATTGCCATTGCCTTGGATATGGTAAGCACTCAATAGATGAACGAAGGAATGGATGGGTGTGTCTCAAAGGGAAGTCTCTAATTCTCTAGGTTGCAAGATAGGAATGGGAAAACTCTTGGTGAAAGTAACATGAATTTGGAGAGACATAGGCTGAGTAGTAAGGGCACCAGGGAACCAGAAGGAGGCTGAGGAAAAGTAGCCTTCACCCCTGCCAGACGGAGCACTGGGATGCTTTCATTCAGAGTAAGGTCATGCTATGTTTCCCCATACTGTATTGATTCAGTATCTTCAGCAGAAAAATATCTGGTTGATTTCAAAAAAAATAACAAAACCTGATGCTCGATGGTGTGCTGACTAAACATGCCGTGGGCTGACAGAATCATATTGAATGGTTGGGTTGGTGGCACATCAATATGTAGTCCCAGAGACTCAGCCAAGT
The DNA here is from genome assembly GCA_007570785.1 of Antilocapra americana. Lineage (NCBI taxonomy): Eukaryota > Metazoa > Chordata > Mammalia > Artiodactyla > Antilocapridae > Antilocapra > Antilocapra americana. Next base: position 6,906,109 of record ML663010.1, read on the forward strand.
AGAAGGGTGTGAATTGGAGATGAGATTGGGTCTGGGGAGTGCACCAAGCCTATGGGTGCTGAGCAAGTCTTGAGGTGATGGGAGGAAATAAAAGGAAATTTGACTTTCACATCTTGTTTTCTCTTATAATTTTGTGTGTGTGTGTGGCAAAGAGATCTATTGTCAATATTTTTGCATGTTGTAGCATATATTAATATATACATAGATGCTGCTATATAGATGTAACTGCTGAATGCTCCTCCCACCCTCAATGCTCAGATGAACCTCAGGAGAGACAGATCAAGTGGAGAATAGTGGGGAGTGCCTGGGCACCAGTGGTCAGTAGGATTCAGATCACTTACAGCCGCTGCCAACTATTTCTGTCTATAGTACTTCAGTTGGGACTTCAGGCTTTTAAAGAGCATTTTTGAGAATAAGTTGCTCTCACCGTGGGAAATTACCTAAACTTAACAAAAGCTAGGTTACACATAACATTCTAGGCAGATGTAAATTCAGTTTTGGATCTTCCCCCCTAGCGCCCCCTCTCCCTCCACTATCACAGCTCTGGAAGACTCAGGGGCAAGACACATTGGCACTCTGGCCCCACAGTGGCAGGGAAAGGGGGTAAAAGGCTGGTGGCTGTGGGGAAACTAAGCCGGCTACAGAAACCATCCCTAAGCTCAAAGCACAGTGTCTTGAGCAGAAGTTCTTCATCTTGGTAGTACATCAGAATCATCTATAGAACTTTCCAAAAATTAATACACCCTTGGACCCTCCCATAAGAAATCCAATAGGTTTGGGTGGGGCCTGATCACCAGGATTTTGAAACAGCCCCAGGAGTGGTTCTGATATGCTCCCACTGACTGAGAACCACTGATTGATGGTTGACTCCTTGGAGTCTGCAATTTCTCTACAATATGTGCCGGTTTCCCTGATTTCAGTCGTTTTCTCCAGGCGGCAGGCCCTCTCTCTTTTTCAGCTCCTGCCGACCGGCGTCTCGGCTCACCCTGGTTGGCAATGACGGCACGTACTGAGCCTACACGAGGTCTAGGCTGCTCCGTGGTTCATTTTCAACTCCTGACTCTCTTCTCCATGGGAGGGACTGTTCATTTCACTGCTGAAACCCTCTTGTGTAGGAGGGAAAGGAACTGGCCTCTTGGCGTAGAGCTGCTAAAAAGACCCACTTTCTCCACTTTAAGGTAAAAAACACATATTTGTTTCCTAATATCTCCATTTCTGGTCCCTGACTACATAGGGTTGTCAGAGGTAGCAAATAAAAACACAGGACATCATGTTAAACCAGAATACTTAGGGCACACATTAAAGAATTGTTGTTGTTTATCTAAAATTAAAATATAATTGAGTATCCCAATCCCCATGACTGAGGCAAAGCAGCTGAACTTTAATTTTAGTCAAAAGAATACTGGACTATTGAGTTTACACACACATACACACACACAGAGGCACAACTTTATGAATCTGAAGGTACTAGGGCAAAGACTGCTATTTGTCATCCAATATCTGTTTTCATCTTTCTTTTAGGAACCGATCTTCTGAATTTGTTTTTAACATAGAAAAAGAAAGAAAGGAATATATTATCAGCTTCATTTGCAGGTAGAAGTTGCCAGAGAGATCTGAGTATAAGTGATGTGTAGAACTTCAGGGTCATACTGTTATAGGGAAGGGGTATGTTCTCTGCTCTTCTTGTCTCATTGACTGGAAACATCAGTGTGGTGGCAGGAGCTAGAGCAGCCATCTTGGGACAGGAGATACACACTTGTGTTGCGTTTTGGAGAGCCACAAAATGGAAGGCTCCCTAACGTTGCACTGGTCCTGCCAGCTTACATCCAGGCTGTTATGTATGAGAGAGATCATCTATTTTAAGCCACTGTTAATTTGATGTTTGTAGGAGCAGCCTGTCATTCTAACTGGCATGAATATCATTATTAATTTTCTTGAGGACACTTTTAATAATTACAGGAGAACCAGATTTGAAGAGGTCCTGTAGGCAGCCATGTTTTCATTTCTCACTGCTTTCCCTGCTGATTATTCAGAGCAACACTCAGGACAAGGATAAGGCAGGGAGGTGGTTCTATCAGTGATTTCACATTGTGACTGAGACTGATCCCGGGGAGTGTGTTAACATTCGTATTCAATTCAATCCTCCAGGATGCCCATTTAGCAAGTCTGGCGTGAGCCAGGGAGCCAGCATTTCTAAATTATCCCAAGATATTCTGATGCAGTCAGTTTGGGGGCTATATTTTGGGAACCAAAATATAGTCTATGCATGGAGCCCTCCACCATGCTGGACTTGTAGGAAATTCTTTGATGAATTAACTCTTTGTGACCCCATGGACGATACAGTCAATAGAATTCTCTAGGCCAGAATAATGGAGTGGGTAGCCTTTCCCTTCTCCAGGGTATCTTCCCAACCCAGGGATCGAACCCAAGTCTCCCACATTGCAGGCAGATTCTTTACCAACTGAGCTATCAGGGAAGCCAAAAGCTGTGTCCAACCTGGGGCTTGAACTCATGAGCTCAGGTCTCGAACCCTGAGATTAAGAGTCTCATGCTCTACAACTGAGCTAGCCAGGCAAACTCAGGGAGCTTTTCAATTACTGCTGATGGTGGTGTTTAGCAGTCTAGAAACAGTGCCTTGAAATGAATATTTAGCAGTATTTGATGGGACACTCAGTGAGAGGCAGACATTTAGAAAGTTATGAAGCTTTACTCTTGATGGCCTGTAAATATACATGCACAAATTCACATATACATGCACTAATTTGGTAGCAAGAAGTAATTAAATTATTTGGAGTGATGATTGAAAAATAAATATTTTAAGGGGCAAGAGGGCAAAATTTAAACACTCTGCTTCTCATGCTCATTTCTTTAGTTCCCAATGTTGACTGAGGAGCTGGAGTAATTACAAGTGGTAATAATGCTTGATAATTATATAGTTGCCTGTGTTTACATTGGCCATGAAATAGGGGAACTCAGTTCATAAGCGAACCCTCATGGATATCCTTTCTCTAGAAGACCTTCAAGAATGAAGTTCATCTCACAACAAAGCAACAACTGGAGCTAATCATGACACTAACCTCAGGAGGAGAACAATTAAGGATAAACTTCCAGCCCAAGGGAGCAAGATGGGGACTGGAGAGAGGATAAAAGTGCCAACTAGTCAGATCAATAGCAGAGATTCTTTTGAGCATCTGTGTTTGTGCAAGGACCCCGTGCTAGGTACTGTGGGAGGCAGGGAGGGGAAAGGAAGGGGCAGATAGACAAGATGCAGGGTCTTATAATGTCACCTCTGATAGGAGAGTGCCTCTCTAAGCAATATGGGATTAGTGCCAAGTCAGTACTTTGGGTACTCAATGAGGGAGAAGTTGGAGAGGATAGGGGCAGCCAGGAGTAGGCAGCATGCAGATGTCAGTCAAAAAATGAACGCTTCTTGGTGTTGGAGTTACAGGGGTGATCAAGAAATGCCTCTCATCAAGGAGCTTCCATTCTGGTGGAGGGAGATAGACAAGAAGTGATGTTATCATGATTATTAGAGCATTATTAGGTATTATTAAATAGAAATATCAGATTTATTAATTAACATGCTGTTGTTCAGTCCCTCAGTCATGTCTGACTCTTTGCAACCACATACACTGGGGCCCACCAGGCTCCTCTGTTCTCTGCTATCTCCCCAAATTTGCTCCAATTCATGTCCGTTGAGTTGGTGATGCTATCTAAGCATCTCGTCCTCTGCTGCCCTCTTCTCCTTTTGCCTTCCATCTTCCCTGGTGGCTCAGTTGGTAAGAATCCACCTGCAATGTGGGAGACCTGGGTCCGATCCCTGGGTTGGAAAGAGCCCCTGGAGAGTGGAAGGGCTACCCACTCCAGCATTCCAGCCTGGAGAATTACAGGGTCACAAAAAGTCGGACACAACTGAGTACCTTTCACTTAACTTCCTATTATGTCCTCTCACATAAAAATGTATTTATATAAATCCTATTTATATAAACAGGATTATATTATTGATGTCTTTCAAAATGAATTCTCTTTTTTCCACTCAAGATTATGCTAATTTTTCTATGTCCCAAGAGTAAGGTTGTTTTCTTACCCTGAAGCTATTGGTCATCTCTTCCTTCCTTGACAGAATCTCTGTTTTGATCCAGGCATCCACCCTTCTTTGGGTGGACATTTGTTTTCAGGAAGACAAACTATCTCCAGTCTCCAGGGTAGAAGATAATTGGACTTAGTTGAAATAGCAGTCCATTCTCCTGGCCAGTGACTGGAATAATAATGGACATAATTCTGCCTAAGGTGAGGGTGAGACTGGTGGTCGGTTTTGGAGGATGGATTTCCCTGAGGATACAAAGAGATACTTTGGAGTACCCTCTCTACTTCTGTCAGTAAGTATCATTCCTATTTGGGATGGCTAAAACTATAGAGTTCAGTTCAGTTGCTCAGTAGTGTCCGACTCTTTGTGACCCAATGGACTGCAGCACACCAGGCTTCCCTGTCCATCAGCAACTCCTGGAGCTTGCTCAAACTCGTATCCATGAGTTGGTGATGCCATCCAACCATCTCATCCTCTGTCATCCCCTTCTCGTCCTGCCTTCAATCTTTCCCAGCATCAGAGCCTTTTCCAATGAGTCAGTTCTTTATATCTTTCCAATAAATATTCAGGACTGATTTCCTCTAGGATTGACTGGTTGGATTTCCTTGCAGTCCAAGGGACTCTCAAGAGTCTTCACCAACACCACAGTTCAAAGGCATCAGTTCTTCAGCATTCAGCTTTCTTTATGGGCCAGCTCTCACATCCACACATGACTGCTGGAAAAACTATAGCTTTGACTAGATGGACCTTTGTCAGCAAAGTAATGTCTCTCTTTCTTAATATGCTGTCTGGGTTGGTTATAGCTTTTCTTCCAAGGAGCAAGTGTCTTTTAATTTCATGGCTGTAGTCACAGTCTACAGTGATTTTTGAGCCCAAGAAAATAAAGTCTGTCATTGTTTCTCCACCTATTTACCATGAAGTGATGGAACTGAATGCCATGATCTTCATTTTCTGAATGCTGAGTTTTAAGCCAGCTTTTTCACTCTCCCCTTTCACTTTCATCAAAAGGTTCTTCAGTTCCTCTTTGCTTTCTTCCGTAAGGGTGAGGTTATTGATATCTGAGATTATTGATATTTCTTCCAGCAATCTTGATTCCAGCTTGTGCTTCATCCAGCCCAGCATTTCACATAATGTATTCAGCATAGGTGACAATATACAGCCTTGACATACTCCTTTGCCAATTTGGAACCGGTCTGTTCTTCCATGTCCAGTTCTAACTGTTGCTTCTTGACCTGCATATAGATTTCTCAGGAGGCAGGTAAGGTGGTCTGGTATTCCCATCTCTTTAAGAATTTTCCACAGTTTGTTGCAATCCATACAGTCAAAGGCTTTAGCATAGACAATGAAGCAGAAGTAGATTTTTTTTTTTAATTCTTTTGCTTTTTCTATGACCCAATGGATGTTGACAATTTGATCTCTGGTTCCTCTGCCTTTTCTAAATCCAGCTTGAACATCTGAAAGTTCTTAGTTCATGCACTATTGAAGCCTCACTTGGAGAATTTTGAGCATTACTTTGCTAGCGTATGAGATGAGTGCAATTGTGCAGTAGTTTGAACATTCCTTGGCATTGCCTTTCTTTGGGATTGGAATGAAAACTGACCTTTTCCAGTCCTGTGGTCACTGCTGAGTTTTCCAAATTTGCTAGCATATTGAGTGCAGCACTTTCACAGCACCATCTTTTAGGGTTTGAAATAGCTCAACTGGAATTCTATCACCTCCACTAACTTTGTTCATAGTGATGCTTCCTAAGGCTCACTTCACTTCGCACTCCAGGATGTCTGACTCTAGGTGAGTGATCACACCATCATGGTTATCTGGGTCATTAAGATCTTTTTTGTATAGCTCTTCAATGTATTCTTGCCACCTCTTCTTAATATCTTCTGTTTCTGTTAGGTCCAGGAGCTTGCTCTGTCCACTCCACACATCAACCTGGTATTGCAGATAATAAATTACTTGTTGTTTAGTTTAAATGGATTGAGTTGCATCTTTCTGTTGCTTGTAGCAAAAAACATTCTAACTGATACATGTCCATAAATAAAAGTAAAATAATTACTTTGAATGGCTGCCTATTTTATTGCATATAGAACTAACACTGGAACATTCCCAATTGTTTGACATTTAGGCTATTTAAAATATTTTTGCCATAATAAACAACCCTGATGAGTATCAGTACTTTCATTAATTCAATTTTCAAGCAACACTTTGTGTGTCTATGTACCATCCATCCTCTGACAATGAGTCTCTATCCCACAAGATTGGGCCCACTGAGGTGCAGGTTCTTATATCTGACAGTTTTGTCAAAGATCTCCATTTTTCCTTCTAGTGGAAAGAGCACGGACTTTCAAACCAGACAGAAGTGGTCAAACACCTCTGCTAATCCTAGCCAATTTATGAGCTTCAGTTTCCATGCTCTGTACAAAGCTGTTGTCAGGACTCAGTGGGATGGTACATGTTAAGCAGCCAGTCTGGAGTCTGATCCATTGTAAGTGCTGAAATGGTCCTTGTTTTTGCATTTTGTTACTTGGAGGAATGTACATGGAAGAAGAGGAATAGGGGTACTGCTCTCAAAATGTGGCAGTAAGATGCTACTTGCTTTCTTTCCAGAAAGGCCAAGACGTCCTGCTATTTTTTTTTTTAATTTACAGGTTGACATAATTCAGATTTACAGAAGAGTGGCAAAAGATAGCACGAAGAGTTCCTGTATACCTTTCACCCAGCTTCGTCTAAGGTTAACATCTTACGTAACACGGCACACTTAGCAAAACTGACAAGTCACTATTGGAAATATCAACTACCGACTTTTTGGATTTAACTAGTTTTTCCACTAAGGTGCCTTTTCCCCTTCCAGGATGCAATCCAGGATACCATGTTGCATCAGATCTTGCTGTTTTTTTAATAGACTCAAAGCCTCTGAGGGCCGAGCTGAACACACTTCTGCCGGGAAAATCTCCAGAGCTAGCATTTATTGCGTGCTTCAGAGTAGCCATCCTCACCATACTATGGAGGAGGTATTCCCGTCCTCATTTTACAGATGGAGACACTGAGGCTCAGAGAAGTTGAGAGGCTCCATTAGGGTCCCTCAGAGTCACAGCCATGTTAAACCGGGCAGCCTGGTTTCTGCTTAGCTGCCTTCCGTAGAGTATACACTCCCCTGCCTGGAACCAGTGTTCTGTGGGTGGCCATGGGGAGCAGGGTCCCAAGTTGGGCCCTTTCTGATGACCCCTCCTCGCTCTGGGCTGCCTCCTGGCTGGCAGGTCCCTGTACAGCCCTTTCTCCCACTCCCACCCAGTTCTCTCTGGCTCCCAGTAAAGTTGCAGCCTGTCCATCTTCCCACCGTGTGCTTGGCAAAGGCGCCTCCTGGTGTTTGCATTTGAATAGAGACTCCAGCCTGAAAGCAAACAATGAGGCCCGAGAGGGATGGGGGTGAACTCAACCCAGCATGTTCCTGCAGCCCCTTTTTTACCAGCCACCCTAAGGCAGAAGGCAGTTCTCCACTTACTCGGAAGGCTTATTTCTCCACTAGAAGGCCCTTCTAGTGCCCTTCATAGACAGTGCCCTTCTCCCTCTCATTCGGGGAGAATGAGAGGACATGGTCCTGAGGACAGTTCAGTTCAGTTCAGTTAGGTTCAATCTTTCAGTCGTGTCTGACTCTTTGCAAGCCCACGGACTGCAGCACACCAGGCCTCCCTGTCCATCGCCAACTCCCGGAGCTTACTCAAACTCATGTCCATTGAGTCGGTGATGCCATCCAACCAGCTTGTCCTCCTTTGTTCCCTTCTCCTCCCGCCTTCAATCTTTCCCAGCATCAAGGTCTGTTCAAATGAGGACTGGAAAGGGTCTTTTTGACACAGCCTGGGATCTCCCACCCGATAGCTCTGCCACTGCCATGAGGGATGCAGGCAGCTTCAGCCTGCTCTCTCAGCTCCCAGCTTCCTCACCACCGCCATGCCCTCGAGGGGCTTCTAGTGACCTGACTGCAATGCAGCCAGCAGCTGCAAGCATTACTTCGTTGAATAAGAAGATGCAGGTCTGAGCTACCCCGCTGGTAAGTGGCCAAGCATGGGCCCAAGCCTCAATCTGGCTGGCTCCAAACTATAATCCTTCCACTACACCAAATGTGCCACCGTGATTATTCTCGAAACAAGATCATTGCCAAAACCAACCTTGGGTTCCTTGGGTTGGGAGGAGGACCCATGCTGGCCCAGCTCGGGCCATGTGCAGATCCCAGGCTCTGGAGGATCAGGCTGGGGACAAAGCCCCTTTTTTGGCACCTGCCGGAAGGCGGATGAGGGTCCTCAGCCTGGCAGGGTATGGGTAAGGGCTTGCGTCCTGTCAGGGAGCGGGCATTTCCTCATTCAGGTGACACAGTTTGAAGAAGGCCGATAGTGAACCTAGTCTCTATTTATCCGGCAAACCTGGCCTCACCAGGGTGGAGCAGCGTTAATCCTTCTGTTTACCTTAAGTGAGTTGGGTGAAACTAACATTGTCTCAAGCAGAACCACATTTCAGCCATGGGTCTGACCTCAGTCCTGACATAGAAACCAGCGGTGGGGGGAAATCGTCACAGCATTGGGAGCTGCTACCTCAGAGTCACGGACCAGTCGTTTGCACCCCCCTTGGTCACAGGTGGTTGGAGTGGCTGGATGGGCCCTGGAAATCTTTACAGCAAGAGTAGAACAGCTAAGCTGTGCTCAGCACTGTGTACAGCTAATCAAGCGCTTCACTTGGAGTGACATGGTTAAGCCTCAGTACTGCAGGGAAGAAGGTGTAACAACTGTCTCCACTTTACAGATGAGATAACTGAGGTATAGAGAGCTTAAATACACTGCTAGGTTCACCCAGCCATTCAGTGGCAGAGCTGCAAGATGAACCTGGGCAGTCTGGATGCATGTGATCAATTGTCTTTTATGCTGGTGACCAACCTAGACAGAGGTCTGGAGGGATGTAGACCAAAGTGTTCATGCTGGCTGTCTACAGGTGATGTTCCTTAACTTTTCTATTTGGCTTTCCTATGTATGTAGTATTAGTTTCTCAGTTGTGTCCAACTCTTTATGAAGTCATGGAATGAAGCTTGCCAAACTCCTCTGTCCATGGGATTCTCCAGGCAAGAATATTGGAGTGGGTAGCCATTCCCTTCTCCAGGGGCTTTTCCTGACCCAGGGATCAAACCCAGGTCTCCTGCATTGCAGGCAGATTCTTTACCATCTGAGCCACCAGGGAAGCCCATTTGGCTGGCAATGGCAGCCCACTCCAGTATTCTTGCCTGGAGAGTCCCATGGACGGAGGAGCCTGGTGGGCTTCAGTCCATGGTGTCGCGAAGAGTCGAACACAACTGAACGACTTCACTTTCACTTTTCACTTTCATGCATTGGAGAAGGAAATGGCAACCCACTCCAGTGTTCTTGCCTGGGGAATCCCAGGGACGGGGGAGCCTGGTGGACTGCCACCTATGGGTTCGCACAGAGTCGGTCATGACTGAAGCAACAGCAGCAGCAGCAGCAGCAGTATTCTACAAAAATATATGTTTTGTGGGGACAGGGAAAACAATTCAAAGAATTATCCTAGAGAAAAGAGAAGGTCCTTAGTGACTGCATGTTGCCCAGGGCTTTGTTCCAGAAGGCTTTCACAGAAAATCAGTTTGGAGAGACCGTGGTGGCTCAGGTGGACAGATGGCAGATTTGTCTAAATCACTGATATAAAATGAGAGCTTTACTTATTTACTCATTCGTGTATCGCTTCAATTAGTCATTCATTCCTTCTCAAAGGTATGGAGCTCCTGCCCTTTCCAGGTACTGTGGTGAGTGCTGGGGACTCAGTTATGCTTCAGACAAAGTCACTACCCTCCAGGGGATCCTGATCCCAGGGTGGGGGTGGAGGAAGCTGTGCTTTCAATTAAGCACCTGGTAACATATTCAGGAATAAAAGAGTTTGCAAGTCTCTTTCCTCCACCAGAGTTTGCACACTCGAGGGCAGAGACTGGTACAAATGAATACCTGCCACATATTTCAACCATCCATTCATTCATGTACTTTTGCATTACCATGTGGCTTTTGAAAAGATCGAGTGTGCATCGAAGGAGCAACCTAGAAGGTCATTTCTCCAGGCTGAGCGAGGCAGAAAAACCTCCATAGAGACTTAAGCAGAGGCGTAAAAATTGAGAAGGTTTTCTGCCAGGTGGGGAAGGTACTTCCCAGTAGAGGGAACAGCATATGAAAAATGATTATGGTGTGTGAAGTTGCCAGTGTATTTGAGGAACCATCAGAAGTTCAGTATGGCTGGAACATGGGGTGCATGTCAGAGGGAGTGCAAGCTGGAGGAAGGATGCGACTGGAGGGGTAGTAGGGCCCAGGCCCAAGAGGCCTTTGTTGTGCTAAGGAGCTGGGACTTATATGTGGTTAAGATACAAGGAGAAAGAATCAAAGGCTGGATTGAGGGGTATATGTGCAGATGCGGTTAAGATGTGTGACGCCTTCTCCTCCTCCTCCTCTGTTCCCTGTTTCATAAGCCCTCACCTTCCCTTTTATAAAGGAGTGAAAGGGTAGGAGTGAATCTTTCAGCACCTACTATGTGTATCCTGTGGTGAGTGTTTTGCCACCTTTAATCCTTACTCTGGTAGACACAACCAGCCCCATTTTTCCAGATGAGAAAACTGAGGCTCAGAGCAGTTAAGTGGCAGAGCTGAAGTTTGCACAGACATGCATTCAGTTCCAAAAGCAATGCTCTGTACAGTGGGCCAGATAGAGCCACTTAATGTGGAATGAAGCTTTTCTCTTCGTGTATCTAGGCTCGTTGGAGTCTTGCCGTGACACAGAGTGGTAATTTGGGCAAGCATCATCATTCTCTTTTTCAGGAGGAAAATTGAGTCAGAGGGGTTCATTGACTCTGTGACAGTGATTTGAGAGTTTCAGGATTAGAGACATCCAATGTACAGAACAGATACCTATCTGAAAACCACACATGGAAACAAAAATAACCCGGAGATGGTTCTCGGTGCAAAGGGGCAGCTGTGGACATGTCACATGCGCACAGGAGATCCTTGGCGTGTGGAGGTTTGCAGCTCGAACAGCCGGAGGGGCCAATCCAAGTGGCTGAGCTAACCCCTTCCTCTGCCTTCTGCCTGCTTCCTCTGTCACCTCCAGGGCCCCTCCTAAGGGCACATCTGTGGATTCTCCACGGAATCCCTCATTTAGCTCCGAGACCCAGCACAAGCCTGGGTGCAGAATGTTGGTGCAATTTTGACAAGATGCTCACAGAGGTTCAGTGACTAGTTTTAATTAGGCCATCTTTGTTTACGTTTGATGTTTATCAGCTAATTGGCATGGCAAGGTGTGAGTCACACAGCTTTCCCCTGGCATGGAATCAGTTTGTCAGAGAAAAAAACCAGGAGAACAAATGATCCCAATTATGAGAGAACCCACTGGGCTAATTATCGTCCCACTAAGGACAGAACCTCCCCCTCCTGCTGTTGTTGCTGCAACTGCGGCTGCGGCCACACCAAGTGCCCTGGGTCCCCCGCACCCTGCCCCCAGCTCCAGAACTCCAGAAGCCCGGGACCCAGGCCCCCAGCTGGCTGCCTGGACATTGGTTCTCTTGAATTCAGAACCCACATGTCCCCTCCCCTGAGACACAGCCAGGCAACGTGTGTCCTTGGACTCAAGATCATGCTCCCTGTAACCTCTTCCATGAATAACAGCTCAGGTATGTTGTGCCTTTCCTGTGTGCCAGACACTGTTGAAAGCACTTTATAATTCTTTCCCCAATAACATGATGTCAGGTCTTACTATGACCTCCATTTTACAGATGAAGAAACTGAGGTAGGTAGAGATTAAATAAACTGTCCAAGGGCAAGTGCCAGAACTAGGATTTGAGCCCACATGATCTTTCATCACAGCACCGGCTCCTGACCATCCGGGATTCTTGCAATGTCATAAAGGCCCCAAATCCAACCAGTCAGGGTCCTTCAGGCAGATTCCTGGGGGCAACTCTCCTCAAAGGTACCACCACCTTCTAGAACAGTGCTGTCCAGAACTTTCTGCAGTGATACACAGGTTTACTGCTCTGTCCAACGCAGTTGCCACTAAGCCATGTGTGGCTACTGAGCATGTGATATTGTGGCTAGTGGGACCAAGGAAGTGAATTCTAAATTTCATTTCATCTTAATTTTAATCGAAAGAGCTGCGTGTGGCCCGTAGCTACCCTGATGGATAGGACAGTTCTGGCTGGTCAGCCCTTCTTCTTCAAAGGCAGCCGTTCCCTAATCAACCCTGTGTTTGTGACCCTCCCATCCCCCGCTGCAGCGTTCTGGCCTCCTAGGGGGCTTTCTTGGTGCAGACAGAGGGCCGAAGGTCTCTTCCTTTTCTGCACTCTCCCCCTCCTGCTCTCTAAGCCCCCTCCAGCCGAGAGGGGCTCGCGTGGAGGAATGCGGCTCGGCTGCCCTTGAGTTGAATGATGATCGTGGACCTTTGGAATGTCCACAAAGCCCCACACCCTCGGCCTCCCCAGTCTCCCTCCTTTGCCGGGTAACAGATGGCCCCAGCTTTCACCAGCCGGCCCTGAGCACATTGTCACTCCCAGCTGAAAGTGAAATATTCAGTGGCATTTAAATTAAATAGACTCTAATGCTTCAGTAATATTAATTACGTTTTCATTCATCCCTGGCCTAATAAATCAATGCGGAAAGAGGGGAGGCTCAGGAGGCTGGCAGCCGAGTGGGGCCACTGGGCCTTTGTGTGAGCCCGCACACAATGCCCCCATTCTTACTGGGCCGCGCTTGCCCCTGCAAACATCTGTGCTCAGCCCCTCTCGAGGAGGAGCCAGAGGGGTAACATTTACACTCTGCTCATCCAATTTGTCCCAGCACCAGGGCCTGAGTCAACGGGAAATGTGAAGGCCATGCTGAAAATAACATGCAGGACTCAAATGCCTGTGTTTGGGAGCTGGGATGTTTGCAAAATTTCTGAGGCAGAGGGTTCGGGGGCTGACGGTTAGTGCTGTAAGACTTTGAGCTGCAGGGCTGTGCTGGCTAAGCTTTGACTGTGGGAGGAAGGTAGGAAGGGGAAAATAACAGCTACCATGAAATGAATGCTTATTATGTGCCAGGAACTATGCTGAGCACTTAATTTAAAAAAAAGGTTTGTTTATTTATTTGTTGGCTGCACCATGTCTTAGCTGCGGCATGCGGGATCTGGTTCCCAGGCCCGGGACTGAGCCAGCGTCCCCTGCGCTGGGGCTGTGGCGTCTTAGCTACTGGACAGCGCGCAGGCCCCTGTGCTAAGCACTTTGACTTCATTCATTCATTTGACTTATTTATTGCATGCGGTAATCTGACATTAAATTACAACAATTATTGGCCCATTTTACAGAAGAGAAATTTATCTGTGGTTGGTTCAGAGAACTTGAGAAGCTTGTTATGGTTCCAGCTCACGTTTTCGTGACTCCAAAAGTCCACAGTCTTCACCTCCAGATGTACCCTTACCAGAAAAAAATACAGAAGAAAGGAAGGGGTGGCAAGGGGTGTGTTTTAGGTGGAGGGCAAGAGGCCAACATTTGAGAAGTTTGCAACGCTCCTCTTGGTTTCGGAGGGATTTTGCCTTTGGGGAGGTCTGTCCCTACCCACTGGAGTCCCCACCCCACTCCAGGGCTATACATATGTAAAAGAAGCCAATAAAACAGCGAGAGAGGCTGCCCTCCTAAATCTTCAGGGGACAAAACCTCCCACTTGTGATGCTTCAAAGCTGCCCAGAGCTACCAGTTTACCCCCAGAAGTCCTCACTCAATACCTCTGATTGGAAAATAAATAGCCTTGCACATAAAAACCACAGGCCAATTGTAAGCCTGGGGAATGGAAAGTGCTGGGTGTGGACCACTGTGCCCCAGCCCAGGGCCAGCTCTCCCCAGGCTGCCTCTCCTTAGGGAGTGAGTGGGAGCTGAGGTGAAGGCCCAATGGAAAGGGAGATTTCAAAAATGGCCCCTGAGATTTTTTTAATGAGATATAATTGACCTATAACATTGTATCAACTTCATGTGTAGAACATGATTCAATGTATTGTGAAATGACAGAAAGATTTTAAACAACAGGTAAACAAAGAAATCTTAAATTCTACAACTTATTGCAGAAAACTAAGAAATACATATAAGCAGAAGGAAGGGAAAACGTCACCTGAGTCCTCCTGCCCCATTTTGAATGATTAGTTTTGCAACTTATGGATGAAATGTGGTTTTTAAAATTAATCCCCACTGTTGGATATTTGACTTGTTTTTATTTTTCTTGTTTCATAAACAGTGCTGTAATAAATTTCTTTGTGGCTAAATTGAGGTGCATAACCTCAGATAAGCAAATGACACCACCCTTATGGCAGAAAGCAAAGAGGAACTGAAGAACCTCTTGATGAAGGTGAAAGAGGAGAGTGAAAGAGCTGGTTTAAAATTCAGCATTCAGAAAACTAAGATCATGGCATCCAGTTCCATCACTTCACAGCAAATAGATGGGAAAACAATGGAAACAGTGGCAGACTTTATTTTCTTGGGCTCCAAAATCACTGTGGACAGTGACTGCAGCCATGAAAAGACACTTGCTCCTTGGAAGAAAAACTATGGCAAACATAGACAGCATATTAAAAAGCAGAGCCATTACTTTACCAACAAAGGTCCGTATAGTCAAAGCTATGGCTTTTCCAGTGGTCATGTATGGATGTGAGAGCTGGACCATAAAGAAGACTAAGCACTGAAGAACTGATGGTTTTGAACTGTGGTGTTGGAGAAGACTCTTGAGAATCCCTTGGACTGCAAGGAGATCCAACCAGTCCATCTTAAAGGAAATCAATCCTGAATATTCACTGGACATATTGATGCTGAAGCTCCAATACTTTGGCCACCTGATGCAAAGAGTCAACTCATTGGAAAAGATCATGATCCTGAGAAAGATTGAGGGCAGGAGGAAAGGGGATGACAAAGGAAGAGATGGTTGGATGGCATCACTGACTCAATGGACATGAGTTTGAGCAAGTTCCAGGAGATGGTGATGGACAGGGAAGCTTGGTGTGTTGCAGTCCATGGAGTCACAAAGAGTGGGACATAACTAAGCGACTGAACAATAACAACAACAAAATTGAGGTGTACACACATTGGTGATAAGTGTCCTAGAATAAATTTCTCAAAGAGAAATTGCTAAGTCAAAGCAAATATACATGCATATTTTGAAGGCAGAAATCCCGAGTGTCTGTTCATGTTATTCGCTCAGTCATGTCTGACTCTGTGCAATCCCCTGGACTAGCTTGCTGGCTCCTCTGTCTGTGTAATTCTCCAAGCAAGAATATTGGAGTGCATTGCCATCCCTTTCTCTAGGGGATCTTCCCAACCCAGGGATTGAATCCAGGGCTCCCACATGGCAGGCAGTTTCTTTACTGTCTGAATGTCTGTTACAATTTTTTAAAAAAATGATATGGAAAGAAAGTATCAACCCCAGACCCAATTTCTACCCAGTGTAAATATCCTCACCCTCCATCACTGAAGCTTGATACTTAAGGCAGGTTTGATTGTGCCAGATTCTGGAGCCATCTAATCATCATGTTGGTGATTATGATTCAGCATCTGCAGCTCCAGAATGAGGGCAGCAGCAGGTCCTGAAACTCGTTCCTTCAATGTTCCACAAGAAGCAGCTGAATAGAGTGTCCCAGCCTCTGGTCTCTGGAGTCAGCCTAGATTCAACATCAGCTCCACCTCTGATAGGCTGATGTCCCAAGGGAAATCACCCATCCTCTCTGAATCTCAGTTCCCCATCTGCAGATTAATGGGTGATGATTGTCTCTTATCTTATCTCTGTGAGGATTTTATATGTAAAACACTTAGTACAATGCCTGATACATGGTAAACATTCATCCAACATTGGCTAGTATACTGTTATTTAAACTGATCAAAATCAAACCTGAATATTCACTGGAAGGTCTGATGCTGAAGCTCTAGTACTTTGACCACATGATGCAAAGAGGTGACTCATTGGAAAAGACCCTGATGCTGGGAAGGATTAAGGATAGAAGGAGAAAGGAACGACAAGGAATGAGTTGGTTGGATGGCATCATGGTTGGATGGCAAGCTCCAGGAGATAGTGAAGGACAGGGAAACCTGGCGTGCTGCAGTCCATGGGGTCACAAAGGGTCGGATACAACTTAGCGACTGAACAACAACAATTAATGTGCTATTTAACCAACCTTATTTATTCAAGTCTTGGGATTTTCTTGAAGGCAGCAAGAGACACCATGAATTGCACCCTATCTAATGTAATGCTTACCTTACATAGAAAGTGATTGAACTCAATCTAATATCCATGGAGGCCCCGCCACAAGCTGAATACTGTTATGCACTATGGGAGAAGAGGAGATGAGTGTGTATCTCTAGGAACTCACTGGCTGGGTGTGGAGCTGGAAACACACACCAGTAACTCAGGCCTAAGGCTGCATGCTGCCAACGACGTAGAGAGGTGCAAACAGTGTGTGTGGCTGAGGCATATTTGAGCCATATCGTATCTTATGGAAGCAAGGACTTGAAGTGGAAATCAGGGAGGTCCAATACCTTGTCTAAAGTCACAGTGGTACTAAGACATGAAACTGAGATTAGACTTTGGTCTGTCTGGTTAAAAGATTTCATATTTGTTTACTTCATATTAACAAGCAGATAAAGGTCAAAACAACTCTAGAATAGAATGTGGCCATCTAACAGAATTTGCTGTGGTGATGGAAATTTTCTTTATCTACGCTGTCCAATATGGCGACCCCTAGCAGCACATGGCCACGTAGTGCTTGAAATGTAGCTAATTTGAGTGAATCCAAAATCCATTTATGATTTTTCAATTTTATTTAAATGTGGTTAGCAGCTGCTGTGTCAGACAGTACACCCCTAGACAGAGAAAGCTGATTTAAAGAAAAGAGTTAATGTTGAAGATTAATGCTTTCAATGACCAGGAAGGTTGAGAGATTTAAAGAAGTAAAAAACGAAAAGGACATCAGACTGTAATTTGAAAGGCATCGTTCATAATAATTAAAAAAATTGTTTTCGTGGAAGCCAAATATTTTTCTACCCTTGGAGCAACACATCCATTTGGTTGATGTGCTCTGCCCATGCCATTTTTGTGGCTCTTTGTCAAACAGCTTGGGGCCAAGCCAAAGCCCATGGGGAGGGTTCTCTTTGGCAAATGTATCCTCCCTTCTTCTCTGTTTTGTATTTGGCATTAAACTGAGTAACTGTCTCATGCTGAAACCACCACACGTATCTAATTCTCATTTTGTTCTCTGTCAGATTCAGGCAGAGAGCTGATAGAATAGCTGACACTTTCAGGTCAGAGAAGACTTCCTATCTGTAGTCCTTAATGGTTGGAGCTTTGCAAAGACACACCAGGCAACCTCAGGGGGAGGTGAGCCTCCCATCAGGAGAAGTGTTCAAGCATGGGCTCAACAATGATGGGTATATTGTATCAAGGTTGTGAATGTCAGATGAGAGTGGACGGGTGGTTGGACTAAAAGGGCTTTTATGTTATTTCTAACTCTCAAAGTCAGGTTCTTCGTAAAGCAGGCAACTTTTGTCCGGTAAAAGTCTTCCTCTGTCCATATCCCACTGTTATGTTCAGACTGGGAACCCCCTGAGATCAGGATTGTGTCATAATCACCCCTGTATTACTGGGCCAGGCATGGTACTTGGCACATGGAAGGTGTTCAGAAAACCCTGCTTGTTGCTGTTGAAAGATCATTCAGATCTTGACATCTTAACCTAAACATAAAGTGGGAGTCTTCGTTTGCTCTGATGAGAGGAAACACCCAACCCTAGGAGGTAAAAGAGAGGGCACTCCAAGTTACAGAGTGTCTGCTATAGGCTGGGTACTGTGGTGGTGCATTTGCACACATTTTATAGCACAATATCTATAAACTTAGAAAGCAATTATCCTTCAATTAAAAAATAAATTAAAAAAAGAAGAGGCATTAATATACCCATTTTATAGATAAGGAAGCTGAGGCTGGACAAGGAAACAATCCATAATCACATAGATAGTTAAGTGACTGGGGTGACAGTCAATAGCCTTCATTACTAATCTTAAACTGGTTTGTGAGGCAAGTGAATTAAAACTTATCAGGATGGATCACTGTTGATGAGAACAGCAGACTGGAGAGACATCTTAGGCAACATGATAGTATCTGTCAGTGCTGAAGAGGTAGGGAAATATCTTCTGCTTTTTTACCAAAGAAACCACCATGTCCTAGTGGCTCACAGCGATGCAAGATCATAGCAGATGACGCCGTCTCCTCATCTCACCCGTCTCATCCCAGTTCTGAAAAATCTTCACCGGACTATGGGAACCCATAAGAATGGTGTCTTTAAACTTCTAAAGAATTACTTCAAATGCAAGAGCCCCCCCCCCCCTTTTTTTTTTCAGCTCCTTCCCACTGACCAAATTTTCAAAGTCCACTTAAGATGTATTAATCAAGACTCTGTTGTAAGTGGCAGAAACCCATTTCAGAGTGGTTTAATGATAAAAGTGGCTCATGGTGCTGTAAAGGCAAGACTTCCGGTGTGGCTGCCGTAGGTGCCCAGGTGATGATATTATAGAAATGGTCTTTGACTCCCCTTCCTTCTGTTCTGGCTCCATTATCCGGGATGGCCAGTAGGGACTCCAGATTAACTTCTTACCTGTGTAGCATTTTCAGCCAACTTTCCTCCAATAGTTCTAGAATTGAAAGAAATGCAGGGCAATACACACTGTTGAAACAATGAGCTACTTCGTGCTAGAGGTTTGTGCGGGGTTTGACAGATGTCAAGGACAGCTGTGTTTCCCTTGAAATTTTAAAACATCCTGAGGCAGGCTTGAAGGTTTTCTGTGGCACTCCAGAGCACTTTGATGTGCTGTTAGGGACACAAGGTTTTGGGGTTCTCTTCTCCCCTGTCTGGCCCGCTGCTTCTCTCTCTTTCCTAATCCGTGGCCTCATCTCTTCACGTCAGAGAGTAGTGTTTGGAGCTTTTGTAAACATGTCACTTGAAGTAGGTTACTTTTTCTTTTTAATCCTTAGTTTTCTCTTGGTAAGTGGTAATTATGGTATCTACCTTGTAGGGCTGTTGTGAAGATTAAATGAGATTCTGTATTTAATGTTGCTGACCACAGTGCCTGGAGATATCGGTGTTCAGAGTTGGAGCTATTGTTTTCCTTCTTATTATTATTTCTATTAATATATGAGGCAGATATATTAGTCAGCATTTGGTTCATCTAAGAATAACAGAAAATACAAAATAAGTGACTTAAATAAAATAGATGTTTACTTCTCTCTCTCGTAAAAGTCCAGGAAGATAGTCCAGGGCTGGTGTGATGTTACCTAATGCCAGGGATTCACACTCTATCTTATTTATCTACTATGCATAGTTCCATTTCCAAGGTCATCTTGTAGCCCAAAGAGCTGTTCTAGCTCCAGCTATCATGTCTCATTCCAGCCAGAAGCAAGAATGAAATGGGAGGAAAAGTTCTTGTTCTCTTTCTTCTTAAGAGTTACATACCCAAGCCCTGCACAAATCTCTATGCCAGAACTGAAGGCACACCTAGCTGCAAGGGAAATGAAGCAATATGACGTTATTTTCGGCAGCCATGGTACCCAGCTAAAAATTGTATTACTCGGAGGGAAGGGCAGGCTCCACTACAGCAGAGCAGTGGGAAAGGACCCCGGAAGCTAGACTCACTCTGGATGATGGAGCTCAAAGAAAACCCTGCCTCTGCAAAAAGGGAAATACTGTGCACCTTTTGCTACCTGAGGAATGTAAGATTGACTCCAGAATTTTTAAGAGAGATGGAAGTTAAAACTCAAGTCTGGAGCTCTCTTCCCTGAGCCAAGGAGCTTTAGCCCAGTCTTTCCCCACTCACTGCCAGCCAGGGCTGGGGAGACACAGAGCACTGGCCCCAGGCAAACTTGGTTTGAGGCCAAATTCCAGGACTCTTGGGGCTGACTGGCAGCCACTCTGTCTGAGCAACCTGGGGGATCCTGAGAAAAGAATGAACATCCGAATCCCAGAACAAAATCAGCAGCGATGATGCTCCTGCTGCCCGGGGCCTGGCTGGGAGGCCGCACAGTGGGGAGGATGAGGTCATGGTGACAAATGTGAGAAGGGGGAGGGCTCCCGAGGGCAGCAAATATGCCCAGGAGCCAGCAGCCCGCAGCCCAGAGCGAAGCCTGCCTTGGGGGCTCCATCCCTCGTTCCGCCACAGCTCTGCTGGGCTTTTGGACTTCAGTCTATCTAGTTAGAAGATGGGAAATACATCTGCTGTCCTCTTTGCTTTGTAAGGCTGCTGTCGTCAGCAGCTAGGCTTAGGAATGTCTAGAAAGTGAATAGAGTGCCTAAAGAAAAAGGGGTTTGGTTGCCAGGCGTTGGTGGGGAGGGAGGGACGAAAAGGCAGAGCACAGAGGAGTTTTAAGTCAGTGAAACTGCTCTGTATGACACGATAATGGTGGATGCATGTCATTATACATTTGTCCAAACCCACAGAACGTACAACACTTGAGAGCGCACCCTATGTAAACTATGGACTTAGCCTGATAACAAGGCATCGATGTTGATTCATTGATTGTAACAAATGTACCACACTGATGTGGGATAATGTTGATGGGAGAGGCTGTGGGAGGGATTGGGGAGGGGATGGGAGGGCCCTGTGGGAATTCTCAGTGCTTTCTGGTCAATTTTTCTGTCAATCTAAAACTTCTCTAAAATTTAAAATGTAAAGTCTATTAATTTTCTTTAAAAAAAAAAGATATAAAAAAGCTTGACCTTGGGAGTAATACTGCCAACTTGGGGGCTGAATAAACATTCACTGAACAGCTGTTGAAAAGAAATCAACCATGCGTATTCATCATCTGGTCCAAAAGCCAACTACTGCATAGGGCTATAAAGACGGGTAATCAGATACTAGGTAAACAGTGATTATCAACATTACTACATTTATCAAGGTAAATGTACTAAAAGGGGTTAGGGAGACCCCAAACATCTATATCACATAAAATTGCTCACATCTTGGTAGGGAGTGGTCCATTTGGTGGGGGTGGTATTTTAATTTGGGACATGAACGTAAAAAAATAACTAAAAATATAGCTGCCATGTTATCTGAGTCTTACTGGTATTCTTTTAGGTCATTCCATAATTATTGCCTTTAATTCTTATGTTTAGGAGATAAAACTGCTTTTTAAAAATTGACTTTTCCCCCTTTCTTTAAAAGTGAAATATAGTTGATTTATAATGTAGAGTTAGTTTCAGTTGTACAGAAAGGAGATTTGGTTACACATACATATACATTTTTTTTCAGATTCATTTCCCTTATAGGTTATTACAGAATGTTGAGTATAATTCCCTGTGCCATATAGTTGATCCTTGTTGATTACCTATTTTATATATAGACGTATGTAGATATTCATCTCAAACTCCTAATTTATCGACCAACCCCTCCACCCCCCATTGCTCCTTGGTAAGCACAGTTTGTTTTCTGCCTGTGGGCCTGTTTCTGTTTTGTATATATGTCCATTGAGACACAACCGTTTTTTGACAACCTGTGAGTACTTCTGTTCAACATTTGGGTTTTTCTGCTCTATAAAGAAAACCAAGATTGTACACTGCCCTGAAGAAAATGCAACAAGGTTCCCAGGCCTGGTGCTGCTGGGGATGAGTCTAGAGCTGAGCTGTCCGATAGAACTGTTTGTGACAGCAGAACTGTTTCAACCATCGCTGTCCTCTATGGTAGCCACTACTTATGTGTGGCTACTGAGTACTTGCAGAATGACTAGTATAATGGAAGAACTGAATCTTTTAAAAAAGTAAATTTAAACTACAGTGTTGAATAGCCACACAGGGTCAGTGGCCAGTGTATTGGACAGCTTGGGTCTGGGGTTATATTCTTCAGTAGTTCTTTGCTACTTACATCCAGTGCCTTGGAAGTTTGTTTTGCATCTATGTGTCTGTATAAGCATATGTGTGCATGTGTCGGGGAAGTGATGCATGCATGAATGAGTGTACAGGAATGCTGCAGAACTTCCCATGGACCCACTTAAGATTTTATCCTCAACCCACAAAAATCACAGGCCCAAAATGATGGGTGGGTCTGTGACACAGAAAACTTCCGACCTGAAAAAAGCAGAAGACTCCATGGAATCCAGGAAACAAGGTAGGGGTTACATAGAATTTCTTTGCTGTACATCATGTGTGCGTTTTTGTTTTAAAAATAGATCACAGCATTCATAGTCACATTAGGCATAATGGATCAGGGGATCAGACTGAGCTTTGTCACCAAGCTGCTGTGCGGGTCTGGCATGTGACATCCCTCTCCGGGTCTCACTTTCCCCGTGGTTACTACAGGGACTGAATAAGATGGTGTGTAACAATTGTTCAGCTCTTTGATGACATCCCAGGTCTAAGCAAAATATATCCATTTTTTTAAATGGAAAAACATGAAGATGGAAAACCTTACTGCAGACGGGTCTAAACCGACAGCAGACTAGGTCAAAGTGTGCCCCACATTCTGTGGGGTGCTGCAGAGGCAAGGAGTGTCACTGCGGTCCAGTCACACACCCAGCTAAGGTTAAGCAGATTTCTTGCTTTCAGGACTTCTCAGAACTTTTAACACTCTCCTAGGAGTCATGACTCTCCAGGTGGAGGATCCAGTTGCTGCTTTCCCCAGACTTAGTTGACCCTAAAATTTATTTCGGTTTGAAGAACATCCTATAGGAAGGGCTAATGTTCTGCGAAACACACATAGGGAAAAGCTGATCTGGAGACACTGTGAGTAGTTCTCAGGGACCCTGGTGTCTCCCCAGCTTTCGGTGTTCCCCCGCTTCTCTTGCTGGGTGTGCAGGGATGGGGTTCTGCACTCAGCAAAAAGTCAAATCCTGCTCTCCTTAGAGCAGGTGCAGCTCCCCATGGCCCCAGCTCGCCAGCTGCCCCGTGCAGCCTGTTTTGATATGGGGCTATCGTAATTTGCAAATTCCCTCTCTAGCTCAAGTGCATGGACCCGGAACACGCTCCTTGCTGGAGGGATAATGTCAACCGAGACCCCCAGCGGTATGGTGACCTCTGTGGAAGCTGGCAGCACCTCGCAGAGGGCAGAGTTTGGCTCTGCACTTGTACGATCAGTCGTAAATTCTGCTGAGCTCTATGGATCCATCTGGATGAAAAGATCTGTATAAATGCAAGATCATTATCATTATCAGCTGTCCCAGTTGGAGTCCAGCGATTTGCGAGCCCACAATCAATGGGGCTTTTCCAACAATCCCATTCTACTCAGCTTGAAAAAGGGGTAATTACATGGGGGTGCACATCCTCTGGACAGACAGAGGGCATGTCTGTCCCCGTGTCCATGGTCCCCAGGGTAATGGGGAGAGGAATATCCTAGGCCCCTCACCAGACACGTGGACAGAGGTGCCCTCTAGGCCCCGCCCATGTCCAGGGCAAGTAAAACACTGCATCCCAAGCTTCCTTCACCCCAGTCTTTGTCCTGGAGTACATGAAGGGGTAGCACTGTTTTTGCCTCTCTGCAGCTGAGGTGGTCTCAGGAGGCATGTGAAGGATGCCTGCTTTTTTTTTCTTGATTTTGTCTAAGATCAGGAAAAACTTGGACTCAGAGAGTCTTTCTTTCTGAAGTTGCCTGCCCACAGCACACAAGGACAAGAGAGTCTTCCCACCAGGGCAACTCTGAGCAAGAGGATGTAAGCCCTACTTCATTCTTTCCCCACAGATCTCTGGCACTTCTAGCTATGTGACCTGTGGGAAGTTTATTAACCTTTCTGAGCTCTCTGAAATAGGGATGGCAATTCTTACCTACCTGAATATGGATGGTCCAAGACCAACTGGGTTTTTGAGCATCCTTGCTTATTAGGAGAGTGGGATCTTTTCATTCTTACTCAAAGATTTTGGGTACTGTAGGAGGGAAAAATAAAGAGACACACTTCCTTTTTTTAAAAATGATTTCATCTGGAAGTCACCCAGGGGACTCAAGGCCAGTTTGGAGTCAGAACTTTAGTAAGTGTCAGGCTCCTAGGAAGTTCACCAAGGCTGACTTCTCTGTTTCACACTCATCTGACCACATCCTCCCATCAGCCTCCAGGGCCTGTGTCCTCACAGATGTGGGAGGGGGTAATGAGCAGGGGTCCCCCAGTGGCCCGCCTTGCCCCTAAGCCCTGGTGCCTGGCCCTCTAATGAGCCAAGAGGCTTTTGTCATTGTTTAGTCGCTCAGTCGTGTCTGAATCTTTGCGATCCCATGGACTGTAGCACGCCAGCCTTCACTGTCTTTCACTATCTCCTGGGGTCTGCTCAAACTCATGGCCACTGGGAGACTTTTTTCCCATCTCCGAATGTGCCTCCCACACAATGGCTGGGACGTGTCCTGTCCCCTTTTCCCCTCCACACCCCTAATTCTCTTGAGAAAATTACCAGAGAGCTGAAAAGAGAGATGATGTGATTGGAAAGGGAATCAAATGGGTAGGCGGAGGAGTAAGGGGGGAAAATGCATCCCCTGTCAGCTCTAGAGACACAAAGTTCAGGCCACTTTCACTGCCTGCCCACCACCCGCACCCCCAAATAGTCAGTTCTGACCTCAGGCTGGGGAGTGTCCCAGAACAAAGAGTCCTTCACTCAGATTCATTTTTAACTTTTAAAAATGGCCTCTATGACCCAGCAGGGTGAGACTTTGGTCTTTTGGTGTAAGGGAAGTGGCCATTCTGAGGATGTGCTTGACACACACACAAGATTCTCCTCCGTGACCTTGGACCACGTCTCTGATAAATAGACTGGCTGGGGGAGGAGTCTGGCCCACTGACCTCCCAGGTGGCCAGAGTCCTCCATGGACCATGGCTGACTGGACATTCAAGGAACACCCTTGGCTGCGTCTGGGCGAGCAGAATCCAGCAAGCCCGAAGACACATGGACCTGAGATCTGGTACTGTCTGCCACGCTAATGGCAAAAACCTCCTGAGCAGATAGATGTAGGCGTTTCCCAAAGCAGGTCTGAGTTCAGGGCTGGGAGAACTGGTGTGGCCCCTGCTTTAGGACTGACGACTAGCAGCTCCAGCCAGCCATCTCGTTCGTCGGGGTCCAGTCTCCAGGACTCTGGCATCACTGAATCAGTGGACATGAGTTTGAGCAACCTCCAGGAGATAGTGAAGGACAGGGAAGCCTGGCATGCTGCTATCCGTCGTGTTACAAAGAGTCAGACACGACTGAGCTATTGAGCAAGACAAATAGTAAAAGAGCCCATCTTGGTGGGTGTTGTTCATCTGCAGTGCCCATGGCCATGTTGATGAAGTCTGAATATATAATGCCTTACCAGTCTAATAATAAAAAAATTAAGATGCTACCTCCTGTCATTCTTAAAAACGAGCTGGATTTATCCCATTCATTAGGCCTTTATGTCTCTGTCTAGGACCTGGATGTCAGCTCTTTAACCTAAGGAACATTTAGAGTATGTAGAGAATGTAAATAACACCCAAGGCTGCCCTAAAAACATCATAAAGGAGTCAAGAGGCTGCCCCCAGCTTATTAGCACATATTTCACAAGTCATGCTTAGCAAATTCAGTCCTCATAAGCCCTGCCTTTGATTTGTCAGTAAACCTTCTCCTGATGCCACTTGTCAGCTGGGTGTTTTGAACATGAAGAATCACATTAGCTAACTCAACTGGCTTCAGCGACCTGGCCCAAGAGGACTTTGAGTCATATCCCAGAGGAAGGGTGGGGCCTGTTGCTAGAGGCAGGTGGGGAATGATGTGTGTTAGGTCTGCCGGACGCTGTATGAGGTGGTCATATATTCTTCCACATAAGCCACAACCAATCCTGGAAGTAGATTTTGTTACCCTGTTTTTGCAGATGAGGAAACAGGTTTTGTGTGAAGAGCCTCGGAACAAGGGTTCCTACCCCAGCATTTGCCTCTCATCCTCCAGTTTTTTGATGACACCACACAGCTTCTCTTTGCCTTTTGTCTCTTCCTGGTGTCATCACTTCTAACCTTGGGACCTGGCTTAGCAGTTGGTTCACTTCTCCAAACCTCAGAATTCTGACCTTGTCAATGGAAATAACTGTGTTTGTCCCACTGCCCTCACTGGGTTGCTCTGTGGACGATATGAGATAATATATAAGAAGGGGAAAGTGAGAGTCTTTCTCTGCCTTCTCTTTAAGGTTTCAGGCCAGTCCTAGCCAGATCAGTCAAGGAGAGGAGAGTGGCTCCAGGTGTGTAAAGAGAACACTGTGACAAACGCAATTCAAGAGTGATAAACCACCTTTTTGACTCCATACAAGAACATCTCAAGCCATAGGAGCTTTCATGTTTTTATTTTTATGTTTTTATTTATTTTTTATTTATTTATTTTTTTTATTATTGTTTTTGCCATACATTGTCATGATATCACCATGGGTTTACATATGCTTCCCCTCCGGAACGCCCTCTCTCTCCTCCCTCCCCCCCTGGAAATCTCGCTGCACCAGCCCCGAGCATCAATCCTGGGCTGGCGATTGATTAGACATATGACAATTAACATGCTTCAATGCCCTTCTCCCATATCATCCCACCCTTACCCTCATCCACAAAGTCCACGAGTCTATTCCATAGGAGCTTTCAAAAGCCCACCACTTCAGATGAAACTATTCCTATTGAGACCCTGTAGAGGAGAAAGACAGTGACTACCTTCCCTCAAGCTTCCTCAACCAGACACAGGAAAGGAGAGCGGCTGAGGGAGTCTGGAGGTATCAGTGAAGAGGGTAGAGGTGCTGTGGTTTTAATGAGTTTTTCACTGGGTCAGCTCATGGCCTCCATGACAGTGGGGGTGAAATTTTTAAAATAGAAATAGCCCTGAGCCACAGCAGTTAGGAACAATACTCAGTCGTAACATATAGGATGCTTCACAGAGTCCATATTTCTGTTCAACATGGGAATTTTTCAGATTGAACCTCAATCCGGAAGCTGATCAACTAGCCAAGGAGAAGAAGATTACACGGGACAGGACGTCAGTCCCACAGAACACAGGGGCTGCGGGCCAGGGCCCACCATGTATGGATTAGAGGAAGTGGACATCCCCTGGGGCAAGCACAGATAGAGGGAGACAGAGTCCTCACAGAGAGGAGCGAGGGAAGTGCAATAGGGATACTATGGCGCATATGGAGGAAAGAGGGTATCATGGACATTATTTTTGGCAAAGCCCAGGTAATTTTTTAAAACTATTTTGAGAAAACATTCAATATCTAGAAAAGTTGAAAAAATATCCATAGAACTTTTGACAGCATATTCTTTACCCAGATTCACCAATTGTTGATATTTTGCGTCGTTTACTTTGCTATCCTCTCCGCCCTACCCTACCCTGCCCTTACATGATTTCTTTCCCTGAACATTTAAGAGCAAACTGCAGACCCAATCCCACTTTACCCCTAAAAACTTTAAATTTCCTAAGAATAAGGGCATTTTTTACATGACCTCAGTATAATTAATTACAAAATTTATTAAAGGTTTTAGTGTAACCCAAGCGTAGGCAAATTTTTTTTCTATAAAGGGACAGAGAAAATTTTTTGCTAATTTTTATTGGTGTATAATTGCTTTACAATGGTGTGTTAATTTCTGCTGTACAGCAAAGTGAATTAGTTATACATATCCCCTCTGTTTTTGATTTCCTTCCCATTTCGGTCACCACAGAGTACTCAGTAGAGTGCCCTGTGCGCTACAGAAGGCTCTGATTAGTTATCTATCTTATACATAGTAGTGTATATATGTTCATCCCAGTCTCCATCCTCCCTTGATCCCCATACATTTGTCCTCTATATCTGTGTCTCCATTTCTGCTTTGCAAATAAGATCGTTTATACCATTTTCCTATAATCCACGTATATGCATTAATATATGGTATTTGTTTTTCTCTTTCTGGCTTACTTCACTCTATATGACAGTCTCTAGATCTCTCCATGTCCCTGCAAATGGCACTATTTCTTACCTTTTTAATGGCTAAGTAATATTCCATTGTCTATATGTACCACATCTTCTTTATCCATTCCTCTGTTGATGGACATTTAGGTTGCTTCCATGTCCTGGCTGTTGTAAACAGTGCTGCAATGAACACAGTAAGGGTTAGGGACAAGATTTGCACTCCAAGGCCCATGTTCTTATCTACTGGCTTTCTTTAGCACTATGGCTGGTTTCTGGACTCTGATATTGTTCCTAAATAATCACTTATGCTAAGTGAAGTCAGGGTGCGTATCGTATGATGATCTCCTGGCTTTAGTTACTCTATCAAGTGTAATTCTCCTCACCCTCATGAGCATCTATGCCCAGGAATGAGTTTTAGTTTTGGTTCCCACTGTCTTGATTGTTCTTGCCACCTCTGTTCTTAGGAATTGGGCCCTTTCTCTGAGCCCCACTATAGCAGGTTGGCCCGAGAGAGACTTCCTGGTTGATAGCTCACTGTCACCTGATTCCCAAATCACTATGATGCTGGATTCACCAATAATGAGTGCTTGAGACCTGGCAGGTCCGCTTGGAAGCCACTGTGTTGATAGTGGTCTAATCTTTGTGAGCTGCCTATGTATGCCTTTTCTCTATGGGCTGGAACAAGCAGCAAAGGTTTCGTGGGGGAGGTAGAGCATGGACTGTGAAGCACAGTAATCTGAAAGACATGAGAAAAAAATCAGTCAAGAGTGGAGAGAGAAACTCTAAAGAGATTGTTTCCAGGAACATAACCCTGCATTGATCTAGCCACACAATGATGCTTTGTATCCACCATGTTGGTGGAATCTGTCCTTCTTGAAACAATTCGCTTTGTATCATAGCCCAAGGAAGAGGCCCAGTTATTAGATGCATACAGACAATAGAAGACTGTCCTTTAGGTAAACCATACACGTGGAGCTGATAAATGCCCCACATATTAGAGGCAGAGGAAACCTTGGTAACTAACAGGTCACCAAAAAAGGTCAAGTCTTCTAAGGTTTTGTCTTATTGTGTTTTAATCGTTCTCTCTCTCTCTCTGGTCAAATAAGGACAACTTATCTAAACTGAGGGGCAGCTTAATGGGATGGAAAGACCAGCAGTCAGCTGGCACTATGAAAGTCATTAGTTGTTCACTGGGAAAGGCTGAAGGTGCCTCGATCCAGGGGTATGACGATTTGCAATTTTGAAAGTAGCCAGAGGTGGCGAAGAAGAATCCATTGGTCATATTGACATGTCATGGGACACTGATGAACTTGCCAGACTTTTCAATGAAAACAGAGAGTTACCCTCCTCATCTGGGTCATTATCAGATGGTCAGGGAGCAGTCTGGTCACCTCAGACAACGTGGACTAGTCTTTTTTTTTAAGTATTTATTTCTTTGATTGCACAGGGCCTTACTTGCAGCATGCAAACTCTTTAGTTACAGCATGTGGGATAGAGTTCCCTGACCAGAGATTGAACTTGGGCCCCTTGCATTGGGAGCATGGAGTCTCAGCCATTGGACCATCAGGAAAATCCCAATGTGGGCTGATCTTTAGACCAACACAACAAACATATGGGCAGTTTGATTTTCAGTGTGTCAGAATATGGACTCAGGTTTGAACTGTAGGTGAATTGCGAGTTTATCAGTCAATTTGTTATATCTTCATTACTTTGCCAATTGCCTTGAGGTGGGTTTGGAACCCAAGAGAAGTAGCTGGATTTGCACATAAGCAGAGAGAACCTGGCTCCTGCATCCCTGTTTCTCACTGAATCCTACACTTGATGGGATAACAGTATTTCTTTGGCAGGGTAGGGGGAGGAGGAGGCGTTAAGGTGGGGTGGGATTTATTATCTCTTTCCTTGCCATCTCTACCAAGTAACATCAACTTCCTGTTGGAGGGAAGAAGCTTTTTTTTTATTTTGCCTCTTTTCTCTTAAACTGAAAAATTTAAAATTTATCCAACTACTGAGAAAAATGCTTCAATTTGTTCTTTTTTTAAAAAATTATTCAGTCTGTTTTTAAGATCCAGAATTTCCATAGTTTTCCTACCAGATTTTGTTTGAAAGCTAAAAATAGCAAGCAGAGTTCTTAAAGCAAAGTTAAGAATAGAGGAACTAATTTCTTGACTCTCAAGAGACCAACAGGCAGCAAGATGCAAATGAAGGCTAAATTGATCACTGATATACTAGGAAATCTTTGGCCCACAGAATTGAAATCTTGGTAGTTTTCTCAGATCTCCTAGGTTTGACCCACTGAAGAATGAATGGCCTCCCCATCTTCCATCCCACCGTGCTTTGTGTGTATGTGTATGTGTGTGTAGATGGAATTTACCATACTGCATTACAATCAGTTATATATTTCTTCAGTTTTGTGAGCCTGGAATCAGAAATTAATTATTGGTTGATTTGAATTACATTTTCATGCACCTGCTAAAACTAAAGATTCTTTAGAAGGAACTATATGAAATGCAAGCTTCTTTGATGGCTCAGCAGGTAAATAATTTACCTGCAATGTAGGAGACCCAGGAGACATGGGTTTGATCCCTTGGTTGGGAAGATTTCCCTGGAGAAGGAAATGACAACCCACTCTAGTATTCTTGTCTGAAAAATCCCATGAACAGGGGAACCTGCCAGGCTATAGTCCAACAGGTCACGGCTAAGCAACTAAGCACACAAGCTTTCATAGATTCTCTTTTCTTTCTTCCTTCCCTTCTTTCTCTCTCCCTCTTTCTCTCTCTCCTTTCTTCCCTTTCCTTATCTTTCTCTCTCTTTCTTGAAAGGATTGCCTTTAGGTCACCTCATTACTCTCTTACAGACCACCTTGCTTTCCCTGGGAGTCTGGGCTAACCTCTCTTTTTTCTGTAAAAAAATAATTCTCTTCTATGACAGTTTTAGAAATATAGCACAGTAATTAAAATTTATTTTTAAAATGAAGTAGCCTCCATTGATATATCTGACATGTCTGCTATTATTAACAGACTGAATATACACAAACAGCACAATACTGATCTGAGATGAGTTTTTTAAAGCAGAGTTCAATTGAATGGATCGGCCCTTTACAGAATGAGTGTTGCCCTCATCAGTGGATTTTACCTCAAACATTTTTTCAGAAGGTTGTTATCCGATATGATGAGAACAAACTTGTGACCTGGGAGTTAATCTGGGATTCTAGATTCCTATATGTTTTTTTTTTCTTTAACTTATGGTGGCATTACAGACTTAATCATGATTGTACCTTGTCTGAGGCCCAAAAGGTCAACATATAGGGAAGGCGTATTCACTTTCCAAGAACAGAGACATCTCATCTAAGGATTAAGAATATGTGACAGATTAAGGAGGTTTATCCCTTTAAGCATGAAAACTTTTCTATTATTTTAACCATCTTAGATGGAAATCTCTTTCAAATACATTACACGCTTACCCATCTTCTTTTTTGTCTTGTCCCCCATGCTTTTAAGGCCTAGGAGGGGCACAAAGGTTCTCCTTTCCCTCCTGGCTCAGGGCAGCACCACAGTGGAGGCGGGCTGTTCTGCAAAGAAGCCCTGAGGCTCTTCATTTCTACATTACCTTGGGGACTGCCTGGCTTCCCCTACCCTTTCCTCCTGTCCACAAAATGGAAATGCTATTCTGTGCTGATTAGAGGAATAAGATACTTGTTCGAAGTTTGAAATAATATGCAGCTCTATAAAGCA
This sequence comes from Antilocapra americana, assembly GCA_007570785.1. Lineage (NCBI taxonomy): Eukaryota > Metazoa > Chordata > Mammalia > Artiodactyla > Antilocapridae > Antilocapra > Antilocapra americana. The sequence continues at coordinate 6,937,829 of ML663010.1, forward strand.
GGAAGATAACAATTGGGAATGTACCCTTTCAGAATTTTTAAGTGCATAAACATGCATTCCATTCATTAGCTTATGGGACCTTTGTCAAGTTTATTTTCTAGTCTGTAAAGTGGGAATAACAGTTATTTTACAAGAGGGTTGTTGTGAGCGTCAGCTGAGCTTCTGGCAGACTGGCATATTGTGTTGCTGTTCAGTAGCTGTCTCCTCTGTGATCACACTGTTCTTTCTTCCCTGTGAAAGGTCTCCCATTTTGCAGTTAGTCTTCATTTCTGAACAGCTCTTTCAGTCAAGTCTTTGTTGCCTCATGCATGGATAATGATAAGAAGTTGTCTCTACTTTTTGCCCACTCCCTTCTTTCATTCTATCCCTATAACAACCATCCATCACACCATATCACCTATGACCTCAAACTCAAGCTGGTTTCTGATATTCCTTTATGGTCAGATTTATAATCTGCTGAGGACCTTATCTTTCACCATCTCCTCTCCAACCTCAGGTTCACTCTACCCCTAAGACCTTGCTCTTATTTTCTTTTTCTACTTTGACTATCACTTCTAGTTTCCCCTATCCTCCTCCTTTCTTCCCACTCTCTAGAGAAAAATCCAGTTTTTCTAGATACATAGAAACACAGATCTTTAGAACCAGAAGACTTTGAGGAGAGAGAACATCTACTAAGATTTATAAAAATTATGTCCCCAGAAGCTGCCTTTCTTTGAAAAAAATTATTTATCTTTTTGATCGTGTGGTTTCTTTGTTGCTGCAAGCAGACTTTCTCTAGTTGCTGTGCACAGGTTTCTCATGGTGGATTCTCTTGCTGGAGAGCATGGGCTCTAGAGCACGGGGTCAGCAATTGTGATGCACGGGCTTAGTTGCCTCGCAGCATGTGGAATCTTCCCTGACCAGGGACAGAACCTGTATCCCCTGCATTGGCAGGTAGATTCTTAACCACTGGACCACATGGGAAGTCCTAGAAGCTGCCTGTTTAATTTAAGACCCAACTCAAGAGGTGTTTCATCTGTGTCACTGACTCAAAGAATCTGATGCTCTCAGTGCTTTGGGTAAGACTGGTTCTGTTTGCTCAGCTTTTCAAGTGTAGAAGCCATGTGCTCTTATTTCACACCCCCTGTGGCATCCAGCACTGTGCATGTACGCAGAATTTGCTCCATAGATAGTTATTAATTGATGAATCAGTGAGGCAGAATATTATATAAATTAAGAGAGTCCCAGAGGGACTGCAATAATTAGGAAAGACTTCATGAAAAAATTAAGATTTGTGGTGGGCTTTGGAGGATGAGTATTCTGATTTATTTTGCCCAGAAACAAAAATCTGATCTGCAAAATGGTTTTTGCATTGCTTCAAAGTGCAAGAGCGGGTGTGAGAGACATGGGGAGTCATATCCTTCTCAGGGCTTTCTATCGTGTCTGCATGCTGCCGACGCTAGCCCAAACCTTGCCCTTGAACCCCAGACTCATCCATCCCATGACCTGCTGGACAGCACTCCAGGTCACAGACTCTCAGAGGTCCCAGACTGGGTTCCTCACCCTTTACTTCCTCCCCTTTTTACTCACTCCACTCAAGTCTTTTCCACCTCAGTAAGTGTTGCCTCCGTCCTCCTGGTTGATTAGGCCTCACTCTCAGGAATCACCGTTGGCTCCTTTCCCTTGACGTCCAATTCAGCAAAACATCCTGTTGGTTCTGCCTTCAAAATGTATCCAGAATCTGACTTCTCAACGCTTCCACTGCTACCTCCAACCCAGTCTACCTACCTGCTCTGCAAATCTGCTGTCTTCATAACTCACAGGAAGTGAGGAATATTTGTCTATTTTGTTGATTGATTATCCCTCTCTCACCTTCAAGCGCCTATAGGGAGTTCAAAAAGTGCTTGCTTCATGAAATAATTCATTTTGTTCAGAAGTTACAACCTGAGCACAGGCAAGGGTATGGGTGTCCATCTTCCTGCCACACCCGGCCTTCTGGGCTGTCAGTACCAGGAGCTCCTCATAGTTCAACCATCCAGGGCCAGCCTGAGGCCCAATCAGAGGGCAGAGGAAGTTTGATTACTTCCTTGACCCCTTCTTCCCATCTTGTCACTGTCCTTTTTCTTGGCTCAGGAGGGTCCTTCAACAATGACAAGGTAAGTCTGAACTAGGGTCCTTACTCAGCTCCAAGCCTCAAGAGTGCTCATCATCACTTCTCCCTCTCCATTCATCACTAAGAATGGATCCAATAGATCCATTGCAAAAACGTCATACATTATATTTTGGGAGCACTGACCATGTGCATGCATGCTTGGTACTAAGTGTTTTCCTATATTTAATTCTCATCAACTCCATGAGATAGATGGGGTCATTGTTCCCATTTTGTAAGTGAGAGCCTGGCTCTCTGAGAGATGAAGAGACTTGCCAAAGGCCACACGACTAGGATGCAGTGATGCAGCATTCCAACCTAGGTCTGTGTGCTCTAGAGCTCACACTTTATCAGAGGAAGCTGCTTCTCTAGATCCATGCTCTGTTTTCAAGATGGCAGCCATCACTGGGATCCAGTAAACATGGGCTAATGGCAGATCCCTGGGTCAGGAAGATCCCCTGGAGAAGGAAATGGCAACCCACTCCAGTATTCTTGCCTGGGAAATCCCATGGACAGAGGAGCCTGGTGGGCTAAAGTCCATGGGGTTGCAAAGAGTCGGACACAACTTAACGATTGAATGACAACAATAACCTTTCATCTGCCATTTCTTCTAAACTAACAAGACCATGAGGCGATTCCAAGCCACGTAAACAGAGAAGGAAAGGGCTCTAGGCCACAGCAGCTTAAGCTGGGGCACTTGGGCCCTGAGGGAGGAGGAAGCAGCTTCTTTAGCCCTCACAACAGGCTGGAGCTGAGCTGTGAGGATGAATCTAATACCTAATTCTATCACCTCAGCTCCTGGATTACTTCCCGTTTCAAAGTCACTGAGGTGGACACAGAAGGGAACGAGAGCCGGAGGCCTTGGCATCTCTGTCTGCCAGGTCCGACCTGCAAAGGTCAGACAGTCTTATCTACACAGGTGGCAACTTCCCCAAACACTTCAGCTGGGGAGACAACTTACTCCCTCCTCTCCTTCTTGTTTCTCCTCTGTTCCCACAGTGAAGCCCATGAAGGAGGGCGTGGGGCAGGGAGGCGGGAGGGCTCAGTCTGGCCTGGTATTGCCCCGCCACCCATTAAAAGGCTTCACTTGGAAGCTTCCTAACCTGAAGTACAAATGAGAGCCCCTGGGATCCCAAAATGGCTCCCCTCACAGCTGCACAGCATCCGTTTATAGCACTGCCACTCTGCAGCCGTGCGCCGCTTCTCAGAGGGCACTTCTGAGGTCAGTACCCGCGGACACCAGGCTCAATGTCATTTGAGAAGAGAAACACTCATAAAGGACCTATTATGGCCTTGTCACTGTTTCTCAGGACTTGCCTCAACACTCAGAGACATTAAAGAACCACATTTGTTTTGACCAGGAGCCGAGCCACCTCGTGTCCAACAATAACCCAGAGAGGCTCATCCCGTCCCTTCCTCTGTGCCCAGCAGCAGGTGAGAATGTTCTTGGTGGCAGCAGGACAAACAGTTCCAAATTTATACTTGGGCCTCAGGCCAAGTAACTCGGACACCCCCAGGGTGGATCTGCCATAGGGCTCTACATATAAAATGTCCATTTATTAGCAAGGAAAATAATTGAGGCCTTGAATTGACGTTATCCATGCATGTCATTTGTACCTATGCTGAATGTCACATTATAGAGTAAAGAAACACCCCCAAACCCAAGGAGATACTGTTCTGTACTTCCTTTTCACGTGAACTTTGACCCACGTTCTCACACGTGGCTTATTTCTTTCGAGAGGGACTGAAGCAGTCCATTGATAATCAAGTGCATTAGTTTTTTCACTCCCAGCTCTGAGTGGAGCCGTGAGGTCAGAGGTGACCCTAGCTGGCCTCTTGCAGTTTGGTCTGCCTCCCTCTGCCTTCTGTGAGAGCCACTGGCACTTGTCTTCAGGAAACAAACATTTATTTTTGTTAAGGCAAACACAGGCCTCCTCTGGAGCTTGTCCAGAGTGGTTTTCTGAAGGTAGGTCTTCCTTTAGAAAGGTCTTCCTTTCTAGGGTCGCTAAATGGGAGTGACTCTTCACTCACCTACCCTTCAAGAGTGGAGGCCTGAAGGGAGCCTACAGCGGCTGAGGTCGCTGGCTGGACACGTCTGCTGTGATAAAGCAACAGAGGCCCCAGAGCAGAGTGGCCAAGAATCTAGATCCCGCAGCCACACTGCTTGAACTGCTGCTGAATTTCCACGAAATGCTGGATGTGTGGCTCTCAAGCTACTTTGGTTGCTGAATGTCATTGCTTCTGTTTGTGGAGAAGAGACGGTAACGGTTTCTTTCTTTTTTTTTTTTTTGCATGGCTCTTTTCAGTTTATTGCATGAAGGAGTTACACTAGTCCAAGTTAAAAGCAGACCCCAAATGGTTACATTATACAAGCTGTAAGGTTTTTAAACTTGTGACAAGGGACAGAGGGAAATTCTACTCATTGCAAGGCAATCCTCACTTAAGCTTCAGTGAGCCAAAAGCACTTAAAACCCATGAACCTTCAGCTAGTCGTCCTTAGCCAGTCCAGTCTCTACCAGGAACTGGCATATGTTCTTGCTCTGGTCACCCTGTAGTTGAATCACTTCTCCATATTCTGGATGCTCAATTACAGTACCATTGCAGGCAAATTTCTTCTTAAATGCCTTCACTAGTTTCTTTTTATTGTAATCATCAGCGATCCCTTGGACAGTAGTAAGGGTCTTCCTGCCGTTTCTCTGTTGAATTCTTATATGGATATAATCCTCAGTGCCAGCAAGAAGCAGATCATCACCCTTACTTGCATCACCAAAGGGGTCAAAAGAGTGGAGGTTCTGGATAGCGGACATACCATATGATTCCTTTTCCTCGGTGGAAACGGCCTAAGGAAGGCGGCCACGGGAGAAGGCGGGCAGGGGGGAGGGAGTGTCGGGAAACGAGGGGCTCAAGAGGGAGGTTGCTGAGTCCTCGGCGGCGGCTCAGTGTCTGGGGTGGTAACGGTTTCTTGATGTGAGCTGTTCACATATATATTCACTTAGTACATACAAATCACTCAGGTTAACCAGCCATCTTTATTATCTTGGCTCAGAAACAAACCTTCTCACATGTGATCTCTTGTGTCTTATTTTATAATCAATGCTTTAAAGGTTAATCATATGTTACAGAAGGCTGAGTGCTGAAGAATTGATGCGTTCGAACTGTGGTGCTGGAGAAGACTCTTGAGAGTCCTTTGGACTGCAAGGAGATCAAACCAGTCAATCCTAAAAGAAATCAATCCTGAATATTCATTGGAAGGACTGATGCTGAAGCTAAAGCTCCAATACTTTGGCCACCTGATGTGAAGAGCCGACTTACTGGAAAAGACCCCGAAGCTGGGAAAGATAGAAGGCAGAAGGAGAAGAAGGTGGCAGAGGATGAGATGGTTGGATGGCATCATTGACTCAATGTACATGAATTTGAAACTCTGGGAGATAGTGAAGGACAGGGGAGCCTGGTGTGCTACAGTCCATGGGGTTGCAGAGTTGGATGTGGCTTAGTGACTGACCACCAACAACCCAACATTCCACCTCCACATCACCTAACTCCCTGTGGAAGGGCCAACTATGTTCTACACACACACACATGCTGTGTCAAATCCCTAACAATATAACTATACTCTGTTATCACTTATGTTCATTGAGAAACCAGGATCCCAAGTCAGAAATCCTGGTCCAGCTCCTAGCAGCTATGTGTCTCTGGCAAGTGACTTAACCTCTCTGGGCCTGTTTCCTTATCTATAAAATGACCAGATGGGGCTTAATGATTCCAAAGGTTTGCTTTGGCAATAAAATTCTATGGCTCATGTTCACGCTAAGTCTCTAGGGTTAGGAATGGTTATAAAAAAATGAAAAGTTTCAGATATAATGTGAAGCTACCATGACCCACAGATTGTAGTATTAAATTAGGGGAAAAAATACCTCTGGGATCTTCAGTTTTTAGAAAGTTTGGTGAGAGAGAGAGGCATTCATAACTTTCAATTGTTCAGTGAAAAGGACCGATCTCTCCCCAGGAAAGCGTTAACCCTATTCTGTGAGGCAGGGAAGCGGCCATAGAGAAGAAACCGAGGAAAGGTAACTGGAGACAGCACACAGATTACAAACGGTGTGCGTCAGGATGTTAACAATAGTGCTTCTGCTATCTTCAGCCTCTTGCTTAGGGCCAGCACCCCATGATCTGCGGTTGAACGAGATGGTTTTCCTTTGCCATACTGTGTTATTGTCCAGATTCAGAAGAAAATGGTCTTTCTGTCCTCACTATGGTGGTTCACAGTCTGTGGCCCCCTCAGCCCAGATTTTTAGCTCAAATAGAAGAAGTTTGGGCCGGATTTGCCCATAATGACAGGTGGTGATGGAAGACTCTGTGGTCTGGGAGAGGGAACACTGAACAAGGCCAAACCCAGCCCATTCCTGAGGTCTGCCTGAGGGATTGTGGCCTTGGCAGGGTTTTCAACAAATTCTTCATCAACAGGCAAAAACTGCCATGGTTTACATCCTCCTGGCTGCAGGAGTACCAAGAACTGAGCAAGCAATCAAAAGGCCAAGGTACTACTAATGTTGAGAGTACAAAACATGTGAGTATCAAAACAGTGATAATGTTAGTAATAATCAAGGACATCCATTGTGCAGTTACTATTTGCCTGGTGTTATGCAAAGCCCTTTATTCCAGAATCTCTGTGGATTCTTATGATTGCCCTATGAAATAGGCCCAGTTATCACTCCCGTTTTTTTCAGATGAGGGCATTGAAGCTCAGAAAAGTTGAATTGCTTTCTCTCAAGGTGGTACAGCCATGAGGTGACCCAAGCTGGGATTTGAACTGGGAATTGTTAATCTCCAGAGTTTGGGTGGTCAATACCACGTGCCATTACCCAGCCTCCTTGCATTCAGCTGTGTGTTTCCTGTAACAGCAAAACTGGCTCCGTAAATCTGAAAACTGATGCTCCAGTCTGGGAGCTGCTTGCAGATAAGAAAACTGGCATCACTACCCAATCTGGCTTACACCTGAATCCATCTGTTTGGGCTACAACTTTGATTTCTCCCTTATCCTGGCTTTTTGATTTGGCTTCACTCAGGAACGACATAGCCTGACCTCCCCAGACTCCTAAAATACTGAGTCAACATCATGCCTTCTGCTATTTTCCTGAGGAACAACTGGGTTGCTGTCTAACTTGTCCCATAAAATTGCTTCTTACTGCATTCCCTTCTCTGAAGGAAGGGTAGGGTTATTACCCAGGAGTTTCTCTACATTGAAAAGAAGAAAGAGAAAAATACACACTGAGCTTCAAGACCCTCAAGCCAATTGCTAAGGTCACTTCTTCCCAACCTCACCTTCAAATCGGCCCGGAGAACTGCCTGCCTGCTGCCTGGGAAAGGACAATCCGATTGTAAATATTATCTGCGCTTCTAAGAACACTTGAATGGTAATACTCAAGCAATTACTTTCCTTTCAAGATCATTAAACACAAATCAGACTTGTATTTTAATATGGCTGCCAGTGTCGTTAATGGTGGGGAGGGTGGCATAAAGGGTAAGCTTTTCCCTCTAATGGCTGAATGTTTACATTATTACCCTTTCTGAGAAGCTTCACTGGGGGAGTTTGCTCCAGGCTTCCGAGGCACTTCCTTGCTTTCTAGTTCCCCAGAATCCAACCACTCAAAGCCAAGTGCACCTTCAGAGAATTTAGGAGGAATGACAATTGTGGCCCCATGAGGGCTACTCCCGCCACCACAACTGCTCCCCTTAAACATCGCAGGGTCCCATGGAAGGATGTGAACTCTAGAAAGAATGAACAGCATTTTTTTTTTTATTTTAACGCAGAAAGCTCCACTCCTACAGTGTGGACCCGGCTCCCCTCTGTCTTCCTCCTATTTAAGGGAGCCGAGATGCTAAGAAAGGTAGCAGAGGAGCCTGTCCAGAAGGCCTGTGCCCACCTCTTTCCCCCAACTCCCTAGTCTCCCAGGGGCACCTGACACCAGAGAGACAAGCTGCTTCTCAAATAGAAGTTGGATGCTGGAGTCTAGGAAGTGTCTTCTGGAAGGCAGACTTGCTGGAGATGCTGATTCCAGGGGGGTGGACCACTCCTTGTCCAGCTCCCTGTGCCGCTGCTGGTCCCATTCCTGGTGAACCGGTCCACACGGCCCATGGTCCCTCCCCTGGCTCCCTGATGAAATTACTTGAATGATTGCTAACAGGGTGAGCTCTCAGGTTCTCCTAGGGCCTCTCTGTCCCTCCAAACTCTGTCTGCCAGCTAGGATCTGAGGGTCCTTTGCCAGGGTCTGAAACCTTTTGATGTTCATGGAGAAACTGGATTGCAAATAGCAGTTTTGAATGTTGGATGGACCAAGGAGAGATATAGGAGCTGTGTTTTCCTTTTAACTTGGGATTTAGTTTTTTCCTCTTTTTATAACTTTATTGAGGAATAATTGACAAATATAACTGCATATATTTAAAGTGTGCAATGTGATGATTTGATACACATTGCAGAATGATTTGTGAGTTTTTTTTTATTGGAGTATAACTGCTTTACAATGTTGTGTTAGTTTCTGCTATATGATGATCAAAAAATGGGTGGAAGACTTAAATAGGCATTTCTCCGAGGAAAACATACAGATGGCCAAGAGGTATATGAAACGATGCTCAATGTCAATAATTATTGTTGTGGTTATGTTGTTAAGTTGTAGCTGACTCTTTGTGACCCCATGGACTGCAGCATGCCAGGCTTCCATGTCCTTCACTGTCTCCCAGAGTTTGTTCAAAGTCATGTCCATTGAGTTGGTGATGCTATGTAACCATCTTGTTCTCTGTCATTCCCATCTCCTCACATCTTCAATCTTTCCCAGCATTAGGGTCTTTTTCAATGAGTTGGCTCTTCGCATCAGGTGGTCAAAGTATTGGAGCTTCAGCTTCAGTATCAGTCCTTCCAAGGAATATTCAGGGTTAATATCCTTTAGGATTGACTGGTTTGATCCCCTTGCTGTCCAAGGAACTCTCAAGAGTCTTCTCCAACACCACAATTGGAAAGCATTAGCATAAATAGTTTTTTAAAAGGGTGCACTAATTATTAGAAAAATGCAAATTAAAACTACAATAAGGTATCACCTCACTTGGGTCAGAATGAGTGCTAAGTCACTTCAGTTGTGTCAGACTCTGTGTGACCCTATGGACTGTAGCCTGCCAGGTTCCTCTGTCCATGGCATTCTCCAGGCAAGAGTACTGGAGTAGGTTGCCATTTCCTTCCCCACGGGATCTTTCTGACCCAGGGATCAAACTAGTGTTATAACAGACATGGTCATGCCCAGTATTTCATCAGTGTGCCCCCTAGCATCTCCCACTCTGGACTGGTCTGTCTACCTGGTCATTCTTTTGTACAAGAACAGTATCAAACTCTGGCTTCAGTCCCTTCAGTGCCCAGCCTACAGGTTTTTTTCAAAACGTGGGAGCTCTGGGAGTTGGAACCTCAATATTCTGCCCTAGACAACCTTCATTTGTGACCCTGGAGGATAAGAGTACCTAAAAAGTGTCATTTTGAAGACTATTCATTTAAGGTTTTGCATTGAGCTTTTCTTACTAATAAGGTTAATAATGAAATGATACTCCCAATGACAGCTATTGTTGCTGAGTCCCCATAGAGATAAACTTAGATCAGTGTTAAGAACTCTGAATGCATTATTTTAAGCTCATAGAATGGGTGACTGATTCATGCCCAGAGTTTAATTATGTGAGGGGTTGGGGGCTGTAGCTCTGATCCTCTGTGCCCTTTCACTAGTTTTCAGGGTCAGATGGAGGCAGGCCTGCTGTATCCATGCCGAGGCTGGCTGAGTTATGTAAGGGAGCTGGTAGGGAGAGTTATTTTAAAAGTTTAATAACATCTTATCCCCTAAATAACTGTTAATTACAGAAACTTTAGATGCTTATTTACAAATAAGAAGAAAGAAAAACACCATCCATAGTCCCACCACTGAAAAAGAACCAACATTAGCATTTAGAGATACTCCTTTTCATATTTTTTCTATTCTTGACTTGTTTTAATACAGTGTGATCATATAATATATACAATTTTCCCTGTTCTTTTCCAGTTAACATTATGCTGTTAATGCATCAGTGAAAACTTGTGATAAATGTAATTTTAATAACGATAACATTTTGTTGTAGCATCTATCTTCCACATTACTTCCATATATTGGAGACTTAGGTTGTTCCTGATTTTCTGAAACTATAAATCATTCTATTAGTATGTTGTTGTTGTTCAGCCTCTAAGTCATGCCTGACTCTTTGCCACCCCATGGACTGCAGAACGCCAGGCCTCCCTGTCCTCCACTATTTCCCGAAGTTCACTAAAGTTTATGTCCATTGAGTTAGTGATGTTATCTTAATGCTGTGTTAAGATTATTTCTTGATGTCAGAGTCCCAGACTTGAAGTTACTAGATCAGAAGATAAACTTCTATAGCTCTTAATCCATAATGCAAAGTAGAAATTATTATGTTGGAGAATGTGTGGATTAATGGCTACTCTATGTTCCTAAGGCTTTTCTTTTCCCCATATTGATGGACTTATCAAGGCACTACAAGATTGAGACTTGCTAGATGATTTTTCAATATCAAATGTTTGAAGTAGTGTATGAAATGTTTTTACCCTTCCAAAGAGTGGTGTTTGTAGATCATATTAGAACCTTAAATCAAATGAGCTTAAGCAAAAAAAGACCATTTATTGGCTCAGCTAATTAAAACTCTAGAAGCGATATGCATTCAGGAATGTTTGGATCCAGGGCCTTGGGTTTCTTCTCTCCATCCTTTAGTTTTGTTTTATTCTCTACTGGCTTTTCTGGTGGCTCAGACAGTAAAGCATCTGCCTGCAATGTGGGAGACCCAGGTTCAATCCCCGGGTCAGGAAGATCCCCTGGAGAAGGAAATGGCAATCCACTCCAGTACCCTTGCCTGGAAAATCCCATGGACAGAGGAGCCTGGTAGGCTATAGTCCATGGGGTTGCAAAGAGGTGGACATGATTAAGTGACTTCACTTTCCTTTCCTTTTCTATCAGCTTAATTTTTAAGCAGTGCCTCACCTTTTGTTCATCTGATTATGTTCGAAACTCCATCTCCACTCTCCCTTCCAAGCAACTCCAGTGGGAAAAGCTCATCTCTAACTAGTTTCAGCAAAATTCCAGGACTGAGATTTATTGGCACCAACTGGCCTAAATTGACTTGAGTGACTTGGCCAGGGGGTGTTATACTCTGTTGGTCCCAGCCTGGCTTACGTGCTTGTCCCTGGAGCTGGTCAGGGAGCCACCTCCAGCTAAACCAAATGGCGAGAATGAGAGAGATAGTTGCCCAAGAGAGAATGAGGAGGTATTATCTGAACACAGGGCACGAATGCCAACAAGCAGGAACAGTGAGTGTTCGTTAAAAAGCACTTTTTCAGGGTTCTCCCTAATTATTCTAAGACATGAACTTTAAACAAGATATTGTGCCTTGACCATGAAAGGCATTGAGCCCTCATGATCTGGGACAGGTATTACACTTCATTAGCATCAGGTAAACTGGCCACCTAGAAGCTATTTTCCTAGAAGCTATTTCTAGGAAACCAAACCCAATTCTTCACTTACTCATTTGGCATATATTTATTTTAGCACCTATCTTGTATCAAGTCAGCATTTATTTAGCTGCTGATGCTCCAGGTGCTAGGGATACAGTGATAATTCTCATTCAATCTTGCCTTCTGATTTCACCTTTTGAAGCTCTAATGAATTGCCTGAGATGTTTCGGATGCACCCTGAGTGACCACAAGCCACGCATGTGTTTATTTACAATTGGGATGGCTCGTTGCCACTCTGGCTGGCTGACCTACAATTTGCTCAGGCACTTACACTTACTAAGGGAAAAAAAAAATCCAAACCACTGCTTCTTTGCTAGCCTTAATTTGGCTGTTATGTTTATACTGGAGGTTGTCCGGAAAGAGCTTTCAACTCAAATGCAGCAGAAACATAAAATAGCTCCTGTGAAAGAAAATGGGTAAGAATTGTTAAAAACAGTCTTTCAAATGAAGAGAGGCTCTCATATGGCATTGAAGCTATTTGCATAAACTGATTTCCCCTCTCCAGAATCTCTGCTCTTATCCATTCCCGAGTTGAGATTGTAGTCATTTGTATTTGGATAATAGTCATTTATGATTTTACTTGACTATCCCAACAAATATTAGTCAGAAATATCTTCCTAGAGCAATATATCATGGAACCTTGTGTCCAAAAGCTGTATGGAAATTAGTGAATAAGCATTCATTCATTCAGCAAATATTCACTGGACCACATGCCAGGCACTGTTCTGAGAGTATTCCTGAGCCCAGCAAAGATACTGATGAGGTTAGTCTATCATTCAAGATGCAATGCCTCCAGATTTGAGAGTCAGCAAAGCAAAGAGCGCAAAACTTTGTAGGCGCAAAGTTGGAAACTTGACGTCAATGGGCAGATTGGATCCCCTCCCTGGCTTCCTTTTTATTCCTGTCGTCTGCCAGGCAGAGTAAGGGGCGACAAAGAGGAGGCCACCCTGAGAGGAGGTCAGGAGCTCAGACGTTGAACTTTCTGAGGAGAGCGTTCAATTTCCAGTTTACTACTTCTGAGCCATGTGACCTGGGTGAGTTCTTTATCTCTGACCTTAGTGTTCCCATCCATAAAATGGGACTCATAAGAGGTCCACCTTATAGGACTGCTGTAAGGAAGACCTGAAATATGCACTTAGAGCAGCACTTAGTCTAGTGCCTGGTGTGTAAGGAGGCTTTGTTGAATGTGAGCCGCTCCTTCTACCATTCTGGCTACTATTACAATTATTGCTGTTGTTGTTACCTTGGTGGACAACTTTAACTACTGCAAGAGGTACAATTCATTCACTCATTTAAAAAAATTTTTTGATTTTAGTTTTGACTGTGCTGCGTCTTAGTTGCTTATGTGAGGGCTTTGTCTAGTTGCGACGAATGAGGGCTGCTCTTCACTGCTATACGCATGCTTCTCATCGTGGTGGATTCTCTTGCTGAACACAGGTTCTAGAGTGAGGGCTCAGTAGTTGCCACGCAAGGGCTTGGTTGCTTTGTGGCATGTGGAATCTCCCTGGACCAGGGATCAAACCAGTGTCCCGTGCATTGGCAGATGATTCTTATCCACTATGCCACCAGGGAAGTCTGCATTCATTCATTTAATGTATGTTTCGTGAGGCCTACTCTGCACCAGGCACACTCCCGTGATGGGGAGAGAATTCTAAAGAAAGAGAAGAGTTACTACTGATTGGAGGCTGAAATCCAAGTGGAAAGAGACAGATAATAAATTAGTAAACAATCAAACAAATACATAAGTAATATATGTTCAGAGGTTAACATGTGCTCTGCAGTAAATAAAATGGAAAGATGCAACCAACTGGCTCAAAGGCAGGAGAGGTTTCAGACCGCAGGCATCTTGCCCAGGATGTAAATGTTGAGAACACAGTAGCCATGTCTAAGGCCTGAGGCAGGCTCTGGCTGATGACTAAATCTCACTCATTCTAATTTCATTTGCAACCAATAATAAGCAAACATCCCTTTTGAGAATGGGGATTGGAGTTCAAGAAAGAGGGTTCAGTTCAAACTCCAGTTGGCCTGTAATACATTGAGAGACATCTGATGTTCTTGCACTACCCACCCCCTCTCCCGTCTCTCTGTCTCCTCCTCTTCCTCACTCACACGCACACCTTCTGAGATTTTAGGATTCATTTTTAAAGCTATTCAGGTTTGATCCCTGGTCAGGGAACTTAAGATCACACATGCCTTGTGGCCAAAGATCCAAAACATAAAAAACAGAAACAATATTGTAACAAATTTGATAAAGACATTAAAAGAAAGAAAATATTTTTTTAAAAAGGTAAAAATAAAAATGCCCAGGTTGAGGCTATTTGCAAGGATTATAAAAGATAATGCATATAGAATATTTAGCACATTACTTGGCAAGTGGCTCAGCTGGTAAAGAATCTGCCTGCAATGTGGGAGACCTGGGTTTGATCCTTAGGTTGGGAAGATCCCCTGGAGCAGGAAACAGCTACCCACTCCAGTATTTTGGCCTGGAGAATTCCATGGACTGTATAGTCCATGGTGTTTCACTTTTGGCACAGCATTCAATAAACATTAAGGCAGACATATTGATATTTTCATTCATGCAAATCACACTTATTGATCATCTACTGTGCTCCAGATGCTATGATAAGGGATGAAGATGAAAAGTTTTCAAGTTGGTGAGAATGAAAAAGTTAATACCGGAAACTTTAGGGTTTGGAAAGGACAAGTTATCAACAAAATGTGCATCAGCACTTCATATTTTAAACAAAAAAATCATATTGAAATATTTTTCTTTTCAAAGGGATAAATTTATCTCAAGTCATTTTTTTTTCAAACCTAGAGGCTGGAAATTTGTACCCATAGCACTAAGTGCTTAGTATGTGCTTATTAATTTATGTTCAATCTAGATCAACTTTCTTTTTCATGATCAACTAACGAATTTGTGTATAATGTTAAGCTTCTATATTATGAAATCTAGCTCAAAAAGATTTTTCTGCTTCCCAGAGGACTGAGTTTTCTGACTTTGATTTATCATTTATGCATCTCATCCATTATTGATACGTTACAGCTTTTACACAAGGCTCCAACCTTTTGAAATAAAAATAAAACTACATCGTCCTGATCTCTTTCTTGTTGATACTGTTTTTAGGGTACCAGGTATTCTTGTGTTCTGCAGAATTTGCTTTGAAGCCTTCCTTCTTTGAAAACAAATGGCAGGAAGGCCCCCAACAACCCAGGTTTTCCTTCCTATTTAGTGGAAAAGCTGCGTGCATGTATCTAATTTTAAATTCTGAAGTGCAAATGTCATGTAATGAAAGTATCAGCAGTTACTTAAACGTGGTTAAATATGGAAAGCCGGCATAAAGTTGATGTTTATTTATAGCCGGTGACAGTGATAAGGGCAGGAGCCCTCTCGATAAGTGGCTTTCAGCCACCGTTAATCGGCTGATGGATGGATTGGTGCAAGGCTGGTCACAAGGAAGCGTCTCATCTTCTGTAATGGAACGTGCTCATCTGTCTAGTGGTGGGTGAGAGGCAGAGACCAAGTGAGCTGATGATTCCATTATTCTGCCCAGAGCAACTGCTGTGACTGGAGAAAGGAGGCGAATATCAAGAGACTTTGACCCGAATCAGAGTGGAAACTTAGAGGCTCACAGAATGTCACGACTGGAAGAGATCCTGCCGATCATCTGATCCAACCTGTTTTTTTTCGTGTGTGTGTGTTTTAAGATGAGGAAATTTCCATGTGAAAAAATAAACCAGCATTTATTTTATTTTTTGGTTGTTTATTTATTTATCTTTGACAGTGCTGGGCCTTTGTTACTGCCTGGGCTTTTCTCTAGTTGCAGCAAGCGGGAGTATGTGGTGCATGGGCTTCTCATCGCGTGGCTTCTCTTACTGAGGCCTACGGGCTCTAGGGCAAGTAGGTTTCAGTAATTGCAGCTCCCCAGCCTTAGAGCACAGGCTCATAGTTGTGGTGCACAGGCTTTGTTTCTCCAAGGCATATGAGATCTTCTTGGACCAGAGACTGAATCCGTGTCTCCAGCATTGGCAGCTGGTTACCACTGAGCCACCAACGAAGCCCTATACCAGCATTTATTAATCACTGCATATATCATGTGCTCCTTGCTTAAAATCTGCAACTGGCTGCACACTGCCCTTCAGATGACTCCCTAATCAGAAACAGAATCAGTTCAGAATTTATGACCTGGGGTCTGCCTTTCTCTCTCCTCCCCACTCCCCACCCCATCTCATCACCCAAGCCATGCTGGCACACTCCAATTGGCAAGTCCCCTCATACTGAGCTGCTTCTTTGGAAGACTCCTGTTCAAGGTTCAGCTGTCTATTTGGATGTCTCCTCCAGGAATCTTTCCCTGGCCACCCCCCAAGATTGGGCTGAGTGCTCTGTCAGCTCTGTTCTTTTTCCTTTCCTGGTGGCTGCCTCTCTGGCGTATCTGTTTACTGTCTATTCTTCCTGCTTGACCAGGAGTTCCTTGAAACATCGTTTTATCCATCATGTGTATACAAGGTGTCAGCGCATAGGAGGTGTCCATTAAATACTATTGACCAAATGGGATGGCTCATTACACTAAATGCTAAACGCTGCAGTAGATACGAGGAATGCAAAATGGAGTAAGACACACTCTCACTTCTGGAAGAAGTCAATTCATTCATGACTTTTCCAACATATGACATTTTCTAAGTTTCCCAAGTTTGAACAAGTCACAATTCTCAGTTTTGGAAAAGGTATAACGGGACACTGAATTCCCAATTTTTCAAACATTGCTTAAGAATATCACCACCATTAGAAATCAGATGAAAAGAGAGAATTCCCTGGCAGTCCAGTAATTAGGACTTGCGCTTTCATTGCTGTGGCCCCAGGATTCAATTCCAGTTAGGAAACTAAGGAAACAATCACGCAGTAAGCCTAAAAAAAAAAAAAAAAAAACAAACAGATGAAAGGAACCTCAAATAATTTGACCCCAATTAAGCAGTCCCCTCACAAGTGACAAGAAATAAGCTCATATGCTCATATTTGTTATTCAAAGAACCACTTCTAGTATAATCCCAGAGCTCAGGTAACATGCAAGAATGAGAAATAAGAGAACTGTAGAATGCTAGGACTTGAAGAGGCTTTGCAGTCACCCAGCTCACCTCCCTTCTCTATCAGAGGAGAAGCTGACACACCTAAGAGAGCTGATTGGCTGAAGGTTGAGGAACAAGTTAGTGGCCACCCTGGGCCGGGGAATTCCCCTAGGCTTTGTTCCTTCTCTGATGAGTTACCATTCAGAACCATGTCTCCAAAACTCCCCACCCCAAATTACTCATCTTCAGACATACATTCACTTGTAGACATGGTCATCCCTTCTGCCTAGATACCGCATCCTAATCTATATTTGGAAACCTACCCCTAACACTCATGGTGGACGGAGCTCCTGGAGTCACACCTGACTTAAGCCAGGCAGCACATTCCACCCAGCACCCTGGTTTTCAGAGTGAGTTGAAAGTCAGAGGGATCCCTCAGATTCAGACTAAAGATTGTTCTTTACAGCAGAGCTCTGTCTAGTTAGGCAGCTGTTGTTTAGTTGCTAAGTTGTATCCAACTCTTTTGCAACCCCATGGTCTGTAGCCCACCAGGTTCCTCTATTCATGGGATTTCCCAGGCAAGAATACTGGAATAGGGTGCCATTTCCTTTCCCAGGGGATCTTCCCAACTCAGGGACTGAACCTGTGTCTCCTGCATTAGCAGGCAGATTCTTTATCACCAAGCCACCAGAGAAGCCCCTAGTTAGTCAGAGCTCAGTCTGAAAAGTTCTGCAAGCTCTTGCATCATCAAGAACTTCTGATATTGGGAAGAGAGTGGGATTTATGAACAGAGGCCTCTCTTGGAATATAGGAATGACTTATAAGTGCTGACAAGGCTCCTCAGCAACTGCTGAAAGGTCATTTCTATCAAAGACAGAAATAGCAAATTCAGGTAGAGACTCTCCTCATTCTGAACATCTGCACAAGGACACCCACTCCCTCTAATTCATGGTCACAGGGAAGTCCATTTACTGCCATGTTTTAGCCAATATGGTGCCTTATTTGATTTCTGTTTGCAAGTAATCTGCAGTTCCTAGCCCTTCAATCAATCAATTTTTTAATTCACCAATTAATTTATGAATTAATCCAGGCAATTTATCAGTTCATGGTGCCAGGTACTATGTAAAGATGTCAAAAGCTCTGCTGATCCTCCATTGACTATTTGGATATAGACACTCTCACCAGGCACTTTTTTCAAGCAATTTACTTTAGTTCAGGAAACTTACACTGAGTACTTAGGGCTTTCCTGATAGCTCAGATGGTAAAGACTATGCCTGCAATGCACAAGACCTGGGTTCATTCCCTTGGTCTGGAAGATCCCCTGGAGAAAGGAATGGCTACCCACTCCAGTATTCTTGCCTAGAGAATTCCATGTATAGAGGAGCCTGGTGAGCTACAGTCCATGGGGTTGCTAAGAATCAGACATGACTGAGCAACTAATACTTTTTACTACTGTATATCTGGCCCCATGAGGGGATCAGAAATGAGTCAGATATACTCCTGGTCTTGAGGGTCTCATACTGTCTAGCTGGGGAGCCAGGCAGGTAAAAAGAAATATTGACCTCTTGTGACCTTCCTGAAGCCAGTATTCTGGTGTCAGACCCAACAAAGCATTTTCCCTATCAAGGTTGGCGCTGGCTTCAGCTCAGGCTGTGTTTACTTAATTTTCAAGTGTACAAGGAATCTGAAAAAAAATGTTTGGAAAAAGAAAAATCCCACTTGCTGTTAAGTGCTGAGGACCATCGCTGTTATTTCTTGCTAATGACAGGCAATTCTAGGCATACTGTGTGTTTTTTTAAAAACAAGCCTAAATAATAGATTGGGGCTCTTTTCAGTAACGCTGCAGTGATCCTAATGAAAGAGAATCCTCCAGGTCAACCTGGAAAGCGGAAGATTCAGGACCTGGTGGGAGATAAGGCAGCACAAATAAAAATCCCATCTCCAAATGAGAAGACTGTGAACAACGAGGGCTTTCTGGAGAAGCTGCCAGGTGGTTGATATCAATAAAATCAGGAACAGTGTGCTGCTTAAAAGCTCCTGGTGACTCTAGGTCACTAGAAGGTACAAACTTCCATTTGTAAGTCCTGGGATGTAATGTACAGTCTGGTGACTGTAGTTAATAATACTGTTCAGTATATTTGGAAATTGCTATGAGAGTTGTTCTTAAATGTTCTCATCACAGAAAAAAATTCGTAACTCTGCAGTGATAGATGTAAATTAGACTTATTGTACTGCCCATTTGACAATGCATATATACATAGATTGAATTATTATGTTGTACATTGAAAATAATATAAAGTCATATGTCAATTATATCTCAAAAATTTTTTTAAAAAGTTTCTAGTGACTATTGGAGGGAGGCACTTTTTAAAAAGCTACCATCTATTGAAAGCCCACTCTGTGTTAGGTATTTTCTATGTCAATCACTTCAAAGGAAGAAAAGGTTAAATTAGATTAAAAATGGATTCTTTTTGAAAGACCTTGTTAAAAGAATGAAAATATAAACAGCAGTCTAGGAGAATATCTTTGAGGAACACATCTCA
This sequence comes from Antilocapra americana, assembly GCA_007570785.1. Taxonomy (NCBI): domain Eukaryota; kingdom Metazoa; phylum Chordata; class Mammalia; order Artiodactyla; family Antilocapridae; genus Antilocapra; species Antilocapra americana. Next base: position 6,957,150 of record ML663010.1, read on the forward strand.
CAATGGATATGCATTCAGCAAACATAGAGAATTCTCAAAATTCAATTAAAAGAACATGAATGAGCCAAATTTAAAAATAAGAAAAAGCTAGAACACACACTTCACCAAAAAAGACAAATGGATGGCAACTAAGCAAACAAAAAAAAAGGATGCATAATATCACTATTTATTAGGGAGGTGCAAATCAGGACCCCAGTAAGATACTACAGCACATCTATTAGAATGGCTGACATTAAAAAGACAGACCGTACCAGGTGTTGGTAAGGATCTGAGGTGACTGGATCTCTCAGAGACTGCTGGCGGGATGTAAAAGTAAAAGTAGTAGAAACACTAATGCTCAATAACTGTCCCATGAAGTAGATATGCTTGCCGACTTCGCAGCTTGGAATAGCTAATTTAGAAATTGAGCTCAAAGGTGTGCTGTAAGGAAGGGTGCGGCTCTAACTGAACTGGCCCACTGACACTGCCCTCAGGGTGAGGGCCATAGGGATTTCTGTATTTATAGATTCTTTTTTAATTGTGGAGCATTTCACATGTAAAACTGTATATGACATAAGCAGTTTAAAGAGTAATGATAAAATGAACTCTCACTCAGTGACCACCAAGCTTACAAAGCAGAATATTGTTACCGTTTTATTGGAGGTCTCTTGTTCCTTTTTGTCATCTGTACATGCGTATATTGTTTACTTTTGCCTATTTTCGTAGAATGAAATGATGCTTTTACATTTTCCCTGTGACTTAGTTCTTTACCATCATGTTTTAGCGATTCACCCAAATTGATTCATGTAGCTGTGGTTTATTCAATTTTGCTGCTGCATGGTTTTCCGATGTCTGAATGTGTCACTATTTATTTATCCATCCTATTGCTGATGGGAATTTGGATTGTTTCTGGCCCTGCTAACCATGCTGCTATGAATATCCTTGTGTGTATCTGCTGGCGCGTATGTGTAAGAGCTTTTCTAGGGCAAATACCTCCAGTGGAATTGCCAAGTTCCAGTGTGTGGGCTCAGCTTGATAATTCGAAAGTATTTACCAAAGGGACTGGACTAATTTTAATTCCTATTCAGTGGGTGAGATTTTTTCATTGTTCTCCCACTTCTCCGTCTTGATGTTGACCACTTTATAAAATTTTGCCATTCTGGTGAGTGAAAAATAGTATTTTCTTGTGATGTTAATTTACATTGACTGTACTAATAAGTTTAGGCATTTAAAAATATGTTCATGGACCATTTGTATTTCTTTTTCTGTGAAATGTCTATTCAATCCTTTTGGCTATTTTTCTTCTGGGTTGTCTGTATTCCATATTGATTTGTAGGAGTGCCTTGTATTTTCTGGATAGCAATTTTTTGTCAATTATATGTGGTGTAAATATATTTTTAGTTTCAAGCTTTCTTTTTTCTTTTCAGGAGTTTAATTTTGATGGACAGAGGTTCTTATTTTAAAACTTTTAAAATATTTTCAAACTTGGAGAAAGGTTATAAAATTAATACAAAGAATTCCTTTCCACCAGATTCTCCAGTGTTAACATCTTATGACATGTGCTTGTTCATTCCACTTACCTATTTTGTATTTTTCTTGCTATTGTAAATAGTATCTTTAAAAATTACATATTCCAGCTCAATGTTGGTGTTGACTTTTTAAAAAATTGTTTTTGCATCTATAAACCTTACTAAACTCTCACATTTTAAGATTTTCATAGATTGGCATGCTTTTTAGGTAAATTAATTATCTGCAAACAATGCCTGCTTTGGTTATATTTCCAGTCTTTATCATGCTGTACTTCTCAGACCAATACCTTCAGTCTCAAGCTGTATAGGTATGTTGATAATGACCATCTTTGTCTTGTTCCTCATCCTAAAGGGAATGTTTTCAGCATTAGAAATTACATTTGTGGTAGTTTCTTCTTTTCCTTTTTTTTTTTTTTGAGGATGTCTATTATCAGATTATAAAATTTCCCTTTCAGTCTTAGCTTGAGAAAAATTTTGTTTAAAAAATCCTGAATAGATATTAATTTTTACTGAGTGCTTTTAATTGCATCTACTGAAGTGAATATACTTTTTTCTTTTACCTGTTAAAGGGGTAGATATCTTTAATCAATTTTCTAATGCTGCATACCTGGGATAAACCCTACTTGGCCATATGCATCATCTTTATTTATCATGACAGGATTCAATTTGCCAGCATTTTGTCTGAGGCTTTGTTATTTTCCTTTTCCTTCTGTGTTTTTACAGTTTGGATATCTAAGTAATTGTTTTGTTTTCTGCTGCATAAACCATGCATTCTGATTTATCTATCGCATAACAAACTGTCAAATTTAATGGTGTAAAGCAACACAATTATTTATGATTATCGCTCATGACTCTGGGGGTGAACCCATCTCTAGTAGGTGGTTCTCAGTTGGGATCTCCCATATGCTCGAAATCAGATGGGGCTGGAATCATCGAAACTTCCTTTCATATGCCTGCTGCTTGAGCTGAGAAGCCTCAAACTGGTAGAGTGGGAAACTGGTCTCTTGTTGTTGTTCAATTGCTAAGCCATGTCTGACTCTTTGTGACCCCATAAACTGCAGCACACCAGCCTTCCCTGTCCTTCACCATCTCCTGGAACTTGCTCAAACTCATGTCCATTGAGTCAGTGATACCATCCAATGATCCCCTTCTCCTCCTGCCTTCAATCTTTCCTGGCACCAGGGTCTTTTCCAATGAGTCGGCTCTTTGCATCAGGTGAACAAAATGTTGGAGCTTGAGCTTCAGCATCAGTCCTTCTAATATTCAGGATTGATTTCCTTTAGGATTGACAGGTTTGATCTTCTTGCTGTCCAGGGGACTCTCAAGAGGCTCATAGGTATCATGTTTTACCTCTATATAATCCCTTCTTATGATTTCCCCAGCATGGCAGCCTCTGGGCAGTTGGAGGCTTCCAGAGAGTATGTTCCAAGAGAAACTGTTCAAAGCTGGCCAATGCCTTCAGTTTTTTTTCTTGAAAGTGAAAGTGTTAGTCACGCAGATGTATCCCACTCTTTGGGACCTCATGTGCTGTAGCCAGCCCCCGACCCAGGCTCCTCTGTCCATGGGGTTCTCCAGGCAAGAATACTAGAGTGGGTTGCCAGTCCCTTCTCCAGGGGATCTTCCCAATCTAGGAATTGAACCCAGGTCCCCTGCATTGTAGGTGGATTTTTTACCTCTGAGCTACCAGAGAAGCCCGACTTTTCCTCACCTAGCCTTCAAAGTCATATGGAACTCTTCTGCCACACCCTTTGTATTGAAGTCAAAGCAGGCACCAAGTGAGGGAACACACTACATTTTGTTGATGGGTGAAGTGTCAAAGAAATTATGACATGATTCAAAACTACCATAGCTAAACTAACCCTAGAAAATTATTTGATCAGTATTTCCTTTATTTTGTATCCTCCAGAATATTTGTTTCAGATTCGAATTAATATATTCCTGGCAGTTTTGGTAATACTAACTTGTAACAGCACCAAGACTTTGCATTTTCTGGTAGGAATATTTTTGACTACACGTTAATTTTCTAAAATACTTATAGGACTCTTTATTTTTTCATTGCTTTTTGAGTCAGTTTTAATAAGTAACATTTTTTTTAGGAATTTTCCCATTTCATCCAATTTTCAAATTTCATAGCTTAATACTGTATGGTAGGCAAAAATACCGCCATGCTTCCTGGCCTCCCACTAAACATATCCACACTCCAATCTTTGGAACCTGTGAATATGTTACTGTAAATGATAAAAAAAAGGTCTTTGCAGATGTGATTAAGTGTATAGACCTTGAGATGGGAAAATTATCTTGAGTATGCCACTTGGTCCAATGAATAACATGAATCTTTAAAAAAATGAGAGAATTATTCTGAGCTATGGTTAGAGAGAGGGAGATACAACTATGAAAGAAAAGTCAGAGAGATATGACATAAGAAGGACTTGATCTGGCTTTGAAGCTAGGTGAAGAAGGTCATAAGCAAGGAATGTGGATGGCCTCCAGTAGTGGGGAATGCCCTTCAACTGATGGCCAGCAGCTTGAATGAGCCAGGAAGCCAATCCTTCCCTAGAAGCTCCAGAAAGAAATGCAGTCCTGTAGACACCTTGATTTTTGCCCAGTGGGACCTCTGTCAGCCTTCTGCCTGCATAACTATAAGATCATACATGTGTTGCTTATTATTTGCTTAATTTCTGTAAAACATATGGTTTTGTACCCCTTTAAATACTAATATTGTTTATTTGGGCTCTCTCCTTTCATTAATCTTGATTCGTCTATTTTATTAGGTTTTTTCAAAGCACCAGCTTCTGCTTCGATTATTTCCATACCAATGTTTGTTTTTTTTTGTTTTTTTTAAAGCTGAGATTAGTCCATGAATATTTTTTGTTGTTAAGATTTATTTATTTTCTTATTTATGGCTGCATTGGGTCTTCGTTGCCATGTGTAGGCCTTCTCCAGTTGAGGTGAGGGCATGCAATTCACTAGATGAGGTGCCCAGGCAGTGGTTTCTCTTGCTGTGGAACCCAGGCTCCAGGTGGGAGGGCTTCAGTAGTTGGAGCACACAGGCTTAGCTTCCGCAGGCAGAACTGTGGAGGCATGCTGGCTCTTCCCAGACAAGGAACCAAACCCACGTCCCCTGCATTGGCAGGCAGATTCTTTACCACTGAGCTACCAATGAAGCCCTCAATGTTTGTTCTAAATTTTCATTAATTCATGGCTTTATCTTTATTATTTTCTACCTTTTATTATTTCCAGTTTATTTTCCTCACTGTTTAAGTTGGAAATTTGACTTATTTATTTGAGATGTTCTTATCTAACATATGCATTTAGGACCATAATCTTCCCTGTAGCTACAATTTTAAGTGAACCCAACTAAGTTTTTATACATAGTATTTTCATTATGCTACATTCTAATTACTGTTTAAAATCCATTATTATTTCTCCTTAGATCCAGAAGTCATCTTTAGAAGTGTGGTTTTAAATTCCTAAACAAATGGGATTATCCTATTTTTCTGTTGTTGATTTCTAACTTACTGACAGCTACTCAACTCTGTCATTGTCACATAAAAGCAGCCCTAGATCATTCATAAATATGTGGGCTGAGCTTGGTTCCCAAAACTGTGAAAGCCTGGGCATGGCTTATAGGTGGCAGTTTGCTAACCCCTGCACGAGGGTCTCTCTCCTCTCATGGCCTTTCTCTCAGGGTCCCCAGGACACCCCCTGCATGATGGCCAAAGCCTCCAGGAGAGCTAAAGAGGGAATGCAAACTCTCTGGAACCCACAGGGCATCATTCCCCTTACAATTGATTGGACAAAGCAATTCACAAGACCAACCAAAATTCTAGGGGAAAGGAAATAGACTCCACCCCTGAGAGGAGATGATGCAAAAACATTTTGTGGTAATAGTCAATCCCTACCAGTGTCTAGACTGCATTACTGACAAAAATGGACGTTCAGAAATCGTATATATTTTTAAATTAGTAGACTATTTTATGAGAGATTTTAGGGTTAATAGAAAATCTAGCAGATTTTAGAGTTTCCAAACCTCTTTCTCCCATAGTTTTCTCTATTTTTTTTTATACTGTCAGTTTTAATTTTAATAAAATAGATAATTTCCTACTACGTAGAGAGCAAGTCCATCCACTCATTGATAAAATTTTAGAAATATTTCCTATAAAAAGTTTAGTAGCTGATTGGGAATGAATCCATCAGAACATGATTTCTATAGGTACAGTGTTCCCATCCTCACCCCCAGTTTTCTCTATTTTTAATGTCTTGCTTAGTCTGGTGAATTTGTTACAATTGATGAATCAATATGAATACATTATGATAAACTAAAGCCCAGAGTTTCCATTTGGATTCATTCTTTGTATTATACACTTCTATGGGTTTTGACAAATGCATAATACAGTAGCATGAAGAATAGTTTCACTGCCTGTTTCAGGAACACTCCTGTGTTCCTCATATTCATCCCCTCCTCTCATTGAGATCCTAGGAACCACTGATCTTTTTCCTGTCTCTATAGTTTTACATTTTCCAGAAGACTGTATACAGTTGACCTTTGAACAACAAGGGTTTAAACTGAGTGGGTCCAGTTATACACAATTTTTTTCCAGTACTAAACACCACAAAACTACTACTTCCGAGCCATGGATACAGAACCATGGATGTGGAAGACTGACTATAGTTATCATAAGTAGATTTTCCACTGTGAGGAGGTCAGCTCCCCTAACTCTTGCAGTGTTCAAGGGTCAACTGTAGTTTCAATTATATAGGAAGTAGCTCTTTCAAGTTTATTTCTTTTACTTTGCAATCCTCCATGTCTTTTTTTTTGGTCTAGTAACTCACTTATTTCTATGCTGAATAGTATTTCATTGTATGTCCATTTATATTCATCTATTGAAGGGCATCTTGTTTGCTTACAATTTGGGGATAATTATGAGTTAATTTACTATAAACATTTGTGTGCAGGATTTTTTGTGTGGATTTAAGTTTTTAACTCATGTAGGTAATTTCAAGGAGTACAACTGCTAGATTACAGGATAAAACTATGTTTAGCCTTAGCTTGTAGGAACCTGACAAACTATCTTTCAAAGTAGCTGTATTATTTGATAACCATTCTCACTTTTGAGTCCCACCAGTAGTGAGTGAGAGCTCCTTTTCCTCCACATTCTTTTCAGTATTTGGAGTTGTCAGGGTTTTGTTGTTGTTGCTGTTTGTGTTTAATTTTAGCCACTCTGGAAGATCCCCTGGAGAAGGGAATGCGACCCACTCCAGTATTCTTGCATAGAGAATCCCAGGGACACAGCAGCCTGGTGGGTCACAAAGAGTCAGACACAACTGAGCAACTAACACACACACATAATAAGTTTTTAGCGGTATCTCTACCATCTTGGTTGACTTCTATCATTGTTGTTTTAAGTTGAAATTTGCAAATGACACATAACGCTCGGCATCTTTTCATATGCTGATTTGTCATTTGTACATCTTCTTTGGTGAGGTGTTTGTTCAGATCTTTTGCACATTTTAAAATTGAGTTCTTTGTTGTCTTATTGTTGAGTTTTAAGAGTTTATTTTATATTTTGGCTAGAAGATTTTTTATCAGATACATACTTTTTTTCAAATGTTTTCTCCTAGTCTATAGCTTGTCTTTTCACTCTCTTAAAGGATTATATATTTTAAAAATATAATAATTATATCTTGTCTTGTATATTTCCATGTTTGTGACACCTCTTGATTATGCCAGGGCCATTTATTTGCCTCGGAGGAGATTGGCCTTGTCAATATAATTGCAAAGGGAAGAGTCAATTTCTAGTTGTGATCTTCAAAATTAAGGTTTTGAGTTTCCAAAAGGCCATAATCTTGAAGCCAGGCTTTACTGAGAAAGAAATGTTTTGTCTTATCTGTATTCTTTAAATTGAAATAACCTTGTTTTATAACATTACATAAATTTTATGTGTACAACATTATATTTCAATTTCTGTATACACTACACATGCTTACCATCAAAAGTTTACTTTCCTCCCATCACTATAGGGACCACTAATTTGTACTCTGTGTATCTTTGTTTGGTTGGGTTTGTTCATTTATTCGTTATTATTTTCTATAGTCCACATATGAGTGAAATCATATGGTATTTGTCTGAGAAAGAAAGAATTTCTAAAGTCTTTAAGATCCCTTGACTATATTCAGAGTCAGGTAAATGTGACTGACAAGATGTGACATCAACCATGAGTGAAAATCAGGATATCATGTGGAGGAGTATCCTGACACATAGGAAAGAAGAAAAAGACCTACACTTCTACTCCAGTGTATTTAGGGAAAGAAATGGATGGGAAGGGATGGTCCCCTTGCTCACTGTTTTTCCTAACTTCCATACTACCCCAGTCTGCCTGATGAACCTCTTTTCTCCCTTCTATGAGATTCCACTCCTATCCCCCAGGTAACATGGCCTACTCTCTCCTCTATGTCCCCACTGTTTTGCGTACACACTCAAATTGTGGTGTTTGTAAATTCTATTGCAGTTAGTCATAGGTGATCTGCTTCCTGAGACTGTGAGCTCCTTGAGGCCAGGAACTACAGATAATTTATCTCTATATCCACGTGCCTGGCACCTTGCTTGGATCCTTTTAGGCATCTTGCTGCATGCAGAAAGTAGAGTAAATGCATAAAGAAATGCATGCTGAGATATGCAGGGCAGGCAAGCAGTTGGAAGGTTTAACAAGGGAAGCAACATTTGAGCTGTGCTTGAAAGCTGTTTTGGTGTTAGCCAGGAAGCAAATTGGAAGGAAAAATATTAGGAACAGCATGGGCAAAGGCACAGAGATATGAAGCAGCACAGCACACTTGGAGGGCTCAGGTCGGTTCCTCCACAGCTGCTACGAACTGAGTGTGTCCTCCCCAAATTCATATGTTGAAGTCCTAAACACTAACTGGCAATATTTGGAGAGAGGCTTTTGGGAGGTGATTAGGATTAGATTCGATCATGTAGATCATGCCCTCATGATGGAAGCAATGCCTTTATAAATAGAGGAAGAGGCAGGAGAGTTCTCTCTCTCCATGTACGTGTACCAGTGAGAAGCCATGTGAACACACAGCAGAAGACAGCTGTCTACAAGCTAGAAAGCTGGCTCTCACCAGGAGCCAAGTCTACTGGCACCTTGATCTTGACTTTTTCAGCCTCCAGGACTGTGAGATGTTAATGTCTGTTGCTTAAGCCACTGAGTCTATGGTATTTTGTTATAATAGCCCAAGCCAGCTGAGATAACTGCCTAGCAGAGTATTTGTGTGTGGAGGAATGAATGAATGAATGAATGAAGACATGAATATACTTTATTTCCTCACTGTCAGGGCATTTCCTTTTATGGAACCAAATCTACGTTTTATAACCAAATTACATAACATATAACCAAATTTATAACATAACCAAATTATGTTTTAAAATGTGGGTTTTATTATTATTCAGATACAGGGAAACTAACAGAATGGGAGATGATAGCCATTGAAATAACATAGCCATTGCCATGCTTGTAGATCCCAAGAGGAGAGGACACACCATGCCATGAGGGGAGCACACAGAGAACACCAGGGTCAGGCAGAAGGACTGAAGGGAAAATGTGGGCAATAAACTTTATAGTAGTTTCCACAGGAAGAATAGGCAAAGTAGTGTAAACAAGCTTAGAGTTGGCTAGTTGGATAATTTTGCAGGTTCTGGGGCTTGCAAAAAAAAAAAAAATAGAGGCTACCCTAGTGTCTGGCATCTGAGTCTTGGATGATTAGGAGAATCATGGTCCTGTTATCAAAAGGAATGCGTGGATCCGGCTGCTTGCTGCTCAAAATCCAATAAACAGGCCAGGTGGAAAGGAAAGTTTGCTTTATTTCAGATGCCAGCAACCGCAGGGGAGTGGGGAGAAGGTGGCAGACATTTGTCCAAAAGCTAACTCCTCCCCACTGACAGAGAGTGAGAGCTTTTAAAGACAGAGTGTGCGGGGTGGGGGCTGGGGGGCTACATGCAGAAACAGCAGTCATCTCGAACAGTCATCTTCAGACTGGTCATCAGTGGTCTGCCCAGCATCATCTTGGTTGCTTTAGGTACAATTAATCTTCAGTTCTGGGGTCCATTTGTTCCCATTTCTTGGAGGCTAGTTCTCAGAACTGTGGCAACTCATGTCCTGGTGAGTATGGTCATCATGCAGCTAACTTCCCCACCTGGTGTGTTAGTATCCATAAGATGGCTCACAGGGTGATGCTCAGGATGTTATCTATAGCCCCTGAGAAAGAACGAAGGTCCTAGGCTAAGCTTAATGACTACGTTATCATTACTTGGTCTCCTTTGACAGTTTTCCTTCATTTTCACATGTTCTCATTTCTCTGATTAAACTTATTACTTGACTAAAGTTTTCCACAGACAAAAGGCAGGCAGAGGACATAGTTTGGGGGGTGGGTAGCGAGGACCATAGAGTCGTGCTCTGTTTCAGTCCCTTGTGTGAGAGTTCAGTGGAGGTGGTTGCGGGTATGGGCTGTGCAATGCCGGTTTGCATTTGAAAAGTGTACTTGCAGATGACTCATTCACTATCTTTAGAAACTGTCTAAGCTTAGGAGGGACAGTCCTTCCAGGGTCTTCAAGGTCCAAGATGTCAAAGCAACAAATATAGAAACTAGAAAACATGGTCATTACATTTTGGCCATCAGGGAACCCTCTGCTGGGTATTTGGAGATGGAGCTGTGAATACTGGGAACTTTTGTGACCTACTTTTTCAAGATTTGTCAAGATCATGTCTTCCCATGAAATTACCCTTTTTCATGTCAATTTTGCCACATTTTATTATTTCACTAATTCATTCAGTCACACATTTAATAAACATTTACTGAGCACCCACTACATATGGACATCAGCAGATGGTCAATATCGAAATCAGATTGATTATATTCTTTGCAGACGAAGAAGGAGAAGCTTTATACAGTCAGCAAAAACAAGACCAGGAGCTGACTATGGCTCAGATCATGAACTCCTTTTTGCAAAATTTAGACTTCAATTGAAGAAAGTAGGGAAAATCTCTAGCCCATTCAGGTATGACCTAAATCAAATTTCTTATGATTATAAAGTGAAAGTGACAAATAGATTCAAGGGATTAGCTTTGATAGACAGAGTGCCTGAAGAACTATGAATGGAGGTTTGTGACATTGTACAGGAGGCCATCCCCAAGAAACAGAAATGCAAAAAGGCAAAATGGTTGTCTGAGGAGGCCTTACAAATACCTATGAAAAGAAGAGAAGCTAAAGGCAAAGGAGTAAAGGAAAGATATCCATTTGAATGCAGAGTTCCAAAGAATAGCAAGGAGAGATAAGAAAGACTTCCTCAGTGATCAGTGCAAAGAAATAGAGGAAAACAATAGCATGGAAAAGACTAGAGATCTCTTCAAGAAAATTAGAGATACCAAGGGACTATTTCATGCAAAGATGGGCACAACAAAGGACAGAAATGGTATGGACCTAACAGAAGCAGAAGATATTAAGAAGAGGTGGCAAGAATACATAGAAGAACTATACAAAAAATATATTAATGACCCAGATAACAACAATGGTGTGATCACTCACCTAGAGCCAGACATCCTGGAGTGCGAAGTCAAGTGGGCCTTAGTTAGGAAGCATCACTACAAACAAAGCTAGTGGAGGTGATGGAATTCCAGCTGAACTATTTCAAATCCTAAAAGATGATGCTGTTAATGTGCTGTACTCAATATGCCAGCAAATTTGGAAAACTCAGCAGTGGCCACAGGACTGGAAAAGGTCAGTTTTCATTCCAGTCCCAAAGAAAGGCAATGCTAAAGAATGCTCAAACTCAAATTGCACTCATCTCACACGCTAGCAAAGTAATGCTCAAAACTCTCCAAGCCAGGCTTCAACAGTACATGAACCGTGAACTTCCAGATGTTCAACCTGGATTTAGAAAAGGCAGAGGAACCAGAGATCAAATTGCCAACATCTGTTGGATCATCAAAAAAGCAAGATATTTCCAGAAAAACATCTACTTTTGCTTTATTGACTATACCAAAGCATTTGACTGTGTGGACCACCACAAACTGTGAAAAATTCTTAAAGAGATGGGAATACCAGACCACCTGAACTGCCTTTTGAGAAATCTGTATGCAAGTCAGGAAGCAACAGTTAGAACTGGACATGGAACAGCAGACTGGTTCTAAACTGGAAAAGGAGTACATCAAGACTGTATATCATCACCCTGTTTATTTGACTTATATACAGAGTACATCATGAGAAATGCCAGGCTGGATGAAACACAAGCTGGAATCAAGATTGCGGGGAGAAATGTCAATAACCTCAGATATGCAGATGACACTACCCTTATGGCAGAAAGTGAACAAGAACTAAAGAGCCTCTTGATGAAAGAAAAAGAGGAGAGTGAAAATTTTGACTTAAACCTCAACATTCAGAAACTAAGATCATGGCATCCAGTCCCATCACTTCATGGCAAATAGATGGGGAAACAGTGGAAACAGTGAGAGACTTTGTTTTCTTGGGCTCCAAATGACTGCAGATGGGGCTGCAGCCATGAAGTTAAAAGACACTAGCTCCTTGGAAGAAAAGCTATAAAAGCTATGACCAACCTAGACAAGGCAGAGACATTAAGCAGAGACATTACCTTGCCAACAAATGTCCATCTAGTCAAAGCTATGGTTTTTCCAGTAGTCATGTATGGATATGGGAGTTAGACTATAAAGAAAGCTAAGCACCTAAGGATTGATGCTTTTGAACTGTGGTTTTGGAGAAGACTCTTGAGAGTCCCCTGGACTGCAAGGAGATCAAACCAGTCAATCCTAGAGGAAATTAGTCCTGAATATTCATTGGAAGGACTGCTATTGAAGCTGAAACTCCAGTAGTTTGGCCACCGGATTCAAAGAACTGACTCACTGGAAAAGACCCTGATACTGGGAAAGATTGAAGGTGTGAGGAAAAAGGGATGATAGGATGAGATGGTTGGATGGCATCACTGACTCGACTTGATGGACAGGAGTTTGAGCAAGCTCCGGGAGTTGGTGATGGACAGGGAAGCCTGGCATGCTGCAGTCCATGGGGCTGCAAAGAGTCAGATACAACTGAGTGACTGAACTGAACAGAACTGAGCACCCTGAATTGAACTGAACTGAACAGTACGAGCCAGGCACTGTGTCAGACAGGCCCTGGCAGCTAGGTCGGAGAGACAGCCTAGGGATCAAGTAAAATTCCTGCCTGTGTGGTTAGTACTCTAATGAAGTCCTAAGTGCAATTATCTTCAGAGGCTCCTTGCCTTCCCCTGGGCTCCTTACAGGTAGGAAGGTCCCTTGCTACCATGCTTAGTGATATCTACAGAGGCAGTTTCATTTCTCATAATGGAAGATTTGCTTTTAATCAAAGAGAGGGCCTTTCCTCAGTCTGAAAGCCTTGTATTTTTTGCAACTTTCAAGGGCAGCTTGCTTACAGGCACTTTAATAACAGCATCCTCAGGGACAAGGCTGTGATTTTAAATAGTGTGAAGACCCCAATCACTGGACTCACATGGGCAATCTGAATATTGATCCTGAATTTTCTAATGGCCTTGGAAAGTATGGCAAAATTTTAGGAGAGATTTTCTGTTAACTTCAGCTGTTCAAAGCAGTTTCTATGCCTGGGAGAGAGAATAAAGCATTAGAATTTTCCAAAGGGTTTTCTCTTCTGAAACAGAAAACATAAATGGTAGTGGGAAAAAAATATCAAAGTTACTGAATATGGAAATCACCACTTTGGGGTTTATGAAAACCACATCCTGCTAACTCCCTGCTATGTGAGGGAGCTTTCAGAGGTAATGAGGCAGGCTCCTGAGTGTCAAGTGTTTGCCTTGCTTTATACTTACGGGAACTCTCATCCCAGCACTCCTGCTGGTAGGGTACATGCTCAGCCCGGCAGAGAGGGTGTCTGACATCTCCTTCCAGTCTCCTGCAGAAAACCTTGCACACAGCAGGCACTTAATGCACTCTGGTGAGACTGAACACAAGAGAAAAGACTCCCCAAGAAGGCAGAGGGTTACAAAGTGCTTTCTCTGTTATCTGTGCCTCTGCTCTGAACTGGAGGCAGAGCAGCCTGTCTGAGGCTACAGCTCAGGCTTTTTCCCTCTGCATGGGGGAAAAAAACCCAGCTTATACTGAGTCCTCACCATGTGTCTGGCCCTGCAGTAGACAATTTACAGCACCATTTCATTGGTCCTCCCAATAATCTCTTACAACTGGAATCATCACCCCATTTTACAGGTGGAGAAATGAGGCATGGCGAATAAGGTCTCCTGAACATTTTATCTGAAGGGTTTCTGAAAGTCCATTTGATCACTCCACCAACCTGAAGAAGTCATCTTTATCATGGTGTTGAACAGCCATGTGGGGGCACTGCATTCAGAAAAGTTTTGATTTTATCAAATTACTAACAAGGGAGAGACCTTCCAGTCCATCAACCCAGGGACCCATTTATCAGACTGACTCACTCATTCCTTGGCGAGTGTAGAACAAGTCCTAAGGGTTGTATAAGTGGGGAAGACCCAATAGTCATTCTCCCCCCACTTCCTTCTCCACTAAAAGAGTCACCCCCATTCATAGTTGAGGCAAACATTCCAACAACTCACCTTCCCAGCATCCTTTGCATCTAGGGGTGGCCGTGTGACCAGCTCTGGTCAACGAGATTAAAGTGAGATCTAATGAGCTTCTGATATGAGCCCTGATAGAGAGTGACCCTCAAGGAAAACTCTTCTTTCAGTTCCTTTGTGCTATGGACAATATCATATGATGATGGGATATCTTATCTTGACTGGTTTTTATTATGAGCAACTAATGGCACCCCACTCCAGTACTCTTGCCTGGAAAATCCCATGGACGGAGGAGACTGGTGGGCTGCAGTCCATGAGATTGCTACAAGTCAGACACAACTGAGCGACTTCACTTCCACTTTTCACTTTCATGCATTGGAGGAGGAAATGGCAACCCACTCCAGTATTCTTGCCTGGAGAATCCCCGGGACGGGGGATCCTGGTGGGCTTCCGTCTATGGGGTTGCATGAAGTCGGACACGACTGAGGCCACTTAGTAGTAGTAGTAGTATACTCACACACACATATGTTCTAAGGATGACAAAATGGGTGGATGAATTCTTAATGACATCACAGGAGATAGGGTCACTTGTCTCCAGAGTTCCTTTTTTTGGTGAGATGATGAAATGTCCTTATTACTTAAGGCATTGTTTGTCCAATAATCTGAGTTGAGTCTTCTATTAAGTATCCTCTGAAAGCATTCTGATTTTTGAAATCACAGAGAATGAAATATGAACAGTGCCAAGTCCTGAGAAATTACATTGTTGAGGTGAGGGGCTTAGGGTGGATAAAGGGCTGCAAGGCCATGGTCAGGATCAGACAGTCCAGGGCACTGAAGCAGAGGGTGATGAGTGTGTCAAATTTTAAAAATCTGGTTTATGTAAGAAGTGATGTTATTTAAAAAGAATATTGCAATAGGGAAGGCAGACAAGTGTAACAAGGAGTTAGTAAGTCCCGATGTCATGGAGAAAGGAACTTGATTTATAGGAAGGAACAAATAAGGCTAGAAAGCAACCAGCATGAGGGAATGGGACAAGGGCATCATGTAAGAAGACTGTTGATAAAGGTCAGCCAATTCTCTGGTCCTTAAAGAAAAATGTTCCTGAGCATTCCAACACTCAAGGATGGGTCAAAATTCAGGGACTGGGAGAAGAAGAGAAGTCTTGACTGAGTTTGTCTAAGTTAAGACAAATTTGTGGGCATTTTATCTAGATTGGTCAGTGGGGACAAACAGCTCAGCTAATCATGTCTGAGACAAAGAATGGGAATGCGGAGGGTCTGTGTCTGACCTTGTAACGGGTTAACAAGACGGTCATGGGTGAATCTTACTTAAGTCATACTGGGAAGCATGGTTTTTTTGCGGTGAACCATTTCCTGGTACACAGAAGGGGTCAGGCAAGGGACAAATTCTTAACTGTCACTGATTTCCAAGAGCATAGGGCTTAATAAATTTCAATGTTGTTGAAGAAGAAACTCAAAAGCAGATCTCGGGGCAGAGTTAAAGGGTCACCGATCCACCCAAAACTATCAGTCCCCTCCCATGTGCCAGGCACTGTGTTAGCAGACATGAGGGACACAGAGATGATGCAGACATGTTCCCCTGAAGCAATATAGCAGGGGAGGGAAGGTATGAACATAAATACCTGCAGAAGGTATCCTGGCATCTGCTGTCTGCCCTCACACACTTTCCATGCTCTCATTCTGTTTCCTTTGGGGACCACCTGAGCCTTGCAAGCTGCCTGCCCTGCAGCAGACCCATATGTTCTGGGCACACTGGCAAAACCCAAGAGAATCAAAAGCAGAAAAGGGAGAGGTGTTCCATAACATGAGCCTTGGGTCTCAAAAGTGTTTAAAAGGATTAAGCAATTCAATACCAACCTCTCAAAGAAGCCCTCTCATTGATGCTGAATCTTGATTTTGCTCCCTTCCTCTGAAGAGCAGCTGAGAACTTGTACCTGAGTTCTTCTGTTTTAGCCTAGATGGGGCCAGATATAGAGACTCTCATCATTCAAGCAGGAAATTGGATGCCCTGAGAGATGTATGCTTACATGCTAAGTCGCTCAGTTGTTTCCAACTATTTGTGACCCCATGGACTGTAGTCCACCAGGCTTCCTTGTCCATGAGATTCTCCAGGCAAGAATACTGGGGTGGGTTGCCATGCCCTCCTCCAAGGGATCTTCCCGACCCCAGGATTGAACCCATCTCCTGCATTGGCACGTAGTTCTTTAGCACTTGGAGCCATCTGGAAAACCCCCTGAGAGGTGCAGGCATTCTAATTAGTTAACCCTACAGATTATTGTTGAGACTCAAGAAAACTGTGTGGCTTCTCATTCTGGTTTCTGTTTTACCAGATTTTTTCAGTAATGCCTAAGTTATGGCTTTTCTTTTTTCTCTTTCTGTTTTCTTTCTTTAAAGGTTTAATTTTTTTAGAGCAGCTTTAGTTTCAAAGCAAAGTATAGCTATATCTGTAGCCATACAAGCATAGCCTCCCCCATTATGAATCACCCCCACCAGATGGGTACATTTGTTGCAAATGATGAATATACATTGACACATCATAATCACCCCAAGTTCATAGTTTTTTAGGGTTTACTCTCTTGAACTAGGCTTTTCTGAAAGCAGTCAGAGGCAGGAGTCGGTGTAGAGGTGGGCAGAAAACACAGTGCCAAATGCTGCTCCCCAGAAGAGAGGGGGGCAATGATATAAAAATTATATTTTAACTTGGTCCACAAAACTGAAATTAAAGCACTGAGTCCCCTGCATGATCATCATCACCATGGGACATTATGATTTACAGTCTCAAGCAAGGAAACTTGAAGGTGGTATCACATATCAGAAAGCATGAAGCTCCACTTGTCCATAAGAAGATCTCCTGAATATCTCATTCAATAATTGTTAAGAAGTTATCATCAGGAACTTCCTAAATCATGCAGACTTCTTAGGGCAATACAGATATTTGACTCTGAAAAAGACACAGGCTGATTGCAATTCCTTTTACAACAGACTTTACCACAGGTCTTGTGGCTGCCTTTACATTCTGCATTTTCCTTCTTTCCTCCTCCCCATCCTCTCCCTTCCTCTAGCTCCAGCATCTCAGACATCAGGGCAGAGACTGCTTATTCACACTTTCTGCTTTGTCCTTCAGGAGGCCTCTCAAATTTTTGCTGAAGATATAACTGCTCCACTAAAACCTATGTTTCCCAGCTTCCTTTTGCAGCTAGTGTGGCCACATGATTTTTTCCTTGCCAACAGTATGTTAGTAAAAATGATGTGGGCAATTTCTGGGAAAGTGATAAGAAAAGAAGCATGAAACTCTTTCCTCCACTCCCCTTTTCTTCTTTTCTCTAGAACATGGATATGATGGCAGGAGTTGGAGCAGCCACTCTGGGCTGAGATGGAAGCCTTATACTGACCTATGTTTTGAGCAGAGGAACAAAGTAGAAAGAACCGGCATCTCTGAGATTACTGAGCTGCCAAAAAGACATAGATATGAACTTGAAGAAAAAAGTAAACCTCAATTTTAGTTTGCTGTACTGGGGGAGAGTCCTCTTTATTATAAAGCCTAACATTTTCCCTAACTTGTTATGAAAGATAAAGCTAGCTGTAGGCAATACTCAGAATGGAGAATTAATGAGCAACAGACTGGAGATCTGGAGATCAACAAAGAAATTCACACACTGTTGACATTTTCTGGTCAAGAATCTTTAGGAGCTGAAAAATCAGAGAAGAACATGCCTTATTGGTAGCATTTATTAGCCAAAAGATATACGGCACGGAGAGGTTTTGATAGAATGGAAGGAGCTGAAGGAGACAGACCTGACTCTGCCTTCTTAGCTCTGTGTGTACTCAGTTGCTCAGTCCTGTTGGACTCTTTGTGACCCCGTGGATTGTAGCCCCCAGGCTCCCCTGTCCATGGAATTTTCTAGGCAAGAATACTGGATTGGGTTGCCTACTTCAGGGGATCTTCTTGACCTAGGGATCAAACCCGCATCTTCTGAGTTTCCTACATTGGTAGGCAGATTCTTTACCACTGAGCCACCTGGGAAGCTCTTAGTTCTGTGGCCTTGGATAATTCTTAACTCTTTTATCAATTTCCTTCTTGATTAAATAAATATGATAAAGCTTGTCTGGCTATTTTGAGAAACAAATAAACCATATGTTTAAAGAGAAGCATAGGATGAATGAAAGAGCCAGAATGTCTAGATGAATCCCATCTGCTATTAACTTGCCAGGTTACCTTGGGCAAGCCACTGCCCTTCTCTGGGCCTGTTGCTTCATCTATAAAATGTGGAAGTCTAGACCAGCTGAACTCTGAGGTCTTTCCCTGCTCAGTCTATGGTTAAAAAAAAAATCAGGCTACCATGTTATGAAGAGAGAGCCTACACTTTTCCAGAGTCGACTTGGCTATGCCGGTTCCTGAGAGCTCATTGACGTGTATCACTTCTCAGCTCTGTGGTCAGTGAGGTCAATGTGGCAGCTCGGACTAGGCAACAGTGAGAATATTTACACCACAGAAATTAGCAAAGGCTGTACAACAGGGATCCACCAGCCTCTGCAGACTGTTGGTTGTGAAACATTTCCCAGCACACTACTTAATACAAGGAAAGAAAAATGAAAACTTGGTCTTAGTGCTCAAAGTAACAAATATAACTAGTAAAGTTTAAGATGAAAATATACAAGTCTGTGTTTCTAATGTACAGAGGATGAGGGGAGAAGAATTAAAAGTTCCTGACTCCTGGATCCCAGGTGCCCTGGTCCAGCTCCAGATTGCAGTAAATGGGCCCCTGGTGACATGAAGGAGTTAATACCTTTCCCTCAGTGACCAACTTATCTGGCCTGTTGTGCTGTTGTTACTTCAGATGTGCCATTTTGTAGTTTAATTAAAACCAGAGAATCAGAGGCTCGAGATAGGCTGGTGCTGCCTGTAGCCCCACCCTGCATGAAAGTTGAACCCCTGGGATCAGGAAAAAAGGGCTTCTAAGACACAGAGTGATCAGGAGCAGTCGCTAAATTATTCCAGTTAATCCAAACGGAGCAGTAACCTGAGGTCCTGACTCATCTAGCCAAGTGGGACCTGTGGCCTGGAAAATGTTTGGAGATTCTGGAACAATGGATTATCCACTTGCTTATTCTCACCATTTACAGTGTCGTCTTAAAAGTGTTCTGAAGAAAGCAGTTCCTTGGTATGCTGGTAGTACCCTCCTCCATACCCTAAAAGGAGTTCATTATCAAATGTGTTTGAGAAATATTGGCTATAACAAAGTAAACAGCCTCCTTATGGCAGCACTTCTTAGAGATTTTAATAGGCTAAAGTAATACTTCTCAAATTGTCTGTGGTGATGCATCTGATATAAACATTTCCATTCAATACATGGTATGATTTTCCCCATGTGCAATTTACCACACAAGTTTGCCAATACCCAACCTGAAGGACTCCTGTCCAGTGAGATAAGTTCATGGATCATGCATATTCTCCGTTTTACATGGATGAGTTCATGGCCATGTAATGCCCCACTGTTGTCAAAGTCATTCGTTGCTCACCCCCAGTTTGTGTACTTATCACATCGTGGTCCAGTAACACTCTGTGGCACAGAGCATGGGCCTTGCTTACAGCAGCACTGTGCAGAGGATTCCCACGTCTGAACTGGTCATCGAGGGGTATATCCAGCCATCTGAGAAGGTGCAGCTCTGTTAAGAGCTGGACCTCTGTCCCACGCCAGTGGGGCATTCCCTGACCTGCTCCTGCACAGCAAGAGCTGAATTTCCAGAGCAAAACAGAACTTTG
Organism: Antilocapra americana; assembly: GCA_007570785.1. Taxonomy (NCBI): domain Eukaryota; kingdom Metazoa; phylum Chordata; class Mammalia; order Artiodactyla; family Antilocapridae; genus Antilocapra; species Antilocapra americana. The sequence goes on from ML663010.1 coordinate 6,977,034, forward strand.
AAGTAAAAGCCAAGTCTTCTGGGGAATTGCACCATCTGTGAAGAGGGTCACATGAAAACCAGACAAACTCCCAACACAGGACAACAAAGTACACTTGGGCCTTCCTTTCAATCCTCCACAGGCTCCTAAAACAGGAAAAGTACAACAGCCTTCACGCTGGACTTCCACGAAGGGCAAGCAGTCCTTCCAAGACAGGCAAGACTGTTTCATTGTCTCTGAGGAACAACAGGTCCACTCGCTCCCAAGGCCACTGACCCACAGCAGAAGCGTCACAGGTGTCGGTTAGATGCGGGCAGCCTCCACCCCAGACAGAGGCAGCAGCGCCCAAATCCGTCTCCAGGTTCCGGCATTTTTTCTCCACAGCCTGACAGGTGGGCACCAGCACGAGGCAACTGCCCCGTCACAGCCCTTCCTGTGCCTTCTTTCTCCTGTGCAGATGCCCGTCATGCGTCCACATTGGAAGTCAAGTGTAAATAGAAGGCTCCGACCACAGGTCAGGCTGCTGTCAGGGTTCCCCCACCCCTGAAACGTCCACCGTCCCTGCCAACTCTCTATTGTGTGGTCATCAGAGCCGGCTGCCTCCAGTCTCTTGTGGATAGATTCCCTCCTCAGTGAACACTATCAGTGACCCGAGAAATCCCTGGAATCAGCCTGTCTCTCTCCAAGAAGAGACAGTTTCAGCTGAGTGTTTTACCTCACCATTTCACCAGTCTGTTTTTTAGCATGAGGGACTACTTACTCGCATGGTGGGCCGCGGGGCCAGACAGGCAGAAGGATGCTATCAGGTGAACGATGCCAGGATCACCCCAGGGGCACACCTCTTGGAACATTCCTGCCTGGTCTCAATACTGGTCCAGAGTGAATGAGACCCCCAGAAGGCTGAGTTTTAGGTAGAACTGGGTTTGGGGGTCTCCTTCACGGCACATGGAGGTTTCCAGCCAGCAGGGGAGGAGGACAGAGGCAGGTCATTTATGTCGAAATGACTATTGATGCCGAGGGAGTCGGGGTGGAGGCCTCTGAGGCAGGCTCAAGGAGAGGAGACAAGGAGAGAGCCTGGGAGAGCCTCCGTTATCTAGAGCAGGGTAGCAAGAAGGAGGCTGGGAAGGGTTAGGAGGATTAGGAAGGACCCTTGGAGGGGGCAGTGCCTCAACAAACCAGGGAAGAATCGGCAGTGTTGTGTTCCTAAGCCATGGAGGAGGCAGTAGACTGAGAAAAGGAGATGGTTGGTGATTCAAGTGACTTCCAAGCAAGGCAGCTACGTATGGCCAGTGTGGACTGCACACCCCCCAGGGGGAGCCACCCCCACCCTCCTCTGTGGGAATGGTGGCCCTAGAGTTGCATCCCACACCACCTAGGTGACTACTGGGAACACGAGCCCCGCCCAGGAGAATCTTGTCAGCCGAGGGGTGAAGGCAGGTGCCCCTCCGAAACTGCTCAGGTGGGAAGGTGGGAGCTGGAGCTGATGATGGTGGCCCCTGAAAGCAGTCTGGACCTGAGAGAAAGAAACAGGAATGCTGGCTGGGGGGCACTTTCCTGGTGGTCCAGTGGTGATGATGTCACCTTCCAAAGCAGGGAGTGCAGATTCGATCGCTGGTCAGAGAGCGAAGATACTTCATGCCTCGTGGCCAAAAAACAAAACATGAAACAGAAGCAATGTCTAACAAATTCAAAAAGAGACTTTAAAAATGTTCCATAAAATAAAAAAAAAAAGGTGACTAGAAAGCATGTCAGCTTGAGGGCAATCAACATAGTTTCCACTTGAATTATCTGGGGCTTGGAAATTTGAGCATATTTTAGGCAAAGGAAAAAAAACCACTAAAGTGAGAGAGAAAACAAACGAGAGTGCATGGAGAGAGGGAGAGGACAGATCTATTAGGAAACAAATGCTTATTGCCAGCTTTCTGAGCAGCTTTTCACTGTTTACTGAGATGTAGGGGGTTTCCCAGGTCCTCTCAAGGAGCTAACACACTTGGCATCAGTAATTCAACAGAGGGCACTGGATGGGTGATGGGAGGGGTGCAGTTAGGTTTGGAGTCAGGTAGGCTTCTCTGAGCTGAGCCCTGAATGATGAGAATAAACCCATCCAGTGAAGACCAGGGAGATGAGTGGTGGAGAGGTTCCCAAAGGGCAATGGGAGGTGGGGGAGGCCAGTGTGGCTGAGCACAGAGATGGGAAGGGATGAGGGGTGAAGCTGGAGTTGCAGGTGGGGCAGGTCACAGAGGGCATCTGGGGCTCTGGGAAGAAGCTTCCATGAGAAAGTATGAGTGACATGTGGGTATCATTCACCTCTGCCCCAGCCTGAGCTATTATTGAGGGTCTTATTGATCTCTTTAGCCTTGTCTAGAGTTAAAAAAACAACAACAACCACTGTGGCTTGAATGAAAATCTTCAAGCTTAGCCACCAGAACATACCTTGCCTGAGTCAAGAAGAGTTTAAATTCATGGCTTCTTAGGAAAGTCTCAGAGTCAGGTGCAAGTGCTAGGCATGCCTCAGGCTCTTACAAATACTGTTTTTGGGGACATTGAGCCATTCAGTACTCCTGAGTCACCTCACCTAAAGATATCTGCTGCAAAAAACCTTCTACATATATGTAGTTCATTTCAATGCCCCTCTGCCTTTCTCTCTGGATCCTTGCATTTCCTTATGGTGCTCTTTTCTCTCCCCACTACTCTTATGCAACATCTTGCTGCTCAAGCTTGTTCTTAAGTCATCTCAAAAATTAAACCCTTTATTTTCCAGTCTTTCCTTCATCTCTACAAAATTACCTAACTTGTTTCAGGCAGATATTAGCAAGAAGACAATTTGATTGAAAAAAATTCACACTTAGGTGTTAGTGACTGATATTATACTCATGGGAATATTTGATTTTTGTACAAAAGAGGGATATGCACCTAAATCAGAGCATTTGTTATGAGCATTCAAGATGTGTGGTTGCCAAGGGCTGAGTTTTCGAAAGACAAGAGGAAAACTGAGGAATGGGGAGCTCTTCCGATCTGCTAGTCAAGGCTATGGTTTTCCCAGTGGTCATGTATGGATGTGAGAGTTGGACGGTGAAGAAAGCTGAGTGCAGAAGAATTGATGCTTTTGAACTGTGGTGTTGGAGAAGACTTTTGAGAGTCCCTTGGACTGCAAGGAGATCCAACCAGTCCATCCTAAAGGAAATCATTCCTGGGTGTTCACGGGAAGGACTGATGTTGAAGCTGAAACTCCAGTACTTTGTCCACCTGATGTGAAGAGCTGACTCGTTTGAAAGGACCTTGATGTTGGGAAAGATTGAAGGCAGGAGAAGGGGATGACAGAGGATGAGATGGTTGGATGGCATCATCGACTCAATGGACATGAGTTTGGGTAAACTCCGGTAGTTGGTGATGGACGGGGAGGCCTGGCGTGCTGTGGTTCACGGGGTCTCAAAGAGTCAGACACGACTGAGCGACTGAATTGGAACTGGAACGGGAGCACATGTTATGCGGATGCCTTCTAATGCCAAAGTCTGGCTTGATTTTTAGATCTAAAGGGACAGGAAAGGCAATTCCCAACTCTAACAAGTCAAGATGAAAATAGCTTTGTGGTCTGAGGATATGGAGCCCAGTTTGATTATCTTGGTCCTGGTGTGCTCACCATTATGTCAGCCCCCATCCAAAACTGGCTTCTCTGATGGGAGTACACATAAGACCATGAAACAACAATCAAACAGATGTGGACACCTTCTATGGATATGTTTTCTTATTTACTCTTCACCACAACCCCATCAAGTAGCAGCTATTATTGCCCCCTATTTTCCAGATAAAACTGAGAGTCAGCACGTTTAATGACTTTCCCAGGGTCATACAGATAGAACCTTAAAGATCTGGGATTGAAACCCAGGTGTATCTGAATCTTAAGCTCAAATTCTCCTACTATGCCTCAGGGTTAAAACTTAATCCTATGGCGGTAGAAACGGTCCTTAATGAAGCATTCTGAAAAGCTAAACACAGTTTCTTCACTTAGGTCTGTGGTTTATTTCCTCTTTCTGAGCCTCAGTTTCCTCATTTTGAAAACAAAGCGAGAGACTCAATTGTTTGACAGCCCCTCCTTGCTCTGAGTGATATTTTTAAAGTTGACCTGTCTTTATACTTAGAAATGTCTCTTAATAGTAGGCTTCCCTGATAGCTCAGATGGTAAAAAATCTGCCTGCAATGCAGGAGACCTGTGTTCAATCCCTGGGTTAGGAAGATCCCCTGGAGAAGAAAATGGCAACCCACTCCAGTATTCTTGCCTAAAGAATTCCATGGACAGAGGAGCCTGGCAGGTTACAGTCCATGGGGTCACAGAGTCGGCTACGACTGAGCTAATATAACTCACTCACTGCTCTGAGCACCAACCTACTGGCTGATCCTTCTTTGGATCCATGGCTCATTCAATCTGCAAATGTCAGCAGTACCCCAGGCCTTCTAGTGCTCAGCTCCTTGGAAAGACAATGGCAAGAGACAGGCCACCTTGGACCAGCATCAGGCAAGACCAAGGAGGCCTGGAGAGATATGACACTCTGTGGTTTGCTCAGCTAAGCCTGAGATTGCCCAGAGGCTGGACACATCCTTGTGAACAGGGCCTGAGCCTGTGGCTCAGTGAGCATCAGAGTCTTCTTCTCAGTGCTCTCGAAGCCACATCCAAGGTGGCTAAGCGTGTTGGTGTGTTTTTCCCCTCTCCTTTTGAAAGCCGGGAGGTCAGCTTGAGTGTAACTCTTGACAGATGCAATCTGCTCCTTGTTTGGAAACACCCTTTTCAAATCCAACCTGAGACGAGGGGGATTAAGAGAACTGCTTTGGCTCGTTTTCAGGACTGTCATCTGATGAACATCTCCAAGCTCGTTTGAAGGAAATGACAGAAGAGAGTGAGATTTCAAATCAGGGAAATTAGCATCAGGCCCTGCTCCAACCAGACTCCCCACCTCCAGCCTGAGGCCCGCAGAAAACAAAAGCTGCCGAGTAGGAAAGCGACACAGCGCCACCTCCCGACAGCTGCCTGGCCGTCGAGGCCTCCGGCGGAAGGAAGGCAGGTCTCCCTGGCTTCAGGGCCTGCCCAAAAGCTTGGGGAAGGAAGACCTGCCACTCAGCGCTCAGGCGATGGGAACGGGTTTGTGAGAGCTACATGAGCTCTTAGTTCACGATGTGTGTCTGTGTGTATTCATGCGTCTCACACATACACTGCCACTGTGAACCCTGAGTAGGATTTACTTGTCTTATGGGGGGCACCTCTCTCCTTCACTTATTTTCAGGCAGTGTTTTAAGGCAAGATCATAGTATTAATAGCTAAGATATGGAGATAGGAGTCAGATAGCCTGGGTCTGAACCTCAGTTTTGTCACTTAAAAGCTGTGCAATCTTGGGCAAGTTACTTAACCTTTCTGTGCCTGTTTCCTTTCCTATAAAATAAGAGTAATAAGAGTGTCAAGGGATTTTCCTCGTGGCTCAAATAGTAAAGAATCGGCCTGCAATGTTGGGGATCTGGGTTTGATCCCTGGGGTCAGGAAGATCCCCTGGAGAAAGGAATGGCACCCGGTTCCAGTATTCTTGCCTGGAGAATTCCGCAGACAGAAGAGCTTGGTGGGCTATAGTCCATGGGATCGCAAAGAGTTGGACGTGACTGAGCGACTAAGGACGGATGCAGGAGTATCAATCACAGAGGATCACTACAAGAATTCAAGAGTGGGCTTCCTGGTATCAACCGCAGAGGGCCACTGCAAGAATTAAAGAGCAGATACATGTAAAGTACCTAGTACAGTGCTGGGCCCATGGTACACACTCAAGACATCGTTATTGTTATTATTCAATTAAGCACAGCTCATACATATTTCTTCCTTCTTTCCTCCCACCCATTAGACCCATTTCTAAATTCATAATGTTTGATATGTCTCTTGTAGATGCTGTCAGTTTGAGGAAGATAATGCTGAATGCAGTTTTGTTGAAATAATTGACCCTACCCAAACCCACACCCTAAACTTTGTATTGACTCCTTGGCAGAATATGAGAAAGAGTCATCCTTAGGTAACTCCCCTGTCTTGTTTTTAAAGCAGCCTGGCAAGGCACCTGGGCTGCTGATGCTTCAGAATCAACTTGGGAAACCAGAAGGGACTGGGGAGGATACATACTCTGTTTTGGATACTGGACTGAGATTCATCTCATGGGGGAATTGTGAGTCCTTGATTTTCTCACATTTGTCAGCAGAGAGCTCCTAAGATGCTGCAAGTGGATCAGGAGAGGCCTCTGTTTCAAGCTTTCCTGCTCCAATTGAACCAGAAGGGTCTCTCAGAAGCTCTGTGTTGGGGTCAGCCTTGTGCTGCTCATGAATCCTGACGGAAAGTCCTTCCAACCTAGAGAAAAGATGGTGAGGCGACAGGCTGCCAAGGTCAGAGGCAGGCCTTTCTGAAAGTCAACCATAAATCAAAGCCTCCAAGGTGACCGCGTGTCACAGACACCAGCTCCGGAGTCTCTGGGGGGCACTGGGCTTGATGACAGGAGACCACTTCTTTCCCAGCCCGTCTGCTGCCAGGGAAGACCAGCCTGGGGGCTGTCCATCGCCACTGAGGAAGTTGTCCTGCTGTTTAATGAGCTTTAACTCTCCCTGTAAAAGAGGGCCTGGCCCAAACATCTGCCTCATCAAAGCGGTCAGAGTCTTGGAGACACAAAAGCTTTCTCAGCAACTCCGTCCTCTGGCCTTTATCGCTCCCAGAATCCATCCTGTTAATGAGCTGGAACAGCCATGACTTTGCCACCACGCAAGCATCTGGGGAGCACAGCCAGGTTTCAGGGTGAGAAAGGAAAGAGAGAGAGGGAAAGTCCTGGAGCCCTCCCCTAACCACCCTCCAAGGCTTTGCACTTGGCTTCCTTGCACAGGCAAGGTTCTGCCATGATTCATCGGCTTTAGAATGTTTTGTTAGCCAATCCCTGATTCACTTTAAACCTCTGAGGTCTCAAGACAATAGCCCCAAGGGAACTGGAAGGAGAATTACCATGTTTCAGGCCTAAAAATTAATCTGCTTGGGACAAAAAGAGCAACTTCCAAAGGAAGGACCTCCACACTGGTGCATAATCACCTTGAAGTCATGGGAATTTTTTGCAGAAGACCCTGAAGCGTTAATGTTTTAACTCTAAAGGATTAAATACATAATTTGGGACTCCATCTGGCCATGCAGTCAGACACAGCGCTGGTCATATTCTACCATTTATTAGCTGTTTGATTTTTAACTAAAATGACTTCACATCTTTGGTGATGTTTTTTTACTTGGCTAAATGGGGCTGTGTTCCTTTGGGAAGCTTAAAGGAGAAACATTTCTTGCCCTTTCACCCTTTCAAAGCCTTCCCCATTCCTTGGTTTGTGGCCATCTTTCACCTTTAGAGTCAGGCATGGTTAGAGGAGTCTTTTGAACCGTGCCATCTCTTTGATTCTGCCTCTTCTCCCTCCCTCTTCCCATTTAAGTTCCCTTGTGATTATAAGGGGCCACCCCAATAATCCAGGATATTCTCCCTGGTTTGTCTTAAAAAATCTAATGATTAGCTATCTTAAATCCATTGGCAACTTGAATGTCACCTTGTCATGTAACATGACATATTCCCAGGTTCTGGAAATTGGGATGGTGGATATTGTGGGGCAGAGGGCGGGATTTATTTTGCTTACCATGTGGGATAACCTTGAATCTGCTCAAAATTAAAGTTCATTCACACATATTATTGCTTTAATCATTATCAATAACAAATGCTGTGGATAACTTTATTTTTGTTTAGTCTCTAAGTTGTATCTGACTCATTTGCAAACCTATGGACTTCCTGCCAAGCCCTGCTGTCCATGGGATTTCCCAGGCAAGAATACTGGAGTGGGTTGCTATATTCTACTCCAGGGAATCTTCCCAACCCAGGGATTGAACTGGCATCTCCTGCAGTGGCAGGCAGATTCTTTACCCCTGAGCCACCAGGGAAGCCTGTGAATAACTTTACAGCCAGTGTTTTTCAGTTTTCAAATGCTGGTGGATGGCATAGGTTTCTTCAGTCTGCATTAAATGTGAAAAGATAAAAACGTGATTTTTTCATAAAATTAAATTCACTCCATTTAGGGGACTATTCTTTTAGGATTAAAATGGGGGCAGCAGATGATAGTTGACTTTAAATTTTTCTGAATGTATTTGGCAAATACTGGAATTTCTCTGGTCTGTCCCCATCAAAGGATGGGGACTTACTATCCTTTAGGAGTTCTGCCTCAGCCCACAGCACCTGGTGCTACAAACTTCCCATTTCTACCAGGGGCTCCTGCTCTTCTTTCCACTTTGCCCACACTTCCTGGGATTTGTAGAGGTCCACTCTAGCAAGCCCAAGGCCGAAGGACTAGGTTTGAAACACTGCTCTGACACGGGACTAGTTGCAAACTTTTTGTGGCACCAGTTTCCCCATCCATAGAATTAGAATGACAAGAAACCCACCCCGCCTTTCTCACAGTATCACAGGAGAACCATATGAGGGAAGCGCAGCAAACTGTAAAGTCCTGGACATGTAGGAACAGTTGCTTTTATAACTGAAACTTCGACTCTCACGTTCTGGATCTTTCCATAGTGTTTTCTGAGGAGTGGGTAAGAGAAAGGGGTAGGGCCCCTGGGGTACAATTAAGCACCTAGGGAATGGCCATAGAAAGTGATCATTTTTCTCTCTCAAAGAAACCTCCTTAGTTTAATTTTTTGGCAGGGAGTGGTGGTGGGTGAGGGAAGGTTTCCATGGTGGCTCAGAAGGTATAGAATCTGTCTGCAGTGGGGGCTAGCTGGGCTCAGTCTCTGGGTCAGGAAGATCCACTGGAGAAGGGAATGGCTACCCACCCCAGTGTTCTTCCCTGGAGAATTCCAAGGGCAGAGGAGCCTGGCAGGCTATAGTCCATGAGGGGGTGGGGGGAGGTCACAAAAAGTCAGACACAACTGTGCAACTAATACTTAACTTCATTAAGATTGTTTTTTTAATTGTGACAAAATACACATAAATGCACCATCTGTATCATTTTTAAAGTGTGCAATTCAGTAGTGTTAAGCACAGTCATAGTGTTATACAAGTCTCCAGAACTTGCAAAACAGAAACTCTGGGAACTTCCCTGGTGGTCCAGTGGTTAAAAATCTGCTTTGCAATACAGGGGATGTGGGTTCAATCCCTGGTCCAGGAGCTAAGATCCTGTATGCCGTGGAGCAGCTAAGCCCACGCACCACAAGTAGAGAGTCTGGGTGCCACAACAAAAGATCCCACGTGATAAAACTAAGATACAGATGCAGTAAAATAAATAAAATAAATATTTAAAAAGCTTGATACTCTGTACCCATCAGATAACGACTCTCCATTCCCCACACTGTCCCCCTGTCCCCAGACTCTGAGAATCACTATCCTGCTTTTTATCACTGAATTCAACTGCCTTAGATACCTCATACAAATGAAATCAAGCAATACTTGTGTTTTTGTGACTGACTCTTCATTTAGCACATCATCTCCAAGGTTCATCCATGTTATAGTATGTGTTGGAATTCCCTTCCTTTTAAAGACTGAATAATATTCCATCATCTATACCACATTTTGTTTATTTATTTACCTCTAGCTTTTGGCTATCGTGAGTAGCACTGCTATAAAGTAGGATGTACAAGTATTTTTGTTCCTGGTATCAGTTCTTTTGGGTATACATTAAATTCCTGGATACAGTAATCCTATTTTTCATTTTTGGAGGAATATCTATACTGTTTTTCAGAGTGGCTACACCATTTTGCATTCCCATTAACAGTGTACCAGAGTCCCCATTTCTCCATATCCTCTCCAATACTTGCCATTTTTTGTTTTTATTTTTGTTTTAATGTTTGCTGTCTTAATGGACCCAATTTTATTTTTTTAATCACAAAAGTAATATCTATATATTCTTTTTTCAGATATTTCTTCCTTTTAGATTATTACAAAATATTGAATATAGTTCCTTGTGCTATACAGTAGTCCTAATATGCGTGTATTTTTAAGTGCAATTATATAACACATATCAGCTTTTTTCATTCAGTAGTGGACATTTTTCCGTGACAAGCTACATACAGATCCATTTTAATGGCTGCCTGATATTCTGGAGGTCTTTCTATTAAAGAAATACTTCTTGACCTTGATTGCTCAAATTTTGAAGAGTGTACTTCCTTTTGAAGAGCCATGTGGCATGAGAGAGAACACACTAAACCTCAGGTTGGGAGACTGCTTCTTGACTCAGCTTGTTGTATGTTCCTGAGGAACTACATTTTTCTGTGTTAGAAGTGAAACATGATTCTGCAGTATTAATGCACAGCAGTATTAATTTCATGAGACCAAAACAGTCTTGTGTAAGATGAAGACATCAAACAAGATGGCTGCACAGTTGTCATGGCTGGTGGTACCCTCCATGGGAGAGCTGCTTCTGTTTTCCTCCTATAATGGCTCTGTCTAAAGACTATAGTGGCTCAGATGGTAAAGAATTTTACCATCTGCAATGCAGGAGACTCAAGCTTGATTCCTGGATTGGGAAGATCCCCTGGAGAAGGGCATGGCAACCCACTCCAATATTCTTGCCTGGAGAATTCCATGGACAGAGGAGCCTGATGAGCTCCTGTTGATGGCATCGCAAAGATTCGAACATGACCGAGCAACTGAGCACAGCACAGCTAAGACTGTAGGGAACCCAGACCTGTGAACTTGCTGCATGTTGAGCTAGACAGAGAGCAGAATTTACCTGTCCTGTTTCCTTGGTTTGCAGGGAAGAGTTGTGACCTGCCAGAGCTTAAGAAAGACCCAGAAACCAGACCACGGTTCTGGGTCAGTGCTCTCCCAGCCTCTCCAGAGACCTGTCATCCAAGAGAAAAGAGAGGACCGATTCTGGCCAGAGCTGAGGTGGGAGGTAGGAAAAGAAAATGCTTTCTTGTTAATTTCATCCAAGGTTCAAAGACAAGATACTTTATAGGGGGAGTGTGGGAAGAGTGATGGCCAGGTCACTCTGGGCCTTAGGGTTTTATCTATAAAATGAGAGTGGTAGGAAGCATGAGGTCTACAACCTTCATTTATTTGTTCAACAAACACTCATTAACAGCCTGCCACTAGCTAGGCACTGTCCAAGCCTTGAAGTTATAATAATTTTTAAAAGTGATAAGCACTTAAGTAGCATTTACCATGCCAGACACAGTTTTAAGAATTTGTACATATTAATCTTTTTAACCTTTAGAACAGCTCTCTAGACTTTCCCAATGGCTCCGTGGAAAAAGAATCTGCCTGCAGTACAGGAGACATAGGAGATATGGGTTCAATCCCCAGGTTGGGCAGATATCCTGGAGAAGGAAATGACAACACACTCCAGTATTTTTGCCTGAAAAAAACCATGGACAGAGGAGCCTGGCAGACTACAGTCCAAAGGATTGCAAAGAGTTAGACATGATTGAGCGACTAAGCACACACATGAGGTAGATACTATTAGTATCCCCAGTTTACAGATAATGAAACTGAGACAGAGAAGTTAAGTTCATTGCCTAACTTTATAGAGCAAGTAAGGAATAAAGGCAGGATTTGAATGCAGCGCTTTGGCTCAAGTCTGTACTCATAAACTCTAGGATCTTCACTGTCATGAAACTCATATCCTAGTGTTAATAATGATACTTGTTTATTGAGCATCTTCTACTTACTTAACCCTTAAAGCGAAGCACTTTACACTCAACTTTGCATTCAGTTTGCACAACAATCCATGAGAGATGGGAGTAAAGCCTATTTTACAGATGAGAAAATTAAGACTTCAAGAAGCACTTAGCTAGCTTATAAGTGACAAAGATGGAGCCTGGACCCAGGCCTGTTTAATGCCTGGCTCTGGGCCATGTAGCCTTATGCTATTCTGTTGTCTGCTCCATCCTCTGCACACAGTTGAACTTAAGACAAGACCTAGAAGTCTGCACCCTGGCAGCCACGGCTCCCTGGTTATCCCAGCCAGACTCTGTGCATGCTCAGTCACTGAGTTGTGTCTGACTCTTTGTAGCCCCCATGGACTGTAGCCCACCAGGCTCCTCTATCTATGTGATTGTCCAGGCAAGAATACTGGAGTGGGTTACCATTTCTTAACCCAGGAGATCTTCCTGATCCAGGGACTGAACCCACGTTTTCTGCATCTCCTACATTGGCAGGCAGATTCTTTATCACTGAACCACCTGGGAAGCCCAGCTAGACCTCAGTCAGTTTTATTTTGCAGCCTGGGTCCTCCCTCTTATTGGCTCTAGGTGGTGGCCCAGTAGCCTGCTGGCACCTTGGCCATCCTGGGGTTGGAAGGAGATAGAGAGCACAGCCTCCTTTCTCAGCATCCTCCATCTTCTCTAGGATGAACAGCTGGCTGCAGCAGCCTCACATGGACATGGAGCAGAGGCTACTGCCATGCTGTGCTTCAGAGACCCTTTCAAGGCTTCCCCATAGGCTAACTGATGCCGAACATCCCCCTGTTGCTGCCCATGTTTTAGCTAATAACCGCCCCTCCCAGAGTGATTGCACCTTACCCCTTACATAGATGGTCTCCTCAGATCTGAGAACAGGCTTTGATGGAGATAATGGGGTGAAGGTTCTGCAGGTTTGGAGTACATAGTCACAGGGGGAAATGGAGAGCTGGAAGCCCCATGCGAGAGTTCAAGTTCTTCTCCCACTGAGGTTTCGATAAATGTTTGGATACACAAATGGATTAATAAACGATCTAAAAGACTAATTGACAAGTGAATAAATAAAAATGAATGGAGAAATGAAAGACTGGAAAACAGAATGAAGCCATTGGCCAGTGAAGCCCTGTCCAGACCTTTGCTGCAGCCTCAGTCTGGGTCCTGGAGGCCTGTCCAGGTCTAAGCATCCTAGTCCCCTCAGCTAGGGCTCACCCAACAAGGGCGAAGGACAGAGGTTTAAGAGCAAGATGAAACCACAGCACCCAGAGCTATCCCATCTGAGATGCCAAGAGGTGAAGCCTGGATGGCATCTTGTGGGCATTCTCACCTCTGGAATCCTTCTGGCAAAAGTGCCACTCACTTGCCCCCTTCGCCTCCAGGACTGGATTAAAGGGAAGCTCGCTGCTCCCTCCTCTCGGTACCCAGTGGGAGGAGAGCGGCTCCAGTGCCGAGGGAAGCAGGGGTGCTAACCCACTCCCTTCCCGCTCTGGGAAGCCACACAGAACTCCAAGTTAATTAAAGCCTCCACTCTGAGAAGAAGGGACTGTTCCATTTGGTAAATTTAGAAACAGCTGGTTAGTTTTACCCATTACTTTTGTGCTAACATCAGTGGAGCTCATTCAACTCTGTCTTTTTATGAAGCTGTCCTTCCAATGCTACCTGATAGCTACTAATTGCTGCAACTACATTTCTGAATTGCAAATTTTCTGCACTGATAAAAACTTTGATTGCCTGTCAGCTACACATAAGGAAAAGATCAGCAGTGCTAAATGAGGGGTTCCACGCTTGGATAATAATGCCTAATGAATTATTCAGGAAAGGATGCTTGAATGAAGCAAACAATTTGAAGGGTTACTAGCAGCCGTAACAGTTCAACAGGCAAAAGAACAAAAGTATCATCCTGAACATTACACTAATGATTAAAAAATGCGTATTAATTCTAGATTTGGAGAAAAAAGAAATGCCAATCTGATTTTAAAGGTTAATCATTATTTTCTCAGTAGTGCTCTGATCTCTGGTGGGAGGGGGAAGTGAGAATGGGGAGATCTCTTTACCAATATTTTGGGATGTATAATATTATGACATAATAGAGTCATATAATTTCACACACATCATTTAAAAATTGTAAATTTCAAATTTCATTGGAAAAGATAACACAGAAAACTAATAGCGTGGCAGTGGAATGCTCGCTCGACGGAACTTTTCTCAGTACTCACAGCACTAGTGCCAAGGAGCCCCCCTCCGTGAAGCAAGGGGCCCTGCAGAAATAGCAAAATGAAATAAGATATATGTGATTAAACATATGCAAATACATATCATAATTAGTGACTCTTTCTGGCGGAATTTGAATGTGTTTTACATATCTTGCAAGGGCACTAGCGACGCGAACGAAAAATTCTTTCAAAGGCTTCTGCCTTTTGGGTCTGAAACCCCAGAAAACAAACCAATAAATCAGGTTTCAGCTTCTGTCCAATACTGACACATTTGCTACCTTCATAAAAAATATATTTTTACCACCTCAAGTGCTAATTTGTTTTGACAGATGCTGTGGAGTTGCCAAATATGAGAGGGGGGTGGGGGGAAAACCTGGAAACTGTAATGCAAAATAGTATAATTAAAGATGTTTAAAAAAAGGACTGGAACTACTGTGATAGTATGATGTATTTGAATATTTAAAAAGAGCTCTTCGGGGCTGCACTTAAAAATCTCAAGGCACTCAAGATCACTCAGAGAACATCTTAGAAAGCCACACGGCAGCACTGGTGGAATTTTAAGAGTAGTTTTAAATTATGGAATATGCGGCCAACGACTTAGCCTCTATGAGAATTTTTCCTTCTAGCTCTGAAGCCTGTGGTATTAGTCACCAGTTAGTAATTTTGTTATAAAGATGTTCAATGTCAGGATAGCATTCTTCACATTTCTAGCCACAATGCTGGACGGTGGATTGGAAGTCTGACTTCAGGAGAAGAACTGACCATCTGCCAAAGCCCATGCACGCACAGATGACTAATGTTTCCCCCTGAGGACTGAAGCTCCCGGTGTTTCTGTTGCTGTCTTTTTGATGTCACAAAGCGAGGTTGATAAACACATTCACGTCACAATTAAAACACATTTTCACTGACCAGTTGCCCCCGACGATATCATCAGACAGCTTCCTTGCTGCTGAAACAAGGCGTTTAATGGTGTTGATGGGCAGGTGAGAAGGTGCTTCCCTTTATCTGGTCCTTACCTTGCTCGGTGATTCTTTAATGACATTTCCAGGCACTAGGAATCCTGCAAGGAAATGCCATTTGGCATAAATCAGACAGAAGGCTGTGATTTTTGGCTAAGGCCACAGGCCGGAGGACCCACTGAAGCTGGAACTAAATGAACAAGGTACCATGTCAGGGGTACCCAGGAAAGCCAATCAATGAGCTATTAATCAATGTTTTTCACCCATATGTTGTCAACAAGTCCAACCTGGAAAGAAAAGGAGAGCGCCTTACTCTTTCTGGTTGTGACAAAATCAGATTATCCAGCTGAAACTCCTATACAAAGGTCATGGACACTTAGCTTACAAGGAGAGTAACCTAACTGGACTTCAGATGCTTGTTCTGAATGATGGAGAATGAGGGGGATGGATGGAGCCGCCACCAATATTTATTAACCTCCATGCTGAACACTATTCAAGTATTATACTGCTGGATCTCTACAACAACCTTCAAAGTAATAGATAGCACCATTTCCCGTATCTTTTTAGTGAAAATATTGATGCTTGGAGACGATAAGTTACCTACCCAGGACCACACAATGGTAGCACTAGAATTTGAACTCAAGTCTGTCTGAAGTCAAGGTCTAGACGCTTATGCAAGTCACCTTTAGGTTCACAGAGGAGGCTTTCAGAGCCGGGAGAGGACTCAGAGATCATCCAGTTCCTCATTTGGCAGCTGTCTTCCAAAACTGAGACTCAGAGAGGTAGAGACAGGAGCTGAGTCCCCTTGTTAGCTGGTGGCAGGGCTGGGACTCACTCTGTCCTTCCACTGCGTCACACCATCCCGCTTAAAGTGGAGCAGACGGAGTATGGACCCTGCCTGGTCTTGTCCATATGCGAGACTTCTCAGGACTTCGTAGGCTTTGTCCAGCCCTGCCTGGGAATCTGCACTTCTTTCCTGGGACGCAGCATCCCCAGGACTCTCAGAGCCTTGGGACACATCATGTCTCATATCAGACTCCCATGCTTCCTAGCCACAGGGTTCTAGAACAACACCCACCTTCAGTGAGCTGAAAGTGTCCTGTGGGGAACAATTGACCATGACTCATGGGTGCCATGCCTCACTGATGCCTCTCTGAGGGTGGAAGCCCCATGTTCTTTCCTTTCAACGCTAAATGAGAGTAAATGTGCTAATTAGCAAGAGGGGGATTTGGGGTTTGATATGATCCCCTGGGGGAAGCTTAGTCTCCAGTGAACAGGTCCGTAGTCATAGAGTAGAAGCAGAGTGCTGGATTGGAGTCTGGATTCCTGGTCCCACTACCACGTGACTGATCACATGGAAGCCACCTAGCTTCTCTGAGCTCTAGTTTTCCCCTCTGTAAAACAAGGATCTGATTCACCAATCCCTCCTTGGTCTTCTATACTTTGCCTAAGATAATTCAGGTCTGGAAGCTTGGAAAGAACAAGATCTTTCAGGGCCCTCCCTGCAGAAGATTCTGTTTCCATTTGTGATATTTGGGGTGTAGTATTCCCCTTAATTGGAAATTCCACATAGAAAAGCAAAAAGTGATTTTTCTCCAGAGCCTATGAAATACCTTCAGCATTAAGAGCTTTCAGACCATTCTTTAGTTATTTCTTGTATCCATTGGGATGATGAACCTAGGACTGCTGGTTTTAGAGCTCTGAGCTATAACATGAGGATCTCAGAAGCAATTTTGAACAGTGCTGTGAGATTTCTGAGGAAAACTAAGCCGAGCAAATACCAGATCTCTTTAAAAGTCAATTTAAAACATGCTTTATTCTAGGCAGATTTTTTTCTTAACATGCAGTTGGAGGTAGTAGTGGAGGTATGGTGGGTAGGGAGTGGAGTGAGCTGGAGAAATGGGCAAAAAGAGGCCAAAAGAATCAGAAGAGGGATTTCCCTAGTGGTCCAATAATTAAGACTTCACCTTCC
This sequence comes from Antilocapra americana, assembly GCA_007570785.1. NCBI lineage: Eukaryota > Metazoa > Chordata > Mammalia > Artiodactyla > Antilocapridae > Antilocapra > Antilocapra americana. The sequence continues at coordinate 6,993,855 of ML663010.1, forward strand.
AATACAGAGGGTGTAGGTTCAATCCCTGATCAGGGATCTAAGATCTCACATGCCTCTAGGCCAAAAAGAGCAAAGCATGAGACAGTAAGAATACTGTAACAAATTTAATAAAGATTTTAAAAATAAAAAAATAAAGACATCGAACAAATTATCTTTTAAAAAAGTTTAAATAAAAAAGAATCAAGGGAGAAACAAGAGGCTGAAGGAAACTAAGCTCAAGGCACAGAGGGGTCCTTACTTCCTCCTCATTTGTCCTCTTAATCAATATATGATTGCACCAAACTGCCATCGGTAGTGGATGATATATGTTTTATCTCCAGTACGTGTCCAGCATATGCTAAATACTCTACATGCATAAATGATTTAATCCTCACAGCAATCTACTGAGTAGGAAATAATATTAACCTTCCTTCTATAACTGAAGGAACAGAATTTTGAAGGTGCTGATAAACATGATCCATACCTAAGCATGTGGAGTCTCAAGCTCACACTCTTAACTGTCACACTAATAACTGAAACCAAACAAAAACCCAATGAAAAAATTTTTCAGTGTAAAATTTTCAGAGGCGCAGAGGTAGAATATTTTTTTCAAAGAATTACTGATGTTAGGGAAATAATCAAAAATAAATATCTCCCCTCTATAAAAGGAAATTTCATAGAATTCGTGGCAGAGGAAGAATTTTCACCAGGCAATCTGCTTCTGGAATCCCATTTGTAACCATTAGGTTTTCCTGCCTTCAGTTTAGTGATACCCACGTGGCCGGATTAGTTTTTCTGATATAGATCCTCTCAACCCCACCTCCCCTCAACAAGTAGTCTCTCAGCTATATTCAAGGCTTGATCATAACCAGGCGTAGAGAAGTGATGGGTATTTTTCCCTTTTAATGACATGACAGAATTTGTGTCATAAAGAGCTGGGTCTTCAGCCAGGTCAGTTTATACTTGGGTAAACTTGACCCACCAATGCAACTGAGTGGCTAGATTTCTACAGTTCTTTGCTCCATGGAATAGTGTGTTTCATCTCTCTCCAGGAAAGAAGAGAACCTTGAAGAATGACATTTTCAAAGCTCACGAATCCAGGAGCACAGTTTGGCTCCGTAGCCATAGCCACCCAACACCACCTTGCTCTCTCTAGTCTCCAGACGTGCATTCTGTGAGACCAGGAGGCTTCCGCCCGCTGGGCAGCTGTCTGTTGAAATGCTAAATTGACTGCGACCCAGCCAGTCCATTTCAGTGTGTAGAGGGATTTGAACCTAAGCGGGGAGACTGAATTAACCCCATGCCCTCTCGGCCCCTCAGCCCTCTAGCAAACCATGAATCAAATGGAATTCCCCTCATGCTAAGAGGCTGTGGGGCTGTCATTCCATTATGCCTCACTCAGGATAAGAGGTCTCTGGAGACAATCTAATGAGTCAGGGCTCCCGGGACAGGAGGAGCCACGTTTCACTGAGTGTCCTCAGCCACGTGGCCACCAAGGAAGCAACACAAGCCCTGGCAGGTTTCTCGGCAAACAACGAGATTTTTTTTTATTTGTTTGTGTAATGAACGAGTAGGTCTAAGCTCACTGGTGAATAGCAGGAAGAGGGTCAACACCCAGGCGGTCACTTTCCTAAGAAGCTAAGTGAGTCTTTCTGCTGTCTTGTGCACAGGGAGAATTTTCCGAGCGGAAATGTTGCCTGATTACTGCAGGCCACAGGAAAAGAAACGGTGGAGGAGTTCAGAAGCAGATAAAGCCATGACTAGAGAACCATGGAGAGCTTCTTTAACCCCTTCCGACTGTGACTTCGCAGGATGAAGGGGAAAAATGAAAACACAGAAACTGCTTCCTTGCAAGGAAAGAATTTGTAGACACAAACTTCAAATTTCACTGCTGGTCCGGAGAGAAACTGCATCACTTACTCTTTCTTCAAGGTGCCGGTCCCTGAGCAGGGAAGACTAGTTTGAAACTAGCAAGTTTCGGTCTCTGGAGGAGAATAAAGACCAGGTGGGGATGCTCTGGGCAATTTCCCTTCTCCCACTCTGCCGCTGCCTCTCAGTGGTGGTGGTGGTGGTGGTTTAGTCACCAACCACGCAGGCCTACACCTCAGTCCCTTCACCAGGGGAAATCCCAAGTCACATACAGAAGTTATAAGGGAGAGAGGAGGATGCCATTGTGGAACACAGCCTTACTACACTCTCTCTTCCCCCCTGTTTCTCACCTCCACCTTATTGGGGTGATGGCTGGAGGATCCAAATTCCTCTCTTCTATCACACACAGTACTTCCTTTCCCTTGAAGCCTTCATGCCAGTCAACACCCCCACCCTGGGACCTCACCCCTACCCCAAGAGGGCTCATCAAGTCATTGTTTCTTACAAATTATGTGGTTTCCCTTAGGAGAATTCTGAGGAACCAAATTCCCCTCCCCCTTCACAATTAGGAAGAGGTCTTTATCCATGAGGCATCTTGATTGCTTCTACAAGTTCCCCCCAGGAGGCTACCTTTGGGGCCCAGAGTGTGCCCAGTCATGTCTGAGTCTGAAGCCCCCCTGCACACAGCTTAGGCCACCCCCTGGGACTTTGCTCTAGAAAAAGGTGGATTTGTGAGGGTATTCGGGAGCGGGGGGGAAAGCTAGGAAATTTTTTTTAAAGTGTTAAGAAAACAAAAAGGTCCTTCAGCAACCACATGTTGATGAATATTCACTCTAAAAAGAAATAGGCTCCGTGTTACACGAATTGCAGTAAGTCAGAAAGAGAAAAATAAATATCCTATATGAATGCATATATATGGAATCTACAAAAATAGTAATGATGAACCTGTGTGCAGGGAAGGAATGGAGACACAGACAGAGAGCACAGACTTGTGGACACAGCAGAGGATGGCGAAGGCGGGACAAATTGAGAAAGTAGCATTGACGTATATACACTACCATGGGTAAATAGATGGGAAGCTGCTGTATGGCACAGGGAGCCCAGCCTGGCACTCTGTGATGGCCTGGAGGGGAGGGAGGGAGACTCAAAGGGAGGAAGTATATATATAATTATGACTGATTCATGCTGTTGTACAGCAGAAACCAACACAGCATCGTGAGGAAATTACCCTCCAATTACAAAACACAAAACAAAACAAAACAACTCCTCCCCTTCCCCAAGAAAAAAGAAAAGAAACAGGCCCTTAAAAGTTCTTGTACAGGGTCTCAAGGTCTTCCCCTACTCCTACCCCACCCTCATGCCCACAGCACACTACACCTCCCCTTTTTTTCCGCACAGTAGACTCAGGGATATCAATAAGGAATCACGTGCTCGAGAGGCTCCTGATAGGAAACCCTGAGGGCTGAGTTCTAGTCCGTTGTGGGGCACTAACCAGCTGGTGCGGCTTGAAGTCATAATTTCCCCAGTCTTTGAAGCTATGGATGGGGCTGTGTTTACAGCAATAGTCCGAACTGGTCCTGTCAGCTCAGGCAAGACCTCAGTCCACTTCATGCCACCCCCTCCCCAGCCCCCACAACCAGGTATCCCTGAAAACTCCTAGAGGGTGCCTATGCGGGTGCAATATAAGTCATCTGTTTTTGGGAGTGTCTCAGGACACTGCTCCCACTGCTGATAAAGTATCATGGAGTCCCCTGAAGGCCACCACCCACCTACCGTTTTTGACAAGCCTGCCACACAAAAGCCAGAAGACTTAATGCCAAGGATTCCAAGTGGTGGGTCTTGAAAGGCTTCTAGTCCCTGTGGCTCACAGTCCTATAAGCAGTTTCAGTGCTTGCAGACTTCTGCAGATACAGCTTATCTGAGGAGGATGTGAGGATAGAGGTTTCACACCTCTGGGGACAGAGCTGAGGCTCCAGAGTCAGCTTTCCATGTTTGGGTCCTCCTTCACAAGGTGTGAGGTTACTCCCAGGAGACTCCTCCGCATGTCACGGAAATGATGGTGGCGGATCGTCGCCTCTCTGCTTGACATGCTCATCCAGGCCTGGACCCAGTGGTGGGCCACTGAGTGAGCATCCTGCGACATCCAAAAGATGTCTTAATAGAAATGGGCATATCATTCTTCTCTCTGGATATCAGTTTCCTCACACATAAAATTATCATAAATATCAAAGCATTGTGAACATGAGGACTTCTTTACTTTTAAGTCGGGTTCATTAAGATCTGATTTACACACAATGGAATGCACAGTTTTTAGATATAGAGTTTAAATTTTGACCAGTGTGTTAACCACCACAGCACATGAGCTATAGAACATTGCCATCACCCAAAAGTTCACTCTGCTCTGCAATATACCTGATCCCTCACCCCTAGATCTGGCATCCACTGCTTACTTTTCTCTAAAATGTTGCTTTTTCCAGAAAGTCGTACAACTGAAATCCTGTTCTATTATTGAGGTGCAACTGTTCTTTATATACTCTGGATTCAAGTCCTTTATCAATTATGTGTTTTATGATTGCTTCTTTTTAGAAAAATACCAAAGCATTTTAAGGATTCCTTTCTGATCACAGTGAGTAGTAAAGTATCCTTTGACTGAGAAGATACGCGATAACAAAAATTATTCTTTTTTTTTTTTTAAGTTGAGGCATGCAGGATCTAATTTCTAGACCGAGGATGGAACCTGTGATCCCTGCATTGGCAGGCAGATTCTTATCCACTGTGCCACCAAAGAAGTCCTAAAACTATTTTTTTTTAACCAGTGCTTTAAATGACTTTGTAGTTTATTAATCACAATGGAATTCCATACATTCTAAAAAGAGTCATACATGGTATCTACTCAGATAGGAAGCTTCCTTTGCATGTTGATAAAATGCAATAGTCTCTTTCTCCAAAAACTGTCAAATGTACATACATGCAAAATTATTTGCATTCAGTTTCAAAGAGTTCATAGATGTCTAAAACCCACCTTGAACTATGTAGGGGTAGATCCATGGCCCTCCGACTGAGCCTCAATGATTGATTTCATCCACAGAGAGATATAATATTAGTGCAGGTTGGAACTGCCTTTGCAACAGCTCCAAGGTTCTCCAGATGTTCTTAATCCTCCACTGGGAACCCTAGCACTGATGTCCTCCAGGGTCCTTTCTAGCTCAACAAAATCTACAATTCTCAGGTCATACCGCTAGAAGACTCAGCTGCCCCAAGTGACACATTTGCTCGGTGCTGAGCAAAAAAATCCTTGGAAAAACCAGAAACATGTATTATGCTTCAGCTGATACTAAAAAGGATAGGGGTGGAGAGGAACAACCCTGTTTGGGATTGGTAGATCCAAGTTTCTCTTTTCAACCCTATCTGTCCATGTTTCAGAGCTGAGATTTGCTTCTCCAGATGAGGTGAGGGGATTGGGTTCTGAATCAGCTAGTCCATGCTTGCCTGCTTTCCGTGAGCCTCACTGCAGACTTTTTTAGTGCTTCCCATGAACACACTTAATTGGCCATGTGTCAGCTCAGTTGCTGAGCTGATCTAAGTCATGATGAATCTTTCCTGCTCTTTGCCCCTGGCCCCAGCTTGCCACGTAATTCTGTATCATCAGCACTCACCATGAATTTACATTTGTTCTTTATTTTTCTGGGTCATTTATAAAGCTAGAGGCAGAAAAAGCCCAAGATATTGATTCAGAGGAGCTGTTTTAACATTTCCCCTTTGCTCTTGAATATTCATGACAACAGCAGACACGTATTCATGGGATTTGTGGGTGCAAAAGGGGGTCACAATCAAGAAATATTTGGAGAGAGGTTTGGTGATTGGGTGGGGAAGTTGTTGGGAGAGATAGAGGCTCTGATAATCGTTAGCCGAACAACAGTTGTAGGGTAATCCCAACAACTAGGAAGGTGGGAATCAGGTGGAGAAAGAATAGTTAACAAGGTCAGTTTCCAAAATACTGAGTTTTTTGAGAAGTAGGTGGAGATATCCAGGAGGAAGTTGGATAAACAGGTCTGCAGCTCAGAAGCAAGGTCTGACTTGGAGATAGACATTGGGGTTCATTAGCAGGTAGCCATGGGAGTTCAAGAACTGGCCCAGAGTTTTGCAGATGGTGCTAGGGATACAGATGACATGTCATCTTCATACTTTCCAGGAGGCTGTGGAAGTGACTGACACGTGTAACTTTCATGTCCCCCATGAACAAGCAGCCTGTTCCCAGTCTGTGATGTGTATGTCTGGGGGGCATGTACTTCTGTATTTCTTTTTATTCCATTCAAGGGAAAATCCATTATGCAAAACATTATCAAGGAATGCAGATTAATAAAATGTTGGAGAACAGCAAGAGAGGGCTTCCCTGTGTCCCTTATAGCAAAACTGTCCAAACATCTCCACTGGATGTATGTGTTCTTCTTCCATCACCTTCTCACCCACCATCACCAGTGACCTTTCTCTCCACTGCCACCCTTCTTCCATAAAATGCTCAAATCCTCCTGGATTGCCCTAAACAGCTCTGGTTCCTAATTTGCACAGCTCTTTCATAAAGCAAAACCCCTGCCATTAACCAGGCCCACCTTCTCATAAGGAAGTATCCATATAACATTAATAGTCTTTTTAAAAATATTTATTTATTTGGCTGTGCCGAGTCTTAGTTGCTGCATGTGGGATCTTCTGTTTTCATTGTGGGATGTGGTGTCTTTAGTTGCAGCATGCAGGATCTAGTTCCTTGACCAGGAATTGAACCTGGGACTCTTGCATTGGGAGCTCTGTAACCACTGGTTCACTAGGGAAGTCCCAAATGAATTGTACTGATGTAGTATGCCCCTTGAGGAACTCTACCCCACAGCTTTACCAATACCAGGCATGGTGTGGGCTATACTCAGTTTAACACTGCTGACATTTGGGGCCAGATAATTCTTTGTTGTGGGGATGTCCTGTACGTGGTAAGATGTTTGGCTGCACCCCTCCCCTCTCCCCATGGAAGCAGATGCCGCCGTCTGCTTCAGGTGGTTTCTCTACTACGGGGGATAAAATCCCAACTCAACATGCACCAATTTTGTGACTTTGGGTAAATTATCCAACCTCTTTATGCCTGGGTTTTCACATATATAAAGTAGGGATAAAAATAGTATCTATTTCATAGAGTTCTAATGAAAATTAATTGATTTAATACTTGTAAAAGATTTAGAACAGGGTCTGCCATGTAATGAGTACCCAGTAAATGTTAGTTCTAGTTATTATTCCAGTGTATTCAGTCATTCAGTTGTGTCCAACTCTCTGTGACCCCTTGGGCTATAGCCTGCCAGGTCCCTCTGCCCATGCAATTTTCCAGGCAAGAATTGGAATGGGGTGCCATTTCCTACTCCAGGGAATCTTCCTGACCCAGGGATTGAATCCAGGTCTCTTGCATCTCCTGCAACGGCAGGCGGATTATTTACCACTAGAGCCAAATTATTCCTTCCGACTCTATAGAGTGCTCCCCAAGAGGAGTTCTTGGGAATATGACTTTCATTTTCCTATGTGACTTAATAATTTTACTCTTAACCAACTCTGAAAGCCTCAGAACAAGTACATTTAGGCCCTGCTTTACAACAAAGGGGGAATTAAATGTTATCCAGCTCAATCAACAAAGGTCAGGGATTTTTCTGGCATCAGGTTGTTGCCTGGGCTCCAATTCTACCTGAGGGTGAGAACTTGTACTTAAATGAACGTAGTTTGAACAGCCATCCTGCATGCAATGGGAAACCCTTCATTCTCCCCCTGACCTCTGAGGACGTGTGTGTAAGGCTATGTTTCCACTGGATACCTTTGCCCTGATTCTTCCACTGACTTCTCGATCCACTCATTTGGCATCTTTCACCTATTTCCTTTACCGCTGCCCGCCACACAAGAGGTGGATGGTCCTTTCCTTTGATATTCCCAGTAGGGAGTGGTGTGAGGGAGAGTTTTTACTGGTGATCAGCAGTCATGAATGACCAACCTCTTGAAACTGAACACCATATGTTCCTGTATATAAACGTCTTGTAGTGGCACCCAATCCCAGGAGCTTCTCCCTGGGTCTCTCCTCCAGCCTCACCCCCTTTTCGCCTGCAGAACCTGCTCTTCCTGCCTCCCCCTCTCACCTCTTCCCCAACTTCTCTTTATTTCTGGGCTCCTTGTCTCCTCCCTCAGTCTTCTTCCTTGACATTGTCGGGAACTGCTCTTTCTTGCAGTGCAGTTGGTACTATTTATTTCATTCTTGCATCACAGAGAAGAAACTATGAGAAAGATCTTTTCACTAAATGCCTCCTCAAGGAGCTTGAGTTTTAAAAAGCCATTATTTTCCTGAAGAATTTCTCAGCCAGCCTTTGAAAATGCTTTCCTTATATTTACTTTGTTACCTTCATGTAACACTGTAGAACACCCAGCTCCACAGCCCACCACTACCTTCTTATATTAAGGACTAAGATTCCTGTAGATTTCTTTCTAGTCTTTTGCTTTCTTTTAAAAATCAGTCTTATTGAGATAAAATTTACTAAAACAAATGCTTCAGTTTTTCAAGCATCAGTTGATGAGTTTTGATTAATGTATACACCCAGAGAAACATCACTATGATCAAGATGTAAAAAATTTACATTGCCCTCCTAAAGATCCCTAGTGTCTTTTTCAGTCAATCTCACTCCCCAGCCACCAGTGACCGCTGATTTGCTTCCTGTCACTATGCATTAGCTTGCCTGTTCTAGAATTTTATATAAACTGAATCATCCAGTAGGATCTCTTGTGTCTCACTTCTCTCAGTTGCACAATATCTTTGAAAGTCATCCACAGTGTGTATATCCTCCCTGATTATCGTTGAGTCACTTCCATTGTGTGGGTACATCAAACTTTACTTAATCATCTGCTTGTCAATGGACATTTTCTGGTCATTTTCCACACACACATTTGTATTTAATTGTGTGAATTTATGTAATCATTGTGTTTGGAAAGCAAAGAAAAGCAGGAAAAAAAAAAAACCAGAGGAAAACAATCAAGTTTATCCATCGGTGGCAAATAGCATTAACATTTTAAGATATTGATTTTTATCATTTATTTTTTAAAATTCTGTATTTATGTAAAGTAGCATTCCCTATACAAATTACTTACATAGTGTTTTTGTCACATAAGTATCATATCATAAATGTTTTCCTATGCTAATAAAAGCTGTTGAGAAATGTAGGTAAATGGCACTAATGTGAAAAGATTGTCAAGATACAGTGTTAAGTTGAAGCAAACTGCTGGACAGTACATTGAGTATGGTCACATTTATAAAGAGGAAGTGAAGTGGTAGACGTTTGTAAGTGAGAAACTGATGTCCGAAGTATGGAGTTAACTTGAAGCTGACTGTTTCAGGTCTTAAAGTAAAGACTTCGGGTTTATCGGGAGAGAAATGAGGAGTCATCAGAGCTGTAAGCAGAAGAGTGACATAACATGATATGGTGTGCTATTTAAAAGGCTCTCCCTGGGTACTGTTGAAAAAAGACCACTGGGCAACATGAAAGAAGGAAGGCCAGGTTGGCAGCTGTTGGAATAATCCAGCTGAAAGGTAACGAGGGCTTAGACCAAGATGATGGGGGTACAGCTCATGGAAGATGGTAAGTTTCTGGATGCATTCTCATAGAACATACAATAGATTGGATGTAACGTGTGAAAGAATGATAAACATTAAAGATTTGGGTGATTGGATGTATGGAATTGCTATTTACTAAATTGGAGAAGACAGTGGGAAGTACATGTTTGGGGAGGTTGTGATGGGGGAGCTTGTTTTGGACATAAACTTAAGAACTCTTTCACACATCCAAGTAAAGAAGCTAACTGAATGGTTGAATATATGAATGGAGCTCTGGGGAGTGATCCAACCTGAAAGTATAAATTTGAAATTCATCAAATGTAGCATGTAGATAGTATTTAAAGACATGTGATTGGATGAAGATATGTAAGTTTAAGTAAAGAAGAGAAGAGGTCCAAGGATTAAGCCATGGAGTACTCCAATGTAATGAGGGCAGAGAGATACAAATGAAATAGCTAAGGATCTGAGAAGGCGCAGCTAGTGAGGTAGGAAGAGAACCAGGAGAGCAAGATGTCCTAAAGACCAAGTGAGGATGGTGTTTTAGGAAGGAAAGCAGGATCAACTGTGTTAAAAAGGAACCATTAAGAGCTTTGGTAAGTTGAAGACTGATAATCGACATCACATGGCGGTTTTGGTGACGTTTACGGGAGCTGTAAGGTGGCGTAGAGGGGCAAAAGTCTGACTGGACAAGGATTAAGAGAAAACTAGAGGCACTTCCTTGGTGGTCCAGTAGTTAAGAATCTGCCTTCCAATGCAGGGGATGCAAGTTTGATCCCTGACCAGGAATCTAAGATCCCACACACTGCAACTACTGAGTTTGAGAGCTCTAGAGACTGTGCACCCCAATGAAAGATCCCACACGCAGCAACAAAGATCTGATCAGCCAAATAAGTAAATAAATACTTTTTAAAAGCAATAGACTATTTCTTCTCAAAAGAGAGAGAGGTGAAGAAAGAGAGATGAGAGTTCAGACAAGGACAAAAAATTGGGGTAAAGGTTTGTACAGTGGAACTTATGAGGAAATATTACTGGAATTCAGTTTGCCCCGTCTTAAAAGGGAAAGCAATATAACAACTAGACATACCATCTCTCAAGAGGAAATTTAGAGGTTCTGGAAGCAAATGATAACTAATAAGCACCAGAAAGAATAGGAGTCAAAGACCTAGCATTCAAATCCCAGATTGTCCTAATTCACTGTATAATTTTTATCAAGATTTGAGCTCTCTGGACCTCAGTTCTCATATGTGTGTAATGGGAGTACTGAATTAAAAATCCCTGAAATCATCACATAATCTACTATACTATGATATGCCCTAAGTATTTAAAGATCTCTTACACAAAGTAGCGTAAATGGCTTTATTCTCCATTGGCTGTTGAAATCTCTCTCTCCAGGACCTTAACTCTATTCTTTTCTTTTACCTTAATTAAACAAATATTTTTTAACTGGTGAAAAATTGCTTTACAATCTTGTGTTGGTTTCCACCATACAACAACACAAATCAGTCATAATTATAGATTATCCCTTTCCTCTTGAGCCTCCTCCCCCCAACCCCCCGCCATAACCTACCCATCTAGGTCATCACAGAGCACCAGGCTGGGCTCCCTGTGTTATTCAGTAACTTCCCACTAACCTGACTCTGTTCTTGACTCTTCCAAACCAAGAAAAGCAGATGACTTTGCTTTTTTCTCCATCAAGGTGAGAGGTGATGTCAGCAAGACAGTCTTCAAATGCCTATCCTTCAACTCACAAACTCTATCTCTCAGAAGAAAGCATTCCTCTTCTTCCCATCCCCTTAATTCCATCACCTCTCATCCCCTCTATAAAGATTAGAGTTCAAACCCCTGATTTCACAGGGATGAGTGAGCAGACTGGCTTTGAGTCCTCTTCAGGGAGAGGTTATTATCCCCATTCTTCAGACAGAAAAGCAGAGGCTCCGAGAGTATGAAATGTCCACCAGTGAGAAGGGGGAGTGGTGAGCTGTGAACGGGTGTGCCTAGTGCCCCAGGTCTCCATCTCACCACCATCTGTGGGTCGATGGGAACGCACCCGTACATGAGAGGACTCGTTCTTCATCCTTTCTGCTGTTTTGCCCAACAACATTATCATCCGTGTGCTGCATAATCGGTTATGTTGACCTGGCTGGAGATGCTCTTTGGCAAGATGCCCATTTGAAAGTCTGTTTATCTGCTTACCACTGTGATTTTGTTAAATTCTTGGCTGATAGAGGACTCTTCAATCATCGACTTAGACCTTTTAAATCCTATGCCAGCTATGCAAAAAAAAAAAAAAAAAAAAAAAAACCTCACCAATATGGTACCTTTTATATAAAGTCCCCAAAGAAACAACATGTTCAAGGACATATCTGCAGTAAAATTTTGGTAAAGTTTCACTGGTGGGTCAGATGGTAAAGAATCTGCCTTTAGTGAAGGAGACCTGGTTCAATCCCTGGGTCAGGAAGATCCCCTGGAGAAGGGAATGACAACCCTCTCTAGTATTCTTGCCTGGAGAATTCCATGGACAGATGAGCCTGGCTAGATACAGTCCATGGAGTTGCAAAGAGTTGGACACAACTGAGCAACTAACACTATAAAGAAAAGGAAGAATGTGTGTAAATTAGCAATAGCCACACAAAAAACATCGTGTAAGCCATCACCTAAAACTCAGTGTCTTGAAGCCACAATCATTTATTCTCATGGAGCAAGGAGCTGCCTGGCCAAGCTGGGCTCCGCTGGTGCAGCTCAGTCCGGCTCCATGTCTTCTATCCTTCTCTTTGACAAATACTAGTCCAAGCATGTTCTTTTTATGATGATGGAAAAAAAAATATAAAACATAGATGAACTATCAAGGCCTGGGCTTTGAACTGACATATCATTTCTGCTTCCTTCTATTGATCAAGGAAAGTTATGTATTCAACTTTTTAAAAATAGGGAAATGTGTCCTAACCCCAGTGGAAGAGCTCTGCAAAGTCACAAAGAAAAAGGGGTGGATAAAGTGAAAGGTGAAGAATCAAGGTGGGCAATATGATTTACTACAACAGCAAAACACAAAATTCAGGATAGTGTTTACCTCTGGGGTGGGGCTGAGGGCAGAAAAGTTTACAACTAGGATGTGATACATGGGGGGCTGCAATGAAATTGTTAATATGGTTCTTAAACTGGGTTGTCAGTTTATGGCTGTTACTATCTTGTTCTTTATGGTTTATATATTCTATGTATGAAATATTATATAGTAACTTTTTAAGTTTCTGGAATCAAATAAATAAAAGTTGCAACACTAGGAGTCCCAGCTTCACTTTTAAAATTTGGGCTTCTCTTTACTAATTTCTGATTTTTAAATTTTGTTTACTTTCACTTGCCAAGATAAATAATGGTTTGATTATCTGGCATCTGGACATTAATATCATCTAATGCATACTTATAGTCTTAATTCACCACTCACACTTTTTTAAAAAATGCATCTTTTACATTCTAACAGTTCATTTTCTGTAGTTCTTTTCAACATAAACTCATCTAAAACCACAAATTGTTGTCCTGGCAGTTATTAGTCTGGATTGATTAGGTTTGATCTCTGGGTTAATTTCACATGTAATCATATTATAGTTAGTCACACCTAGTGGCTCTATTAATTCAGATGTATTTGCACTTCCTTACCTATTAATTACAACCACCTCTGAAGACTGACTGGGTCTCTGCTACCGAAGAAAAGCAATCCCCATATATCAAGGAACAAATTACTGCCTCCTACACTAGGAGAACTTGGTTGACTTGGAGGCTCTATAGGAATATTATTGATGATATCTTTATTCCCATCCTTTCTTGCAGATGAATGGTGCACCTGCTAAATGAACCAGAAATACCAAGGCCAGGTCTAAACTGACTGGCAGAACTCACTTGGACTGTGATCTAGGAAAGAACCAGTGGGAGAGGCATCTGTATAACATCATTCAAGTTTTATTTGCAAAATTTTTTAAACATATATTTGGTCCACTTCACATAACTTATTCATCTCTCTCTTTGGAATTTTAAAAATGTTTACTGAGTAACTAAATTTGGTCACAGGCTAGTTAGAAAGTCTGAGGCTGGATCTTCATTTAATCAACAAAACATGGTACCCACAGGCAAAGCTTGAACTCTCCACTGCCCAAGTTCTAGCCAAAGCATTGCTGAGCAAAGCACTATTTAAGGAGGACTGTTTGAAGGACATGTGACTCCGTCTACTCCTCCTGTCTTTAATTTTTGCATTCAGAGACCCTCAGAACATATCTACATGGGCCTTCCAAGCACTGTTTTCATCAAGGAGCAATTCTACCTGTCAAATTGCCAGCTCATGTTGTGAAAAGAAAACTACACTGAATTTACTGCAGGATTTCTGTAGAGGACATTACAATTTACATTTCTTAGTAGATGAAGCCCTGAACAAGAAAAGCTCGGCATCTTCTGAGCAACTCAGAATCTCGTCACAAAAAATTAGAATCATATAATGAATTGTGTTTCCCTTTTCACTGTGGACACTGGGAAGATCAGAATTAGTTTTGAAGCTCAACTGCAATAACTGTTTAAGATGTCAACATCTTCATACCTGCATTCTAACTCTCTTTTTCATTCTGACCATTTACCCTATTATCTTTACCTGATTTTAGTTTCTCAGTTTTTGCAAATGGTTTTTAGTTTTTGCTAAAACTCCACTTTATTGTATATCTAACATTGAAGAGCACAATGGGATATGAACAAGTAATTAACATTAAGAGTAACCTTGAAGATGATAACGATGAAAATTTGTGGATGTGGGTTGTAGTGTTGATATCTTCCAGCTGCTGCTTGTTCTGTGGCTGAGGGTATCGTCGCGAAACGATGGTGTGCGAAAAATGTGAAAAAAAACTTGGTACTGTTATCACTCCGGATACATGGAAAGATGGTGCAAGGAATACCACAGAAAGTGGTGGAAAAAAGCTGAACGAAAATAAGGCTTTGACCTCAAAAAAAGCAAGATTTGATCCATATGGAAAGAATAAGTTCTCCACTTGCAGAATTTATAAAAGTTCTGTACACCAACCGGGTTCTCATTATTGCCAGGGCTGTGCCTACAAAAAGGGCATCTATTCATTTGAAGCAATTCTACTCAGATGGACGAAACTGGAGCCCATTATCCAGAGTGAAGTAAGCCAGAAGCAAAAACAACAATACAGTATATTAACGCATATATATGGAATTTAGAAAGACGGTAATGAGAACCCAACATGCGAGACAGCAAAAGGAACGCAGATGTATAGAATAGACTCGTGGACTTTGTGGATGAGGGTAAGGGTGGGATGATATGGGAGAAGGGCATTGAAGCATGTTAATTGTCATGTGTCTAATCAATCGCCAGCCCAGGATGCTCGGGGCTGGTGCAGCAAGATTTCCCGGGGGGGAGGGAGGAGGGAGGGGGGTTCTGGAGGGGAAGCATATGTAAACCCATGGTGATATCATGACAATGTATGGCAAAAACAATAAAATAATTAAAATTAAAAAAAAGAGGGGCATCTGTGCTACGTGTGGAAAAAAGGTTTTGGATACCAAAAGCTAAAAGCAAACGTCTGCTTAGATGTATAGAAGTTTCTGGTTTTCTGTATGATTTTACTTTTGCTTTGAATTTTCAAGGCATAACTTAGATGTTCAAGTTACAAAATAACATGTCTTAAGACACGTAAACCAGGGAAGTAGGCTGGTATTCTTTCTTTTGCTGTCAAGAAGTTCAGCAGCAATGTAACTAGTTTTCTGCCTTAAGCTTTTATTTTCTTTACAAACATCTTATTTAACTGTAGTTAAGTAGCAAATCTAACAAAAATATTTTCTTAGTTCTGTATGCACTTTTTAATTTATCATTACTCATAAAAGTTTTATTCTTTTCCTTTCTACATTATAGATATTACAAAAGTAAGGAGGAAGTTATTGATATATGGCTTTGAATTTGGCATTCAGACTTGTAATTCTTCCCTCATTCCCTGTTGGTTGTGTAGTTTTAGGATCAGCAGTTCCTTAATTAATTGCAGCATCATAGGGCATTTAAATATCTGAGCCCATTATTGTTAAATAGTTCCTTAAATAAATTAGCCCAGACCCAAATTAAAAAAAAAAAAAGAAAGAAAATTTGTGGATGTGAATGGAGAGAGGTATAGCTAGGGAGTTAGGTTGGGCAGTCACCTGCCTACACCTGCTGATTGTATGCAGGGTAGGAAATAACACTGCAGTTTATAAGCACTGTATTGTAAGTGAAAAATGCAATGTCTTCAATAAAATTGTATTTAAAATTGGCAGCATAAAAAACTTCAACATTATGCAAAGGCACAATCTTTATCTTCTCAACGGGTAGCAGAGTCCCCTTCACCTGCCTCCAAAGTCTAAGAGTCCTATTTCCTCTATCCTGAGACTATTGTCCTTTATCGCCCTGTTGGCAACTCATTCCAGTATTTTTACCTGGAGAATCCCATGAACAGAGGAGCCTAGTGGGCTATGATCCATTAGGTTGCAAAGAGTCGGACACAACTGGAGCGACTTAGCATGTACGCACAACTCCTGGAGATCCTGGAAACAGACTGAAGCTGTGCTCTCAGCCCACTTCCACCAAGCCTCTTCTCTGAACTGCACCAAGTTCTTCCTTTCCATGACCACCAGTTGGACATAGATCTGGGAGGGTCTTCTCTGCATGGTTGCAGGTGCCCTTGGAAGCTCTGGAAGGAGCAGAGACTAAAGTGCAGTGGAATAGCTTCCCCAGTACACAGTGATTCATTTTATTCAGCACAGCTTCCATTTGCTGAGACACAGGGCTGGGTACCATGAGTGATGCACAGAGGAGACAAGGCTAGACTCCAGGAGCAGGTGGGACCAACAGTATTGTCTATTAGGTCCCAATTTCTAAGTTGTTGTTTTTTTTTTAGCATTGGAAACTCTTTGCCAACAATATCTCACAGAGTCACCATAGAGGTTAAGAGTGGAACCGTCCTGGTTAGAGGGGACTAAGCTTTCAGGCCTGCCCTGCCCTGTTCCTTTGCTTCAGGCCCCCTCACCTCTAGGGCTTCTTGGAGAAAGCCTGAAAGCCAATAGCATGCATGCATCTAGTGGTTAACTGTCTGGGTTTGGACTCTGACTCTGTAACCCACTTGTGCTTGATCTTGGGGAAATTACTTAACTTCTTAGATCTTTAGTTTCTTCACGTGTACCACGGGGACAAAACCTGCTTACCTTATTGAAGTTGCTGTGACATTTAAATGAGCTAATGTCTATAAATAATTCAACACGGTAATAGAGCTACTTAGTCAATTTGTGATGGGTATGAATAAGCAATAGCTCTTAGACCTATTAAGGACTTACGGCTATTGTCTTCTCACTGAAATGAAAGAATTATTGAATTCAGTAAACCAGGAGACCAGGCTCTGTCAGTCTGAGACCACTCAAGAAGGAGATCATTTTCCCCGCGGGGGATATGGCATAAAAGCAGCCAAATTATCATCCTGCAAGTCAAGTACTAACAAATTTAAGATAACTTTAAAAAAATCACCAAAAAATTACATTTGGTGAAATTCAAAATGCAATGAGACCCATTTCTGGATGAAATTGTAGAAGAGTGATCTTGGCCAGGCCATTTGACCCCATGAGCCTCTGTGCCCTTTCCTGAAGAGGGGATGCAATGAATCCCAGTCCCCAGAGCTTGGGGAAGGTTCAGATGAAGTCTTGAACATGCCAAGATGTTTGTCAAAAAGCCCCAAGGGGCCCTTGGCATCTAGCAGACGTCAATAAATATTGGTTGCATCTGAATTCTTTCCATCTGGGACACTCTCCAATGTCCCGGAACCCCTAGCTCTCCTACCAAGCAGGCCAGAAAAGCAACTTAAAAGATTCGTTTTAATGGCCATTTTTCCACTTTTCCCCGGAAAAACCATTTATAAAGCTGCCAGCTTTCTCATTTGGCTCTTTCTGGCCAGGTTGTATCTTACTAAGGGTCACTTCACTCCTCAGAATGAGGAAGATTCCACTCTGTCACTGGGAGAGGACGGACTGGGCCTCCAGTAACAGAGCAACTGTGTGGGCTGGAGAGGAGAGGGAAGGGAAACAGCCACGAGACAAGTTTAATTAATAGGAAGTTACTGTATGACTGCAGGGAGCTCAACCCGGTGCCCTGTGACATCCTAGAGCAGTGGGATGGGGTAGTGGGTAGGAGGGAGTTTCAAGAGGGAGAGAACATGTGTATACTTATGGCTGATTCATATTTTTGTATGGCAGAAACCAACACAACATTGTAAATAAATTATCCTCCAATTAAATTTTTTTTAATTTGTTTTTAAAGGCGCAATTGTAAAGAGGCAGAATTTCCAAACAGCCCTTCTTTCTTGTATTACCAGCCCTGCCCAGACTTCCAACAAGCTGATCATTGGATGGTGAGGAAGCAGGTACTGATTCCTGAAGGCTGTTCATCCATTCAACTACTCATTTATTCATAGCTATTTCTTGAGAGCCCATTCTGCACTGGGAATAGAATGCAGACCAAAAAAGTACACAGTACCCTTGTTCTCATGGAGCTCACAGTTAGGTAATGCGAGTGGGAGCGGAAACACATTAATCACATGGTCATAGCCATGATTAGGGATATCTGCTGGTAAGTGAGCCCTGATTTGGGATTTGAAGGAGCCATTGGAGGAAGTTGGGGGGCGGAGGAAGGGGACTGGGGAGAAGGTTCAGAAGAACATCACGTGCAAAGGTACCGCAGATGGAAGAACGTTTTTGGAAGACGGACAGACAAGCTCTAGAAAGTTCACTTGCTATCTGGGGGGACCCTTAGGCTGGGGACACCCTGATCCCCACGTGGAGCCAGCCAACTCCAGTTCTAGTCCTGGTCCTGTTGGTGGTCAGTTCCTTCTCGGACTTCAGTTTTCCAGCTGTAAAATGGGACTGAGACCTTTTCTTGTAGCCCGATGGTGAGGAAAAGGACCGTCTGTCGTTGTCACCCGGTGGGTCGAGCAGCTGCGTCGGTGCCAAGCCCCCTCTCCTATGGGCGCAGGCCGGGGTTGGGGTTCGGAGCTGCGATCCAGGGCTAGCAACTGGCCGCCGCAGCGGGCTCGAGGTCGTCCGCTCAGCCGCCTGCCCGCCCGCAACATATGCGCAAAGGAAAGTGCTACGAACGCCAAACGGCCGCTCCCCGCCGTCACCATCTGCTCGGCCGCGCCCGCCTCGGCCCCGCAAACCGAGGCAGCTGCGCGCCCACCCTCGGCCTCTCCGCACGTTGGGACCCGCGGCCCGGCCGCGCCCGCCGCAAGCACGGCGCCGGCCCGGGGCGGCGGGACCCGGGGCACGGGACCGCTCTGAAAAGGGGCCCCAGGAAAGCCCGCCACGGGGCTGGCCCGGGCCCCTTTCGCCTTTGTTGGAGCTTCCGTTTCGTCTTTTGCACACGCCCTGCACTGGCATTTCGGAAAAGCAGTAATTCCTAGCTGGGGAGACAGATGAGCCTGGGTTCTAACATCGACCTAAAGCTAACTGTGTGCTATTAGGCAAGTCACTTCATCGCTCCTGGCCTCTGTTTTGTCTTCTGCAAAATGGGTATAATAGTATCTCTCCCTTAGGAATGCTTGAAGGCTTAAAGAGGAAGTTACATGGGTACGTAGGTGAGACTTCACGCCTAGCTTTTAATTTTACTCAAAGCCTGCCTTTCTGGGGCTTTACAGTTACTTGCTGGATTTCTGTAGCTCCTTAAGATTTCAGCTTGCTGCTGCCTCTGAACTCTCACCCTCTTCTTCAAGTATGGATGAAGAGGCTGAAAGTTGCCGCTGGTTTTCAGAACGATTGCCTCCAGGGAACTGGCGATTCCTGGATTCCCTAACCTCTCCTGACCTTGAATGAGACTCTGCAAATGTCTTTCCATGATTGCCCAGAAACACTTTTTAAAACACAGTGTACCAAAGGACCAGCCCAAAGAGTGGCTGGTAGGAAGGCAGAGCGATGACAAAAGACCGACTGAGATCAGGGAAACAGAAAATGAGGAAACTCAAAGTAGGGAGGGGGCTGCGTTTACTACATTAAAAATGGATCATTCCAAGATTCTTATCTAATGTAAAGGTTATCATTTTATAGTTGTGTTGCCAGGCACTGTGCCTGGCTGTGGAATGATAAAAACAAACAAAACCTAGACCCTATCCTCAGGAGTTTACAGTCTAGGGAGAATCAGACAAGCTTGTATGCCCATCTCCCCCAGCCTGGGGGCTAAACAAATACCTTGCAGCTGATTTTTTCTTCACCCCTGGAACCTAGCCTCCTGTCCCACACTCCTCAAGTCCAGCTCCTTCAGCATCTAAGCCGCAGTCCCCAAAGACTGATGGGAAGAAAACAGAATATACCGAAGACACCAGAGACACGTCTCGTTGTTACAGCACTGCTCTCGGAGGCACCCACTGTGCTCCAGAGCACTTTGATTGCTAAATGCTGTGGATGGATGTTGAGGGTGGGGGTAGGGACAAGGTAAAGGGGAGGGGGAGGCAGGTGAGTGGAATGGGGGTGCAGTGGTCATAACACAGATGCAGTTTCACCGTCAAGGAGCCTGAAGATGCCAGCTTTCCTTAGGAAGGATCTTCTCTCAAGACCACCCCCTCCCCACTCTCTTTTCTGGCAATTTGGCTTCCATCAGAGCCCTGGGAAGTCCGTCAGATATATCTATTAATGTGCTTAGTCACTCAGTCGTGTCGGACTCTTTGCAACCCCATGGACTGCAGCCCACCAGGCTCCTCTGCCCATGGGGATTCTCCAGGCAAGAATACTGGAGTGAGTTGCCGTGCCCTCCTCAGGGGATCTTCCCAACCCAGGGATCAAACCCAGGTCTCCCGCACTGCAGGTGGATTCTTTCACAACTGAGCTACCAGGGAAGCCCATATCTACTAATACGTATGTCCTAATCCCAACTGAGGACAGAATTCCAGTCCTTTCCCTCAAAAATACCTTGGCTCTCACGATACGTGGCTTAAAGCCATGGATCCAGGAGCCATGCTGCCTGAGTTAAAGTCCTGACCTTGCTCCTCTCTAATAATGACCTTGGATAAGCTACTTAACCTTTCATGTCTTGATTACCTCATTTGCAAAATGGGGTAATAATAATAGTCAACATGATCAAGCGCTTCCCATACCTCAGACACTGTTCCAAGTGCTTTAGATGTAGTAACCTAAGATCCTCACAACAATTCTATGATGTAGGCATTTTAATACCCCATTTTAGAGATAGGAAACTGAGCTGCAGAAATGTCAATTAATTGCCAACTGTGGACCTACTCTTATGAAATTACTTATTTAAACGAGTGGCATAGAAAGTGGTTAGTGATTTGTTATTGTTCTTGCTGATCATAATTTTAAATGAAAAAGGTAGGCAAATCTCAACTACAAGGAAAAGCTCATTGAAAAATCTATAGGGAAATAAGAACAATAATAGTGGTTGCCGCAGGATAGTGAGATGATTATAAGTGAAATTTTTCATATGCCTTTGAACATTTATAAAAGCATTCTAGGGACTTCCCTTGTGGACCAGTGGTTAAGACTTTGTCTGCCAACACAGGGGGTACGGGTTCAGTTCCTGGTTCAGGGAGCAAAAGCCCAGTGCCTCCTTGCCAACAAAACAAAACATGAAACAGCAGCAACATTGTAACAAATTCAATAAGAGTTTAAATGTATACAGTTTTAAAAATATGTTCCAAATACTTTGCCATGGATATGTATTATCTTCATATTAAAAAAAAATGTTCTGAAACCCTGGGCAAAAATAAATTAGGAAGCCATCTCCTTTGGCCCAGTATTTTCATGGGACACTTATGATGGGCCCTGGTGACAACACTCTTCTCCCTGGGGGTGCTGGGCCCTGCGGGGGCTCCCTAGGCCATCTAACTTGGCGACCTCAATTCCCAGGGGCAGGAGGGAGGGGCCTCAGGAAACATCCCATTCCCCAGTGAATTACAAATCCCATTACTCACTTAGCTTTATTATATCTTTAATTATGACCTTTTAGTCTGAGTGGAAAAGAAGTATAATTTTACGTTAAAAGATATGCCAGGCCTGCACTCCTAACATTTCCAGGTTTTATGGAAATTGCAGGGATCATAGAAATTTAACCTGATAATTACTTCAATATTTCAAGGCACATAATTTTACTCTCTGAATAATTATGGGTTGTTGTTTTTTCTCCTAAATTCTTTTATTTCTCAGCATAACAGGTTATGCTCATCTCTGTTGTGTATGCTTAGAGGCATAGGAGAATGCAGGGCATCCTTATATACTTGAGTCCATAGGACCCTGTTGTTAAAATGTGGTGGTCTTTTATTTTCTCCCAGTGTTATTTCTCTCAGACTGTGAGTTTTATGGGGGCAAGGAAAACATGTTTTATTTCACTCAACCTACAGTGCCTAAAATGGAACTTAACACATAGTAGGCATGCATTAAGTATTTGTTGAATGAATACCTGAACAAATATATCTGAAGCAGTTATACTGCAGGCACACACCTCAGAGACAGGGGAGGTTCATTTACAGACCACAGTGACAAAGCTAGGCACAGGAACTTTTTGAGTTTCCCAAAGCATATAAAATTTATGTTTACATGATACTGTCATCTGTTGAGCGTGCAATACCATTATGCCTTGGGACTTCCCTAGTGGTTCAGTGGTTAAGACTGCCTTCCAGTGCAGGGTGTGTGGGTTCAATCCCTGGTTGGGGAACTAAGGTTCCACATGCCTTGCAGCCAAAAAAAGCCAAAACATAAAATAGAAACAATATTGTAATAAATTCAATATGTATGTGGATCAAAAAATGATCCACATAAAAAAACCTAAAAATATTATGCCAAAAAAATGTACATATCTTAAGTAAAAATACTTTATTGATGAAATATGCTAACCATCACTTGACAATGCAGGGTTGCCACAGATCTTTAATTTATAAAAACTGACATATCTGCAAAGCACAGTAAAGTGAAACTCAGTAAAACGAGGCATGCCTCATTGCATTTGTATATTATAAAGCAATTTTGACATTATCAAACTCGTATTGAGTGCCTACACTGGAAAGGCAGCTCAGATCTACCATGCCATCATGAAACCCTTGGAGCCAGATGTGATTTAGCATCAGGATTTCCAAATTTTATAAAGTATATCTTATCCAACATCTCAGCAATGACTGAGTTAGCACTCCATGATTAAACAGCAAATGGCTATATTTTGGAATCTTCCTAGGCACTCGTGGTAAAGAAGCTGCTTGCCAATTCAGGAGACAAAAAAGAGATGGGTTCCATCCCTGAGTCAGGAAGATCCTCTGGAGGAGGGCATGGCAATCTACTCCAGTATTCTTGCTGGAGAATCCTGTGGCCAGAGGAGCCTGGTGTACTACAGTCCATGGGATCTCAAAGAGTCAGACATGACTGAAGCAACTTAACACACACGCATGGCTATATTTTGCTCTGAAAATGCATAATATATACGTGATGTGGAACAAATAAAAACTATACATAATTTCACATTAGTTTAGGTGAGTTTTTGGTGCTAAATAAATTGGATTAGGTCCAGTTCTGTTGTCAAATGAGTTAGAAGAACTTTTTGTTTTTAGGAGTTTGGCATTGCAGGTAAGAGTTTTATCATCTATAAGTGAGAGTACTAACAAGAGCTATCACACGGAGTTGTCAGGAATATTTAAAAGAATTAATACATACAAATCTGACCCACAGTAAGTGCTCAATAAATATTGGTTATTAACACATTATATCATTTCATGATGCAACCAAACACTTCGCGAAACATACCTTATTTGGGTCATTTGACAGATGAAGAAACAGAAAGCTGGGTAGGTTAAGAACCTGGCCAGGAGTTATACAATGGGAAACTGACAGACAAGGGTTTGAAACTCCAACTCTTGTATCCTGTGCCTTACACCAGTTCACCTAAATTCTTGTATCCATTCATGATTCCTTTTGTTAGGTGTTACTCTCTGATTTCCCCTCTTCCAGCACAGAATGTTGGGGGAGAAGGGCTTTATTAATAAAAGCCCAAGAAAATAGAAAAGTGTTTAGGTGCACATTTTATTGCCAGGTTCCCTCTCTCTCCTCTCCTTCTCTCTCTTTTTGTTGAAAAGCAAGAGGCAAAAGAACTTGGCACCATTTCCATCATGCAGATCCTTCTGGGTTTCTCAAATGTTGTGAGCCCTGGAAAGCCAGCATTCGTGCTTACCTCCACTCTTCATTAAGGCGGCCGTGGCCGTGAGCTCGCGAAGGCAGACTGCTGGTGCGGTGGGTGGGCGTGCTGAATAACACCCGAACCACAGCTGGGGCTGCCCTTGTCAGAGTGCCAGCCTGCCTTACGCAGTCTGTTCTTGCCTGCTACCTGGCCCTCGCCCATCTGCTGCA
Source organism: Antilocapra americana (assembly GCA_007570785.1). Taxonomy (NCBI): domain Eukaryota; kingdom Metazoa; phylum Chordata; class Mammalia; order Artiodactyla; family Antilocapridae; genus Antilocapra; species Antilocapra americana. The sequence goes on from ML663010.1 coordinate 7,017,718, forward strand.
GAATTCATAAAGTGCTGAAGATCACAAACATCTGAACCTATTATAGGTAACATACTTCAATTACATTCTGATTGTGGGTTTGGCTTCTCCCAAGCTTGGTGTATAATGGTGCAGGGATCAGATTCTCCCCACAAAAAAGGGCACTAATCTCTAAGTGGTTCTCTGTCTTTGGAGTGTGCTTAAGAAGCCATCCTCCTGTATGCCACTTGCTCTGTGTCATTCAGTTGCCTGGCGAAGAGGACCCACGGGTGTAAAGAAAAGGTGAGAGAGGGCAGACTTAAAGCCCTCTCATAGGAACCTACCGTATTTGTGTATTGATCTGTTGTTTGTGTCCTCTGTTATAGAACAAGTGATTTGTTAGTTGAAATGACCTTCATTCTCTGGAGGGTTATCTGTGCTGGTGATTGGCTTACATCTTTCACAGTGACTGCCTTTCCGAGGACATCAAAGACTGAAAAGCCCATGTGTCCTCAGTCCACTGCTCCCTGCCTTGTCCCTCCCAGAGACAGCACTCCTGGGGGAGGGCCCCTGAGCTAGGGTAAACCACATGTTGGTCCACTTAGAAGCCTGGGGAGGTGGACAGCTTAGACTGTTTGAAACTACTTTTGCTTCTGTATTCCACTGAAATCGCAAAGAAGCTATTGAGAGATATACACCAATGCCCAGCTGAACCATATTAGGAGCTGAGGCAGAAGGAAAAAATCAGTGCTTATTTGATGTATTGATATTTGAAATGTTGATATTTTGTACACCATGAAATTTTTGCATAAATTCTGATTTTTCAAAAATATCACATCAAAACCTGAGTATGGTGTCACTCCCTTAAATGTGGTGCCTAGATTTAGCCCCAGTACACAATCACTGAGGGTGAGGAGATTGGAGTACTTATGCAACAACTCCTGCCCCTCGTTGGTTGAAGGCTGCTCAGGGAACCCCATGTGCAGAAGAGACAGCAGCTGTCAGCATCAGCCACAGTGTCCATCTTGGACCAATCGCTGTGGCCAGAGAAGCATGACTGACACCCCTTTCCAGAAACTACATGGTTTGAAGGATTGTTTCCTAAAATTGTGTTCTGAGCCACCCTGTGACTCGTGAACATCCTACAGCACTCTCGGATGTCATGAGCCAGTGCATTTCTATTTTTCTCTCGGGAAAGTTTAATTTGCATCTTTATCCCCTGAAACCAAAGTCCTCAGGTGGATGGCTGAGGACACTGTGGCTCTCCTGGCTTGTTTGGGGCCAGTGCAAAAAATGGGTTTGGGGGGCTTGTGGAGGGTTGCATCCCCCAGGCTCTACCTTTTCAACTTGTTGAGGGAGACTGGGAAGAATTGGGGGCTCCAAGATCACTCACACCAGGCAGGACTAGGAATAGCAATATTCCTAGATTTGCATGGCACTTTTAGTTCCAAGTCATGTTCACTCCTATTTTTTCCCCTCACAAAGTCTTAGAGGTGCAGGTAAGCCAAGTTATAGGATTCCCATTTCATAGATGAGTACACTGAGGCTTCAAGAGATCAGTGGCCCATTCACAGCTTAGTGAAACCAATGGGCTTCCCTCTAGTTCAGATGATAAAGAATCCGATCAAGAATCCACCTGCAATGCAGGAGACCTGGGTTCGATCCCTGGGTCTGGAAGAGCCCCTGGAGGAGGGCATGGCAACCCATTCCAGTATTGTTGCCTTGAGAATCCCCATGGACAGAGGAGCCTGGCGGGCTACAGTCCGTGGGGTTGCAAAGTGTCGGACACGACTGAGCAATTAAGCACAGGATAGCACAGATTCAAACCAACAGAGACCCAGAACAACTGGGCCAATCTTAAAGTAAAGTATTTTCCTTTTCTTAAGTTAATGCAAACTTTAGTTTACTAGTTAATTTCCATGAATTCTGTAAGAACAAGGGATTGTTAATGCTTCTCAGTAACAAAGACCTTGTCTTTGTCACCTCCACCTTCACGTGTCAGCTCCTGCATGGTTCCTGGCAGGTGCTCTGTCTATGTTTATTGAATTGGATCAATACCGAGGAAGGAGAAACTCAGAAAATTCCCAGTACTAGGAGATGTTGGGACATTTAGAGGCAAAAGTAGAGTAGTAAGAACTGTTGTAAACATTCATCTATTGAACATATACTATGCCATATTTTTGATATACACATCATCTGTTCAGCAGCCATAGGAAATAAATGTTATTCTCCCAGTTTTGCAGACTTGGAAGGTGAGGTTCAAAAAAAGATGAAAGATCTTACCCAGTAGCTGGTCTGGGATGGAAACGCAAGTCTACAGGACTCCCAACCATGTTCCTAAACCACACGTGCTCTGTCAACTCAGAGGCTACACTGTCATATTGCAGTTCAATGTAACAAGCTTGACAGATTGCTCTGGTCTTACTTAAGGAGTTTCTTTCCCCTCCTGCCCTCCAGGATGTCTCCAGGGTCATTTCACATGTTTGCATAAAAAAATATAGTGCAAGAACAGGAGGCAGAAAAGTGCCAGAAGTTCTGGAGTTAGTGCATTTTGGTTGGAGGCATTTTGGGAATGTTTGGAGGAAGGCTGTCTAAGAGAGCATGAAATGTGAGTGACTAGAAGAAAGAAAAGGGGGTACAAGAGTCCTTCTGGGGGGTTATGAGTTAGATTCCCATTGGATCAGGAGACATTACAATTATTTTTAGCTCATTCAGAAGATTCATCTTTAAATGAAAAATTGCTTGGGACTAAAGCACATAAGTTAATGGGATGTCATGGGAAGGTGAGCCGAGCTGACCTAGAGGTCTTGAGGCAGAGGCTGGGGATGCTGGTGAGGGGATCCTAGCACTGACATGAGGAGGCCTGGACTATCACACCTCTCTGGCTGTGTATCTCTGAGTCTCCCACCCTGACTGAGTTTGGAGCAGCCTCAACACTTTGCTCATGCCTGCCACATGCTGTTCCTCTCCTGCCTTATCAAACATTAGTCAGTCCCCACCTCCCACCCCATCTTAATTATTTGCAATGATCCGTGATAGACACACAAACAACTCTGCAGCTTGAAATCCCCCCATCGGGTAAATATGAAATTGTTCACATTTTTCTTGCAGATTTTTCATGAAGCGAGCTGGTGATGAAATGACTTTCAACGCCTTCCCCATTTTACGCTGGGGATCCTGCCCTTCCCCTTAATGTGTGTGTATCTTCATGCCTCAGCTACATTGAGCATTCTCCTGGCCTGTTTATGTTTATTTTGGAAGTAAAATGTGTTTACAAAATCAGTTAAAAAGTGTTAATGATCAGTTTCTAGAATACTAATGTGAATCCAAATTACTTTCACATGAATCAAGACAAATTAAAAAATGCTATTTGATCATAAACTGTTTTAAATTTGTGTTACAAGTAGCTCAACAAATCTGAATATATCCCTTCTTTTAAAGAGCAGTTTAAAATAAACAATTTGTTGGCATAAAGAAGTTCAGGGCAAAAAATACCCTCCTAGGAGGAAAGAAGTCAAATTGTGAGCATTTACCTGGGGGAAGGTATTGGGGGACGTGCACCCCAACTACCCAGAGGAAAAATATTGTTTGTAATTGTCAGAAATAGGATTGATCAATAAAACTTACATGATTTTCATCTGTCATGTTTGCTATTATTTCTCCTGTGTCACAATGTCTCCTCTGTCACAGTAAAGAATCTGCCGGTGTAGGAGACGCAGGAGACGTGAGGTTGATCCCTGGAGGAGGAAATGGCAACACACTACAATATTCTTGCCAGGAAAAGCCCATGGACAGAGGAGCCTGGAGGGAGCCTGGAAGAGCCCCATGTAGTACATGGGGTCCCAAAGAGTCTGACATGACTGAGCACGCAGCACACACACATGCTCCTGGGTCTCGAACAGGACTTGGCACATTGTAGCACTCAATAATATTTCCAGCGTAAATGAATGAATAAAATCAGCTGTTAAATCATAAGATTTAATCCAGGATTTTTTCTTCTCTGAGTCAATATAAACATTATGAAGTTCATGGCAAAAAAGAATAAAAAATTGAGAGCCATGTCATGGAGAAGCTACCAATTCCATATTCAGATAATATGTCCCCTTCTGGTGCCCCTCTGCCCCATGCAGGTTACCCAGAAAAATTGCTGCTGGCATTTTGGATAGTCTGAGACACAGGGACTATGTACCTTTGCAGAGTCACAACTGCTGTCCATCTGAATTTACCCAGAGGTTTTTTCACTACCCATAACAGAGATGGAGACATGTGAGGTCCCCTTGAGCCACTTCTAGGCTGTTAGAAGGCATCTTTTCCAGGCTCAGATGATTTATGGCAGTGTTCCCAGGGGTTCCTGGAGATCTGGTGAGAAGAAGATGTGAAGGAGTGGAAGATAAAGCAAGACGGGTCTGCCTATTGGAGAGACTTCCACTCTCTGCCCAAGTATTTCCAGCTTGCTTTGCTGTGCATATTGGATTGCAAAGTAAGATTTTGTTTGCTGCAAGTCTTCAGGTGCAATTTAATAAAAAGGAGAGGGAGTGTTTAAGACATTTATCAACGAAGTCAAAGGAACTGGTAAAGGGTGAGGGGAGGGATGCAGACAGAGCTCCCCAAGGAACTGCCTGCCTGCTACTGAGTTAATTATGCATATATTATGTGTACATCTCATGCCTCTGTAGAAACCATACAGCTTCAGATGCTCTAGCTATTTTGCAAACTCTCTACCTTGGAATACGTTTGCATCATAGACTTGTTTCCAGTTCAGAGGGCCATGTAGAAGTGGTGGAAATTTGACTTCCATGTTGCCCAGTGTTTTCAATGAGCTCCTTTTGGGACTACCAAGGGCCCTCTGGCTCTTGGCCCCCAGAGCAGAATCAGACAAGTCCATTCATAAGTAACGTCGAGCGCGCATGAGTCTGTGCCTTAAAGGGACAAATAGTGGCTTCAGAGAGAGAAGGAAGCCAAGGGATTTGCTAGCTAGGAGGAAATGGTGACTGAGAAGCCTGGGGGATGAGGCTTTCTTCCTGAAAGCCTGGAAACTAGGACCCGCTCCCCACCCTCAACTCATCACCTAGACCCAGGCAGGAAAGACCTAGCTGGATGCCAGAGTGACCCAGCTATCCCTCCACAATGCTCTAAGACCAGTGCAACATAAGGGGAAACAGCTTTGGACACATGCTCTCTTGGTTCACAGCCCAGCTCCGTATGGGCCCGTGACCCTGAGGTTCTCTGGTCACCCTTCCGAGCTATGGTTTTCTTCACCTGTAAAAACATGGTAAAGATACCTCCTCCAAGGTATTCCAAAAGTTGAAGTTAAGGTCTGAAAAGTTTTTGACACGTAAAGAAAAGTGAAAGTGCAAGTCGCTCAGTCACGTCCGACTCTTTTCGACCCCATGGACTACACAGTCCATGGAATTCTCCAGGCCAGAATACTGGAGCGCATAGCCATTCACTTCTCCAGGGGATCTTCCCAACCCAGGGATTGAACCCAGGTTTCACGCATTGCAGGTGGATTCTTTAACAGCTGAGCTACCAGGGAATCCCTTCTGACACATAGTGGCTACTCAAAAAATCGTAGCTATTACCATTCTATTCTCACCCTGTTTTGAAAATACTTATTTCAAGTGGAGCCTACTTTTGATGGGGAGACATTTTGGTTTCTAAGTGAAATCTAAACTGTGTTAGTTATATGGGATATGTGCCTTAAAAAAAATGCAGGGAAGAGGGATCAAGAGTGTTGGCAGGAGAGAGTTGAGGGGAAGCCCCATTTGTGAAAATGAGAGAGTTTCTTTCTCTAATTCCCTCTTCCTACTTCACCAAAGAGATTTTTACTTCCAAATAAGTACAAACAAGAAAGGGAAACAGAGTCTGGAAGATATTCATTCACAAATGCTGTCCTATGGTGACAGTTGGGGTGTGGTCTTGAGTTTGTTGTCTTGAGTTGGTCTTTGTGTGTCATTTGCAAAGAGCAATCTTGATTGAGTCACTTTTGACTTTCTTTACCTATAAATTGGAAATAATGATTTCTGCCTCGTGTATATGAGCTTTCTTGTCTGCTGAACTCTCAGAATAATAAGCAAGGGTGATTGCATTACACCAATATGATTTGGCCATAGGTATACATGTGTCCCCTCCATTACAATAATGTAAAATAAACTGTGGAAAATTCTGAAAGAGATGGGAACACCAGAATCTGACCTGTCTCTTGAGAAACCTGTATGCAGATCAGGAAGCAACAGTTAGAACTGGACATAGAACAACAGACTGGTTCCAAATAGGAAAAGGAGTACGTCAAGGCTGTATATTGTTATCCTGCTTATTTAACTTATATGCAGAGTACATCATGAGAAACGCTGGCCAGAAGAAGCACAAGCTAGAATCAAGATTGCTGGGAGAAATATCAATAACCTCAGATATGTAGATGACACCACCCTTATGGCAGAAAGTGAAGAGGAATTAAAGAGTCTCTTGATGAAAGTGAAAGAGGAGAGTGAAAAAGTTGGCTTAAAGCTCAACATTCAGAGAAATAGATGGGGAACAGTGGAAACAGTGTCAGACTTTATTTTTGGGGGCTCCAAAATCACTGCATATGGTGATTGCAGCCATGAAATTAACAGATGCTTACTCCTTGGAAGGAAAGTTATGGCCAACCTAGACAGCATATTGAAAAGCAGAGACATTACTTTGCCAACTAAGGTCCATCTAGTCAAGGCTATGGTTTTTCCAGTAGTCATGTATGGATGTGAGAGTTGAACGGTGAAGAAAGCTGAGCGCTGAAGAATTGATGCTTTTGAACTGTGGTGTTGGAGAAAACTCTTGAGAGTCCCTTGGACTGCAAGGAGATCCAACCAGTCCATCCAAAAGGAGGTCAGTCCTGGGTGTTCACTGGAAGGACTGATGCTGAAACTGAAACTCCAATACTTTGGCCACCTGATGCCACCTGGAAAAGATCCTAATGCTGGAAATTATTGAGGGCAGGAGGAGAAGGGGACGACAGAGGATGATATGGTTGGATGGCATCACCGACTCGATGGACATGGGTTTAGGTAGACTCCAGGGGTTGGTGATGGACAGGGAGGCCTGGCATGCTGTGATTCATAGGGTCGCAAAGAGTTGGACACAACTGAGCAACTGAACTGAACTGAACTGAAAGTAATTATCCTCCAATTAAAATAAATAAATTCAATTTAAAAGAAAAAAGTAAGCAAGGGTCAGGGTGTGGCCATGGAAAGCTGCTATCCCAGGAGGCGAAACTATAGAAAATATAAAGGAAACAGTTCACCCCTGCTTCTTCCCACACATACTCTCTTTCTGTCTGAAGTTGTTAGGAGGGACTTCCCGGGTGGTCCAGTGGCTAAGACTCCACGTTCCCAATGCAGGGGGCCCAGGTTTGATCCTGGTCAGAGAACTAGATCCCACATGTTGCAACTAAGACTCAGCACAGGCAAATACATAAGGAAAAATAAGGTTGTCAGGAAGCTGTAGCTTTCATTTTTCTCAGAAATGAAAGTCACCCTAAGGCAAAGGGAATGTGTTTGCATTGAGATGGTCCAGTAGGAGCCCCTCCATCAGGAATGGCTGACTCACCACATCCCCTAATGGTACTGCCATGGATTTAATCATGTCTAAACTCTGAGGGTCTGTTGACTGGTTACAAGTTGCTGACAAGTGAATGCTTGGTCCTCAGCTGTATATATTTACTGTACCATATAAATAATAAACACTAATAACTCACTTCATCCCTCACAGTTTCTCCATCCATTTCCTGGCCATTTCTGGACCTTTCATCACATACCAGATTGTCTGGCTGACTTTTATTGCTGGCTGCCCATGCAGGGCAAGAAATCACTGTTGTCTCATAAATAGCTAGCATCATGTTTGTTTTTTTTTTCCCTCTCATTGAAAAGTTACTGCAATTCAACTTAAATTTCCAACAATCAAAAAGTATTTAAATAAATCATCCTCCATCCATTTGATGAAATTACACAACCATTAAGAATCATGATTTTTGAAAGCTATTCAACAATGGGGGGAGGGAAGAATATATCATGTTAAGTGAAAAAAGCAATGCAGACAATCATATATCCAGCCTAATCCAGTTGTGCCCATGCATTTCTATGTATTTATGAGTGCATTAAAGAGATGAAAAGAAAATGCTAGAAATGTTATTTTTGAGTGGAATGGTTCTGGTGATTTTTATTTCTTGCATTTTAAAATTTTTCACAGGGCACTTTTAGAATGTGAAAATAAAGGGTCATTCTTTATGTAAAATTCTATTTTTAAATAACATTTTAATGAACTTATTTTAAATTCATTTATTTAATATATTTCTTTATTTAAATTTATATATTTAAATGAATTTATTCTTTGTTTAAAAATTTCAAGTTATTATATGAATACACATAATAATACAAATACTAGCATGGATGTCTGTTTGACAGGCAGTTGCCAAATAGGGATGAGATCTGAGGGATGGGTACTTGGCAGCTTCCATGAAATCAGGGTGATAAGGCTGACTCTTGTTTAGAAGCTCCTATTCAAGGTCTTTGTTTTGTTTCCACTCCCCTCAAATATGAAAAATTCTATTCACATACATACACAGCCTTACATATACAGACATATGAAGTGTATTTTCTGTGCTCAGATTTACATCCACCTAAGACATTATCCAATGAAAGCTCCATCAGTCACAGAAACTATTGCTGGGGAGGAGGGGAAATTTTACTTAGCTAATTTTTAAACAAATCTCAAACATTCCCCACATGTCCTGAAGCCTCGAGGGAGAATAATCAAGTCAAGCCCCATTGACTAGAAGAATAGTGAAGTGTGGAAAATGATTTCTCAGCGCTCCACGAGACCACAGCTCCATTTAAATAACATGTTCATTATTCAGATGCTCAGGCTTCTTACGGAGGCTGCTGTCCTGCCCCGGGGTTGCCCCAGCTTGCAGGGCTCTGCAGCATCCTGGGCTAGCCTCTCCCTTGTCCACATCACAGTGCAGTTTCAGGCACCACTGCTGGTCACAGCAAAGAGAGGTTTTAAGTAGTTAGCTATTGTTTTAATTTTACAGACGAGAAGACTGAGTCTCTGATGAATGGTGTCCCTTTTCAGGGTCACAGAGCCAGCCAGGTCCTCTCGCTCCAAGACCACTGCCATTTCTAATTTCTGAAAATCTCTCACATGCCAAAACTTTCCTCCATTGGTTCACTGTTAGAAGATGTGATTCTGACCAGCTAGACTATGTTAAGATGGATCTTTAAAACCAGACCGCAAACAAACAAAGACAATAAGAACAACAAGACCAGGAGACAAATTGCTGGGGGAAATTAAATAAAATATACAGACAGACAGCATTTTCTGATTGGGGCAACTTATTTTGAGTACAACATAACTTCTTGTACAATCAATGTGGAACAAGGTTTAGTGGCAGAGTAAAAAAGAAAACATCAGAAATGAACAGAAAGCTAATTTTTTATTGAGTGCCCACTGCATGCTATGCCCTATTCTAAGCACTCTACATGTTTCAACTCATTTCATCCTTGCAACAATCCTATGATGCAGGCAGTATTACTATCCTCATTTTACAGATGAAAAATCTGAATAACAAGGTCACATAGTCAAACCTGAGAAGATGGAAAAGGAGCTTCGAGCTGTCTAAATGTGAAACGGGGAAAGGCAGATAGAGCTGAGTTTAAACCTCAGCTCAGCCACTTGCTAGCTCTGTGACCTTGGACAATAAACTTAACCTCTCTGAGCTTCAGAGCGCTTATTTGTTATAGAGAGATCGTGAAATCTGGCTCATGGACTTGCTGTAAGGGTTTGATGGAATAACGCGGGTAAAATTTTAGTAGCACCTGAGCACTTAGTGAATGCTCAGTGAATTGCAGTGTGTTTTGGTCTCTTCTTCCACCTCTCCCTCTTCACCTCTCATTCTGCTTTGCTGATTCTGCTGATGGTTTTCCACAAGGAAGTAGGCTCATTCATTTCTTCAATAAACGTCTCAGTGCCAGGCACTCTTCTGGATGCTGGGGACAGACTGAGCACAAGACCAACACAGACCCTCCTAGACACTCACAGCCCCCCAAGGCAACCACCAGCGGGAGGACCCCAGGGGCTGGCACCTTTGGATGGGGTGGGTCTGCTTCACTCTTCCTTTTACCTGTCTACTTCCAAACAGCATTTGAGTTTATGACCGTCATCTAAGGTGACATCAATCAAAAATTTTCAATGACTATGGACGCTATTGGGTTTACCTTTAGTTGGGCTTTAGTTGCAAAGCTCAGAACTACCAAGGCTTATATTCATCCTTTGCTGAGGATGCTGGAGCCCCCAAACAAACACAAGGCTATCCCAAAAGACTAATAAATTAACTGGCTGTAATTAACTATTTTATTAATTTATTCATAAATCACCTGTCTAACATTCATCCAACTGCGTTAGAAGGGGACTTACCATCTAATCAGAGGTTAGCAAACGGGGTTCATCTGATGAGTTAAGCCTGATCAGAAGGCTGGAGCTGTCTGTGTTGAGAAGGATTCTGAGGCCAAGACTAGGCTCAGTAAAGCCATGATGGATTCATGATGTCTGCCATAGACAAAGAAAGAAGTGGTGGCTTCTTATTTGCTTCCCTAATAGTACAACCATCACCTTATTCAAATGAGTAAACTGATTTGCACAAGGTCACACAACTAGCTGGCACTAGAGCAAGATCTAGACCTCAGGTCTCCTGGTTACAACAGGGAACCCATTCTCTGACTCAGGTACCACCCTCATTCTCTTCCTTTGTGCTGGCAGAGCAGGAAGCCTGGTTCCCAGGACCAGCAGACTTCATGCCTTGTAGGACAGCAATACCGTCCACGCAGAAAGTGCTAAAGAAACAGGGGTAGTGCTTCAGTTATCTAAGGCTGTGTAACAAAGAACTCCAAACACAATGGCTTAAAATCATTCATTATTATCATGATTCTGTGAGCTAACTGGACTCAGCCTGGTGGTTCTCCTGCTGGTCCGGCTTGGGGATTGCTCATGCAGCTGCCATCAGATGGCAAATGGGGCTGGAGTTCTGTGGAGACTCAGCTGGGCGGGAACGACTTTCTCACTCACACATCCGGCACCTTGTTGCCCTTCTTGTGGGTTCTCTTTCCATGAGAAGACATCCTCGGGGGCCTCTCCGGATGGACCCTCTCCAGCAGGGTAACTGGACTTCTTACACGGTAAGAGCATACAAGTGGAAGCTGCCAAGCTTTCTTAAAGCCAGAAATTAGCACAGGGCCATTCCCAGCACATCTTATTGATAGAAGTGAGTCACAGGACCAATTCAGGTTCCAGGGAGGGGTGAGAGAGAACTCACAAGGGTACAAACACCCAGTCCCCTGGTCACAGGGGCAAGCTTGGGAGACAAGGCAACACCAGAATGAAAACAACAGAAATCCAGCCTGGATCTCAGTTGCTCTATCAGGGAGCAGGCCACCCAACACAGTTCCTTCAGGATGCTGACTTCTGTCTCCAGAGAGTGATCCAGAGGCGACAAAGTTCATCTGTGAGCAATGCCTGTTTCCTTCCTCTGCCTTTTCTCCCCCTCTCCTCCCACACTTCCCTGAGATGTTATTTCTTCTTTGCCTTGTGGTGAAATTTGAAGGATGGAAGTCTAACTGGCAATCAGACAGACAGTGGCATTGGACCCGGCCCTTCATCATGTTGAAAATCATTGTGACAGTCTAAGGGAGACTGTGTGGGATTGTTTGTAATTGATGGACAACTCCTTTTGCCAAAAGAAGCAGGCCCTTCCATCTGCACAAAATGGTGTGCTTGCTCCTGGTCCCCTTCCTCTCCAGGGCTCATCAGGTCTTGAAGCCTTTTTTCTCCTTCCTAAGAAATATCCAAATTAAAAAAAAAAAGTGATCATGAATAGTGTTGGAAAGAGATTAGATTATAATTACAAGTTCTTCAAAATCAACTTTCTTGATCTTCCAGGACAGTGAGACTTAAAAAAAAAAAAGTTAACTAAGCAAATCAAAGCAACAGCATCAGGACATTTAGAAAACACTTTTGCTCCATTCATAGATTTGAACCTAAGCAAATCTACTATTTTTAGCACAAGGAATAGTTAAATCTCTTGTGTTCATCCTATATTTGAAATATTCACAGGTGTATTGTTATCAGAAGTGTGCTGGGAGTGACTTTAATAAAGAGAAAGGTGTTTGGATTCTAAGTCTTCTGTTTTTACCACGTCTTTTTCAAACTTGAGCAGGTCAATGAGAGAAACGTACTGCCCTCTGTTGGACAGAGTCAGCAAAGTCGTCCCAGAACCTTCAGGAGAAAGGCACCGTTGTGGGGGCAGTCTGAGGCAGCCCAGGGCAACCCAGGGCTTTCATTTAGAGCAGCCCAGGTAAAGTAGAAGTTAAAACGTTAGACATGTCCACAGAATGAGATTTGCGTTTCTGTACTATATCTGGCTATGGCTTTTCTGTTTTAACAAAGAGGAAAATGTCAAAATTTGTAAAATACAGGTTTGGGGGAAAGATAAGAGTCAATAAATTTGTTAAACTGGAGAAGCCCTGGAGGAGGGCATGGCACCCCAGTCCAGTATTCTTGCCTGGAGAATCCCACGGGTAGAGGAGCCTGGTGGGCTAAAGTCCATGTGATTGCAAAGAGTGGGACATGGCTGAAGTGACTGAGGAGCAGCAAATTGGAGAACTGAGAATAGAATTAAGCTCACTCAACACAGAAACAACCCAGCCCACCTCACTAAGATGCTGTGTCCTGTGATGATATTACTTTGCTGAGTTTTAGTGAATCAATCAAACTTCTATGCTTTCCTTCAGCAATATGATAATTTACTATACTGAAATGATGCTCTCCTCTACAAATACCCATGACTATTATTGTTTTCTACTGCCCAGGTCACGCATAGAATGTAAAGAAAAGCAAACCTGGGCTTTGCCTCTTCTGGAGGAACAATCAGCTAGAGAACTTTTGAGATTTCAACTCAAGGGAAGAGAAGAGGCTATTTTTGCTTACACACAGGCAGCCAGAGCTGCTCAGAGCAATACAGATATGGCTATGTTCTACTTTTTCTTCCTTTCAAAATTAGAGCACCATTTTCCCAAACCCTTGTTACTGTTTGGCAACTGTGTTTGGCAATTTGCTTTAAAAATATTTTTGAGAGGAATGGAATTAGATAAAAGAGTGTGAGTGAGGGAAAGGATTACAGAAGAGAAATTTTTCAGTGTGTGAAGGATCTTGACATTTAATAAAGTTGGGAATTGAGATAAAAAGGTAATTCATCATTTTGACTCAGTACAGTCTAATTCTAAGAATCTACCCACAGAAAAACTCACAGAAATACCCAAATTTAGATACAAAGAGTCCACTGCAGCATTGCTGTGATGAAAACAAAGGAGAAACAACCAAAATATCTTGAATGGGGAGCTGGTAAATGACATGGAATTTACATGGTGGAATACTATGCACCCACTAAAACAGCAAGGAAGTTCTCTCTGGGCTGATGTGAAAATATTACCATGATAGGATAAGTTATATTAACTTTGTGAATAACACAAGTTGCAGAACAGAAGTACTGTCTGTTTCTCATTTTTGTAAGTAAAATTATATTGTTATTGTAGTTTATTGCTTAAAAATAAACCTGGAAGAGTAGACACCAATCTATTAACAAAGAAAATCTCCAGGGGTTGGGATTATAAATGGTTGTTACTTCTTAATCAACCCATATGGTTGGGCATTTTTTACCATTGACATGTGGCTAACTTTTGCTATCAGAAAATACAGTTAATTTTCAAAAACCTGGATAGGTAGGTTTTCCTTTTGACAGACGACTGTCAGAAGCTACCCATTCATATGTAGGAAGTACTTTATGTTAGTGCTCTAATGATAGAGTTAAATTGCTCAAGCAAATCACAAAAAGAAAAATCAAATGAAATACAAGATGTAAATACTTGTTGTTGACATATAACAGGTGCTCAATAAATGTTTGCTAAATACTGGAATAAATGAATGAATGCAGAACAGTTTTCTATTGTGCACTTTTTATTTGCTACCTGTTTTTTAAATTATCTATAATCAAATGTGTTCCTTGTGAATAATATCTCCAATAGATTTCTCTATTTACGGAATTCACTTTTTTTCTCTTATACATCTTCAGAAACTAAAATGCTCATGCGGGGGGAGGGGAATGGGCCATAGGAAAAAAAAAAAAACAAGGTTTTGACATGAGGGAAAAGGGATTTTCACAAACCACCAAAGTGCTACTTCTCTTGGAAGAAGTGCACCCTGGATTTTTTCCAGCTGAATTCTGCAACAAAACCCAAGGAAAATGAACATTAATCTTTTATGAACTAAGCCCCCGAAAGAACAGGCTTTGAGCTCAACCCTAATTAGGTTGCATCTCAATACAGAGAATCCTTAACGAATAAGGACACATAACAACACCGGCAAGCTCTCTGCTGGGACTGGCTTAGCAATGAAGGGGCCGCCCAGGCCACTCTCAACTGCCCTCGTGCATTAGGGATAGCCGACTTTACCTGGAAAACGCATGGTCATCTTGGATAGGAAGCAAATGGAATTTCCTCTAACTGAAATTCTTGGCCACCTGGCTACCTCCATGGCCATCTGGGGGTCTGTGGATAAATGAGAAGAGAAAGGGCAAGAAGCAGGGTTTGTAGTGTGAGTTCAGCAAGTCAGGAAGGTTTCTTTGCGCCCAGCAGAGCAGCCCACATTGGCTGTGCTCAGAAACGAGATAACCTACAGACATGTTATGTACTTGGGTGGGAGGCAGAACGCAGTGGAGTCTTAGAAACCTGAGTTCAAATCCCAGTGCGGCCCCTTTCTCCTCCTGAGGCCTAGAACAGGTTACCTCACCTCTCTGAGCCATTGTTTCCTCATCTGTGAAATGGGAATCAATGTACAGAATGGTTGGGAGGATTAAATGAAATGAACTCATCAGCTCTCAGCTTGCTAGTTACTAAGACAGACCTTATTTTTCCAACCACAGCCTCCCCCACCCCATTCTATTCTACAGCTTCCCCATTATTTCTGAAAAACCACAGTGTAAGGTAAATGTAAAGATCCCCACACCACAGTCAAGGAACCCGGAAGTCTGCGACGTGAGGTCCTTTGGCCAAAGTGAGAGAACAAGGGAATGGCAAGGCTAAGATTTCTGCTCAAGTCCTCCAGGTGGCGCTAATGGTGAAGAACCCACCTGCCAGTGCGGGAGACAAGAGACGCGGGTTTGATCCCTGGGTCAGGAAGATCCCCTGGAGCAGGGCACAGCAGCCCACCCCAGTACTCTTGCCTGCAGAGTCCCATGGACAGGGAGGTTGGCGGGCTGCAGTTCACGGGTCTCCTAGAGTCGGACACGACTGAAGCGGCTTAGCACTCACACATTGCCTATCCCAGATCACAAGCTGAACGGAGGAATGTGACTCCGGCTGTTCCAGCTGTCAGAGACAAAGGTATTACTGCTGTTTGACATCCAGAGAACTCCGGATCCCAGGAGCCCATGCATGTTCCGAGGTCACCAGAGAGAGGCCTCAAGATGGGCTGAGACTGGGCTGTTTGAATGGAGAGGTCAAGATTCCCCATCCCATGAAGCCAATAGTTATGGTTCCAATATCCTCCCCAGTCTTCCTTAGGAGCCGTTGCCTCTCCACCCACCCTGCCAGACCTTAGCTGCCCCTACAGTGGACATGGGCTTCCTCATCAATCCCCTGATGGCATTTATTTGGCTTATAATAAACAATAAACCCCTTGCTGCCAACATTGCTGTCCCACATTAGTCCAGCATCTCTCTGCTGCCCAAGAATGCCCGATCCGATTACCGTAATTAACTGGTACCTTGCTAGGAAGCTGAGCCAAAATCAGAACTCTTGGGTGAAGAAGGTTTGCCAAGGGTTACAATGCATGAGAATTGGAGTGGATAGAACTTGGCACTTGAAACCTCTTCCCTTCACGTAGAACTTACTCTAGAAACTCATTAACTCTAAGAGTGTAGTAACATTTCCGGAAGAAGCTGGGGACTGGGAATCCATTTGGATTTTTACAATCCTGTTCTTTCAACTGCCAGCCCCATAGTGTTTTCCCCTACTCTTCTTATTGTCAAAATTTGTTACATTACGTACTGTGTCTGCTAGGTCACTTCAGTTATGTCTGACTCTTTGGGGTGCTATGGACTGTAGCCCACCAGGCTCCTCTGTCCATGAGATTCTGCAGGCGAGAATCCTGGAGTGCATTGCCATGCCCTCAACCAGGGGACCTTCCTGACCCAGAGATCGAAGCTCCATCTCCTGTGGCTCCTGAACTGGAGGTAGATTCGTTACTGTTGAGCCACCAGGGGAAGCCCACATTATGTAATACTACGACTATTTACTGTAAGGTATTTTCATTATATTCCTGTTAGCTAATGTTCATTGTGCATCTACTGTATCCAACACTGTTCTAAATATTTTACACCCTACATCTTATCTAAGCCTCACAAACAATTTGGAAAAGGGTAATAGTATATTTATCTCTATTTTGTGGATGTGGACAGTAAGCTCAGAGCATTGACCATTTTGTGTGTTCCTTGTATGAGAGCCTCTGGACTAAGCACATTGGTGATCTAGAAGGTGAGAGATGACATGCAGCCAGGAGAATCAATGTGAGAAGGTGAGAACAGAACTGGTTGGAGAAGAACAGGAGGGAATATGGGAGATAAGTTTTCAAGGCAGAGGGAATAGCATGAGAGACAGCTCAGAGACAGGGAAGTACACACATCAATGAGTACTACAGTGCCTGGCATGTAGAAATTCCATGAACTGCTTGTTAAATTGCTGGCTTGATCTTGGCAAATGGGTCTTGCTCAGATGACAACACGCAATCTAGAAGTAGCTGCATGAGGGGAAGAAAGGGGCAAAAGCCCCGGCTGTATGTGCCAGACACTCGTCTAATTTTCCAAACAATCCAGTGAAGGAGCTTTCATGTCTCCACTTTACAGGCAAGAAAACAGAGTCTCAGAGAAGTGGCTTGTCTAAGAAAGGTCAAAAGGTTAGAAAGCGATAGAATGTGTATTCAAACCCAGCTCTGTCTGGTTCCATGGCCCTTGATCCATCCTCCACGCCAGGCTGAAGGAGGGCCTGCCTCTCACTGCTGGCTTTCAGGAGCTCCTTTCTGGGCGGGCATGGAGTCTGGCACAGACCAGCCTTGATTGGTGACACCGTCCCCTTTAAGAAGCAAAGGATTTCCACCCTCTTGGCATTTTCTGCATGAGATGCAGCAGTGTCAAGGCTCTGGGCACCCCTCATCATGAGGGGGAAGGCTACAAGATGCCTTTGGGCATGAGAGGGAGCACCCAGCTTGGAAGCGCAGCTGAAATCAGCAGGGGAAGCTGTGTGATGGCAAGCGAAGCCCCAGATGGGGCCTCCAATGAGATCACCCCCAGCCTCCCCGGCTGCCAAGGCAACAGCTGCTCCCAACATATTGGCCGGCGAATATTTCAGATCCACACCCCCAAATCCAGATGTGTTTGTGTCATGAACTCTATATACTCTGCTAGAAATTACTGAGGTCTGGAAAAGGAAATTAAGTACTCATTCAGGCACACATGGACCAGTGACCTGAAATATTCTGTGCACGGCCAAGGTTTGGGGTACTCACATTTGGGACCCTGAATACCAGCTTCCACCCATCTATTGGCCCACCTTACCCTCACCAGAGGTCATATGTAAAGTGATTGATGTTTGCTTTCAACTGGGTGCCAGTGAAAAGTTTATGAACATGGAAATTGGCCTTTGTACAATGGCCAGACCCTGCTTTGTTTTAATTATTAGCAGCTTGGTTGGAACATCAGTGCAGCCCTGCACTTCCAACAACAGAGAAATCATGGATCAAGTCAACTTAAGGAGCACTGCTTTTCAGCCCTGGCTACACATACGTGTCACTTGAGGAGCTTTGAAAATGCCAGTGATTCAGCACCAGTGTGAAGGTCTGGACTTGAGGCCCCAGAATCTGTTTTTTCCCAGCTGATTTCATGCCACAGCTAATGCTGAGAACCTCTACTGTGCAATATAGCCTCCTGGATGGCTACAAGGTGATCAAAAACAGGGTGGGGAGATGGCAGTAGGGAGGTGTAGGGGTCAAAGGCATTACCTTTACCTCAGACAGCAGCAGGTAACTCTCAACTTTTTCACAGACTAACATGTCACTCTGGAACATCTGTATGAGCCTGTCTCTGCATCTTTCAGTGGGGATAATGATATTAATACTCGATTGGGCTTGCGTGCATGCAGGCTCAGTCCTATCTGGCTCTTTGTGATCCCATTGACTGTAGCCCACCAGGCTTCTCTGTCCATGGGATTCTCCAGGCAAAAATACTGGAATGGGTTGCCATTTCCTCCTCCAGGGATCTTCCCATCCCAGGAATCGAACTCACCATCTCCTGTGTCTCCTGCATTGCAGGCAGATTCTTAACCATTAGTGCCACCTAAGAAGCCTCTGATTGGGCTTAAGAATGATTAAATATGAAAATTTTGGTGTAAAGTGCTCTGCACATACCTCACAGGTTGTAGGGATTCAACTCATGGGAACTATTACTGTGGGGCTTCCCAGGTACCGCTAGTGGTAGAAAACTCGCCTGCCAATGCAGGAGACATAAGAGACATGGGTTTGATCTCTGGGTCAGGAAGAGCCCCTGGAGGAGGGCATGGCAACCCATTCCAGTATTCTTGCGTGGAGAATCCCATGGACAGAGGAGCCTGATGAGCTGCGGTTCACAGGGTCACAGAGAGCTGCACATGACTGAAGGGACTTCACATGCGTGCAACCATTACTCGTACTGCCACTAGAGGAGAGTGTCTGAAAACCACAGTCCTGGAGAAGGCTGCTCCATGGGAGGGTGGTCACATTTCTGAAAACACAGAAAGGAAGAGCTGAGAGAAACCCGAATTAATCACCACAAGCTCACCCTGAACTTTCTGCTCACCTTAAGCAATGTCTCAAACACTAATTTATGAAAGTTGTAAGTGGCAGGACCTTGAAGCTGTCTCCATCCCTTTCCTGGCATCCTGGGAGAAGCTGAAATCCCGTAAGTTCTCTAAAAAGTCACTTCTGGCAACACTCACCACTCCCTAATTGGCCATGCTAAACATAATCCCTGATGCCCCCCAAATGAGCTCTTATCTGATTGCAGCTTGGTAAATATTATGAAAGTTGTGGTTTTATTACCACAAAAATATCAATGCTAACTTTCTCATTTATGTAAGAAGTAGCCAGAAAATCTCAGTGGTGAGAGCTCGAAAGCAATTACATCCTTATTATTTAGAAGTTTGGCCAGATGTCAAGGGAGTTTATAGCCAAACCACTACTTTGGTGGTGTTTTGTCCCCCAGAGTAATCCAAAAATTAATGTACCAGAAGGAAATAATATGTTTTTCATAGTACACTGTGAGAGCGAGGCTTTGCTCTTAGAAGTTCCATGGACATTCCTTTATCAATATTGAGGAATAGTGCACTAGGGAGTACCTTTTGACTTAGGGTAATATCTTTGGTCAATGATATTCCTGAAATGGCAGGAAGTTCAGAAAAAAATTGGGAAGATACTCTATGTCCCTATATGGGTGTGTATATTTAGAGAGAGGGAAACGATACAGCCTCAGATAAATAGAAGTATAAATAAACATAAATCCATACCAAAAATTAATTAAAATGCTGATATCAAAAAGAATAAATTACTCCAAAACTCACCACAGCAGCCTTCTATTGTATAGTTGTATAAAACCTCTGGGAGACAGAAGAGAGTCTAGTCTGTTCAAGTCCACTTTGACGTACCTGGTGGACTGAGCCCAGTAGAGAAGGACTGACTAGGTGGTTCTGGAAATAAAACAGGTGATAGTAATTTCCAGAATCCATGGGAACCCCAGTACATTGGACAAGATCTCTCTTGCCCGCAAAGATGACCTTTTGATCAGCAAGGCCAGAGGCTTGGTGGGATTTCAGCTAAGCTCAAGCAGCTTGACTTGCTTTTCTCACATCAGCTGGGTCATTTGTCCACAATCTGTCAGATGCACATTTGATATAGACCAACGGAGGCGTTCTTCAAAGATTTATTTTGTATTTTCAAATATTTGACAAGCTACTTCAAAACAATGCTGTACACAAGAGATGTCCACACCTTTCTTTTTCTTAATAATGAAGTGTTGCAAACCAAAATCTAAGAGCTTACTGTTAAAAAAATATAGGCCTTTAAAGCATTAATATTAAATGGTGTTCATCAAGTAGAAGTACTTCATAGACTAGCATAGTTTATTCTCTCCCCCTCTTTTTCTCTTGCTTTTTAACCTAGTATATAGAATATTTTCCCATTTATATTGAAATCTACATAGTTTCAGTATATCTACATTTGCTTAAAAGTTCTAGAAAAATGATATGAACCAGTCTTCAAAGAAATCTTCATCATGGAGAGATTTTCATTTACTTCATACTGCTTAATTTTTTGCAGTGTACAATACATTTTCAAAAATAATTTTTGGATAGCTGAAAATTTTAAAAGAACAAAATGAAAAAGAATTTTTCATGTGTAGTCTTCCATTCCGTCAGCTAAGGAACCACGAAGAAGACTAAAGAAAACAAACCCAGAAAGATCATATCGGGTAGCAGGCTTTTCTGTTTCAGCACTAGTTCTCCTTTTTGATCAAGTGCTGCTATGTTTAACAGAAGTCCATTTCATGAATCTACATGAAAAACTCAGGCTCAAGACCCTTCTCAGTTTACAGTCACTGTGGATGGAAGAAGAGAGATCACTAACTCAGTCTGTGGCTTGATAAGAGTCCATCTGTGCTTGCTCAGTCATGTCCTTGTGGGCGGTGTGGCCCCATGGATGGTAGCCCACCAGGCTCCTCTGTCCATGAGATTCTCCAGGCAAGAATACTGGAGTGGGTTGCCATTTCCTCCTCCAGGGGATCATTCTGACCCAAGGATCAAACCTGAGTCTCTTGCATCTCCAGCATTGCCAGGGAGACTCTTTCACTGTGCCATGTAGGAAGTTCTTAATACAGCCATCAAAGAGCTAATTGATCAAGCAAGCCAAGATTCTCCTAAAAGAATGTTCCCCTTCTGCTTCCTGGAGCATCTAGAGGTCTCTGGAATATCCTGGGCATTTTAATAAGAGCTGTCACATTAAACACCAAGTTCCAAATACTGTGATAGGCTATGTGCATCACCTTTTATCTTCACAAAACCTTCAGAAGTAGAGATGATCCCTCCCATGTTACAGAGGAAGAGACTGAGACCCACAGTGCTTAAGCAACTTGCCTAAAGTCACAAGCTAGCAATTGACAGAGCCTGTACCTTCATCTCCACCTGGCTACCTCCATTTTCTAATTTCTAGGATGCAGGAAAGTGAAATGTTATCCATTTAATGACCATGGAAAGCTAATATCCCTCTAAAAGTCTTCAAGGTACCCCAAGACTTACTTATTCACCTTCAGTATTTGTCCCATCATTAATTTTTCCCCCTGGTTTGTTATAGATTGCTGTAGCAATCAAGATGCATGTATCCTACTGTTCTCTGATATTTAGATATTACAAGCCTTGGAGAGTTTTTAAACAAGGCAGCAAAATCCTTGAACAAATGAGTTCATTTCAGGAGGAAAAAGAATCTGTTGGCAAGGAATAAACTATAACTTGTCAAAGGCATTCATAATATTTTTTGTTAAATTCATGTTTTCCTTTGTCAGCCAATAGCTGAGCATTAAGCCTTTTGTAACATCCATTTTGGTGATTCACTAGCAATATCATTATAATATAATATCCTCTTTGCAATAAAGAATAATTTACAGATCTGGGGATAAAGATTTTAATGATGGTGTTTATAGGATATTGGCTGAAGTTTTTTTCTGGGTTAGATTCTTAAATCCTTTTAATAAAGTAAAATCAAAGGATTATGAAGTAAGCATTTTCATTCTCTCTTGAACACCACTATTCCCCTCCCCATTGTGTGCAGTGTAGTGGTTGGGGAGTTGATTCTGGCTCTAGCGTTTGATTCTGAACAGTCCAAGTCAACTGCCAGGGGAACCCTTTGCCCTCTAGCTTAGGAGCTGTCATCTAACGTAATAAGATCATGGCATTCTCCTGGCCTCAAGGACCAGTACAAGAATAGACATAGAGTCTCATTGGAGCCAGTAAGTTATATAGGCATCCAGGAAAAGTGTGTCCTTGCTTTTAGGAGGTGGCTGCAGGAAGGCCAGTCTCTGTGTGTGGATGTTGCCCTGCTTGGAGTTCAAGGCCCGGAATGACTGCTCCTACATCAACACACATTTCTTATTGCGGAAGCCACTTCGAGTTTTTAATCACTGTAACCTAAGCATCCTACACTAGTCAGCTCAGGCTGCCATAACAAAGTACCATAGACTGGGTGGCTTGAATGACAGAAATTAATTTTTTCACAGTTCTGGAGGCTGAGAAGTCCAAGATCAAGGTGCTGGCTGATTCAGCTCCGGGTGAGGGCTCTTTTCCTGCCTTACAGATGGCTGCCTTCTCATCCCCACATGGCAGAGAGTGGAGGGGCAAAGGTGTAGCATGCTCTCAGGGGTCTCCTCTTCTAAGAGTTCTAATCCCATCATAAGAGTCCCCATTTTTATGACCTCATGTAACCTTAATTACTCCCCACAGGCTCCATCTCCACATACAATCACACTGAGGGTTAGGACTTTGAAGTATGAATGGAGGAGTGGAGACAAAAATTTTAGTCTATAACACATCCTAAACAATACCAGTCACAGCCATTTCTTTGACCTAATTCCCACATTATTGTGATAGTGTCTCAAAAGGTTTCAATAGAGCCTTCTCTTCCAAGGTAAGACCATCATCAACCATTCTACTCCATGAACTAGGAAACAAACCCAAATTCTAAAGAGCAGATAACCTAAAACTTGCCCAGAAATATGACCCCACTTAGCTTTCAGCTTTCTTGTTTTCTGCATAAGAATGTCTAACTTCCAGTCATCCAATATATTCAAATAGTTTCTAAAATATTGCCAACCCACTCAGAAGAGTATATGCATCCATCTCTGCTGATATAGCTGAGATTAAATTGAGGTCCAAAGTCACACAACCTCCTACCCTGAGCCTGTTGATGGAAAAGAATTCTAATCCTGAAATTTTGCTTCAGGGGGCACACATAAGTCAATTTTGTCTTTGTAGCACTTGATAGGGTTATCAGCCATAAAGGTATCTCCCTTTCTTTTATTTGGCAGTATGCATGGATCCAGGCAGAATCCTTGTCTCCAGGTTTTCTGCAGGTCAATGTAACCACATGACAAAATTCTTCCCAGTGGGATGTAAGGAGAAGTGATATGTGCAACATTCAGATCAATCTTTACAAGGATGCTGTTTAAGTCTTCATAATTGTTCAATCTGAGTGAAGTAGATGCAAAAAGGCAAAATGGCTGTTTGAGGAGGCCTTACAAATAGCTGAAAATAGAAGAGAAGCAAAAGGCAAAAGAGAAAAGGAAAGATATACCCATCTCAATGTAGAGTTCCAAAGAAAAGCAAGGAGAGATAAGAAAGCCTTTCTAAGTGATCAAGGCAAAGAAATAGAGAAAAACAATAGAATGGGAAATACTAGAGAACTCTTCAACTTTTTAACTCTCCTGTTAAAAAGTAGAGATATTACTTTGCTGACAAAGGCCCATCTAGTCAAAGCTATATTTTTTTTTTCCGGTAGTCGTGTGTGGATTAAAGAAGGCTGAGGACTGAAGAACTGATGCTTTTAAACTGTGATGCTGGAGACTCTTGAGAGTCCCTTGGATTGCAAGTTAATCAAACCAGTCAATCCCAAAGGAAATCAATTGTGAATATTCATTGAAAGGACTGATGCCAAAGCTGAAGCTCCAATACTTTGGCCACCTGATGCGAAGAGCTAACTCTTTGGAAAAGACCCTGATGCTGGGAAAGACTGAAGGCAGGAGGAGAAGGGGACGACAGAGGATGAGGTAGTTGGATGGCATCATCGACTCAATGGACATGAGTTTGAGCAAGCTCTGGGAGATGGTGAAGGACAGGGGAGCCTGGCATGCTGCAGTCCATGGGGTCACAAAGAGTCAGACTGAGTGACTAAACAATATACAGTTAAGTTTTTCTACTTTATGTTTGAAATTTTTCAAAACTAATTTTTTTAAAGGAAATTGTTTATCTTCCACATCTTTCTCTGCCTTGTTGGTGGGATGGAGAGGTGGCACTGAGCTAGCTTTGATGCCTTGGCCCAGGGAGAGACCCTAGGGGGTGGTGAAGCAACCAGAGAGAAGAGACCTTGGCCCCTGGGACACCTTGAGAGCACAGCCACCTCCTGAACCAACAACTGGCTTCAAATCCTGCAGAAGAGACAAAAATTTCCAAAATATTAATACTTTCGGGAATTCCCAAGCAGTGCTAGTGGTAAAGAACCCAGATGCAAATGCAGGAGACTGTAAGAGATACAGGCTCAACCCCTGGGTCGGGAAGATCCCCTGGAGGAGGGCATAGCAATCCACTCCGGTATTCTTGCCTGGAGAATCTCATGAGGTGGGCAGGATCACAAAAGGTCGGACACTACTGAAAACAACTTAGCTCACACAATACTTTCTATTTTTAAATGACACTGTTACTTAGGTCTCTATTAAAGCTGAAAGATGATTATCCTAACTAATCATTCTTCAAGCCTCACCCGCCCAGTAGCACATATCAAATTTCCTTGGAAATAACATACAAATATCTTTTGTCCCCATTTACTGCTGCAGGATTGTGCCGATAGGATCCCTGAGACACCCCAGAAGCGTCATACATGTGAACAAGCAAATAGGTCAGCTCCCCTGTCAGTCACCGCACGTCATCGGCCACTGCTTCCTGGCCCCCCCAGCTCCTTCCACTGGAAAGGGCTCCCTCTGGCCCAGAGGAAGCACAGACCAGAGTCAAACAGGGCCCTGCTGCAAAATAGGAGAGAAAGCCCCCTTCCTTCCTGTGAGTTAAATTCTATGAGAGGCCCCAAAGCAGTGCTGCTTGAGCAGTGCTCACCGGAGTGCTTCCTTCCAGCCCTGCTGTCCTCCTTGGTTCTAAGGCTTGTGTTCAGTGGTGCACAGAGGACAAAGCCAGACAAAGAGCTACCTCCAGGCTCTATTTTGCACCTTCCCTCTGCTGATTCAGGCTCTGCCACTGGGTCAAGCTTGTCCTGTGCATTTTTTCTTCCCTAAGATGCATATTCCTTCTTCCCTCCCTGAAGCTACTCATTTCTCTTGCAGAGAAATCTTTAGCAGAGCCCACACTAGTTCACTAGACATACCCAGGACCTCTGCTTCTAAACAACAAAGAAACAAGAAAGACTGAGTGTTTTGCTTGTAGAAAGAACAAGGAAGAATTAAGGAGGGTTTGCATGTTAAAAAGCAACGTTCTGGAACTGACTTCCCTGGGTGGCCCAGAGATCAAGACTTCATCCTCAACACAGGGATTGTGGGTTCAATCCCTGGTCGGGTAGCTAAGATTCTGTAAGCCTCACGGCCAAAATACTAAAACATAAAACTGGGACAATGTTGTAGCTAATTCAAAAAAGACTTTTAAAATGGTCCATATATCTAAAAAAAAAAAGAATTTTAACTTTTTAAAAAAGGATGTTCCTTTGAATACCACTCCTGGTAACGTTCCAAGACAAAAGAAAATTCTGTGGTCAAATTACTTTGGAAAACACCAATATCCTAATTCCTCTTCTCTCACACCCATTAGCCCTTTAGCACATTAAAGCTTCCATAAGTCCTGCCATAAACGTTTTTATTTTTGTTTAATCCATTATGTCTTGGGCCCATTTGACCAGGGAGCCTCCTACCCAAGCCCCAGCCCCTGCAACACAAACTAACGTTCTAGGAACACCCTGGGGAAAGTGGAGGTTGAAAGCTGGAGGCCTCACCCCCCTCAACTTTCTGCATCGGGATTTGGAGGATCCGAGAGAGGGGTGAGTGTGCCAGCCTGTGTTACGCTGCCACTTGGGGTGTCGATGGCTGCTTTCAATAGCAGCTTTAACACAGCAGCTCTGAGTGGCGTATCCCTCCAAGTGCAGAAGGATGGGAAACACGGAAATATTTCCCCTGCAGCATGCCAGGCTTCACTTCCAAGAAAATTGCCAGGGTAAGCATTGGCACGGACAGCCCAGCAGACAGAATTGCTCCTTTGGGGAACTGAGGAATTCACACCCACTTGGAGTCTGGCTTGTGCACATGCCTCTCCCAGCTGGTCCCTATGAGGGAGTCTTGGCTTCCAGAGTGTCTGATCTGCTGGAGAGATACAAGAATCTCAGAGACCCAGGGATGCTGTCTTTGAAACAGTGCAAATCTCTGTTAAAGGCATTCCAGTTTAAGAGTGAAAATCAAGCTTCTGGACCTCGGGACTCTCACTGAAGTGGCTGCTGAAGCCAGAAACTGCAGGTGGGTTGTGCAAGAAGAATTTCCGCAACTCACATGCCTAGAATTTGACCATTAAATATGATCACTACTACACAATAGAGGCATGGGGGCTTTCTGGTCAGAAAGAATAACGCGAAGAGCAAGGCAAAGGCTGGCAAAAGCAAATGCTTTGTCCCCTGGGTGTAGTAGATTTCCCGAGACATGGGATTCTAAAGAAAGCTTAATTAAATTTAATGGACAAACCTCTCCGAGCTAGGAGGCAGTTTAATGTGGTATTTCGGTTCTGGGTGGACAAAAATCAGTCTTCCTTGCCTCGCTGCTCTCTCCTTTAAATGAAACAAACTTCCTGATTAGCATCATAACTCTCAGGACTGCTCGTGTCCTCCTAGCTCTGAAAACCTCCACGGGACATCCCAGGGGGCAACTCGCTGGAGATGCTGGACACCGACCCCAAGTGATGGAGGGAGGTGCCCATGTAAAGGACAGCGGTGTCTTGACCATCTAGGTGCCTCCAATGTCTGGCCCAGGGCCTTATGCAAAGGATATTTGATGAATGAAAGAAAAGAAGGAAGGAAGAGTGGGAGGAAGGGACAGAAGGACAGAAAGAAAATAAATCGACTAAGAAGGGCTGTAGATAGAAAAAGGCATAGTCCAATGAGAGAGCGGAACAAGATTTGACATGTTTGCATAGAAGAGAGTACTAACCTCAATACTCATATTTTAATCAGATTATTTTTCTTCCCATCCCTTACTTATACCCCACTTCCCACAATCACTTCCCCCCACACCCCCTTACTCTGGAGAAACTGACTTCAACCCCAGGTGGGCCTGGTTAGCTGAGGCTAATTCCCTCTTGCAAGTGATTGGTTCAGCAATGATAGTTTGATTCACTGGGGTCAGTGGGGTACAAAAAGTTGGCTAGGCATTTCTGGGCATTTTCCTGTCCTAGGAGAGTCCCCCAAAGTGATTTTCTTTCCTCTTTTGAGGCCCAGAAAAATTGCTACCATCTTGCTACTAACCTGAGGATGAAGCCAACACAGGGAAGATAGTATAGTGAAGACAGTAACAGAAAGTAGATGCTACTGAACGAAATACACCTTGAAGCCCATCTGACTCTTAGACTTCAAGTTTGGGAGTCAATCAACAAGTTTATCTTTCTGACCACTTTGAGTTGCATTTTCAGGTACCTACAGCTGAAAGTATCCTAACTGATTTACCTACAATGATGATTGCTCTTTGAAGCAAGGAGCAAACTCTTCTCCAACACAGGCTGGAAGTTAGGTGGGGAAAAAAACGGAGGAGGCCAGAAATCCCAACCGTATTAGCACTGAACAGCAACTGCCATCCCGAGCCCAGTTTGGAGCACCCCAGGCCTTCTGATGGATTTTCCCTGGCCAGACTTCGCCCTTTGTACTTGCTTCTCACATCAAGAGATTTGAAAAAAGATCTTCAAAGAGCTATACCTAACATAGTTTCTAATTGACTGTGTGACCTTGAGCAAGACACTTAACCTCTCTGAGTCTCAATCTGTCTCCATCCATGCCAAATGGATTAAATGAAGATTCCTATCTCATACAACTGCTCACAATCCTGGGAAGAGCAAATGTAAAGTAATCCTGAAGGGCTGAAAAATCTCAGTATAGACGTTATTATTTTCTTTATCTGATTGGTTTTTCATTTCTTACCTCCCTAGTCAGTCCCCTGGACAACACTAACGTCTGATAACTTAAGTCTGCATTTAACTTCATCATACATTACTGATTCAAGTTCAAATTTTATATCTGTTATTTTTCTACCAGTCTACTTCCAAATGGATTTGGGGAGCTTATAATAGAAGGTCTTATAATTAAATAAGAGTTCAAGGATAAGATGCAAGTAAAGAGGTGAAGAAAATCTAAACAAAGAGCTACCATAATTGCGCCCCAAAATGTAGTTCTGAGCTTCCTGTTTTTAAAGCCAATATCATGCAATGCACTATACCAGACACTGAGAAAGCTACAAACATGAATAAGACTTGGTTTCTGCCCTCAAAGATCTTATAAGATAAAAAAAGGAAAAATCGTCAATAATAATAGTAATATTAATATGAGGTATTATTAAATAACACAAGCACTATTAATTACCATCTACAGAAAATTCATGGCAACAGTGAGAGCAGAGAGATTAAACCTAGCTCTGGGAAAAGACTTGATGGAAGAAAGGATATTTAAACTGGACCTTAGGCGGGGTTGGAATCTAATCATTGGAGATCAGTAGCAGGGCAAAATGAGATGAGCAAAGTACCTGAATACATCATATTTAAGGAAAGGGAAGTAATGTACTTGCTCTGGAATGTACTAGGATGCATGCATTCATGTGTGTGTGTGTGTGTGCACATTTGTGCAAACATGCACACACATGTCCATATGTGACCACTAGGCAGAGTAGGATATTAGTTTGGAGAGAGACTTTGGTCAGTCATAACAGTCCTGGAATACTGTGCTCAGGACTTTGAATTTTATTCTGTAGGAGACAAGGAAAAGTCACTGGAAGCTTTAGTAAAAAAAAGAAAAGTGACATGATCATAGTTGTTCTCCAAATAATACATGTTTGGTGGTATTTTCCTCCCAAAGATAAAAACCGAAAGTGTGGCTCTGCTGTGAGCTAGTGTATTTCCATCAGAAACTTATCCTTTCCTCATGCCATTCACTGTTCATTTGACAATTTTTCATTACATTGATTCTAAGTCAGTTATTCCCAGAGAAAAGACAGAAATTCATCATCTTTCCCTTTATGATTTTCTCCTCTGTCATCAAACACATCAGCGGGCATGAGTTTTATCATAATTCAAGTCCCGCCTTCCGCCCACCTTAATTACATGCATTTCCACTTGATAATAATTCACTGGAGTATTAAAGATGATGGGGAAGTTAAACTTCTGTTTGCCTTGGCAATCCTTTGGGGAGAGATCCTATATTGGTGCACGGGAAAGGAAAATATCTCATACTGCCTTTCCAGGAGCAAGAGACGTACTTTTTGTCCTTGATGTCTCAGAATTTATCCACCCGAGGCACCCACGGAATTCAGCATTAGAGGAGGCTTTAACGACCACTTGTTGGGATATAATGAAAGAAGAAGCACTGATGAGGGTTTCTTTATAGCAACCAAAACCAAAAATGTTGCTTTCCCTTCCCCAAAATATTAGCCTTAACTCCAGTAATTTCCAATAAGAAATAAGTGAAATAAAATTTGTTGATTGATGGATCAGAATTAGAATCCTAGGGTAAAATTCAAGTTTTCCCACTTTTTCCATGAATATTTAGCTCACTACCCCTTAACTGAATGCACCCTTGAACAGCCATCAAATTTTAAAGTTAAATAATGGTCTCTAAAAAGGCTTCTCTTAAATGCATATATGTGGAATCTAGAAATGGTATCAATGATCTTATTTGCAAAACAGAAATAGAGACACAGGCATAGAGAACAGATGTATTGACACCAAGGAGGGAAAGGAGGCTGGGATGAATTAGGAGATTAGCATTGACATATATACACTATTGACACTATGTATAAAATAGGTAACTAATGAGAACTAACTGGGTAGCTCAGAGAAGTCTACTCAGTGCTCTGTGGTGACCTAAATGTGAAGGAAATCCAAAATAGAGGGATGCATGTATAGGTATAGCTGACTCACTTTGCTGTACAGTAGAAACTAACATAACATCATAAAGCAACTATACTCCAATTAAAATGAATTAACAATAAATAAATTACAAATAGAAAGCCTTCTCTGATTCCTGCAGGTTGAGTCAGAGATCTGCCCTTCCTCTGTGCACTTATATAGTGTCTTGTGCATCTCTTTGTTCTATGGCTCATATGCTATTATAATATCTAATATCTGAGTACTTATTATGCACAATGAATTTTATATAGTTCATTTTATTCAGTCTTTCTCATGACCTTATGGGGTAGATATTACTATTATCCTCACTTTAATGATGAAGAAGATTAAATAAAGCATGGTTAAGTGACTTGACCAAGATCATATAGCCAACACAAGTACTGGAAGTAGAGTTTGATTTCAGATGGTCTGACTCCAAGCCTCACTCTTATACTCTTTGATAGAATGTTATCATGATCTGTTTCTGTGTCTGCTGCCCTTCTGCTTCCTCCCTGACCCCACTCCCGCTGGGACCCCAGCATGCCCACTGGTCCTTTCCACTCTCATATCCCTATTGCCCAGCCCAGAGCACAACACATAGCAAATGGCAGGTGCTCAACCAATGAGAAGAAGCTCCATGGGGTAGCTCTTCCTGCCAGAGTCACTGGTTCATATGAAATCCCTATGTTAATTCTGGTTGAAGATGCATTACATCTTCAAGGAGGAAGAAGAGGATTCCTTCATATATGTCTCTATTAACTCAGAAATTAAGCCACAGACATCACTTATCTATATCATGTGACCCAACTGGGGGACAATTTCCAAGAAAAGATTGCAATGAGAAATTGAAAAAAAATTTTCTCACACCTTTCTACCAAATAAACATATCTCCAGTCAGATTGGACATGTGCAGTTTTACTTGATTTAGTAAATACAGGGGACCTGTTTCTGAAGCCAAGTCTGCAAAAGCAAGGATGACTCCTTTTCTCCTGCTCTGTGTGCCTTCACTGATCTCCCCCCAGCCAGCAGTGTCTCAGGCTTGGGATCTGGCCCGATCACAGGGGTCAATCCAAAGGAAACACTGGCCAGGACTTTCTTCCTGTTGTGACTGGAGATTCTTGCCAAGTTGCACCCTAAGCTGGTGCCAGGGACCAGACGTAATTTTGACACATGTATTGGGGTTTTGACACAGGCTGAGGTTGGAAGGAAGCATCTACGAGCTCAGAAGGCAACTTGCTTCTTGGATCTGGGATAGAGGAAAGACAATTGCAGAACAGCATCTTCCAAAGAAGACAGCTAAGTGCCATCAGCTGGGCAGAGTCTGGGCCCCACTGCCTCTCCTCAGGATGCCCAGGCACTTTCCTCACAGATGTGCTGCTCCCGAAGTGAGGGTTTTATTGTTTCTTTGTAATTGACAGGAAGCTACCTGGTCATTTCAAAGATGAGAGCAGGATTCCCCTCAGAAAGAGAGGGGCAGTTAGATCTCAAGGATGAGGTCCTCTGGACAGGACAGGAGCGCACTGGGAAGAAGGGCAAAGAGAGAACCCCACAGTGTGGTCTGAGTGAGAGGCAGGAATTGGGGAGAGAGGAGCAAGTTGGATAAGGGAAGGGAGATGGAGATCAACAGAGCAATACAAATGAGTTTCCTGCTAGAACTTCCCCATAGCAGGAACATGCAAAGGACTTTTAAGACCATTGTCCAAAGGTCGATTATGAAGCTCCAGTACTTTGGCCACCTGATGCAAAGAGCCTACCCATTGGAAAAGACCCTGATGCTCAGAAAGATTGAGGGCAGGAGAAGAAAGGGATGAAATGCAGCCAAAAATTAAAATTAAAAATTCATTAAAGCTTCAAGACAAGGTAAAAATAAAAAAGAAAGGGATGACAGAGGAGAAGATGGTTGGATGGCTTCCCTGAGTCAATGGACATAAGTTTGAGCAAACTCCAGGAGATGGTGAAGTACAGGGAAGCCTGGCATGCTGCAGTTCATGGGCCCCCAAAGAACTGTACACAACTAAGCAACTGAATAACAACAAGCTATTTGTAGAGGGTGAAGTAATTCCCTCCATTGCCTCATATCTTCAGGAGGCACTGGCTGCCTCTCAAGCCTTGAACCAGAAGCACTCTGGGGAAGAAATTGAGATGATGCTTAATGGGGTGACCCAGAGCAGAAAAGAGGTGGTTTACATGAAAAGCAAAACAGAGAGGGACAGTAGAATTCAGCAAAATCAGGAATTCAGATCAGAGGTGACTGGAAAACCCCAGTCAACCCAAGAACCATCCCCTGCTCTCTGTTTCCCCTCCAGAAGTTGAACAAGGCTTCGAGACAAAAAAATCTCAAAGGCCAGCATGTCCCTGGCAGTCTGGATGATTTGGGAATATCCATGTAGCTGACATTTGAATTCAGCATGCATATTATGATTCTTTAAAATGCTACAGTGATTTTTTTCCTTTTAAATATAATATAATTTTTCTGGGAACACAGCAATTTTGATGGCGTCTCTAGAGTTCCATAAACCCCAAGAGAGGGTGAGTGGGAAGCGCATTTGTATTGTTCCCCCCCCCCCTTAAAAATGATTCACTGTTTTTAAATACAAAACTCTTAGAAGAATCTTGGTTTATTTCTGATTCTTTGGAACAGGGATTCACTGTTAGTGAATCACTACAAGTTGTGATGCATCCAGTGATTTACCGGTCAGCTTGAATCAATTCTGATTCATTTCACCTCTTTACTTGTGTATGCAGCACAGGGAACAGAGGGCATAAAGAGAGTGTTGATAAACAGAGCAGCCAGTGTTTCCATCCGGGAGAAATACTGCCACCACATAAACGTTCTGTCCTCAGTCCGCTCTGCCATGTGGCATGTTCTTGCCTTTTGCTGCTTGTTTTGATGTTCTAATTTCTTTCTCTGCAGCCTACATTCTCCATGTGTTTGGGTGGAGATGTGTTTTAATGAAGAGATGCAAGGAAATATGGGGTTTGAGGAAGAAAGCA
This sequence comes from Antilocapra americana, assembly GCA_007570785.1. Taxonomy (NCBI): domain Eukaryota; kingdom Metazoa; phylum Chordata; class Mammalia; order Artiodactyla; family Antilocapridae; genus Antilocapra; species Antilocapra americana. Next base: position 7,050,717 of record ML663010.1, read on the forward strand.
AACACCTGAAGTCTTTTCTTAGAGTTCAGATGTTCATCAAACTTGAAGATAAATGAAAAAAGACATGATTTTCAGCTGTGCCTTTCTTTCCCTCCAAGGCCTCTGACACACGCCCAAGCACTCACACACATACGATGGTTCACTAGCAAGTTGCCACTAGGCTATCTGAAGACCTTTGATAACTGCGGGAACTCTGCATAGATGAGGTTGGGACAGACAGGAGACAAGACACAAGAAGCATTTCAAAAACCATCTCACAATGTGATCATCAATGTGTAATATGAGCTGGGGGTTAGTTAAATAAAATGTGAAAGCCGTATTAATGACCCCTTGGGGCTGTCCAACATAGCATTTCATTTTCCTTTCCAAGGAGGCAGAGAGTAGGGCCGGCAAATAAATTATAGATGAAACCCCCATCATATGTTTATAAATACACTAACATTAGCATTTTACTTGCTCATAAATCTGCAGCAAACACTCAGGCACAAGATAGAAAGCCCTGTAAAACAATGATATATTCTTGGCTCTTGGGCATCAAGGAGCAGGGCCATTCGCTGCCGGGGCCGTTCTTCAAACACGCTCCCTCCGCTCCTGCCCCCCTCATTTAAAATCCATTTTAATTTAAAGATGCACAAGGCAGTGCTCGTGGTCCATTTAGTCATCCTAGTTATACATCATGGAGCAAGGAAAAGAAAATTGTTTCATCTAGAGATACGGTTCAATGTGGTCACCACTGAACAGTGGAGTAATTACCATATCAGGCCCACTCAAAATGCACTCAGGGTGTTCTGTGACCTACCATTTGCTAATCTGCATAGTGAAGTATAGCTTCATAACTATAAATTGCTGACTTAATTAAAACCAGGACCTTTCTGTCATTTAATTACAGGGAGAAAGGTTATTGCTTAAATGCAATTTTCCAAATGTGATTTCTTAACAGTTATTAACTGCTTCACCATCATTTATTGTTTCAGATTTTTCAATTTGAAAATACTCCCCGTGACAGAAGTAATGACTTCATGAAAAACTCAATCTAGAGGGAGGCCAGCCAGCCCATTTGTTTCTCATAAGTGGAGCCGACAGGATACTGGAAAATGTCACCGAAGGACCCTGGGATGGCACTCACTCTCGGGGAGTAATTAAAACCCAGAAGGTTGTATCAGAAACGGGGAGAGGTTGTTTGCAGACATTTGAAATGTGGTCCCTCCCGTCCATCCTAGCTGATGCACGTCTCGGCCTCATAAAACGTGGTGGTGGTCGGGAGGTTGGGCTGGACTGGACTCAGGATGACAAGGAGCAGCAGTGAGATGGCAAGGAGACCAAAGGGAGCCCTTGGGGTCAGTCAGCTAGTAGGCACTGATCTCAAATTGCATGTGCTCCTCATAGCATCCTAGCTGCTAGGACTTCTGCTGCTGCTGCTGCTGCAAAATGAGAACCAGAAGTTTACATAGCATAGGTGGCCACACAATGGAGAGAAGAGTCCACGTTTGCCTTCATCTTTCATGACTGTGTCTTCTCTTTTTCTCCGTGTTCTGAATATGTAGCCTGAGGGTCACACAAGCAAAGTGAGTAAAGAGGGTGAAGTTGACCAACCCAGGTAATCTCGACAATTGAGCATTTTCAGAACACTTCTTCAAGATCAGGGTCTTTGGTTATTGTCTTAGTGCTCATGTGCACTAAATGGAGATTTGTGAAGCGGGTAAACTCAACCCTTCACTCCCTCCCATACTTCATCCCCAGAAGAGGCACCAGGAATTTGGCTGAATCTGTTCTTTTTCCCCTCGATTTCTGACAGCTTCACACTAGAAAGTTTACAAACCAAACGTGCTTTCTGCCCGAAGGTACCTGAACATCTTCTTTATCAGCTGAGAGCGCCCTTAAATTCTACTTTTACTTTAGAAAGGGGTTAAAGTTAAAATTGCTCTGATGAAGTAGTAAAATTTCATCCCACTTCTATATATTTTAGCCGTTTCTCTTGGCTTGATTCACTGTGGCAGATATACAAAGCTGACTAATGAGGATTTCATAAAATCCTAATCAGATTATTAATAATCCTTTATGTTCTCCATCAGCACTGTGCTTTTTTCAAAGTATCTTCATACATTTTACCAATTTCAGTTCAATTAAGCAGACATTTTATTAATAGTATCATCTATATTTCAAAGGCATGGTTCCCACTCACATTCAATCAAAGGAAATCATTTGATCCTTAATCTAATTTTATAAGGTAGCAACAAAGATGCTTTAAACAAGGCTACACCACACCTTCCCCTGCCATATACTGTTTTTTTTTTTTTTTTTTTGGCAAGAAACATAACATACTCAAACTTGATCAAAGTAAATAAAAGTGAAGTTCAGCATACACATTTAGAAGCCCCAAGGAATCCAAGGACAGCAATCAAAGTACAAGTAGGCTTCAAATGAACTAGCATGGGAAAGCTGAGACTAGAGCTGTTTTCCCTCCAGCACCCAGGAGGTCTCCACTTCTCTCGAGTTCTCTATGGGTTTCTGCTCCTACTTTTCTCTCTCCGACTCCCCTTCTTCCTCATGTCACATATGGTCCAGCATGGCAGCCATCACGATTCCTCAGCTCTTTGCGACCCTTTGGACTGTAGCCCACCAGGCTTCTCTGTCCATGGGATTTTCCCATGTCTGCTGTGTCTCCTTCATTGCAGGTGGATTCTTTACCACTGAACCACTGGGGAAGTCCTCAGCTCCGCTATGTACCACCAACTACCAACATCTGCCTCTCTTTGTTCAAACTTCTGGAAAAGATAATCTTGTCTGAATGTTTCCCCATGTAAAATATAACTTAATAGGTAGCTGGGCCTTTGGATAGGAAAAGTAATTATATGTGTGTGTGTGTGTGTATACACAGCTCAAAAATTATGATCTTTATTTGAGAGCTAAGGAAACTAAATCTCAGAGAGTTTAAGTAACCAGTCAAGGTTCATATAGCATTTAGGCAACATCTATATTATCTCCCAGTCAGTGCCTCTTTTCAGGGATTAGAAGTAGTGAACTCATTTAAGTAACAGATTACTATCATGCATATATATACAACTATAAGTTTGGGTTATGTTTCACTTCAGCGATTAACACGAACACTTTTCCTTTTAACAACTAACGAGTACAAATCTAAAGGAGAAATTCTGACCTTTTAAAATGAGAAAATAAATAACTTCTTTTTGGTGCTTAATACAATTAAAGCTCTCATTTGTACCCTATTAGCCAATCTATTGATTATTAATATCACTTAGTCAGAAAGTTGGTGGAGGAAGTAACAATGACTAATACACATTCAAGATTTTCATTTGGATGCTGAACACTACATTTGTTAACACACCGAATGAACAGAGACAGACTCATTTCATCCTTGCTATGATTGCTTTATGTGGCAACCTCACATTTTGGTCTAAAAATCTGATTCTATCTCACGTGGAATCCAAAAGTGCCCCAGATGATTTGCTTGGAATCTGAGCAGAGGAAACAAATCAAAACCCCTCCCCACTATCATCACCACCATCAGCAATGCGGCAAGTGGTTTTAGAAAAGCATTGCCTTACATTTTATGAAATGACTGGTTAGTGTAAAACACTATCCATGATGGAATGTGGGATATAAAAAGAGGCAAAGGAAGACCATTCCTGGACATGGGAGCTACTGGTTTTTCTGTTTGTTTGTTTTGCTTTGTTTTAGTAGGCACCTCACTTTGGGTCACCACACTGTGGCTTTAGGGCAGCAACCAGAACCACTGCAAGTCACAAGCCAAGCCTCACACATATAAATCATTTCTGTGCAGATCCTACAACTTCAAGATCGTTTGCTCACTCAAACCTGCTGCACTTGGACGGCTACACTGATTCTGAACTTTTCCCCCCACGTGTCAGTCTGCTGTGTGTGTGTGTGTGTGTTGTTGTTGTAACGGCTTTATTGAGGTACTACTCACAGACCAACTCACCCAGTTAAAAGCTGATCACTTTTAGTATACTCACAGAATTAGTCAACCAACACAACAATTCATTTCAGAACATTTTTACCCCCTAAAAAGAAACTTTGTACCCCTTAGCAATAATCTTCCTGTTCCCCTCATTCCGGTTCAGTTCAGTTCAGTCTCTCAGTCATGTCCGACTCTTTGCCACCCCATGGACTGCAGCACACCAGGCCTCCCTGTCCATCACCAACTCCTGAAGTTTACTCAAACTCAGTTTACTCCATTGAATTGGCAGTTCCATCCAACCATCTCATCCTCTGTCGTCCCCTTCTCCTCCTGCCCTCAGTCTTTCCCAGCATCAGAGTCTTCTCAAATGAGTCAGCTCTTCACATCAGGTGGCCAAAGTATTGGAGTTTCAGCTTCAACATCAATCCTTTCAGTGAATATTCAGGACTGATTTCCTTTAGGATGGACTGGTTGCATGCCTCATCCCAGGCAACCACAAATTAACTTTCTGTCTCTAAGGATTTGCCTATGCTGGACATTTCATATAAGTGTAACCATATAGTGTATGCTCTTTTATAATGGTGTCATATAGCATAATGCTCTCGAGTACATCCCTGCTGTAGCATATATCAGCTCTTCATTTCTTTTTAGGGCTGAATAGTATACCACTGTATGGACATACCACTCTTAATCCATTCATCAGTTGATGAACACTGGGTTGTTTCTACCTTTGGGCTATTGTAAATACTACTAGGAACATTTGCATGTGAGATTTTATATGAACATATGCTCTCAATCCTCTTGAGTATATATCTAGGAATGAGAGGGATTACATTAAAAATACACAATAAAATGTCCTGAGATTGCTTTCCTCTAACTTCCTTCCTCTTTCATTCTATCTCTTACCTATACAGCAGAACCCTCCAAAGTTTTCCCTTCCCTCACTCTTGAGTACGTGTGATTACTCTTTGCAACCCTATGAACTATAGCCCACCAGGCTTCCCTGTCCATGGGATTCTCCAGGTAAGAATACTGGAGTAGGTTTCCATGCCCTCCTCTAGGGGATATTCCTGACCCAGGGATCAAACCGGTGTCTCTTGCATCTTCTGCATTGATAGGCAGGTTCTTTACCACCTGGGAAGCCCTCACTCTTAAGCATTCCCAAAGACTGACTAAAACTCACAGCTCAAGGAGGCTCTTTCTTCCCCTTCACAGTATCTAGTCTATTCTATTCTACTGTATTCTGTTCACTTTTCCTTATCTATTCTCCTCCTCTGAGCTGTAGTTTTCTGTCTTTCCAATTTAAACATTGCTGCCTTGTGGGTTTCTACATGTTTCCTACCACTCTCCTTTATCTGCATTAACATAGCAAAAAACTGGGGCTTGTGGCTGCTCAAAGATGCATATGTGAGGATGTGCATTCATGTGGTAGGTGCTGCTGGGGGGCGAGCAGGAAGAGGTAGGAGGTGGCAAGTAACTAAAAACACTACAGATGCTATAATTAGGCTGCTTCAAGCCACTGTTAACATTGGGATGTCTCTAAACACAACCCCAGTTCTGAGAAAAAAAAATCTTGAAAAAGTTCAAGGACCACTGAGGGGGAGAATAGCATAGCATGACCTCCAGTTGTTGCTTGCTCATCCTTCAGTCATGTCTGACTCTTTGTGACCCTATGGACTATAGCCTGCCAGGGTCCTCCTCTGTCTGAGGGATTTTTCAGGGAAGAATACTGGAGTAGGTTGCCATGCCCTTCTCCAGGGGATCTTTCTGACCCAGGGATCGAACCCAGGTCTCCTACATTGGCAGGGAGATTCTTTACCACTGAGCCACCAGGCAAGCCCATCATGACTTCCAGCCAGGGTCCTAATGTTGATTCGCTCCATTCATTTTTCTCACCAGATCCAACTAAGCATGACAAGGTGCTCCCTGTGTATTTCCTCTACACCTTCCCCCAAATTTCTAAATTCCTATATGTGAATGTCTTGTATCCTAAAATAGTGATGTTGGGCTAAGACATCTCTTTCATCTGAGCAGCCGATGATTCTTGAAATCTGTGTTCTTGACACATAAGTGCTTTACAAGGAGAAATCCACACCCTGAATGAGCTGAATGGTAGTGCTGTGCCTTCCCTGTGTCACTAGCAGGTAAGCCCTAAGTTTTCTGCCTAGGGCAGGGGAGAGAGGTACCAGGGAGATATCAGGTCTGCTATCTCAGACGACACCTAACGCTTTTTCTTTGGGAAGATGATGCTAAGATTCTCATCTGCCCAACATCTCTTACCTGTGTAAACCCTTCTAGTGATGTAGTGACAGACCAGAAGAAGTGGCCAAGTGACTTGAGGCCAATCAGAGTAAATTTGCGGGGAGTTTTCTTAAATATAAGCTGGGAAGAAACAGCTTTTTCATCTTTGATAGCAAGCTGTCAGAATGTTAGCCTGGAGCAGCCCAAGGTAATGTGTCCTGTCATTTGGAGAATCTGGTCTGGAGAGTGAAGGCAGTGTTTGGAGAGAAGCACAAAAAACAAAGACAGCTCATGCTCTGGGTGGTGGAGGTCCTGAGGATCCAGGCTTCCCTGAGCTCAGATCCACCCTACTTCGTGCACAGGTTGACTCTGTGAACTAATGCCGTCCACTTCTTTGCTTAAGGCAATCCCAAACCACAGTGTCTCAGACAGTAAAGAACCTGCCCACAATGTGAGAGATTCAATCCCTGGGTCAGTAAGATCCCCTGGAGAAGGGAATGGCAACCCACTCCAGTATTATTGACTGGAGAATCCCATGGACAGAGAACCCTGGCAGGCTATTCCCTGGGGTCACAAAGAGTCAGACAGCACTAAGCAACAAACACGGTCGCTTTCATGTCACTTGCATCCAAAGAGCCTTGATATCTCTGGAAAGCATAGGGAATCAGCAGTTTGCGCATGCAGAGGGGTCTGAGGACCTGCAGAGACACTTTGTTCTCTTCTCTTTGCTTGGAGGGTGTTACTATAGCTCTTTATGCCTGTCTTGACTTTCTCTGGGTGTTTAAATAAAATATTGAATGATTTTCTACCTTCCATTTCTGCAACTGAGGCCTGGTTGTACTGGGGCAGGTCTTCTATGAATCACTCATTGGCCATGCACCTTGATCAGAGATTCCTTTGTCTACAAGTTTGAGGGAATTTGTAACTGCCACAAAATATAGATTCAGATGGCTTTCCTCGACTTTCTGACAATGTCCTTTAATATTTGCCTATCGTGCTATTCTACATTAACCACAAGTTAGACTATTAGTTTAAAGAAGGCAGAGATTGCAAAATGACTTTTGAAGACCATGTGATTTGACAGTTCAAAGACATTCACAGGCATGTCTGTAGCCTTTTGAAACATTTATCCACATAGTGTTGCTTTGAAATTTTCTATGCCCAAGCTCTTCAATCTAAGGAATTATTTACTTTTTTAACAAGAAGATGCTAAACCCTGTTGTTTTTTAGGAAAAGTGCAGAACCTAAACATCCAGTTTCTTTTCCCCCTGAATTTCAGTGGCATGAGATAAGGCTTGGGCAAGTTTCTTTACCACCAACCATGCCTATGCCACTGGGACAGGATAGGAAATGGGTTCAAGCTATCCCAGTGTCTCCATATTGAACTTGGAAGGTGACTATAGCCACACTCCACATCATTCTACATTACTTGGGTGAGTCTGCACCATCCTCCAAAGTTCCTTTAAGGTCAAAAACCTGTATTCATACAGCTCAATTCTGAGGAGAGAACCTTGCACCAGAAGGCACTCAGTAATATTAATGATGGCTAATATTTTTATTTTTTAAAACTTTCTTTTGTACTGGGGTATAGCCAGTTTAAAAAGTGGGCCAAAGAACTTAACAGACATCTCTCCAAAGAAGACATAAAAATGGCTAACAAACACATGAAAAGATGTTCAACATCACTCATTATCAGAGAAATGCAAATCAAAACCACAATGAGGTACCACTTTACACCAGTCAGAATGGCTGCCATCCAAAAGTCTACAAGCAATAAATGCTGGAGAGGATGTGGAGAAAAGGGAACCCTCTTACACTGTTGGTGAGAATGCAAACTAGTACAGCCACTATGGAAAACAGTGTGGAGGTTCCTTAATAAGCTGCAAATAGATCTGCCATATGACCCAGCAATTCCACTGCTGGGCATATACACCGAGGAAACCAGAATTGAAAGAGCCACGTGTACCCCAATGTTCATCGCTGCATTGTTTACAATAGCCAAGACATGGAAACAACCTAGATGCCCATCAACTGACGAATGGATAAGAAAGCTGTGGTACATATACACAATGGAATATTACTCAGCATTAAAAAAAAATTCATTTGAAGCAATTCTACTCAGATGGACGAAACTGGAGCCCATTATCCAGAGTGAAGTAAGCCAGAAGCAAAAACAACAATACAGTATATTAACGCATATATATGGAATTTAGAAAGACAGTAACGAGAACTCAACATGCGAGACAGCAAAAGGAACGCAGATGTATAGAATAGACTCGTGGACTTTGTGGACGAGGGTAAGGGTGGGATGATATGGGAGAAGGGCACTGAAGCATGTTAATTGTCATGTGTCTAATCAATCGCCAGCCCAGGATTGATGCTCGGGACTGGTGCAGCGAGATTTCCCGGGGGGGAGGGAGGAGGGAGGGGGGTTCCGGAGGGGAAGCATATGTAAACCCATGGTGATATCATGACAATGTATGGCAAAAACAATAAAAAAAAAAAAGAAAAAAAAATAAATAAAATGTGATTGTTTCAGGTCAACAGTGAACAGTAAAGGAACTCAGCCAAACATATTCATGAGTGCATTCTCCCCTCAAATCGCCTCCTATCCAGGCTGCTGCATAACATTGAGCAGAGTTCCATGTACTATACTGCATGTCCTTGTTGGTTATCCATTTTAAATAAAGCAGTGCGTACATGTCCATCTTGAACTCCCTATATCTTTTTTTAATATTTATTTATTTGGTTGCACCGAGTTTTACTTTTGGTATATGGGATCCTTAGCTGTGGATGTCAGATCTAGTTTCCTAACCAGGGATCAAACCCAGGCCTCCGGCATGGGAGTACAGAGGCTTAGCCACTGGACCACCAGGGAAGTCTCTAATGACTTTCTTCCCTTGAGTTGTTGAATCCATCTCTGCCTTAGAATCTTTGCACTAAATATTCTTCTTCCTCCCCTGGCTCCTCCATAACACAGGTCTTCAACTCAAATATCATCTCCCCAAAGGAGCCTTCTAGACCACATTACAGACCACCCCCCAAAAGTGGCTTAAAACAGTAATATAATCATTTATTTGGCTTAGGATCTGAGGGGCTGGGGACTTGGCTTGGTAGTTCTCACACTGGTCTCTCAGATGGTCACTGTCCAACGGGCACCTTGAAAGCATTTTCCTTCTGCCTCTGGTGCGGGGCCGAAAGACTCAACAAGCCAGGAGCCAGCATTGCTGGCTGCTCCTCCTCTATGTGGTCCCTCTGTGGATTCTCTCCGTGTGGTGGCCTCATGGAAACTTGACTTCTTACATTCAGCTGAAGATGCCCAGGGTGCGTGTTCCAAGAAAACCCAGAAGAAGTTGCATGGAGTGCCCCTCCTGTACCCTTCATCCTTCCAGGCCATCACGGAAGCCACCAAGGTACAAGGAGAGGGGACCTAGAAGCCCCCTCATAATGGGAGGGGTGTCAGAGAATTTGTAGACTTGTTTTAAAACTGCCTCATACCATAGATGAAATAGCCTCCCAAGCCCTCCATCACCTCAGTCTCTTAACATTCTTATCACAGTATGCAGTGCTAGCTGATATCTTTTCCTATTGGTTTGTTATTTCTCTAATCCACAGAAGAATGCAAATTGTGAGACTAGGGGCCTCGTGTGTCTTATTCATCACTGTAACCCCTGTATTGAGTGGAGCAGTGCCTGACACCTGAAAGAAAAAGTGAAAGTGTTAGTTGCTCAGTTGTGTCAGACTCTCTGCAACCCCATGGCCCATGGCCCAGGAGGTTCCTCTGTCCATGGGATTTCCCAGGCAAGAACACTGGAGTGGGTTGCTGTTCCCTTCTGCTGGGAGTCTTCCCAACCCAGGTCTCTTACACTGCACGCAGATTCTTTACCATCTGAGCCACCAGAGAAGCCCAGCACTTAGTAGACAATAAACAGATATCAAATCGGCAAATGAATGAAAGAAAAATGCTAAGGGCTATTCTGAAGTAGACATCTCATCAAGACTGACATTTCTGGGCTTCATTTTGGATGAAGATGGCCCCTCTTCTCCTTTTCTACTCTCTCCTGTTCACCTCCCTCCCTCCTCTCATACAAAATAGCTACAAAATTTTGATAAGACAGTACTGGATCCACTGGAGCCAGCTTTCACTACTGCATTTTTAACAAGCACGCTCGAACACACTAACTTCATCCTTTGGATATGAATATCCTTCAGATGTTATACAACCCTGCACCCTGCTTATTTTACAAATTGTGGGTTGGCTTGGATCTGGTTTTTTTTTTTTTTTTTTGCTTTCTGGATTTTTTGGTTTTGCTTTTTTCTAAGCTAGTTATCCTGAGAACTGGTCTGTTTCCATTCAGGGGAATTCATCAGTCTACCCTTTGCAACATCTTGGTCCCTGAGATTCAGCTAGAGACTTCACAAGCTTGAACACTCTAACTATATGTCATTGGCACCACTGTCTCTTGCCACAATCCTAATTCTATGTTCTGATAATAAAACTTCATTAGCGTCTGCACCTCCTTTCCCTTACCTTTGAAATACTGTCTTCGGCTGAAATGACGAGCGATGCTCTGCGTCACATCAGTTGGCTGTCTGACAGCCTTTGTGAGTGAGCTAAACTGTGAGAAAATGAACATTTCTGACAATTTCCATTATCGTCAAATGGAGATGTTTACTTGTACAAATATTAAAGGTTATTTAAAGATGGAAACTGACTTCATTTCATTAGAGGTTTGTATAAGGTAATAATTTAAAACAACTACCCAGACTTATTTGAATAAATTACCAATTCACTTTCTGAAAGAAAAATGCCACTTCTCCAGGCTGTGTTTTTAACTGCTTGCAATGGTAGAAGATGAAAACAAAAATCTATGAATATTTCAGAACAAGAAATGTTCATGTTCTCTTATCATTTAACATGAATCAGACAATGGGTTATTGTTCTGGAAACCAGATGAGACAGTGACATCAAAATGGGTCTTCAAAAGAGGTTTGTAGTGAAAGAGGGACTGTGGCTATATCCTCCTGAATTTCAGTTCTAGGAATTTACCCTAGTTAAAAATCAGGATGTGTGCAAATATTTTTCTACAGGGGTGTTCATCCCAGTGTTATTTCTAATAGGAAGAAAGGAAGGAAGGAAAATGTATCCAAGACTATACACTAGAGTGCATATGATAGTCTGGAGCACAAATGATTAAAAATGTTATTGAAAGAAGAATTCATAATGACCTGTGAAGATGTCCACTATACAAAAAGATGTAAAGGGAAGCTACAAAGACTATATATCTTACAACAGCATTTATGAAAAGATAAACATCTATAAAGAAAGAAAGTGAAGTTGCTCAGTTGTGTCCAACTCTTTGTGACCGCATGGAGTGTAGCCCACCAGGCTCCTCTGTCCATGGAATTTTCCAGGCATGAGTACTGGAGTGGGTTGCCATTCCACCAGGGGATCCAACCTGGGTCTCCCGCATTGCACGCAGACACTTCACCATCTGAGCCACATTTTCATTGAAAAAAAAAATGAAATAGATCAAAATGGTAACTTGATAGTGGAATTATTGTTGATTTTCACTCTTGTGCTTTTATAATAAGAAAAACACCAGCATAGGTGAGTGTTAGTTATTCAGTCGTGTCCAGCTCCTAGTGACTCCATAGACTGTAGCCAGCCAAGTTCCTCTATCAGCAAAATTCTCCAGGTAATAATACTGGTGTGGGTTGCCATCCCTTCTCCAGATGATCTTCCCAACCCAGGGATCAAACCTAGGTCTCTTGTATTGCAGGCAGATTCTTTATCATCTGAGCCACCAGGGAAGCCCAAAGGGAAAAACACTAGTAATCCAGTATTATTCAATCATTTGTAACTCAGTTATGTTGGAGGCATCATTATTTTTGCTTTGCTGGATCAGGTCCTGTTTCCTTCGAGTACAGTAGGTAACATCCCTGGGTGACTATGTGCGTTAATGCTAATGATGTGGGTATCAGCTAAAGGAGACATGGAGGAAGTTGGTCTGATATCTCACAGGAAGTTCTTTATGCTTCCAGGACTTGGGAAACTTTTTATATTCCTTTCCAGCCATGACCTTGAATATAAACAAGTAAAATACTAATTTTAAAGTGCTTCTTACAAAGCTTTCAGAAGACCTGGTCTTTTTAAAGAGTGAATTGGTAAGGATTAGCTCAGCCTGGGTATCACAGTTCTGCCCTACCTCTCAGTCCCCGCCGTCCCCCGGAAACCCAATGGTCACTTTCTCACTTTAAGGCAGTCCAGGGAGGGCAAACCATTCTGAAGGTTAGGGTTTTCAGTGACGTGTGTCTTTGTTGCTTTACTATCCTCCGTACATTGATTCCGCCTTATAGTCTAAGCTCCAGAGTGACAGAACATTCCAGGGAGTAGGAAGGCAGAAGAGGAAATGGGGTAGGGGTGCTCCAGGCCTAAAAATCACCAGCAAGACTCCTGTTACACTGAGTTGGCAGAACTTGGGCACACAGCTACTGCAGGGGAGTGCTACGGGAATCTGAGAAATAGTCTTTATCCTGCTCAGCTCAACTACAAGTTAAGGGTTGATTTTTTATTTATTTATTTGCAGAGTCTACAAATAATCTTATTGAACAAATAACACAACAGCCTTCCTAGACTGAGTACTACCCTCCCCAAGCCATTTCTCACACGCTTAAAGCACAGAGTTTGCTCAGTAAGGAATTAAAAAACAAAAAATCATTTCTATGTAGAAATCAGACTCTGCCCCAACAACATCATGGACTGGACTAGTTACAAGCTTTCACGTTTTAAGTATTCCTATTATGGTTGTTCTCTCCTTTCTGCCCCTATTCAGGGGCTGTAATACTCTTCTTTTGACTGATCCTGAAGGGAGGGTATACCATAGGGAAAGGAGTGGTGGGCTCCTCAGAGCTACTGGCACCAGCCCTAGCATGCTGTGCCTTACCACAGGGTGGTGGATGTGTAAGGGCAAGGGGGGTTAGGTACAGTAGGTGGGATGGGGCACAGGCATCCAGAGCCCTTCCTGATCCCCATCCTACTCCCTTTCAACTTGGGGGAGAAATAACTAGTTGCAGTGGGGAGGGATTGGGCCAACCCTGGGCAGAGGGAGAAACCTCCCACAGCAGTCCCTACTCCTGTTAACAGCCAGCAAACTGTCCATCCATCTGGGGCTGGGAACAAATGGGCAGGTAGGCAGGAAAAATCAAGCTTGTTCTGCCCCCAGCCTCTGTCCAACACAGGAGAAATCGAGGTAGCAAATGGCTGAAATGCTCCCACGAGAGGGTAAAGGAAGCTCCCCCTTTTGTAGAGCTCCCATTGCTGTAGGGCTGGAAAAAGGCAGACCTTGCTTGTAAACTGCTGTAGCCTCTAGCAGGGCTGGGCCCTAGGCAAGCTTGGAAGAATGCAGGCCAGGCAAGGGCACAGGAACCGGGCATTCCTGACCAGCAGTGCCCTGCCACGCTCCTTGTAGGGACTGCTGGGGACGGTGGACTGGTAACTCCGCCATCAGCCCTCACCAGCTTCCGGCCACCTCTGGTCCACATACAAACCAGCACCCAAGCAGCACTGCAGGACGGCCCTGCTCACAGCTGAAGGTTCCAGGCCAGAGGAGTTTATTCCCAGTTGTGGCCCCAGCCTAGGTTCCTCAATGGAAGCCACACTGTGGGCCTGGGGGTGTCTTGCTGGGGCAGGGGGTGTTTATGCCTGCCACCCCCCAGGCCCACGCCTCTTAGAGGATCACAGGGAAATCCACGTGGATGCGGGGGGGATCCAGCTTCACGGTGCCCCGAGGAATCGGGTTCTTAGGCACCCGCCTCAGCTTGGCCAGCTTCTGCCCGTTCTTGGCGACGACTGTCTCCTCATAGAATTCGTGAGCCAGATCCCCATCCTCATCACAGAACATGGAGCTGTGGCGCGTGAAGACAAAGGCGGGGCACAACTCGGCCTCACGGTCGCACCAAAGCTTGCTCAGCGACCCCCGCCGCCGCCGCCTTCTGCAGGCTCCGCTGTCTCCAGGGGCTGATTTTTTTAAAGAAAAAACAGAAAATGGGTACTGGAGTCATAGTGCGTGCGTGCTCAGTCACATCCAACTCTGTGACCCCATGGACTGTAGCCTGTCAGGCTCCTCTGTTCATGGGATTTTCCAGGCAAGAATGCTGGAATGGGTTGCCATTTCCTACTCCAGGGAATCTTCTCTACCCAGGGATCAAGGTCTCCTGCTTTGGCAGGTGGATTCTTTACTAGCACCACCTGGGAAGCCCATTTCCCAAAAAATGCCATACATGTGGACATCCCGGGATACCATTAGGCAGAGAGCACAAATCAAGTGTAATTTTTTCAACATTTTTTTATATTCATTCAATCCAGAAAGCATTCCCTGGTGCTTGTGTTTATTTGAAAATAGTCTACATTGCTGTAGAATTCTGAGATTCGGTCTCTGGGGAAGAAATAAAACAGCTGCAGCAAATAAAGCAGATGGGAATTAAGAATGCTGGAGAGTCTCCAAAATATGATCCCATTGTCCACTAAGTGCCAACTCTACAAAGAATGTGTGCTCCAAAATAGAAACTTTATGAAACTTTGAAGCATTTGATTAATGTAAAGCTTCATGAATAATACAAGGCTGTGCACCACGGCTTGATGTGAAGCACAGAGAGGAGAAAAATTAGCACGTTCATCTTGACTTGAAAAAAAAAATTAAGAAAAATTCACAGAGAGAACTCAGGCATTTGGGGGTGAGAGGTGTGACTATTAAAAAGACTGCTGCTAACATGATCCTCAGGGGAGCCTCAGAGCAAACACCAGCCAGCTTGCCAAAAAGATGCCCTCCAGAGGGTAGGTACAGTCTTCACCTCTAGAGGTTCCCCACATCCAGCCTTGTATGCCACTGGGAAGAACACTCAGGGAGGGTCATGCATTTGTGACCTAAAATATCTTTCCCATCTACAGGTTGCTGAAAATAGACATTCCTCCATTAAACATTCTCTCCTTTATATTAATGTATTATCTCCTGAATATGCACAGATCTCTGGAAGGGATTGCACACACATGTTGTTCCAAAACATTCAAACTTTCTACTCTGCCTCTGAAATGTCTTTTACAATTTTTAAAAACATTTGGCTGCGCCAGGTCTTAGTTGAGGCATGTGGGATCTTTTTTAGTTGTGGCATGTGGGGTCTAGCTCCTCAACCAGGGATTGAACCCAGGCCTCCTACACTGGGAGCATGGAGCCCCGGGACCACCCTGTGGCTGGTCCAGTGAAAAGTCCCTCTTTTACAAATTTTATTATAAAATAGCCCCACCTGCAAACTCCCAGAGATGGTGACGGACAGGGAAGCCTGGCATGCTGCAGTTCATGGGGTCACAAAGAGTTGGACATGACTGAACAACAATTATAAACTATTTCAGATTTACAAAAGGTAAATAATCACCCATCATCCATCTTAATATATAAAATATTACCAATGGAGTGGAGGTCCCTTTGACCTCTTCCCTAATCACAACCTATCCCTGGCCCCTAGAAGTAACTACCATCTTAAATATAATGTGGGGTACCATTCTCAAGCACGAGATGTCACATGAATGGATAATCTGCCACCAAGCCCACACATCCTGTCCTTCTAGTGAATCAGGCCATTATCACTTTTAACCAAATCTTTCTTTCATTCAGCACACCCTGAGTACCTACTATGATGCCAGGCACCATAACAACAGTATCCCATTCCAGGGTCTCGCTCCATCCATTTCACCTCCCATATTTCAGTCACAGTGTTGTATTCCTGCTTAAGAACTTTGTGTCTTCCTACTACCTGTATGATAAAGTTTGGCCTCCTTAGTACAGCATCCAGTGTCCTGTGACCACATTGCTAAGGCCCCTGTCAGAGCCTTGGAAGGGTTAGGGTAAGGATTAAGGACACAAGGGCTTCCAAGTGGTGCTAGTGGTAAAGAACCTGCCTGCCAATGCAGGAGACATAAGAGACACAGGTTTGATCCCTGGGTCAGGAAGGTCCACTGGAGGAGGGCATGGCAACCCATGCCAGTATTCTTGCCTAGAGAATCCCATGGACAGAGGAGGCCGGCGGGCTATGGTCCATGGGGTCACAAAAAGTCAGACACGACTGAAGTGCCTTAGCAGAAGCAGTCGCAGGGTTATCATTAGCTTCAAGCAAACAGGCCTCTGTACACATTTGCATGGCTGCAGTAAAAGATTTCTCGTGTGTCTTCTCATTCTTAGTAGAAGGGATTAATCAGACATGTGTTAAAATCCCAGCTCTACTGCTTGCCAGACCTTAGGCAAGTGACTTCACCTCTTTGAGTTTCTATTTCCTATTGGGGATAAGATCACCTATGGAAGAGACTGCTAGCTAATCACCAAAGTCCCCTTTGCCTCTCTTCTGTAGTTTTGGAATCATAGCTAGGACACTGCCAACCAACTGCTTCCTGTGGAATTTGATCTTACTCTCTTATGAACGAATACATTAACTTGATACTGTTTAATTGATGCTGATAGAAGACATGAGACACCTAGGTCAGAGACGAAGGATTTTATTACTCATGGTACGGCAAGTCCATGAGCATATTTACATCAGTTTCTCTTGCCCCTGGGTCTCATGGGGACATTGAGATTGTCCAGAATGGATGCTATGCACCCAGGGGGTTTGTGTGACAACTGAGGAACATGAGCTTGGGAAAGAAAGCCACCGCTGTTATGGTAGGGAATAAGCAAGCATGATCCCTGTCGCTAGCAGTGTATGTGTTTGTGTGTGTGAAATGGGTAGGTACTTTTTCATTTCTCAAGTTTATTGTCTGCATAAACATATGGCCTGAAAAATGACCTGGAAAAAGAGCAGCAAGGGCCTCTCAGTCTTGACACACCTGGCGAGATGTATAAGAACACGAGAGACCCAAACAGTATTCCCAACAGCTCTTTTGCTATTAGACGTGACTGTGCGTTTTAGCTCTCTGAAATAGAATATAAAAGGGGAAGGTGTGTGTGCCTTCTAGGGTGACACCTGAAGACCAGGTCATTCCTCATCTACTCCCTCATTCCCCTTCCTGTTGGCCAGTGATTGGAATGGTGATGTTAATAGAGATCTCAGAAGCCAAAGTATTGAAGGAGGTAGACTGCCATCGGCCTGAGTCCCTGAATGACTGAGTGCAGCAGAGGTGCCCATCATCTTAGAACACTTATCTTAAATGGTCATGCGAACAAAAAGATACACTTTTTACTCGGTAAACCATCAAGAGAGTTAACTTGTTAGAGTGACCCAGCTTACCCTTCACTAATACCACATCTAACTCAGAAGGGTTATGAGGATTAAGTAAAATTCCAAAGGTTAACATTTATGCAGAGCTACTGCCTTGCCTGGTGGCTCAGATGGTAAAGAATCTGCCTGCAATGCAAGAGACCTGGGTCTGATCCCTGGATCAGGAAGATCCCTTGGAGAAGGGAATGGCAACTCACTCCAGTGTTCTTGCCTGGAGAATCCCATGGACAGTGGAGCCTGGTGGGCTACATAATCCTTGGGGTCACAGAGGTCACACACAACTGAGTGACTAACACTTTCACTTTTACCAACACTTTCACTTTCATGTACAAGGCCCCATGTTTACATACACGATTTCATTAAATAATAAAAATAATATTTCATGTCTGTTTTGTAATTGGAGATCAAGGAGATTAAGAAATGTTCTTCATGCTCAAAGTGATATAAGTGGAACAAATCCAGGTCTGACAAATGCATGATGGTTTTGGTAGCCCCACACCCCCAGAGTTTCAGTTGCAGATTCTTCTCTCCTTCCCTCTCCTTTCCTGTCCTGTCTGCCCTGGATCCCCCTTTTATCCTCCCACCCCTGCTTTCCTCCCTTCTTCATGACTTTGCTTTCATGAAAGATGGCATGTTAAATAATGCAATAAATACTGCAGTCAGGAGATTGGAGTTATGGTTTCAGTTTTTGCAAGTCCTAGCTGTGTGAACTTGGTAAATCAGCTTATCCTTCTGAGCCTTATTTTCTTTGTCAGAATAATAGGTACGCCAATAATAGTTGCCTTATCTATCTTACTTGATCACCATGAGGCTTAATTAAAATAAACTGCAAAGGTCTTTACAAATTGTTAGACATTCTAGAAATGGCAGGTGTTACTTCCCACTCTGCCCTGATCTCTTATGCCAACAGTTTACAAAGTATAGACCCTGCACAGCAGCATCAGCACCACTGGGAACTTGTTAGAGATTCAAACACTTAGGCTCCACCCAGGCCTTCTGAATCAGAAAATATAAGGATAGAGCCTAGAAATCCGTGTTTACCAAGGCTTCTGGGTTGTTCTGATGAACATTAAGGATTGAGAATCACTGTCTTACGTGTGTATGTGCATACACACACACACACACACACACACACACACACACATCCTGATGCAATTAGGTAAAATAAGAGAGTAGCCTTTCCCAAGAGTTTAGGGAAAGAGGTATGAGCAGTGCTCAGGAGTTGCTTGGGAGGGAAGGGGATGCTGAAGACATGGTTAGGAGTATCAGGGCTCTTTTAATTCAGTGGAATTTCTTTCTTCTCCAGAATCAGTGCTGTGATTCATGACTGAGCTATGCCAATGTAAGAAGAGCAGGAAAAGTGAGGAAATAACCCAATATTTATTAGGACTCTTTTGGTTGCAAGTAAGAGAAATTCATCAAAAACAATTTTAAACAAAAATGCAGGACTTCCTTGGTAGTACAGTGGATAAGAATCTGCCTGTCAATGCTGGGGACACAGGTTTGATCCCTGGTACAGGAAGATTCCACAGGCCTCGGAGCAACTAAGCCCCTATGCCACAATTATTGAGACTGAACTCTAGAGCCTGCGCGTCTTAACTACTGAACTGGCACGCTGCAACTACTGAAACCGACGTGCCTAGAGCCAGTGCTCTGGACAAGAGAAACCACCATTATAAGAAGCCAGCATAATGAGAAGCCCATGCACCACAAGGAAGAGTAGTCCCCACTCAGTGCAGCTAGAGCAAGTCCACACAGCGATGAAGACCCAACACAATCAAAAATTAAAAATAAATAAATAAATTATTAGACAAAAATGTAAATTTATTGGCTTACAAAATTTAAAAGTCCAGGAGTAAATTGTCTTCATTCATAAGCTAGATTCTTGGGCTCAAAGCCATTGGGATTCTGTTTCTCCTGTTTTCTGGACTCTAGTTTTCCCTGTTGTTTTTATTACTCTCAGGGTCTCCTTGTGTGGTGGTAGAAATGGGCAGAATCACTCTAGGTCCATATTTTATCTGTTTAGCAGCTCCATTGTAAGGAGAGTGCCTGGTTCCAACAGAAATCCAAGGCTGACTCTCCTTGCTCCTTCTTGGGACACATGTCCACCCTTGGGCTGATGAGCATGACTCGGATTGGCCAGGCCTAGGTTACATGACCAGCCCTGGAGTCCATCAAGCCCACATTCACTGAGAAGCGGAGCATAATTCCCTACAAGAAAACAGGACTACTGTTACCAAAAGAAGAGGTGGGTTGACAGTGGGCAGGTGAGAACAACAGATGTTTACAAGAGGCCTTAATATGCTGCCCTTGGTAAGACTAGGATTATGTTAGCCACAAACTCCTGCCAAGGTTTCCATTTCACAGAATTATCTGTGACAACAGTGGCTGATCTCAAAAAGTGTGTGTGTGGTAGGGGTGGCGGGGAAAGGTGGTGGGTGTACCTGGAACACAGCAGCTAAAAACATTGGCCTGACCACATATCAAGTTTGACTCAGCTTCTCCAGTCTCAGGAATTTATCCAGAGCATTTTTACTTTTAATGTTTTGGCTGTGCCACACGGCATGAAGAATTCCAAGTCCCCGTGGAGTCTCAAACTCTGAACCACCAGGAAGTCCCCAGTGGAGAATCTTTAAGCCTCATCCCTCAACATGTTCCATCTCCTTTTACAATGCTCTCCATTAAATAAAACTCAACTGGCTTCAAGGTGTTTTACATTTGGACCCACAGTCTGTAGACCAGTGCTCTGCAATAGGACTTTCTGCAGTGATATAAGTGTTCTTTACCTGCACATGGCTGATGAGCACTTGGAACGTGGTTATTGTGAGTGAGGAACTAAGCTGTTTATTTTATTTAACTTTAATTTTCATTTTAACAGTTGCATGTCCCCATGGCTACTATCTTGAACACTGCAGCTTTAGATTCTGGAAAAGAAGGGAATGGCAACCAACTCCAGTATTCTTGCCTGGAGAATCCCATGGACAGAGGAGCCTGGCAAGCTACACTCCCTGGGGGTGCAAAGGGTTGGACATGACTGAGCGTCTGGGAAAGGAAGCTAGTTGAAAGCTAATATTCTGACTTATACCAAGTTCATTAGACAGGCTGGAATTTTAAGCTACTCTCTACCTGTCTAACTCTTTTTCTTAGTAATAAAACACATGAGTTTTAGCTGGACCCATGGCCTCCTGGCAAGACGCTGTTTCTCAGCTTGTCTTGCGGCTGGGAGCAGTGTGATGTAGGAAGTCACATGTTAATGTCACGTTAGTGGATGTGGGGAAGTGTCTTTTGCAACTTTTTGATTTTCTCCTTAAAGTTAACACTACATGCCCTGGACTTTTCTGTCTCCTCCTAGACTGGAAGGCAGATGTGGAACTGAACCAGCCTCAGTCCTCCTAAGACTATGCCCAGGAGATGGTGGATCAAAAAGATGGAAAGATTCTGGGTCTCTGAATTATCTGATGGAGCAGAGATACCCCATCACTCTTGAATGACTCATCTTCCAGCCATGTGTTGAGGTAAATGAAACACTTTTATTTAAGTCATTGTGTTCTTGGATTTCTTTATTATAGCCGCTTAACCTGTGTGCCAACATACCATGTTTCCACCAAGGAATCATTGTGAGACAGTGGACTGGCTATTTACAGGTCTGGGTGTTCATTAGTTCTATAACTTGCTACAATGTGACCTTAGGTTTTATTTCCTCTTATGTAAGATAAGGCATTTGGACTGAACATGAGATGTATAAAAATGGAATTCACCTTGAGCAAAATAGGGAAAATAACAGCAGCTCCTTTGTAGGGTTGTGAGGATTAGACGAGATAATGCATAAACTACACTTAGCCCAGTGCCTGAGACTGAACAGATGCTCTATAACTATTAGCTATAATTATTGTTATTATTATTAAGTTCTGACCCTGACAGATTGCAGGAGGCTGCCTGGAGTGCTGTGTTGACAAGGATATGAGACCACATGAGTGCTCACTGGAAATGAATGCCATAATCATCTGTGTCTTCCACAGGCACAGGAGCGGGAGTTCCCTGTAATGGAGGGGGTTTCTGGATTCCTGAGTCCTCCTCCCCTCTAACTTAACAGAATTTTGCCTCCTACCCTAAGTTAGCATATCAGAGTCTTTCCCCTCTGTATTCTATACCGCACACACCACTTGACATACCAAGCGTTCTATCAAGTAAAACACCAGGGTCCCCTGTGATGTCTTTCTCTCTCTGGCTGGCCTTCTCCTCACCCACTTTCTCATCTTCTGAGCCTCAGCCTCAAGTCTGGAGTCTCTAGGCTTAGGAGCGACACCCAGGCTTCTCAGCTTCCTGAGTCCTTGTTTAACTTCCCTCTCACCTGACTCGGTGCTTAGGAATTGCTGTGTTAAAATGCCATGGTTCAGCCCAGTCCTTGTGGGAGCATCTGAAGGACAGGCGTAGCTAACAAGTGCAGTCCTGTGAGGGTGATTCTGCCTCATCTGGCTCAACCAGTCCACTGACTTGTGTCGCCCCCAGGAGGATTCTGATCTTCTGGGAATCCAATCACTAACACAGCTTAGAAAAAACACTCCAGTATAGAGAATCCATATCTGCTTTCCCATCCCCAATCCCAAATCATTTCCAGGGAGTCGTGGCATTTTGACTATTTTCAAAAGTCACTGAAAAATAGAGAAACAATGTATGGGTGAAGTTTCATTTGAAGAAAATTGAATCTACTCTGGAAAACAGAATCCACCTAGAGCAAGTCTTTCACAGGAGAAACACCTTTTGACACTCCTGTTCCTAGGTCTATATACCCCTTCTTGTTTATTGGGGACAGCAAACTATTGGACTGTTTTTGTAAAGAAAAAAAAAAAAACCACTATTTGTTTTTGTAAATAAAGTTTTATTGGAACATGGCCAATGCCTGTTCATTTACATATCATCTTTGGCTGCCACAGCAGAGTTGAGTGATTGCAACAGGGGCAGTGTGGTTTGCAAAGTCTAACGGTTTTACTTGCCTGTCCCTGTACAGAAAATGTTTACCAATGTGCTACATTATATCAACTTTACTTAGTACTGGTAACTATTTTTTTTCCATTTCCATCTTCTCTTTTTTTTAATTAATTTATATTAGAGTATACTTGCTTTACAATGTTGTGTTAGTTTCTGTTGTACAGCAAAGAGAATCAGATATATATATATATACCTTTTTTGTATTTCCTCCCCATTGAGATCCCCACAGAGCACTGAGCAGAGTTCTCTGTGCTACACAGTAGGTTCTCCTTAGATGTTTTCTGCTTCCAGTCAAGCAAACCAAGCTAAGGCAATCACTTGGGTCTGTGGTGCATTTGTTCCAGTGGCTCTGGTAATAATACCCACAACAACCACTCTTATCTATAATGCTGCATCCTCAGAATCCATCCCCATACTCATGGATGGGAGAGTCAAGAGGTTGTTTTAGGGAAACCATAGATGCTCCCTGGTTCTCAGACAAGAAAAGCCAGGAATTGTAAAACCCTGAGCCTATGGTTGCCGTTTTTAAGTTCCCTTGTTCTGTTTGGTGAAGCCAGCCCATGTCACGGTGTAGCTGGCAGTAGACCTCCTTCCTCTGCTGTGGGGAGAACATATGAAACGTGGAGCTAGTCCAGCTGGACAGCCTATGCTAGTCTGAAGTGGGCACCACGGCTCTGCTTGAGCTGATTATCGCTGAGGGAGGGGGGAAACAAAATCCACATTACTAGATGTTCCAATTTTTCAGAGCATTTGGAAACATTTTTGGTTTGGTTCCTTTTAATAGACAATCATTGCACATCGAGGTTTAGGACTAATAACTGGTGACCTTGGGCAAGTTCATTTGCTTTTCTCTGGCTTGGGGTCCTCAACTGCCCAGCAGATGGAAACAAAAAAGAAGAGGTACCCTAGCTCATAAGGGTTTTATGATGATTACCTGGATAATCATGTAATGCTCTTAGGATGGAATCTGGCTGGCACAGAGTGAGTGATCAGTAATTCTTAGCTTTGGGGGTTTTTTTAGACACTGGAGGAGGCACTAAGTTGGGAATCCCATCTTTATTGCCCCCCTCAAGAGTTCAAAGGGCCTTGTCCACTAAGGCATGACAGCAGAGCCCACCCAGAAGAGAGACCCAGAGCTCAGTAGAAAGTTTCTCAGTCCAGTTCAGTTCAGTTGCTCACTCGTGTTCTACTCTTTGCGACCCCACAAACCGCAGCACACCAGGCCTCCCTGTCCATCACCAACTCCCCAAGTTTACACAAACTCATGTCCACTGAGTCAGTGATGCCATCTAACCATCTCATCCTCTGTTGTCCCCTTCTCCTCCTGCCCTCAATCCTTCCCAACATCAGGGTCTTTTCCAATGAGTCAGCTCTTCACATCAGGTGGTCAAAGTATTGGAGTTTCATCTTCAACATCAGTCCTTCCAATGAACACCCAAGACTGATATCCTTTAGAATGGACTGGTTGGATCTCCTTGCAGTCCAAGGAATTCTCAAGAGTCTTCTCCAGCACCACAGTTCAAAAGCATCAATTCTTCTGCACTCATCTTTCTTTATAGTCCAACTCTCACATCCATACATGACTACTGGAAAAACCATAGCCTTGACTAGATGGACCTTTGTTGACAAAGTAATGTCTCTGCTTTTTAATATGCTATGTAGGTTGGTCATAACTTTCCTGTCAAGGAATAAACGTCTTTTAATTTCATGGCTGAAATCACCATCTGCAGTGATTTTTGGAGCCCAGAAAAATAAAGTCAGCCACTGTTTCCACTGTTTCCCCATCTATTTGCCATGAAGTGATGGGACCGGATGCCATGATCTTAGTTTTCTGAATGTTGAGCTTTAAGCCAACTTTTTCACTCTCCTCTTTCACTTTCATCAAGAAGCTCTTTAGTTCTTCACTTTCTGCCATAAGGGTAGTGTCATCTGCATGTCTGGTGTTATTTTTGCCGGTATATATCTCCTGGCAATCTTGATTCCAGCTTGTGCTTCTTCCAGCCCAGCATTTCTCATGATGTACTCTGCATATAAGTTAAATAAGCAGGGTGACAATATACAGCCTTGACATACTCCTTTTCCTATTTGGAACCAGTCTGTTGTTCCATGTCCAGTTCTAACTGTTGCTTCCTGACCTGCATACAGGTTTCTCAAGAGGCAGGTCAGGTGGTCTGGTATTCCTATATCTTTCAGAATTTTCCACAGCTTATTGTGATCCACACACTCTAGATCCCCTCATATGAAGGGGTGAGGGAGGCCAGAGATACTGCTAGGAATTGCCCCAAACAACATCTGCAGTGGAAGTTTTCTACTGGAGGGAGAACAAAAATAGAGATGAAAAGCTGGAAGGAAGTAAAGAAGGGATGAAGGAAAAAGAAAGAAGGGGAGAAAAGGGATGGGGAAAAGATTTAGCAAAAACTCAAAGCATAGACAACTGTAATTAATAGAATTATGATAAAGAGAAAAAACCAACTGCTCAGCAAAAGTCAGGTTGCAGATTATAATTAATGACATGTGAAAAGATTTAATACATATGTTAAGCCTGTAAATTAGGCTACAGAATAGTATGTATTGAATGAGACAGTGTATATGAATTTACATATACCTAAATAGAAAAAAGACTGGAAGGATGGAAGGAAAGCCAACAAAATATTCAGTGGTAATCTCTAGGTGACAGGATTCTGAGTGACTTATTTTGTTTTAATTATATGAACTTCCTAAATTGTCTTCCAAAAAAATCTGTGTAACTTGTGTGATAAGACAAAATGAGAAGTAGTACAGTCATTAGGATTGTGAAGTTACCAGTTACAACCAAACCCTGAGTTTCAGATTCTTTTCCCAAACTTCCAGCAGGTGGCGCAATGGCAATGTGAGCCTCTATCTGAGTTTCATTCCAGATGAACTCAATCTCTGGATGAAACAACCCAGACACAGGGGCTGCCTGGCCCAGGGTTCCGTTCTTCCCCACACTAGGAGAAGCAACATAATTGCAGCGAGATGCAGTTTCTGTTCCTTTCTCCACTCACTTCCTCCCCATCATTTGGCCTGGGACAAAATTCAAATTAGTCTTATTGGGCATCTCTGGATTAGATTGGATTTGCAGCTCATCCAAATCCTAATGATAAGTGACACTGTCAGCTAAAGGGTGGGAAAAAAAAAAGCAAGTAATTTTCTTGTTCACAAGAAAGGCGATTTTTAATGAACAACGAACCTTGTTCACAAAGATAATGGACATTCTGGACCAATGTCAGTCGTTGGGGAGGGAAGGCAGGGAGCCTGGCAGCCTGGCTATCCAGCTTTCAGGGACAGAGTCCCTCCAGGCCTGGACACCCCCAGGGGAATGAATGGGTCAGAGCTGGGGCATGACCTTTGCCTGGTCCAGAAGGGGAGGAGCCCTCAGAAGAACCAGTTCCACTTCATCTTTTCCACTTTTGTTTTACATCTTAAACTGACTTCCCCTAAGACAGCTACTCTGAAGGGAATTCAAGGTGTAAATAAAAGCCATCAGAGTCCACCAAAATGGTCCCCATTCCACCCAGACCCACAAAGATGCACACTGTGATATGGAATGTTCTGGGCCCTCACTGCTGTTTCTCATAGCTCTTCAGTAAGCCTTTAGTGTCCTTCTTGGTGTTGACTTGGAGAAAAAGAAGGAAGGGAGGGGAAAGATCAACTCAGCTCATCTTTGCAGAGAGAAGCTAAGTGGGTTTCTCCAGCCTGGTCCCAGAAGTTTTCACCTACTGAGTCTTCAGCCCTAGATGCCTTCACAGACAAATGGTTTTCATGCAGCATCATCTGGGTTCTGAGTAAGTGAATCAAAGCCCTTGGCATATAGTTGCTTTCAATCTCAGACAACCCAGGCAATTGTAAGGAACCACATAAAATGATGGGGAACAGGGACCTGGCAATAACTCTCTGTGTATATGCAACATGGTCTTCCATGTGGCTCAGATGGTCAAGAATCTGCCCGAAAAAAAAAAAAAAAAAGTCTGCCCACAATGTGGGTTTGATCCCTGGTTCGATCCCTGGGTCAGGAAGATTCCCTGGAAAAGGGCATGGCAACCCACTCCAGTATTCTTGCCTGGGAAATTCCATGGACAGAGGAGCCTGGCAGGCTACAGTCTGTGGGGTTGTGGAAGAGTCAGATGTCACTGAGAGACTAGCATATGCTTTTACTTTCTCTCATATTGCAACACCACCACACTGATGTCCATTCCTCTTCTCTCTTGTTTTCTCTGTCTCTCTCTTATGTACACACACACAGAGAGGCATTCCTAAGGGCACTAGAATAGAGGAGATCATATAACAAGATAACTAACTTAGATAACTAATGAGACTACATACCAAATAATTGAGCTTCAGGTTTAAGAGTTTGAAGTCACTCAACCCTGCCACTTTCTAGTGTGATGCTCTGAACAAATTACATAAGTTCTGTGAGTCTTAGGCTCCACCTGTTAAATGACAATAAAGATACCTACACATCACAGTGTTGCAGGGGGGATTCAGTGAGATTCTGCCTATGGAGCACTTAGCACCGTGCCAGGCACTGAGTGGTACTATGTACATGTTGACTATTCTTATCTTCTGAAAGCATCAGAATACAGGGGCAGTTTGAAATTATTAAACTGGAGCTTCACCAAGAGGAAAGTTCATAAGAGGAAATTGTGTCCAGGGACAATACTTTTTGTCACTGAAATAATTTAAGGCATTTAGTATGCTTTAAAGTAGAACACAATGCTTTTCTTATGACAAGTTTCCAAATGGCTGTCTAGAGGACAGCTGTGTGGTAAGTTAGCTGGGAGGGTTTCGATGACCTGCAGACTAATTAACAACCCACGTGGGAGGAGCACCAGCCCATGGGAAAAAACACAGGCTGCAGCGCTGGAGCAGAGTCCTAGAGAACCCCTGGGGAACCAGGCCGCTTCTGTTGGATTGTGGGAAACCCAGGGGACACAGGGGATGCTGGGCAGCAGAGACGCAGAGGGGTGCTTGGCAGCGGCTATTGATTAACTGCAGAAGAATTTCAGCATGTTAATAACCTGTGTGGACAGGCTGGTGCCCCCTGGCTGAGTATCAGTTCTAGGTCAAGGTGTAAAGTTCAGTCACACCCTCAGCTGGCTGGCTTTCATGTGGCACCCATCTGTCCATTAGGCTTCCCTGATGGCTCAGTGGTTACAGAATCCACCTGCAGTTCAGGAGACACAAGAGATGCAGGTTCAATCCCTGGATGGGGAGGATCCCCTGGAGGAGAAAATGGCAACCCAATCCAGCATTCTTGCCTGAAAAATCCCATGGACAGAGGAGGCCAGTGAGCTATGTCCATGGGGTTGCAAAGAGTCGGACATGTCTGGGCAACAAAATGTTCATTAGTTCATTGGCCAGAATGAACAGCCTTTCTACATTAATGTCTTCTTTGGCAAAATAGATCAGTGGAGAATAAATGAATTGATTCAGAAGAAATCTCTCCCCAATTCTGGAAGGACAAATCAATGATTAAAAGGCAGAGGGTTGGTTCTTACTCTTCTATAGCTAACGGAGGCTAAAATATTCCAGAGTCCTATCTTTTAGATGCTGACAGTCCAGGAGGAAGGTTGAAAGGAAAGCCCACTAATGCAGAGAGGAGCTTCTGAGGTGGACTTGGTGAGTCACAGGGATCATGTGGGACTATCCTGTGCATGGTGAGCTTTTGGGTGAGACGCATGACTGGCTCTGTGTACCTCCAAATCAGAGAGTACCCAGTCAATACTCAGACCAAATATGGAACTCAAGTGTTGGGTGGAAACCAGTGATCATGTATCTAGGGGCAAGTTTCAACAGAGGTAAGGGAGATGAGTGGAAGGAGCAAGCCCATGGGAGAGAAGACTTTGAAGTCAGCCTTCCTGGTCATGTGTATGGGCTCCGGAGTAAGCAAGGCTACCAAGGGAAATTTTTCCACATATTCTTTGAGATAGCCTGGGAGAGCAAGGCAGTTGTCCTCTGGAACCGACAAGAATGAGGGAGGGCGAGAGAAGAGATCACTACACCTCTGCCATGGCCACAGGAATAGCTGGCACAGTTGGGCCTCAGAGGCAGAGAAGGATGGAGCCCCGCTATCTGGAAGGTGCTGTGGGCAGCAGCAACCATGGGAGACCCCTTCCCTGGGCTTTGAGGCCATCTAGGGGCTGAGAGTTGTCGGTCAGCTGCCTTTTCAAGGCTTTGTCCAGAGCTGCCCCCCAAAAAAGCTGTAGGGGCTTGGAGATGGGAACCAGTGGACCTGCCCTGATGGGGAAGCTAGCCAGAGAAATGACTGGTACTCCTGACCATGACCTCCTCATCTGGAGGGCATCCTCCAGTTGACAAAGCACTGCCTCAATCCTAAATCTTCCCAGCAGAGATGATCACTGCCACTTTCTAAATAAAATAGCAAAGACCCAGAAAAACTGAGAGATGAATCTGAGGTCTATGACAGCGATAGGCTATCTGGGGCACACAGGGTCGCCACTCAGGTTTCCTGACTCTCAAGTGGGTCCTCTTAATAAGAGTGGGATGAGAGTGGAGTTCCTGGGGAGCAGTATGTAAGGAGGTGAGGTCCTTAAGAGAGGGGTGGCTATGAAGTGGCTCCCCACCTGGTCACATACGCGCGATAGTGGCCATCTCAGGTTTAGCCCCTGGATATGCCTCGCTTGACTCCACCTACATCCAGACCTTTTTTAATCACCGGTCTCATTCCAATGGTGGAGGGGTTTGCTAGAGAAGCACGAAATTGGGATTTCATGCTAGATACCCCGGTGCCCGCATGCCTGCTGAGCAAGCCTGGGGCTTTTCCACAGACTATATCCTCACTGAGAAGTTGCCTAGAATTTCAATCTCTTCCTGCAGCAAGGAGAGGGGGAGAGAAGCAGTGTTGCCCCCAGATAGGCCGGGCACCACAACAAACAACAAAAAAGATTCATGTGCTCAACGAAGCTGAATTTTAATTGATACTTTTTCAAACAGTGGTTCTGAACCAACATCCCTCAGCTCCCAAAGATGATGAAGGGGGTGCGGCTTAATGCCACAATTAGCAGACAACCCCACAACAAATACAGTAAACATTAATCATATTAAATATTGAATGCAGACTCTGGTACGCTTGAAGAGCAATGGGTTTTTACAGTTTTATTTTTACAGAAGACAAAGCAATGATTGTGGAGGAATTATTCTGATGTCAGTGCTGAAGGGAAATAATGTAACATTCTGGAATTTATATAAAAATTACAGCTTTGTTGTGTTTCACACTATATATAGTAATTTAATCATTTGCAGCTGATTAATTTCAGTGAAGGAAAATGTAGCATTATGCATCTCTAATGGAGTTCCAAGGTTTGAATTCTAATCGTGAGTTGGGCACAATTTAAGTCTAAATTAGCAATTAGCTTGGGCAAGGGACACTTAGGTTAAAATGGAGTCATCTGTTGATGAGTACTGAGTCAACAAGAGAGCGGAAAGGAGGATCACCAGAAAAGCGCTTGCCACAGAACACTCTTTACTGGGTTCGTCATTATAATTCCTTACATTAGCAGAATGCGCTTGTGCGTTAGAAAACAATTTCTTGTACATTTATCTCATCTGCTTTGCTCTTCATCTAAGTCTATAAGTGGATATTTGTGCTCCATTGTACAGTGCAGAAACTGAGGCTCAGAAAAAGTAAGATCGTGGAGAGAAAGAGCATATATGGTGGAGGATTTGAACCCAAGTGTTCCACTTAAGAAGCCAGTATTCTTTCCACCTCAAGATATTTTCTGGGGAAATTTGCTCCAATGGCAGGAGATAGGAGGGAAAGAGACTCCTGGGGCCTGAGTGGCTATTCTTCTGGTTTTCTCACTTTGGGCTTGCCTGATAGCTCAGTTGGTAAAGAATCTGCCTGCGATGCAGGAGACCCTGGTTCAATTCCTGGGTTGGGAAGATCCCCCGGAGAAGGGAAAGGCTACCCACTCGAGTATTCTGGCCTGGAGAATTCCATGAACTGGATAATCCATGGGGTCGCAAAGAGTTGGACGTGACTGAGCGACTTTCATTTCACATTCCTCACTTCAGAGCTGTCAGGAGCTGGCCGTGCCCTTCACCTGGAGGTCACAGCTCCCATCAAGTGGCTACACTGCCCTCTCTGTGCCCACACTTTACTGATGCCCCTCTCCTTGCCCCTTCAGGCTCAAGGTGGTCATGGTGCCCACTATCACCAGCCCTGGGTCCCTGCCTGTCCTTTCTGGCACTCCCCCTGTGAGCAAGGAACAACGCAGGGAAGACTCACCCCAGTTCAACCAGGCAAAGGCTGCTTTCAAGAAAATGGACACAAGAAAGATAGAAGATAGGAAGTCATTTAATATTTTATTTAAGCACCTAGAGAAGGTCAAGACAGGAGTAAAGAGCTGTAGTGTTACACTCTTCAAACAAATAGAAGAGAACATGGCATGTTTCTAGAACTTCCCATCTCTCTGCTCGTGCAAACTGCCGACTCCTTGTGCTGTCCCCAAACATCAGGGCTTGGGATGCAATGACACAAAGTCA
Organism: Antilocapra americana; assembly: GCA_007570785.1. Taxonomy (NCBI): domain Eukaryota; kingdom Metazoa; phylum Chordata; class Mammalia; order Artiodactyla; family Antilocapridae; genus Antilocapra; species Antilocapra americana. Next base: position 7,081,681 of record ML663010.1, read on the forward strand.
ATTTAAATGGACGTAAATCAAAAAAGTGAACTTACTGGGTCATGGACTCCAACTGTGGGGAAAAAAATGCTTGGATCCAAGCTCAGGGGAGTCAGGATCCAAGACCTCCATCGCTGGTTACTATCGGCTCTTCCTTTTATTTTCTTTGTTTCTCCCTGAAGTTTGTCTTTACTCCTCTGACAGATGCAGCCTCGTCAAGTCATGCCAATTGACAGAAACAAAATGAAAACTCTATCATTCAGATGAGAACTGAACTTCACTGAATCAGAGTCTTGGCAGGAAGCAGGATTTCTCAGATGGTTTAATTAAGGAGATTTTTTAATAAAAGGACTCATGGACAGTCTTCACTGTATACAAACAAGAAATACTGAAGCACCCAGACCTGAAGAGGAGGAAGCTAGCTGCACTGTGGAGAGTGCAGGGTGGGGCCTCCAGTGATCAGGGACACAGCTACTGCCAGCAATGAGGGCTGAAGCAGCGGGGCCAGGGCACCCTGACCGCTCTCTTCTTGGATGGCTTGCCAGTTAACATGCTCCCATGGGCGCACCCAACCAGAAACCCATTGCAAGGGAATTCAGGTGGTGCAGGGTTCAGGGTCAACCTCCCAGCATGACAAAATAGGACAGTTAAGGCAGAAAGGGAAACTCAGGGGACAAAGAGAATAACCTGCATGCTCATCTTGTATCTCTGCAAGAGTTGGGGGATTGGAAGAGTGAACATACTTGAGTGTTTTAATTTTAAAGAGAATTTCCTAAGAATTTCAACTTCAGTGAAATAATTGACTCAAGCAGGGATCATCCACAGATGCCAAAACCATTAAATAAAATATTGATTGGGCTTCCCTGGTAGTTCAGCGGTAAAGAATCCACCTGCCAATGCAGGAGATGCACTGTTCGATCCTTGGATCGGGAAGGGCCCATGGAGGAGAAATGGCAACCCACTCCAATATTCTTGTCTGGAGAGTCCCATGGACAGAGAAGCCTGGTGGGCTATAGTCCATGGGGTTGCAAAAGATTTGGACAGGACTTAGCGACTAAACAACAACATCAGAATGTTAGTTGGTCATCAGGATGTTTACATGATCTCAGAATATCTTCCCAAAGACTTCTCGTTAATTACCAAAGGGAAGCTATCTTCACAATGGAGAGACCTGACATAGAGCTGCTTAATGAAGCCATCAAGCTTAGCATCATTCATCGCTCAAGGGACACAATGACACCATATGCCTTCTCGTGAGATGCAATGGGAAGTACACAACCTAACCATTGTTGTGTGCTTGCCAAAATGTTTAAGCAAGTGAAAGTCACTCAGTTGTATCCAACTCTTTGTGATACCATGGACTATACAGTACTCTCCAGGGCAGAATCCTGGAGTGGGCAGCCTTTCCCTTCTCCAGGGGATCTTCCCAACCCAGGGACTGAATCCAGGTCTTCCACATTGCAGGTGGATTCTTTACCAGCTGAGCCACAAGGGAAGCCCGCCAAAATGTTTAAGCTGAGTCTAATTCAGAGAAAATGACCAGGTAAGTCCAGATCACAGGGCACTCTTCAAAAAAGTTAATGTCCTGAACAGCAGCAACCACAAAGAGGGGCTAAATAGAAGAGAGTACTGCACACAACTTGGATGAATCTCACAGTGTTGAGTTAGAGAAGCTAAGTTCAAGAAGTATATATAAAACATGATTCTATTTCCATGAAGTTGGAAGACAAAACCCATTTAAGTATTAGGAGCCAGCACAGTGCTTTCCCTCAGGGAGTGATGTCAGGAAGGGCACCAAGAAAGAATTTCGGGGTGCTGATGATGTTCAGTTTCTTACCTCAGTGCCTGTCATAAGAGTTTATTCCCTTTGTGAAAGCCTATTATAGTGAGTCCACTCGGTGTGTGTGTGCGCGTGTGTGTATGTGTATTAGGGAGAGAGATAACATTAATGCGGCAAATACTACCAACTGATGAACCTAGGTGAAGGATCTGTGAGTATGCATTATCATTATATTGTTTTCGAATGGTTCTCTAGGTTTGAAATTTTTGAAAGTAAAAACTGGGGAGGTGGGAAATAGGAATGATTTTGAATTATTTTTTAAATGTTACATGACAAAATAACTGACACATTATTCGTCAGTAGGCATCATAGTGAGTTCACATCATTCACACACTTATTTAAATATATGCAAACTGCTCACACTTAGCTAAAAGAAAACAAAGAACAAAAAGCAGAGCTACTCTGCATTTATTGTGATTCCTAAACACAAGCCGAGTATCTCATCTGGTGTGCAAGTATAGAAATAGCAAACTGTTTCCACGTTCACAGAAAAACTGTTGTGTTGGACATATTAAGTTATAGCTTGGGATCCACAAAACCACACCTATGGGATTTTGAATTCTCAAGGGTTAGTTTAATGGCCACTGATCTTTACTCTGCTCACTAAATTTAGAACTCAACTAACTTAAGCTGTGCCATCCCTGGCTATTTTGACCAATATAGGGGCCTTGTTTTCCTTTAAAATGCATAGTCCTGTTTGGGTAGAAAGAGCTTATCAGCTCCTCATCCTCTGGTGTTTTAGGCTCAGGCATGGATAGAAAATCTCAGAAGAGGGCAGATAAGAAAAGAGGGAGAAGCTCTATTTGTTTTAATCTACTTCTGTTCCAAAACAACACACTAGCCAGAAGCCAGCCGAGGATCCAACCAAGATCCACTGGTTCTTACTGTCGAAGGTCATCATTGCATAATCCTTACATGTCCTCCTGCCCTCATCCTTTTAGCTGCCAAGGCTTCAGGAGAGCAAGCACTGTGGCCTCTGGACACTTGGGTCTGAGGAAGAGGCAGAATCTGCCCGACTCTCCAGTATCCCAGTGCCAACACAATGGGCACCTTTGGTTCAGCCCAGCTGCCAACCATCTGTGGGCAACCGTTCAGCATACAGCTAGAAAACAGTAGATGCTCATTAAATGTTTGTTAAATAAATGAGTGGGCTATACTTTATTGACTATGCCAAAGCCTTTGACTGTGTGGATCACAATAAACTGTGGAAAATTCTGAAAGAGATGGGAATACCAGACCATCTTACTTGCCTCTTGAGAAACCTGTAGGCAGGTCAGGAAGCAACAGTTAGAACTGGACATGGAACAACAGACTGGTTCCAAATAAGGAAAGGAGTACGTCAAGGCTGTATATTGTCACCCTGCTTATTTAACTTACATACAGAGTACATCATGAGAAACGCTGGGCTGGAGGAAGCACAAGCTGGGATCAAGATTGCCAGGAGAAATATCAATAACCTCAGATATGCAGATGACACCACCCTTATGGCAGAAAGTGAAGAAGAACTAAAGAGTCTCTTGACAAAAGTTAAAGAGGAGAGTGAAAAGGTTGGCTTAAAGCTCAACATTCAGAAAACTAAGATCATGGCATCTGGTCCCATCACTTCATGGCAAATAGATGAGGAAACAGTGGAAACAGTGGCTGACTATTTTTCTGGGCTACAAAATCACTGCAGATGGTGATTGCAGCCATGAAATTAAAAGACAATTACTCCTTGGAAGGAAAGTTATGACCAACCTAGACAGCATATGAAAAAGCAGAGATATTACCTTGCCAACAAAGGTTCATCTAGTCAAGGCAATGGTTTTTCCTGTAGTCATGTATGGATGTGAGAGTTGGACTATAAGGAAAGCTGAGCACTGAAGAATTGAGGCTTTTGAACTGCGGTGCTGGAGAAGACTCTTGAGAGTCCCTTGGACTGCAAGGAGATCCAACCAGTCCATTCTAAAAGAGATCAGTCCTAAGTGTTCATTGGAGGACTGATGTTGAAGCTGAAACTCCAATACTTTGGCCACCTGATGCAAAGAACTGACTCATTGGAAAAGACCGTGATGCTGGGAAAGACTGAAGGCAGGAGGAGAAGGGGACGACAGAGGATGAGATGGTTGGATGTCATCACCGACTCAATGGACATGGGTTTGGGTAGACTCCAGGAGTTGGACAGGTTGGCCTGGCGTGCTGCAGTTCATGGAGTCTTCATTGGACACGACTCAGCGACTGAACTGAACTGATAGAGAGAAGAGCTGCAGAAGAATCTGAAGGAGTGGTTTTCATGGAAGATTCTATGTAATCTGAAGGGATTTTTGCTCACTTCTACTTAGAATCCAGCTCTTGAATCCTTGAGGATGCCATCCTGGGAGCAGTAGAGACATACCCCTGGTATGGATATCAATATTCTTACCTCAGGTGAATGTGCAGGCAACTGACATCTGCAAGGGATCAGGGTAGGAGAGAATGACCATGGCTGTGTGGCAATTTAAAAATGACAAATTTCTGAGTCTATGTGTGATACCTCCTGGGAGTCCTTGACTCAGCATTTGTAGGGAACAGAGGCTCTGGCAGCATATCAGAGAGAGTCAATGAAACTGCCAACTGCAGGGCTTCAGGCTTCTAGCCTCTGTAATCACGTGAGCCAATTCCTTATATAAAATTTCTTTGCATGTACAACTTGAACTCAGGATTGTGAAACTATGGACTGTAACCTGCCAGGCTACTCTGTCCATGGGATTCTCCCATGTGTTTAAATACACATTTAAAATGTATATATATGAAAGTTGCTCAGTCGTGTCCAACTCTTTGTGACCCCATGGACTACACAGTCCATGGGATTCTCCAGGCCAGAATACTGGAGTGGGTAGCCTTTCCCTTCCCCAGGGAATCTTCCCAACCTAGGGATCAAACCCAGGTCTCCCACATTGCAGGCAGATTCTTTACGAGCTGAGCTACAGGGAAGCCCAAAATGTATGTGTGTGTGTGTGTGTGTGTGTGTGTGTGTGTGTGTGTATACACATTTATATATGTGTGTTTGTCTGTGTATGTGTGTGTGTGTGCCCATGTATGTGTATGCCCATGTGTGTGTACAGTATTATCACATTCTGTTTCTCTGAAGAACCCAGACTAAGAACTTAGATCACACAGTTGTATGACAAACACTCCTGGTTGCCTGTCTACCAAGTTTGCTGAGACCATCCCCTTCTCAACAAAGAGACCCCCTCATCATGTTCCCTTGCTAGGAGGACCCACCTCTCCCAATGGAGACTCAAAATGCCAACCCTTGCCCTCCCAGCTCCAAGTACCTTCAGAGCACAGGTGAGCAACCTAAACCCTGCCATGTGAACCTGAAGGAGAGTTTACCAGGGGCTACAAGGAAACATTTCTTTCCTAGCAAAGGAGCCACCCAAGGGGAAATGTCTTCCTCCAGCTCTGGGTGGAGTTGCACTTGCCCAGTGCTGGAAACCACGGTGATGTCTTGCCATCAGAAGACAGACACGGCCTTTGTGCTAAGCAAAGCAGAGCAGAAAGAAACAAAACATCAGAATTCACAAGAATGCTATAGAGCTGCTGAATTAACCATCCAGAAATCACCCTGCCTCCAGATGTCCTATGTGACAGAACAGACATTCTTATTGTTTGGGTAAGTGCTTAGTCGCTCAGTCGTGTCTGGCTCTTTGCAACACTTTGGAATGTAGCCTGTCAGCCTCCTCTGTCCATGGGAGTTTTCAGGCAAGAATGCTGAAGTGAGTTGCCACTTACTACTCTGGGGGAATCTTCCCAACCCAGGGACTGAACATGTATCTCCTGTCTCCTATGTTTCCTGCAATGCCAGGGGATTCTTTACCCGCTGAGCCATCGGAGAAGCAAAAAACCGCTATTGTTTAAGTCCTCTTTAAAGGAAAGTCTGTTTCCTGTACTCAGAAGCATCCTAATCGAATTAGCTGATTTTATTTTCTTTGTTAAGAACTCACATCAAAGGAGGTCTCTTTATCCAGTCAAAGATATACTTACAGGTTCATTTAGTACTCTTCTTTATTTACAAATAGCAGAGGGAAATGAGAAATATATTTATATATCTACACCCATATTCATCCCTTCATCCTTCTGTCCTTCCACCTCTCTGTCCATCTCTTAATCTCGCTATGAGTTACACAGTCAGAAAAGTTCAGAAGCTGTGATTACTGCCTACTTTTGGAGAATCACAATCAACATTAATGTATTAGAGCCTTTGAGAAGTTCTGCGGTAAAGAAACTTCTTTAACTCCATATTTCCTTGATTTTTGCTTGCTTGCTTGTTTTGTTTTTGAATCACAGAACCCTTCTTTGAGCAGACGTTTTAATAGCAATCCAATTTGGGAAACGTGTACACGACTGCATAATGCTCTCTCTCCTTAGATCCCATACGCACATTTTAAGAGGACAATTGTTCCCTCTGAAGGCAACACTTGTTATTCTGAAGCACTGAAGCAAAACCTCCAGCACATTCAGAATCTGCTTAGATGTTTACAGATAGCTTAGTGTTAATTTCTATACAAAAGATATATTTTCTGGCCTTGGCGTATTGTTTGTGATTCACCACCACATTCTAGGACCCTCCACTCTCACTCATCATCCTGCTTGAGCTAACCATATCTGACACAAACAGTTCTCATTCATGGCGGCCCCATCCCATTTATACCATCCACAGCCCAAGAGGCAATCTTGTGCTTGTGTTTTAACATAAACTTCAAATCACATGCATCCTAACACTACTTCATAAGCAAGAAATTACCACGTCTGGTTCATTGACATTTACTTCTGGGAACCATTTCAATCAGATTAATCCGTTTATCTAAATAATCTTCCACTCACTTCACAACATCGGAACTCACCAATACATTTTCTACCGATGCTTCCAACCTTCCTTTTTGTAGACTGAGGTGCAGGATTCATTATCACCTGGAGTTCTGCAAACTGGACATTATCAGAGTATAAGGGAGGTGAAATAAGAGCCTCTATGCCTTCAGAGTTTGAGGAAAGGGGAAAAAAGTGGGGCAGGTGGAGATGTCCATCCATCTCTGATGTGACTGCTGGAGAGTGTGCCTTAGATGCGCAGTAACACATATGCCTTGTATTAGGACTGGTAGCTTATGCTGCAGCAACAACCCAGGAGTGGCAGATAAAAACAAAGAGTTATTTCTGGTCCACATCACATGTCCACTTTGGGCCAGCTGAAACTCTGCTCCATGTCAGCTTCACTCAGGAACCCAGCAGGTGGAAAACTGCCAATCCTGGCAACAGAGAGGGAAATGCTAGTATGGCAAGCCCCACACCAACTCTCAGAGCTTCCACCCAGAGGTGACCACATCACCTCTGCTCACATTTCATTGGTCTCATGTGAGCTCCATTACCACAGGCCCCCCAACCCTGAGCCCCAGAGCTAGAGAGATGTATTCTCCTAGAGCAGGCATCACTGGAAAAGCCACAGGCTTTGTCCCACTGCCATGTCTACCCTAAGAGCAAAGCCACACATATGCTCTCTACAGACAGATGGATCCCAAAGACAGTGGATAACAGGGGATAAACTCCTTAATTCTCCAGTCAGGTGAGAAGTGACCAGCAAAACACAACAGGACTTTTGCAAAATAGGTCTTCCACTTACTCATTGCCTTCTGCAATTTTAAGTTCTTGGTTCACTCTTGAGCTCTCTTCTTCACGTTATCCACCTTCTTCTCAGTTTGCTTTCCTGTCATTCTAGCCTGCTTCATCCTCCTCCTATAAGAACTGTGAATCCCACTCTACTGCTGGATGCCTGGCAAACTGAGCCAATAATCCAACCGCTGAGTTACTAACAGGAAAACGTGATACTTAGTTCAGTCTGAGAAAAGTCTGTCTGTGACTTGCCACCAGAGGTTTCCTATGGAAACACTGAGCAAGTGGATAAATGAAGAGACACCATTGAATGTTCAGTACAGTAGGCACTTCAATGTCAATTTCAATGTGAGTTTCCCACCTTCAGCATCTTTGCTGATTTTCCTCCCCCTCCCACAGTAGTATCTTTCATGTGAGCTCTTTCTTTATCCAAGTCCCAATAGGTCTTCCAGTGTCAACCAAGCTCAGGTCACACTTCCTCTAGACACATTCCCACATTGGCCTATACTGATGGTGACCCATAGTGATACTCTGTCTACACAACTTGGAGCTCAGGTAACAGAACCTGGAGGTAGTAGAATCAGGTACTGAACCTCTGTTCTCTTCCTCCAGAGCCCAGGCACCGGACCTCTACACTAAAGAACAGATGGGACAAGAAGAGGAGAACTAGGGCCTCCTGAAATCAATCACATAGGGCGTGCCTTGAGCCAGACAGACTTGGGTTCAAGTTCTTGCTTTCCTGCTTACTAGAGGTTTTATTTTAAACAAGTTACTTCGCCTTTCTGGGCCTTAGTTCCCTCAGCTGTGAGATGGAATAAGGAAGATTAATATAGAACATGTCTGACAACTGTAGCCTTGCGATCAATGTTAGGTGTGAACTGTCCTCCTGCTCTCTCTTCCTCTAAAACCAGAATCTTTATATCAACCAGACTACACCCCGTCTGTTCACTCTTCACTCCGTTCTCTGGCTTGCAAACACAGAGCAAGGTAAGAAAAGTATCTGATAAAGGAGTTTCCAGGCTAGCCAAGCAGTGAAGAGACCACAGATACCTCTGTGCAGCATCTGTACTCAGGAGCATTAAGGCCCCCATGAGACCAGAGTCCCCTGACCTCAACTGAGAGTCAAGATGTGGCTGAGAAGAAAATGCAGTTCCCTGGGTATTTATTGTTACTCCTCCTTAAGAGCCTTCCTTTTCTTCCCCTCTTTAGCCCTTTATCAGATATTTCAAATTTATTAATAGGTCCCAAGTCCAACGATGAGCTACACATAGTAAAGCAAGCCAATATTTCCTCAACATAAGGACATTCTATATAGAATGACAGAGACGTGGCATAGCTACAAAGAGGCCTGAGCTGATTAAATTCACTTTTATAAAAAGAGGAACTCTCTTCCCTCTGGCGTCACTGCCAACAATACTGCAAGCATTGCAATAGCTTCATGCGAATAGCCGTGTCTGGCTCACAAGTCCTGGCCTTCTCTGATGGAAATACTGGTTTGGGCTTGCTGGTCCTTCAGCAGGAGAGCTGTGTGGTCAGATGTGGTCTGGAGAGAAGCTACCTTGATTTGACTTCCATGCTTGCTGCCTAAATAGCTTCCCTGATGGCTCACACAGTAAAGAATCTGCCTGCAATGCAGGAGAGCCATGGAGAAAAGACATGGGTTGGGAAGATCCCCTGGAGGAGGGCATGGCAACCCACTCCAGGATTCTTGCCTGGAGAATCCCATGGACAGAGGAGCCTGGCAGGCTACAGTCCATGAAGTCTCACAGAGTCGGACATGACTGAAGAGACTTAGCATGCTGACCTAAGGTGGATGGGGATGGGGAGCTGATGTAGAGGCGGAACAGCAGTGACAGATACACTGAGAAGTGATGAAAAACTGACCGTGAACCCCATGACTGGGCTGTTTCCAAAGAACGTAGGACGGACTTCCCCATATTCACCGAGCACTTCTTGAGGGCAAAACCCTAGTGTGGAGGGCAAAACTCCACAAATCCTAATACAGATGCTGCAGTCAAAATCTCAGTGGGCCACTGGGTGACCTGGAGCATATTATTTAACCCTTCAAAGGCTCCACACCTGAGCTTTAAAACATGCTGAAGAGGTTAACAGGACAAAGTCCTACCTGGCACAGAGCAGGCCCTTAAACAAGGCTGGTTTCAGGGACTTTCCCAGTGGTCCAGTGGTTAAGACTTCACCTTCCAATGCAGCAGGTGTGGGTTTGATCCCTAATCAGGGACCTAAGCACCCACATGCCTCATAGCCAAAACACCAAAACATTTTTTTTTAATGGAAGCAATATTGCAACAAATTCAATAAAGTTTTAAATTTAAAAAAGCAAACAAACAACAACAAAAAAAACCCAAGGCTGGTTTCTTTCTGGTCCTCTAAAAAACCAAGAAGCAGGAGAGGCTGCTATAATCTTCCTCTCCACTGATGTCCATTTAGATACTGTAAGAGGAGAAAAGACAAGAAATGCGCTTCCCATAGCTGTGCAGCCAAGGGCTGCCTGGCCCCTGATGTCAGCAGCAGACTGGGAACGGCCCTTGATGGAGCTTCTGTCAGCACTGCAACATCCAGTGAGTACATATTTATTGAGCACCTACTACGTGCCAGGTGCTGGTTAAAAGCACAGCCACTGCCAGCCCCAAAAGTGCCTTGTGCAGATTAGAAAAGGTTGCCCTTTCTGGCAGATACAGCCCCGTCAGCACACCATTTGGCAAGCGAGAAGACTGTTTGAGTCAAGAAAAAAGTGCCACTTCACTCGAGTGGACAGAGCCCACGCTGGGCTCATGCCTTGGCAGGCAGAGTGAGTGGATTTAGGCCCTGCAGACCTCCCTCATCCGGCAGCCTTGCAGTGCATATGTGCCCCACCAGGCACAGCATCCCCAAAGTCATGCATTTCTCTTAAAGATAAATGTGCTCTGTTGCAGGGCTTCTCTTTTATTCTCTCCTTTCAGACATGGGAAAATATCCTTTCTTTTATGAAATGTTGCTAATAGTAGACGGCGGTTGTTTATCTCTGTTCTTAGCAAAATAAAGTTGGCAACTTTATGTCAGTACTTCTGTTTTGGACATTTTTTGGGCCTGTAAGATTCAAAACTTTAGGAATTATTGTGGGAGGTGTTGTGTGGTGAGAAGCCCTTCTGTTCAAGTTAAAGAAAAGCCCCTGCCAGACCCCACAGACCTGGGCAGGTGCTCTGTTGCCATCAGGGTCTCTGAGCTTCAGTGGTCTGCATGCCATTACATTTCAGAATCGCTGGGTTGCTATGGTTATCACCAGATCTCTGTAATTACCTTGGAAGTTGCTGTCTTTGAGACTTATGAGGTCCGTGCCATGCAGATATTCAAAAAAGAAAGGCTTTTGTGTCTGAGAAGTGTACATGCTGACAATAAATGGCATTGCTTGAATCCAGCTGCACATACACACACATGAAAATACTCATATACGCAGGAGAATCACTGTCTCTTGCATGCTTTGGTGGTTAGATTTGTGGACCTCACCTGAAGTTCACAGTTATAGGAAAGCAGGTCTTGGCTCCAGTGATAAATCTGGACTTTCTTTCTTAGCCGGTATTCTCTGGCTCCAAACAAAAAAACTGGTTTCAGTTAAACTAGAGTGTATTGGCTCACCTCATTGAGAAATGAGTGTTTGTGTCAGGTACAGCTTGATCCAGGGACTCAGGATCAGGATTTGCAGATGGTTCAGTGGTAAAGAATCTGCCTGCCAATGCAGGAGACACAGGAGATGCGGGTTCAATCTCTGAGTCGAGAAGATCCCCTGGAGGAGGTCATGGCAACCCACTCCAGTATTTTTACCTGGAAAATCCCATGGACAGAGGAGCCTGGCGGGCTACAGTTCAGGGGGTCACAAAAGAGTTGGACATGACTGAGTGACTGAGCACATAGAGCACCACCCCCAGGCAATCTGCTTGCCCTTGTGAGTTCCCCTGTGAAGGCCCCACCACATGGTCAGCTTGCTGCCAAATTTCAAGCCTTGGATTGACCGGAAAAAAGAGAGAGCTTATCTCCTCAATGGTTCAAACAAACAAAAGGTCTGCATCTTGGTCTCAGCCTGAATTAGATCATAACATAAGCCTATCTCTGAACCTATCACTATGACCGGGGACATGCCCAAAGCTGGAGCAGTACTGTGGGGAAGCATACACTTCTAGAACGGCGATCCGCAACCTCCAGGCCACGGACCAGTACCTCCTGTCAGATCAGCGGGTGGCATTAGATTAGAAATAAAGTACACAATAAATCTAATGTGCTTGAATCATCCCCAAACCACTCCCCACCTTCTAATTTGTGGAAAGATCTTCTTCCACGAAAGGAGTCCCTGATGCCAAAATGGCTGAGGACTGCTGCTCTAGAACAAAGTCAGGGTCAAGGGATGCCACCAGCCAAGCTTCTTTTCTCTCCCCAAAGGAGAGGCATCTAAGTTAGTGCCGAGAGAGACATCTCCGGGGCTGCTTATTCTCCATTTGCCTCCCCTCACCCCGCATCTATTCTCCCCACTACCCTTCTCTACTTGATCCACACTCTGTGCTCTGAGATGCTGTCGCTGGAAGGCTTCCTCCCAGGCCCCTTGCCTCTGGCCATTGATTGGATCAGACAAAGCAGAAGCACAAGCAGACCTGAGGGTGGGGGGAGAAAGAGGTGGGTGTTTCTTCCCTGCCCCCTCCCTGCTCTAGTACCTCCCAAGGCCCCATTTTCACTGCTCACACCACCTCCTCTCTCCCTGCCCCTTCAAGTCTTTGAGGCAGTAAAAGCTTCCTGCTGCTATGATCTTGATACCTCAATGCCCCTGTCTGTTCCCCTGACACTGCCCACTTATCTGCACATTGTCCCTTAAAATCTTTTAATCTAAACCAGGAGTCAGTAAACTTTGGCCCACAAGCCAATAACCACCCCCTCGCTTTTTGTAAAGACAGTTTTACTGGCCCATGGTCCCACCCACCGCCCACCCTTTAGGTGTTGTCTGTGGTCGGTTGTGACAGACTGTAGGCGGCCTGAAAAGCCCAAAATACTTACTTTCTGGCCCTTAACAGAAAAAAATTGCTGACCCCTGGATAAACTAGCTCTGATGGATTTTGCTTCCTGCTGGGACCCTTTCTATTTTATAGCCTCATAAAATTTAAGAAGAGAATGCTACTTTCACTCTAAAATTTGTACATAAATTTTGAGAAGAAACTAATATAGATCAACCCTGCTGGTTCAAGGGGAAACCACACAGAGGATAGAAAGGTGTAGTGATCCTTTTTTAAAAAATTTACTTGTTTTTGCTGTGTTTTAGTTGTAGCGATCTAGTTCCCTGACCAGGGATGGAACCCAGGCCACTAGCGAAGTCCCTATAGTGATCTTTTTATACAGTGAACCCTGCTCTCTCCCAGCCCTTGAGCTGAGGAGTCTCAGGGCAGAGACTGCCCCCCGTCCTGCACCCCTAGCCACTGCTTACTCAGACAGCACACCTGGGTGCTCCGACTTCATCAGAGAATGCCAGTGAACGGGAAAATCAATATGTAAAGAACCAAACCGAAGTGCCGGATGAAAAAGATGAACATTGCTAGGTTTAGAAAATAAAAATGTTCTAAACAGATAAACAGTAAGCAAAGTGCTTTGATTTGTACTGTTTTCCAGTCCATAAAACCCTAATATCCACCGACGTTTCATTAAGAGCTTCCATGCCCGCTGCGGCTTGAACAGATTGCTGCAAACATGTTATTCGAGCTGCAGACCCAATCTTTTGCAATGTTTTACATGGGTGCTAAATGGGGGAGAAGTCTGATCTGTCATGAACAGAACTCTGCTTTAGGGGAAAAGTAAATGCTGGAGTTAAATGAACAATATCTATCATTTTGCAATGTGATTTTTCCAGTCAATCAAAAAAAAAAAAAGGTAGGCAATAAACATTTATTGGAGAAACAAAAAATGGCAATGAACACATGCAACCAGATCCTCCTTCAGTTTTCAGAAACGGGGGATTTGTAATTTGAATAATTTCCAGTGAAATAAATATTCAATTTATGTTGGAAATGGTTCATTTGGTCTCTTAGCCTTTTGCAATCCTCAAGCCTAATAATACTCCAGTTTATGAAATCCCCTACTAATATAGCAACGCCTTTTCCTCTATTGTTACACTCACTCCTGAAGTAGCCCTACTGCTAGCTTTCTGAACCATCAGCCAGAATCAAAGGTGCTACACAGAGCTCTTTTCCTTGATGATCTCCATTTTGTGACTGTAAGAAAAAGGAAAAAATCCTAAACCCTAAATTAGTGACCCTGAAGTGGATTTCAGGCTGCGAAGCTGAGAAGACTTGGACAGATTATTAAATAACCCCCTGATCCTCAGTTTCTTTATCTGTGAAATGGGACCAACACTCCTCCCCGCCCCCACCACCACCCAGATTCTTGTACCTTCATCCATTCCCATTTGTTGAATATTTACTGAGCACCTTTTATGTGTCAGGAGGGTGCTGGGTGAAGAGGAAGATGCAGTCCCTGAAAGGTGCCTCTTGAAGTTCACAGACCGAGGCGAGAAGTACCAGTGAGTGTGTTGTGGTCAGCTCTAGGCCAGCAATAGCAACAGTTCTTTGAAAGCACCCAGGAGGTACCGATGGCCAGAAAGAGCTAAGGGGAAGGGATGGCTAAAAGTATTCTGAAGAATGAGTCAGAGGGGAGGGGTACAATGGAGGATGTCATCACCACAAGGGAGAAGAGGCTTCTCAGGATTCCTGACAGCATTTTCACACGGCCACACCCCAGGCTTTAAGGCGGGAAGGCAAGAGTCCTGGGAAGCAGGGAGAACTAAGCAAATCCCACGTTCCAAGGACCTCCCGGCTTTGCGGAGGATTCAGACTTTTCCCTTCAGAAACCCACTGCAGGGTTTCTGCTGGGGGACAAGGCCTGATTCAACGTGTTTCAGGAAGACCATCCTCACCACCACTAGCATGCAGGTGGAGAAGGAGTCAGAGCGGAGACGGGAGGCAGGGAGGCCCTTCATCAGGGAGAGGTGCAGTGGCTGAAGTAGAGTAGAGGCAGTGGGAATGCAAGAGAAGAGGCGGATGTGAGAAGCGTGGAGTTGATGGGACAGCTTGATAGTCTGCGGAGAAAAGGGAAGGAAAATGTCAAGGAGGACTCGGAGGTTCCAGCTGGACAAAAGAGAGGATTTTGGTTGTATTCACTGAGAGACAGCGCGTGTGAAGCTGGTGCTTGGCAAAAGGCGAGATAAATGGTAGGTGCTCAGGAAGTGTGTCTCAAAGCAGGAATTTTATTCTCCTAGCTTCATTCTCCCCTCTCTTCTGTCACTCCACCCTCCTTCCAATGTGTGTGCACGCGTTCACACACACACACACACTGCCCCCACCCACACTAGCTCATCCTGCACATCACTGCCTGGTAAATCTTCTTAAAACACCAATTTGCCTGTCAGATTTAAATGGCTCATTTAAATGGTTCAGGATTTCCCCAGGCACCACTCAAAGCCCCCCCTGCTCAGCCTCCCTAATCCAGCTCCCCTATCAAGCCAGCCCTATTTCTTCTCTGCCTCAGTCCGGCTGTCCAGACAGCAGCTCCATGACCCGCCGGCTCCGGGCCTTTATTCAGGCAGTGCTCTGCTCCCAGAGTACTGGCCCTTTCCTTCATCCTGCCACTAAAAATTAAAATCAGAGAGTCACAGTGGAGACTGTGATAAAAGAAAGCAATTCCCTCTGTACCCCTGTTACTTCTGTTAATTCAACACAGGCTTAATTCTTTGACATCTAGGCAACACAGAGTCTATGACTGAGGAAGTTTCAAGAGAAGAGACATAAGACGTAAGTTTATCTAGATTATAGATAAATCGGCTAATAAAATGGCTTGTTACATCCTTCTAGCACATTCCAGACTCTCTGAGTCCTTTTGATTTTGAAATGCATTTTTAAAGCATGAGTGGATTATGATTGTCAAGGGGAAAAAAACAGTTTTCTTTCAGGCCTTAAGCTATAAAAACTGCTATTCCCATTCTCTCTCCAAATGAGCCCACTTTAGGATGTCCTGCTGGGAAATGAAGGCAATTGCTTGATTGCTTAGGAATTACCAAAGATTTACTTGAAAGTGCTACCTCACACTTGGTAGGAAATAAGCCTAAATGAAAAGGAAAACAATTAGCCCAAATGTGCTAACTTCAACTGTGTTGATTGGTCGGTTGGTTGATTTTGAAAGCCCATTTTTATTTCTGGAATCAAAGTTGCAAAAACAAACAACAACAAAAGCTGCAGTTGTGACAGTGGGTGGCTGAGAAGCCCCTGGGGCAAGCACAGGCAGGGTTACTTGGAAGGTCACCCACGTTTGGGTCTGAGCCCCTCCCAGGGGCCAAGGAAGCTACAGGGCCACCTGGAACGACAGAGACTCAGGTCCTGTTTTCTGTCCAGCGGCCTTCCCCACTGGGGCGTGACAGCCCTCTGGCCCCAATCCAGCCCCACTGCCTTTCCAGCCCCTAGGGCAGTGTTTCTCAAACAGTGGTTCAAGAACCATCGGCAGTTGCATCCAAATCTTCTGGACTCTTGAAACATGCAGGCGGCTGCTCCCTATACCCCCTTCCCGAGACCACATCCCTCAAAGTGGATTCATTCATCAACACCACCAGTACAGCCAGATTACCAAGGCTTCTCTTCCCTCCCAGTCCATTAGCATTTTCCTTCCATTGTTCTCCTTAGCCTGCTAAAAGTCCCTGGTCTATTGTTCAGTTCTCAACTTTTCTGCAATTCCATTCTGTTGCCCCAGTAAATTCACTCCCCACCTACCTGAATTATTTTATCCTATCTCTTCTATTCTCTTCCAACTACAATTTCCTGATTACCAATCCTATCACCTTGTAGCATTAGAGGCTGTCCATTGAGAATTCCTTGCTCTTTGGAGGAAAACCTATCTCAAACCTAGACAGCATGTTAAAAATCAGAAACATCACTTTTCTGACAAAGGTCCATATAGTCAAAGCTCTGGTTTTTCCAGTAGTCATGTACAGATGGACCATGTAGAGTTGGATCATAAAGAAGGCTGAGTGCCCAAGAATTGATGCTGTCAAACTGTGGAGCTGGAGAAGACTCTTGAGAGTCCCTTGGACTGCAAGGAGATCAAACCAGTCCATCCTAAAGGAAATCAGTCCTGAATATTCATTGGAAGGACTGATGCTGAAGCTGAAACTCATACTTTGGCCACCTGATGTGAAGAGCCGACTCATTTGAAAAGACCCTGATGCTGGGAAAGATTGAGGGCAGGAGAAGGTGGTGACAGAGGATGAAGTGGTTGGATGGCATCACCAACTTAATGGACTTGAATCTGAGCAAACTCCAGAAGATACTGAAGGACAGGGAAGCCTGGTGTGCTGCAGTCTATGGTGTCACAAAGAATTGGACATGACTGAGTGATTGAACAACAACAACGCGTATTCCCTCCTCCTCTGGGCTTCAGCTCCCTCTCCCCCCACCCTCACACACCTCTCTCCACTGGACCCATCCCTCACCTTGACCTGGATCCTGGATCCCCCCTCACTCTCCTTCTCAGAACTTTTGCAGTGCTGTATACCTCCTCTCTCCTATGTGTTCAGTCTTGTCCTCTCAACCCAGTCCTTCCCTCTGGCTCTTTTTTCCTTCCATTGTAGAGTAATGCTGGACTGGGGAATTCTCTCCAATATCCTAGGAGGAGAAGTATGCATCAGTAGGACATATTTTAAACTCAGTTACCACAACTGAATGCTAACTTCTTATCTATAAATACTTCCTAGAATGAAGAATATGTTTCAGAACAGTTTTTAAACCTTTTGATTATAGAAAATTTCAAATATATTCAAAAACAGAGAAGCTATACAGGGTCACGAGTCAGACATGACTGAGCCAGCATGCAAGGGCAACATATATATATATATATATATTTCAGGTGTACAGCATTATGATTTGACATCTGTATGCACTACAGAGTGATCACCAAGACAAATCTAACTACCATCTGTCACATACAATCGGCCCGCCTCACCCATTTCACAGCCTCCCCCCACAACCAACTTCCCCTCTTGTATCCATTGATCTGTTCTCTGTGTCTAAGTTTGTGTTAATTTTCATTTTGTTCATTCATTTTTTAGATCCCACCTCTGAGTGAAAACATAAGGTATTTGTCTTCATCTGATTTATTTCACTTAGCATAATATCTTCAGGGTCCATCCATACTGTTGCAAATGGCAGGATTTCATTCTTTTTTCTGGTTAAGTTGCATTCCATTGTGTGTGTGTGCATGTATGGTAGAGACTATCAGAAAAACTCTGCCTTGTCTCATTTCCTCTTCCAACTACCAAACTTTCTAGCTCTTCCCTATCCGTAGACAAAGTTCTCCAGAAAGTAGTCCTCTATGCCTTCTTAATTTCTTCAGTTTCTACTCACTCTTAACCCATTTAGGTCTGGTCTGGCTTCTGCACCTGTGAAAGTAAAGTGAAAGTGAAGCCACTCAGTCGTGTCTGACTCGTTGCAACCCAATGGACTATAACCTACCAGGCTCCTCCATCCATGAGATCTTCCAGGCAAGAGTACTGGAATGGATTGCCATTTCTTTCTCCAGGGGATCTTCCCAACCCAGGAATCAAACCCAGGCCTCCTGCATTATTGGTAGACGCTTTATCTTCTGAGAAACCAGGGAAGCCTGTAGCTTCTAGAAATAATAATCAAGCAGACATTTTTTTTTTCAACTCCATCTTCTAGTATAAAATTTAGTAGCTTGAAACAAGAATTCATGTTTTGTTTCTTGTTATTCTATTAATTGGTTGGGATAAGCTGGGCAGGTCTTACTTGAGTTGTCTCAAAGGGCTGGAGTCATCCTGACACTAAGGTGACTCATGCCTTACATGTTTGGTACCCAGGTTGGAACAACTGCCACAACCGGGAGGTGGCCAGGCATCATCTCTCTCTCTCTCTCCATGTGGCATCCACATAGTTGGTTTAGCCTTCTTCACAACACAATGGTCTAAGGGTAAACAGACTTTTTACATGGTGGCTCAAAAGTCACAAATTCTATTAGTTGAACAAACCCAGGACTCATTCAGGGTAGGAAGGTAGTACACAAAGGGTGAATTTCAGGAGGCATAATTCATTTGGGGGCCATCTTTGGAGACCAACTGTTCTACTTGACTTTCCAACAACTATCAGAGGGTCTTTCCTGGTGGTCCAGTGGCTAAGACTGCACTCCTAAGTCAGGAAACTAGATCTCACATGGCTCAACTAAAGACTCCACAGGCTGCATCAAAGACTGAAGATCACGTTTGTAACAACTAATGCCTGGCACAACCAAATAAATAAACTTTAAAAATTATCAACGCCTTTGTGAACCATTCACTTTTTGAAACACTGTCTCCTTGCTCCCATAACAAACCATTTTTCTGTTCTGTTTCTACTTCTCAGACAAGAGAGAGGGGTTTGTAGGTCTCCTCCGCTCCAGTCCTCCAGGCCTGGCTCTAAGTCTCCCCTCTCCTATATCTCTTCTCTCCAATATCTCTTTAATCTCTTCTCAAATTAAGTCATTTAATTCAGAACTACTATTTCAATTAATTCCTAAAATACATAGACTAAAATATTAATCACTCCAGCCCAAACTTGTCCTCTGAACAGCATACCTCACCTCTCAAAACCTCCCCTTGAAGATCTCAAAGGTATCCAATTTAGCATGTCTAATCTGAACTTAAATGGACCGCTGCCCTCAAACGGGGCCTCTTCCAGAATTCTGCAGCTTCCTGGGGGATAACTCACCTGGGACACAGTGGAGTGGCCCTAGTTGTCTCAGTTGTGACCATCCTAAAGTGACTGATAACCAGCCAGTCCCAGACACACGAGCAAGTCAAAATGAGGACGAACGACTCAGCCAACCACAGCTGGCTGAAGAGGCAGAAGTGATTCCAGCAGAGAGCAACCAAGCCAGCCCAGACCAGCTGAACTCCTGTGAACTGGTACAATAAATATTCATTTTTTGTATGCCACTGAGATTTTGTGGTTTTCTCACTGCATAACATTATTTTGTCAGTGGATATCCGATACATTACAGCTTAAACATTCAGCAATTGAAGAAGGGTGCAATGCCATGCCACTTTAAGAATGCTGTGTAGATGTACAGTCATCCCTCGGCATCAGTGAGGGGATTGCTTCCCTAGTCCCCCAGGGATATAATAATCAGAGAATACTCAGGTCCTTTGCATAAAACAGAGTGTTGCTGTTGTTTAGTTGCTTAGTTGTGTCTGCCTCTTCTGTGACCTCACGAACTATAGTCTGCCAGGCTCCTTCTGTCCATGGGATTTCCCAGGCAAGAATACTGGAGTGGGTTACCATTCCTTTCTCCAGAGGATCTTCCCAACCCAGCGTGCAAACCCATGTCTCCTGTATTGATTGGCAGGCGGATTCTTTACCACTGAGCCACCAAGGAAGCCCCATAAAATGGAGTAGTGTTTGCATATAATCTATGCATATCCTCCTGTGTAATTTAAATCATCTCTAGGTTACTTATAATAAGTATTGTATTATTATTACTTATTATTATAATAATTAATACAATGAAAATGCCATGTAGATAGTTGCTGGCACATGGCAAATTCAAGTTTTGCATTTTGAAACTTTTTGAAAAAAAAGTTTAAGTATTTTTCAATTTATTGGTTGAATCCATGGACACAGAACCTACAGATTGGAAGGGCTGACTGTAAATGGACTTGAAGTGTTCACAACAAACTGAACTGCAGAAGGAGAAGATTGAAAAACAATGTGTATAATACGACACCATTTTCATAACACATGCATTTCTATATTTGCATATGAAAGTGTCAGGTCTAATATACAAGATGCCAATATGGTTATCTCTGGGTGGTAAGACTTGCCGTAATTTTCATTTTATGTCACTCATATAATTGTTCAAAAGGGAGAAAAAATCTTTGCTGTATAGCACATTTGGTTTGGTTATCCTTTGGCTTGTTGGTAAAAACCCTGAACGTTCTTTGATTGCCTTTTGCAGAGGAGGGCGCCAGTAGTTACTCCTGAAGGATCCTGTGCAGGCAATGTGGACACCGCACCTCTTCCAGAACTCACTAAGGAGTGCAGGTATAAGAACACGCCTGTCTAATTTCTACTGGCAAACCTGAAAAGAGAAGTTCACACCAGCGGTCTTCCCAGCCCACCATTAGAGCCAGGAAAGCCTTAGAAGTCCCTGCCTTGGAGACAGGGGTTGGGGAAACTGGGAGCAGAGTAGGACACTATAAACTTCCTGCCTGTGGGGTTTAGTTATACGCCTTGGACAAACAAAAGAAATCTTCCTCTAAGTTCTTACTAACAGGGTGTCCAATGTCATACATTCAGAATAAGAAATTCAATGCCCCAGGGCAGGCCAAGGATACCTAAGGTGTTAATCCTTCCAAAGGCTGAAAGGACTTTCTTTAAGCTTCCTTCCTTCCTTGCCCCATTTCCTCTCCCTCCCAATCACTCAGGGAGTTCCCCCCACCCTCCCTCTCTCTCTCTCTCTCTTTTCTTTCTTTCCTTATCTGATATTTGAGAGTTAGGCCTCAGTTTAAAATAATTCCTAATTTATAGCAAATCTATCCCTGTACTTTCCTGGACAATCCTTAATTTGCAGTAAACCCCCAATCCTTTTTTTTTTTTCCTGCCACTCTTTCTGTTGCTAAAACCCTCCAGCTAGAGCTGGTGAAAACTGCACATCAGGTTGATGAACTCTACAGCAGTCATATATTATCCGACTTCAGCTGACTGTGCTTATACACTGAATTTCCTTTCCTCATTCCTACTTATTTCTTGTTCCCTAATGTGAATTTAATCTCAACCTTTTCCATCCTTTAATGCCCAGCACCTCACACTCCACGGAGACCCTGACTCTTAACACGTGAGGTCCAACAAGTGCCCTTCCTCCTCCTCCAAATGTTATCATTTGATCTCCTATTATCAACATCCCCCCAACCCCCACCCGGCCCCAGCAGCTCCCTTCAAAGCTCTCTGAAGGGTGGTCTCAGCCCACCTGGTTAGTCTCTAAGACTGAGGTTCTGTAAGTGAGGGTTCAGAAAATCGTGTGGCGTCCACAAGGCACTCCAGGTGATCCATGAATCTTTTGAAATGAATGCAGAATTTTGTCTTTTAATCAGTTTTTAGTTGAGAGTCTCTGAATTTCATCTACTTTCCAGAGGACTCTGCCGACCTAGGACTTCTCTTCATCACTCACTTCCTCTTTCTTGCATTTTTAGGCTCTCACCTTTTTGACTGGTGTCCTCTTTGTCTACACACAACTTGGCTGTACCATGAAATAGAATTACAGGTGTATTAGTCTGCCATAGCAGACTATCACAGGCTGGGTGGCCTCAGTGACAGAAATTAATTCCCTTATGGTTCTGGATTCAAGACATCCAAGATCAGAGCGGCACGATGGTTAGTTTCTGGGGAGAACTCTCTTCTTGGCTTGCAGATGGCCACTCTCTCGCTATATCCTAGCATAGCCTTTTCAAGGGGTGGGCACACAGGGGTGGCAGTAGGGAAGTTCTCTTCTTTTGTTAGTATTATGCTATCAGTCCTACTGAAATAAGGCCCCATCCTCAAAACCTCATTTAATCTTAATGACCTCCTAAAGATCCTGTCTTCAAATACAGTCACATCGGCACTTAGGACTTCAGCATATGATTTACAGGGTGTTGGGGGGTGGCACATGGTTCAGTCCATAGCACCAAGGATAAAAACAACTTGATTTCAGATATCAAAGTTGTGATCTTTGTTACACTGGCAATAGCTTTCTAACTCACCTTTCTGCTTTTCAACCTGCCCTTCATACCGTAGCCAACCACACTTTGCAAAATCACCATGTTGGGAGAAATTTCTTCACTTGTGATACATTTTGCTATGTGGCGAAGCAGCCACTAGATAACACTCCGAGCCTCCACTCTCTGCTGCCCCCAGAGAGCCCCACATCAGTGGTCCAGGACCTTCCTCTCTGCTTCTTGGGAATGAGCTGCCCACACAGAGCATTGTTTCTTCTCTGATCCTGGGTATGCAGAGTCTTAGAGGGACTCCCTGGTGTGTTAGCATTTCCTTTTGGTTCCTTCTCAAGGTTTTCTTTTCTTTGCCATTACTACCTACTGTTATTGCATGCTGTCTACTTTTTCAACTAGAACCTTTACATTTTTGTCATAGTTGTTTTAAATGGCCTGTCAATCATTTCACAATCTGCGTCATAACTATACCCAGTTCTGATTCTTGCTTTGCCTGTTCAGACTGTATTTGTTCTTCCCTTTTATCATGTCTTGTAATTTTCTGTTGAAAGGCAGACATGACCTATTAGATAATAGGAACTAAGGCAAATAATCATTTAGTGAAGTTTTATGTAAATCTAGCCAGCAGTTGGATTATGTTTCATGTTTTCTATAACCATAAGGAGATCAGGGGCTTCAAATTTCTCTAGACTTCGCCTTTTAAAATCTCCTCTGTTGTCTTTGGCTTTCCCTAAGAATTCTTTCTTAAAAAGAGTCTGAGCCTTACAGTTCTTTCTGCAGTAATTCACTTATACAGGAGCCCTGTTAATGTGGTGGCAAAGAGTGGGGGAAGGGAAGCATTCTATAAACATGATTAAATTTCAGTCTTCCTGTGGGCTTGCATCCTTTTACAAATGTTTCTTTGCTATCCCTTCCCTCTTAGGTGATACAGAAAAGCTAGAGGGGCTGGAGACAGGAAAATGCTCTTTCCCCAAGAATCTAAAAAAGAGTGGATATATGTATATGTATAACTGATTCATTTTGCTGTATAGCATAAAGTAACACAACATATATAGTCTAGTAATTTTTTTTTAAAAAATGCTCTTTCCCAAGATGAGATAAGGCTCTGACAAGTTTTTTTTTTTTCACTGGGGAGTAGTCAGTCCTGTGTAATGGAGAATATTCTGGGCATATTTCAAAATGGTTACTTTCCTTGTCTACCTGCTGAGACATAAGGTGATTTTTTTCTTGGAACTTCACCACCTGGTGTGGTTCTTAGAGGTAAAACCACAAAACATCTGCCCCCTGCTCTCAAGATAACAGCCCCGAGGGGAGTCCCACTCTCCTGTTAGTCAACATGCAGCCTCAGCAATTTATCAGCATGATTATTCTACTATTCCTACCAGGTTCTGGTTCTGGTAGCTTCTGCTCAAGATCAAGGTAAGCTGATCTTGACCTTGAATATCTGCAGCTACTTGTCTCTCCAGATTCATGGTGGTGGTTTGCCCTGATACCTCAGCTTTCTGGTGAGTCCAAGAAAAGGCCCCGATTTTCAGCTTTTTTCTTGGTGTAAGGTCAGGAGTGACAACTTCCAAGCTCTTTTATTGTTGGACCTGAAACTGAGAGTCCCCGTTGAGTTCAGTTCAGTTCAGTCGCTCAGTCTTGTCTGACTCTTTGCAACCCCATGAACTGCAGCATGGCAGGCCTCCCTGTCCATCACCAGCTCCCAGAGTCCACCCAAACCCATGGCCATTGAGTCGGTGATGCCATCCACTCTTACACAATTTGACAATCTCTGCCTGGTAAACTGGGGTGTTTATATGATTACCATTACTGTCATCATTAACATGGATAGATTTGATTCTATCATCTTGCTATTTGTTTTCTATTTGTCTCATCTGTTCTAAGTTTCCCCTCCTTTTCTCTTTGTCTACCTGCTTTGGAACTTTTTTTAATGTTGCTCACATTTTATACATATATATGTGTGTGTATACTACACACACACACACACACACACACGTATGGGCTTCCCTGGTGGCTCAGTTGGTAAAGAATCTGCCCGCAACGCAGGAGCTCCAGGTTTGACCCCTGGGTCGGGAAGATTCCCTGGAGAATGAAATGGCAGCACACTCCAGTATTCCTGCCTGGGGAAATCCCATAGACAGAGGAGCCTAGTGGGCTACAGTTCATGGGGTTGTAAGAGTTGGACACGACTTAGTGACTAAATCACTACCATCATATACATATATCTATATCTTTTCAAATCTCTCCCTTCTGCTTTAAGGTTAACTGAGTACGTTTTATGATTCCATTCTGTGACCATTGTTGGCTCATTAGCTCTAACTCTTTGCTTTCATAATTTTGCATTACTTTAGGGTTGAAAGCACACTTTTTCACACTATCAGTGGATGTTTACAGAGCTGATTGCTAAAGAACACTCATAGGACCCCAGATGACAATGTTTATAAACCTAAAGGAAAATGATGTAATATACAACATTAAAGACACACATCACAACCAAAGGCTATCTCACAAGAATGGGTCTGGAAAAGTCAGAAATAATTGCCTATTGTACCCCTTTCTGTAAAAGTCATAGTCAAATTCAATTAATTTATTGGGTCAGGAACCACTGTTGTAGGTACAGAGTACCTCGGAACGAAGGAGCCCCAAAGAGCACCCTGCCTGGTCATGTAAGCGTATTCTTGCTCCATCAGAAAAAAGTCCTCCAAAATTTCAAAAACAATGCTGACAAGCTGTAAAAATTCCCTTCCAAATTCCTCAGACACTTGGTTTCAAGACAATGTGATGAATGGGTATGTTCCATGCCTTCACTAGGAGTCAGTGCTATGCTGAATGCATAGCAAAATTTCTCAGGTTAGAACCTAAGTGAAAAGCAAAAGTGTTAGTCTCTCAATCATGTTGACTCATTGTGACCCCATGCACTATAGCCTTCCAGGCTCCTCTAGAATTCTCCAGGCAAGAATACTAGAGTGGGTAGCTATTCTCTTCTCCAGGGTATCTTCCCGACCCAGGGATTGAACTGGGTCTCCTGCATTGCAGGCAGATTCTTTACCATCTGAGCAAACAGGCCTTCACTAGGAGTCACTCATATGCTGAAAATTAAGCGAAACCAGAGTCATATAATAGGCCACTTGAAATTGTCCCAGAATTGATTTCTCTATTTTTAAAATTCATATTTCTCTATGTGTTTCCTTTAGGATAGTTTCTATTGCTAGGCCTTCAAGTTCATTAATATTTTCTAATGCCTTTGTGATATTGTGATTTATTTTATGAAATATATATTTGATCTTTGTCTCCTTCTTGCTGCTGCTGCTGCTAAGTCATGTCAGTCAAGTCTAACTCTGTGTGACCCCATAGACGGCAGCCCACCAGGCTCCCCTGTCCCTGGGATTCTTCAGGCAAGAATACTGGAGTGGGTTGCCATTTCCTTCTCCAGTCTCCTTCTTGACATAGAGCTAAAACCTCTTGGATTTTCCTAAATGATAAGAATAATAAAGGTGCTTTTTGTTATTCGTAACAAATCCCTTTCACCTCTGAGTTTAATTTAGTAAGATGATTTTGGAAAGTGCCTAAGGATGGGGGAACTAGCATGTGATTATAAGACTAGAACTTTCAGCCATATCCCCCAATTTCCAGACTCCATGGAGGTGCAAGGGGCTGGTACAGAAGTGAATCACTAATGGCCAACGATTTAATCAACCATGCCTATGTAATGAAACCTCCATAAGCCCCAAAAGGACAGGGTTTGGTGAGATACAAGGACCTAACAGAAAAAGAAGAGATTAAGAAGAGGTGGCAGGAATACACAGAAGAACTATACAAAAAATGTCTTAATGACCCAGATAACCACAACGATGTGGTCATTCACCTAGAGCCAGACATCCTGAGTGTGAAGTCAAGTGGGCCTTAGGAAGCATTACTACAAACAAAGCTAGTGGAGGTGATAGAATTCCAGATGATCTATTTAAAATCCTAAAAGATATCAATTAGGTCTAACTGGTCTATTGTATCATTTAAAGTTTGAGTTTCCTTGTTAATCTTCTGTTTAGTTGATCTATCCATTGGTGTGAGTGGTGTATTAAAGTCTCCCACTATTATTGTGTTGTTGTTGATTTCCCCTTTGATACTTGTTAGCATTTGCCTTACATATTGTGGTGCTCCTATGTTGGGTGCATAAGTATTTATAATTGTTATTTCTTCTTCTTGGATTGATCCTTTGATCATTATGTAATGTCCATCTTTATCTCTTTTCACAGCCTTTATTTTAAAGTCTACTTTATCTGATATGAGTATTGCCACTCCTGCTTTCTTTTGGTCTTTATTTGCATGGAATATCTTTTTCCAGCCTTTAACTTTCAGTCTATATGTGTCCCTAGGTTTGAGGTGGGTCTCTTGTAGACAACATATATAGGGGTCTTGTTTCTGTATCCAATCGGCCAATCTTTGTCTTTTGGTTGGGGCATTCAACCTGTTTACATTTAAGGTAATTATTGAAAAGTATGATCCCATTGCCATTTACTTTATTGTTTTGGGTTAGAGATTATATACTTTATCCGTGTTTCCTATCTGGGAAAGATCCTTTAGCATTTGTTGGAGCGCTGGTTTGGTGTTGCTGAATTCTCTCAGCTTTTGCTTGTCTGAAAAGCTTTTGATTTCTCCTTCAAATTTGAATGAGATCCTTGCTGGGTACAGTAATAGGAGTTGTAGATTATTTTCTTTCATGACTTTAAGTATGTTCTGCCATTCCCTTCTGGCCTGAAGCGTCTCTATTGAGAGATCAGCTGTTATCCTTATGGGATTCCCCTTGTGAGTTATTTGTTGTTTTTCCCTTGCTGCTTTTAATATTTGCTCTTTGAGTTTGATATTTGTTGATTTGATTAATATGTGTCTTGGGGTGTGCCATATGACCCAGCAATCCCACTGCTGGGCATACACACCAAGGAAACCAGAATTGAAAGAGCCACGTCTACCCCAATGTTCATCGCTGCATTGTTTACAATAGCCAGGACATGGAAGCAACCTAGATGCCCATCAACTGACGAATGGATAAGAAAGTTGTGGTACATATACACAATGGAATATTACTCAGCATTAAAAAAAAAATTCATTTGAATCAGTTCTACTCAGGAGGACGGAACTGGAGCCTATTATCCAGAGTGAAGTAAGCCAGAAGGAAAAACAACAATACAGTATACTGGCGCATGTGTATGGAATTTAGAAAGATGGCAGCGAGAACCCTGCATGCGAGACAGCAAGGGGAACGCAGATGTATGGAACAGACCCGTGGACTTTGTGGATGAGGGCAAGGGTGGGGTGATATGGGAGAATGGCATTGAAACATGTTAATTATCATATGTGAAATCAATCACCAGCCCAGGATTGATGCTTGGGGCTGGTGCACCGAGATGACCCAGGGGGAGGGAATCGGGAGGGAGGAGGGAGGGGGGTTCTGGAGGGGGAGCATATGTAAACCCATGGTGGTTTCATGTCATTGTATGGCAAAACCAATTAAAAAAAAAAGAGAGAGAGAAAAAAATTAACTTAAAAGTGTCAGAAACAAAAGTTGCTTTGTTACTGGTCCCTTCATTAATTTAATCTAAAATCTTGACTAATGTGACAACCAACCTGTAATTACAAGCAGTACATCTAAAGCTTCTGGGTTATTAGAGGTGCCACCTGCAAATTGATACCTGCCATCTACCTCCACAAGGATTAAATTATGAGCTGCTATAGCTGCTGACCTTCAACACTCTCTGAAAGGAGTTCAGTGTGGAGATCAGAAATGAGGTACTCCATGCTCTGTAAAAAACTGTCAGGTCTTCAGATAGATATTCAGGAGCCAATTTTATGAGCCTAGCTTTTGTATCCCATCATAGGCTTCCCTGCTGGCTCAGACAGTAAAGAATCTGTCTACAACACGGGAGACCTGGGTTTGACCCCTGGATTAGAAAGATCCCCTGAAGGAGGGCATGGCAACTCATTCCAGTATTCTTGCCTGGAGAATCCCCAAGGACAGAGGAGCCTGATGGACTATAGTCCAAAGGGCTGCAAAGAGTTGGACACAGCTGAGTGACTAAGCACAACGAAGCACAACTCTTGTATCCTAGAGGAATGAAATCGGGAGGGAGGTAGGAGGGGGATTCTGGAAGGGAACACACATATACCCATGGTGGATTCATGTCAATGTATGGCTGAATCAACACAATAATGTAAAGAAAATTAATTAATTAATTAATTAATTTTTTTAAAAAGCAAGACAAAAAAAAATAAAATCCTAAAAGATGATGCTGTTAAAGTGCTGCACTCAATATGCCAGCAAATTTGGAAAACTCAGCAATGGCCATAGGACTGGAAAAGGTCAGTTTTCATTCCAATCCCAAAGGAAGGCAATACCAAATAATGTTCAAACTACTTTGAACATTCATTTCACATGCTAGCAGGGTAACGCTCAAAATCCTTCAAGTTAGGTTTCAACAGTACATGAACTGAGAAATTCCAGATGTACAAGCTGGATTTAGAAAAGGTGGAGGAACCAGTCATCAAATTGCCAACCTCTGCTATATTATAAAGCAAGCAAGGGAATTCCAGAAAAACATCTACCTCTGCTTCACTGACTATGCTAAAGCCTTTGTGTGAATCACAACAAACTGGAAAATTCTTAAAGAAATAGGAATACCAGACCACCTTATCTGCCTCCTGAAAAACCTGTATGCAGGTTAAGAAGCAATAGTTAGAACTAGACATGGAACAATGGATTGGTTCAAAATTGGAAAAAGAGTACATCAAGGCTATATATTGTCACCCTGCTTATCTAACTTATATGCAGAGTGCATCATGAGAAATATCAGGTTGGATGAGTCACAAGCTAGAATCAAGATTGCCAGGAGAAATATCAACAACCTCAGATATGCAGATGCTACCACTCTAATGACAGAAAGCAAGGAGAACTAGAACATCAAGATCCTCTTGATGAAAGTGAAAGAGGAGAGTGGAAAAGCTGGCTTAAACCTTAACATTCAAAAAACTAAGATAATCATATCTGGTCCCATCAGTCATGGCAAAGAGATGGGGGAAAAGTAGAAATAGTGACAGATTTTTATTTTCTTGGGCTCCAAAATCACTGCAGATAGTGACTGCAGCCATGGAAATTAAAAGTAGCTTGGCCCTTGCAAGAAAATCTATGACAAACCTAGACAACATATTAAAAAGCAGAGATCACTTTGTCAACAAAGGTCTGCGTGTCAAAGCTATGGCTTTTCCAATAGTCATGTATCGATGTGAGAGTTGGACCACAAAAAAGGCTAAGCGCTGAAAAAGTGATGCTTTTGAACTGTGGTGCTGGAGAAGACTCTTGAGAGTCAGTCCATCCTAAAGGAGATCAGTCCTTGGTGTTCATTGGAAGGACTGATGTTGAAGCTGAAACTCCAATACTTTGGCCACCTGTTGTGAAGAGCTGACTCATTGGAAAAGACCCTGATGCTGGGAAAGATTGAGGACAGGAGAAGGGGATGACAGAGGATGAGATGGTTGGATGGCATCACCGACTTGATGGACATGAGTCGAGCAAGCTTGGGGAGTTGGTGATGGACAGGGAGGCCTGGTGTGCTGCAGTGCACGGGGTTGCAAAGAGTCGGACACAACCTAGCCACTGAACAATGACAAAGACACAGAAGTCCTCGAGAATGGTAAGTCCAGAGGATGCATGGAAACTCCATGTCCATTCCCACATACCTTACTCTATGCATCTCTTGCATCTGGCCATCCTTGAGTTATACCCTTTTATAATCAAGGGTATATTATAAATGTTTTCTTGAGTTCTGTGAAAAATTCAAGGAAATTAATCAGACTGAGGAGGGCATTCAATCTCTAGACAGTCAGTCAGAAGCACATGTGAAAACTTGGACTTCTAACCAACATCTGAAGTTGGTGGGGAGTCAGCCCTGTAAGACTGAGCCCTTAACCTGTGTGATCTGCCATCTCTGGGTAGATATATCAGAACTGAGTGAAACTGTGGGACCCTGGTGGTGCTGCAGAATTGCTTGGGAAAACCCCAGACACGTTTGGTAGTCAGAAGCATCAAAGGCGACAAAATATAGTGGTATCCAGAGAGTACTGTATGTTTCGTAAATGAAAGCAAGTTTTTTCTTTATAACCATACAGTGTGTTTTTCATCTTAGGTATAATTTTTAACCTCCAGACTTTCAATTTGAGTCATTTTTATATCTTCATTGTCTCTTCTGAATCTTTTAGACATAATAATACAATTATAATAGCTTTGAATGTTCTTCCCTGTTCACTCTAACATCCGTGTCTGTTCTGGGCCAGTTTTATTTGATCAATTATTCTGTTCATCACAGGTCATGTTTCCATGCCTTCTTGTATCTGACTGGATGCTAGTAACTGTGTTTTATCTTGTTGGGTGCTGGATATTTTTTGCATTTCTCTAAGGTTTTTCTTGAGCTTTTTACCTGGGATTAAGTTCAGTTACTTGGAAATGGTTTGATTTTTTTTTTTTTTAAAGTCTTGCTTTTGTGCTCATTACACATTTTCTGGAGTAGTGCTCTGACTGTGGCTAATTATTACCCACCACTGAATCAAGACCTTCCGGAATACACACTCTACCAGTGCCCCAGGAACTGTCTTTCCAGTCCAGCTGCTAGGAACAGGCATAACTCCTGATACTCACTGTCCCTTCTCACCCTTTCAGATGGTTCACTCCTCAGGCTCATGGATTCACTGATCAACACTCTACTGAATACTCAAGGGGACCCTCTGCTGATCTTTGGGGTCTCTCTGTGTGCAGCTGTCTGCTGTCTCATTCTGTCTCCTAAGAAATGTGGCTGATTTGGTCCCTGGACACTCACCTTTCTCTTTTCAACTCGGGGCATCTGCCAGGTTTCATCTTAGTTTCTCCTCTCTGAATGGTACCCTGGAAAATATGTGAAGAAAAGCAAACTGGGACCATGGTAGGAGTCACCTTCTTATTTCCAGTGTCCTTCATTGCTGGTGACCAGTGCCTTGGAAACTGTTGTTTCACATATTTTGTCTGTTTTTTTGTTTACCTGTTTGAAATGGAAGTGTAAATCCAGCCCCTTCTCTCATCCACCTTGACTAGAAGTAGAAATTGGTAGTTATTATTATTATTCTACTATTTATTCAAAATACATTTTGGGCACCTACATGCACCAGGTACTGCCCTAGGTGCTGGATATATGATGAACCAACAATAATGGTCCCCAGACTCAAGGTGAATCTGTCTTATGGGGATCAACTTGTGGGGAAAGGCAATAAATGCGCTGGTCCCTGGACTTCGCACATAAACATGAATCATATGTGGTCCTTCCTCTCAAGGAATTCAGAATTAGGGAAGACAAAGAAGGTAAATTTCTTAACCCAATGCAGACTGTGAAAAGTGTTATGTGTGAGAGACAAAGGTTCTGGGCATATTTAGGAAGAAGTATTAAGTTCTGATTAGAGATATAAGGGAAAATCTCACAGGAAGCCTCACACTTGAGCCTTAAAGAATGTGTGCAATTTTGAGTGGAGAAGTAGAAAAAGGTAGAATGCTCAAGGTGCTTTTAAACCTGAAAGCAGTTAATCATGATTGCTCCTAGTAGACACAGCCATCAACTTGCTCTTCCCTGCTAACAGAACTCGAACCACATGGTTTACAGGAAGCTACACATCTTCCATCCCTAGGAAGTGAATCGTGATTTGCCTAAATCAGCCCTGGAAATTCCAGTCCCCCTGCCTGTCACTGGATCCGGCATAGCCCTGTGACACAATTCTGGCCAATGGGATGTGAAGGGATGTCTGCTGGAAAAATCTTCCCAATAAAGAGAGGAAACACTTATTTCCCCACGCCTCTCAGAGAAAAAAACAAAGCAGAAAACCTGGTTCCTAACGACGTCATCAAGTTACTTGAATGAAACACTCTGAAACTGATCTAACATGAGACTTCTTGTTCCATAGATGACAAGGTTTTCCTATTGTTTTAGTAACTTCTGGCTGGATTTTGTTGTTTTGATGACATTATTTGCAGCCAGAAATAGTAAATCAGCATACCAGCTCACCTTTTTGAAATTTGCTTTTCCTTTCCACTGGTACAACCTGCTGCTAAATGTCACTCCCCTTGCTTCTGGTTCCTTTGCCTCATCAAGAATAAAGATTAAAAATGACAGCATACTTAGCCATACAGGCACATAGGAAGAAATAGAAGACAATTTTTAAAAGAAAGCAATTACAGTGAAATACCTTGACTATTTAATATCATCACTTACTCCTGACCCTAAGGTTGAGAGGACTTAACTCTCATAGGGTAGTAGAGGGATAAAAATATAAAAGAAGAGAATGTAGGGGACTTCCCCAGTGGTCCAGTGGTTAAGAATCTGTCTTGCAATGCAGGGGACCATGGGTTCAATTCCTGGCTGGGGAACTAAGATCCTACAAGCCATGAAGTAACTAAGCCTGTGTGCCCCATCTACCAAACCAATATGCCACAACTAGAGAGTCTGTGCACTGGACCAAAAAAATCCCCCATGATGCAACTAAGACCCTATGCAGCCAAATAAGTAATAAATGGATACCAAACAGAGAGAGAGAGAATGCAGGCAAGTTCAGGGGAAATGATGTAAACTTCCCCTTGCACAGTAGTGCTGGAATTCTATTGTAATTCCCACGGGAGCCAAGACTACCTCTGGAACAATCTAACTGTTGGAAACTACTAGTGTCTGGCTGGAAACCAACTAGAATCGGGGCAAAGGATGTGCAATTCTCAATCCCCAGGGTCAGGGCCTGCCGCTGGCAATGCTGCAAATAAGTAAAGACTGTCTCCAGTCTCCACCCACTTTCTCATTTATTCTTTCCTTACTGTGGTGTTGGAGAAACTCTTGAGAGTCCCTTGGACAGCAAGGAGATCCAACTAGTCCATTCTAAAGGAAATCAGTCCTGAATATTCACTGGAAGGATTGATGTTGAAGCTGAAACTCCAAGACTTTGGCCGCCTGATTCGATGAACTGACTCATTTGAAAAGACCCTGATGCTGGGAAAGATTGAAGGCAAGAAGAGAAGGAGATGACAGAGGATGAGATGGTTGGATGGCATCACCAACTCAATGGACGTGAGTTTGAGTAGACTCCGGGAGTTGGTGATGGACAAGGAGGCCTGGCGTGCTGCAGTCCATGGGGTTGCAAAGAGTCAGACACGACTGAGCGACTGAACTCAACAGAACCATCCTTTTTCTCTAGCTCTGATCTTTTCCTGTGCTTTCTCCCACTCCTCCTCTTGGCCCGGCCTCCCTACCCCTCTCCCCCCTCTCAACAAATCTCATCTTACCTGTCCCAAGAGCACAGAGGTACTGTTACCTGCCTCAGGGGCCATGCCTTTTCATTGGGAGCTCTTACAAACCCAAAGTAATGCTTCTCTATTGTTTGAAATCCTAACCTCGGCCGGGCAGTGGGGGCCTCACTACTCAAGCAAGCACTTTCTGTCTTAGGTAAAGGCAGTGCTGGTGGGGTGAGGCACCAAGGAATATGTCCTTCTGCCAGGTCTCACTTCCAGCTGATGGGAGGTACGGGATCACAGGGACATCTCCTCAAGTTCTGCTGCTGTCAATTCACACAAGACCTTATCCTCCTCTCATATATTCAGACCCCTGCTGTCTGGCTTATCCTCTCACCTTCTGTCCCTGTTTAAATGTCCCTTCTTCCAGAAGGCCTTCCCTAATCTATCTCTTCCACCATAGTCCATGATACTGCGTGCCTACCTTCCTAACTTGTCATGATGATTTGCAACCTGTGGCTACTGCGTACCCAGCCTAGCCCTGACTGCCCAGTATATTGAATGAATGAGTAAGTGAGTGAATGAATATTTGTTCACATACACTACAGCTCTACAGAAACCATGACTGTTATGTTCCCCTTTTGTACCTTCAGCAGCCAGTCCAGGGCTTAGGTCATGGAGGGCACGCAATCATTATTCACCAATCGATTGAAAGAAGCCTTCGAAAGATGGGCACTTGGATCTATATTGCTGTTGATAATGTCCTGACATCCTTATTGCAAGAGCAAGAAATACAGCCCAGTGGATTCTAGAGAATCAGGGATGGGGGACAGAGCAAGATGGTGGAAAAGTTCCGGGAGTACAGCTGTCCGGGGGGTGGGTTGGGTGGGAATGGGGAGGGGTCCTCTTCAATCACAAGTAAGTTTAGTTTCCTAGGGATACTTAACCTGAGGCACATGAGTGGGGCTTCCAAAGAGCCATGCATCCTCCGTCACTTTAATCAAACATCCAATCCAGCATCTCGATGTACATTTTTCTGTAAGAAGGTCCACAGTTTCCAATGAGTTTCAAAAGGCTGTGACACACGAAGAATTATTGGTCTACCTGAACTGTCCAGTATGATAGCCACTAGCCACGTGTGGCTATTTAAATTTAAGTTAAACTATCAATGCCTCAGTTACACTAGCTACCTGTCTGGTGTGCTCACTAAAGTAAGTAAGTGAAAGTCGCTCAGTTGTGTCCAACTCTACAACCCCATGGACTGTAGCCGGCCAGGCTCCTCTATCCATGGGATTCTCCAGGCAAGAACACTGGAGTGGATGGCCGGTCCCTTCTCTAGGGGATCTTCTCAACCCGGGGAACGAAACCAGGTCTCCCGCATTGCAGGCAGATTCCTTACTGAGTCACCACTAGCCACTCCCTATTGGGCAGCCCAGATGCAGAACGTTTTCATAGTGATGAAAAGGTACAGACAAGATTTGTTCAAGACAAGCGGTACTTTTGTAAAGTGAGTTGCCATCCTTTAGAAATGAAAGCAGACATCCAAGATCCTGATTTCTTTTGAGATCTGCGTGGGGCCTGCACTTCTGGGGCAGCGGGAGTGCACGGGGCTGCTCAATGTAGATGGCCCTGCATCATGTTGAAGTCATCTGTCCGGCCCTCCTCCAGCACCAGGTTCGCGACCCCGGTTTGCAGAAGACCTCGCCCACCCGGGTTTCCTTCCAGACTCTTGAATTTGTAACCAGATACCAAGTTTGGTTAAGAGAGTGAAAGTCGCTCAGTCCTGTCCGACTCTTTGCGAATTCTCCAGGCCAGAATATTGGAGTGAGTAGCCATTCCCTTCTCCAGGGGACCTTCCCAACCCAGGGGTCGAACCCAGGTCTCCTGCATTGCAGGCGGATTCTTTACCGTCTGAGCCACCAGGGAACCCCAAGTTTGGTTAAGTGGGGTTGAGTCTGTTTTAACAGCACATCTTGGGGCGGGGTCTAGAGCTGAGTCGGAAATCGGGGCGTGGGCGGGGGGCAGCGCCTCCCGCCTCTCGGTTCTCCGGAACTGGAAAAAGAGAGAGGGAGTTTTACCCCGAACATCTGTTGCTCGACAAAGAACTTCCCGGTCTTCTCCGGAGCCCTGCAGTCTCCGGCCCAGTCCGCCTGGGCCCGCCCCTCGCGACGAGATCGCGGGGAGGGGCCCAGGCGAAACCCGAGCCCCGCGCCCACCACCCGGGCGGGCGACGTGGCTCGGCGGCCCCGGCCTCCCCCCGCAGCCCGGCGGCCAATGGGCGCGTGAGCGGGGCCGCCCGGCGCTCCCCTGCCCGCCGCCCGGGGCGCGCCCCTCCGCTCCGGCCCGGGGCGGGCGCTGGCCGAGGGGCCGGCCCGTCCCCTCCCTCCCGGCGCCGGCCCCGGCCCCAGCCCCAGCCCCGCCGCCGCCGCGCGCGCTCTGAGCCCCCGCTCCCGAGCCGCCGCTCGTCGCTCGCTCGCAGCCTTCCCGCGGGCCGCGCTCTCCTCCGGACGATGGCGCGCGGCGGCCGCGGCCGCCACCTGGGGCTGGCCCTGGGGCTGCTGCTGGCGCTGCTGCTGGCGCCCCCGGCGCTGCGGGCCAAGCCCACCGTGCGCAAGGAGCGCGTGGTGCGGCCCGACTCGGACCTGGGCGAGCGGCCGGCCGAGGACAACCAGAGCTTCCAGTACGACCACGAGGCCTTCCTGGGCAAGGAGGACTCCAAGACCTTCGACCAGCTCACCTCGGAGGAGAGCAAGGAGAGGCTGGGGTGAGGCCGCGCTCGGGGACGCCGCAGGTGCCGGCGGGGCCCCTCGGGCCCGAGCCGCGCTGGCCACCGGCCGCAAAGCGAAAGCGAAATCGGGCGCCGGGACCCGAGGGCGTGGGCCGGGCGGGCCGGGCGGCGGGGCTGAAGCAAAGTTTGTCCGCGGGCCCCGGGAGCCTGCATGGAGATCGCCGCCCGGGGCCGGGATGGCTTCCCGCGGGGAGGCGAGAACGTGGCAGCGGTCTCCGGAGCCAGGGCGGCCAGGGCCCGCCCCCTCCCCCCGGTTGCATCAGAAGGGAGGGGAGGGAGCGTACAAAAGAAGAATTTGTCCACGGTGGCCTTTTAGTGATAGGAGCTCTTCCCCCACCCTCCTGGTTTCTCTCTTCTCCCATTCCAAGAGGGGAGGCAGGAGACACTGCTAAGGTCTCAAGGATGATCGTTAATGGATACAAGAGGAAGGGGCAGGCGGAGGCTTGATTCCTGGCCCGTGTCCCAGGGCTGGGACTGAGGTGCTCTTGTCTTCTTCTCAGTCGCCCCATATCTGAAGTAGGGAGTATAACAATCCTGCTGGTAAGAAGGGAGGGGCATTAGAAGATAGGGATGGAGCGGTGGGAGTGGAAACTGGTCCCTTCGTTTCTGTCTCCAGCATCTTCTGTTGGCAGCAGAGGCATCCAGTCTTTTGGCAGCCGAGGCCAAACGGCTGGAGAGTGGTGTGGTGGCAGGTTGTGAATTTCACCCTGGAAGGCAGCTGAGTCGGGAACCAAACCTGGGAAACAAAACCTGGGTACATCTCAGTGCACCCTCTCCACAGGCCCTGCAGAGACACTTGGGCGCTGTCAGAGGTTCTCTGGAAAACCTTCCACAGAGGAGTCTACAGCCAGCCTGAGCCCAGATGGAGACCTGGCTGGGGAGGGTCCCAAGAGCCCTGCCTACTGGGCACCAGGCCTCCAGGAATCTGCTTCCCAGGGGTGGAGGGTCTTTCTGCCCTGCTACACAGAAAAAGAACACAGCCGTCCCTGTGCTGACTGGGGCCACCAAAGGCCAGCGTGATTGGACAGACTGTGAGGCTAAATTACCTATTGTGTAGGTGCACCATCTGCCTGCACTGATAGAAAGGATCTTTGAACTTCAAAGTCACCTCCTAACAATCACCTTTTATTCTGCAGAGAAGTACTTTCTCTTCTAGTTTGAGCCTTAACAATGGGGGCCATTGATGAGTTCAGTCCATTGTATTGCTTTGAGGCACTTGGAGGCTGATTTATTCAGGGGCCCTGGGTGGCAGCTATTTGTCACTAGTGAGGAGGAGGAGAGGTTTGAGGAATTGGAGTAGGGAACTCTAGTTTTCAGTCCTAAAGCCTTCATCAGGACTGGTAAGCCTAGTGGTGAGAGCAGGACAAGTAAGCCTAGTGGTGATGCATTTGACTCTTGTATAAAGACCTTAGCTGCATTCATTTACTAATGAAAAAAAAAAACATTTGAATGACTACTATGTGCTCAGCAGGGTGTTAGATACCTGACAACTACAAAGATAAAATCTTATGCTCTAGGCCATAAAGTACTTATAATCATATGCAGAGGAGAGAGATTGGAGCAGATGCTAATTGCTGGCATCAATGGTAAAAGCCACAGTGACCACATCTAGGAGGAGCCCCCTAAAACTTCAGGTTGGAGACAGGGGTTTGGGGGGTTGGAATGTCACCTGACCAGGGCTTGTGGCATGACTCAGAGGTCACCAGGCTTAGAAACAGGGGAAGGCATTCCTAAAGAGAGAACACTCTGCTTACAGACAGTTTTAAAGTCTGTTCTTTGGATTCCGGGTGTTGGGACAGTAAAGAGACAGGGCAGGAGAAGTGGGAGGTGGGAGTGGCAAGGAGGCCAAGGGCAAGACAGAGGGGCCTTTGTGAAGTGGAGATTAGACATTATCCTGTGCATGGTAGAAATGTTATTAACCCAAAATGTATTCGGAAAGTTGGACTGGCATTAAGGCAGAGAACGTAACCAAGGCACAGATGGGGAGACCAGGGCATGGGGTGGCCGTGAGTGCCTGAATCAGGCATGGTGGGAGAGGGTGAACCCAGAGCCACGTTGGAGGTGGAACTGGCAGTGCTTGCTCTTAGCTCAGCGTGGCGGGAGCGGGGAGGGGAGGGAGCAATCAGAGTGGCATCTAGTCTCTGGCCTGAGCCACTGCAAGGGTAGTGGACACACTGCACCTACAAAGTAAATCTGAGCTAGAGGTGGGGTGGGGGGCGGGTTGGAAGATTGGAAATGAAGGGTGGGCGCGGTATGGGATGGGCTGAGTGTGAGAAGCCATCTTTCTGTCCACAGCTCCAAGTCTGGGCTACAGAGGGGGGAGCGTGGCTGGATCCAGGCAGCTTCGTCACCACCATCTGCGCATAGATTCTGAAAACGTGGCAGATCTAAGGCCCCCAAAGACAAAAAAAAGTAGGGACCCATAGACTTCGGGCAGTTGCAAATGTGCTGCAGTCTTAGAAAAAAAATATAAATTACTTGCCAACATTTAGTATTAGAGTGACTTCACATACAGACCCTGATTTTTGGTTTCTGTTGACACCCATGGCCTGTTATTCCATGTGGAGGTCATTGTCTGGAGCAGAGCTGGGCAGCCTTGTTTGGTAGCTGGTGGACAATCCCCCGATGCTTCCCTGGCTTCGTTTTACATTTTAATTTTATTTATTTGGCTGCACCGGGTCTTAGTGGTGGCCTGCGGGATCTTAGTTCCCTGATCAGGGATCAAACGGAGGGTCCCTACTTTGGAAGCTCATCAGAGTCTTAGTCACTGGACCAGCTGGGACGTCCTGCTTGGCTTACTTCTGTTCCCCGTTTGTTGAGTTCTTCATCCACCTATGTTCGGGATTATCGTCCTTAGTGAGGAAGGAAAGGTGCACACCGTCTCCTCTAACCCTCCCAATGTTCCTTGTAAAGTAGGTGTCCAGTTTACAGGTGGAGAAACGGAGACTCAGAGTCAAGTCATATGCCTGAGATCACACAGGCCTAGGATCCCAGTGTTCTGATTGTAGCATTTGGTTTATCTACGTCATAGCTACCTTTTCCTATAGCTCACGTTTGAGATTTTTAAAGAGAGAAGTTCAGATGATTTGTGCTTCCGGCAAATAGTTATTGAGCTCCTACTATGTGTCAGGCTGAGCTATGTCCTGGATGTACCTTTGGCATCGGTTGGATGCTGTCCTTTCCAAAACTCAGGTTGTATGCTGTCTGATGTCATTTGGTCTTTGCTGGTTTGAGATTCTGCTTCTCAGTTGGCTTTGGATAACTGATGGGCATGTCACCACTGCCAGGACTGGAGCAGTGCCCGGCACGTAGTAGGTAGGCTAAACACTTCACAGTATTGAAAGAATTCTGCTGTGTTTGGCTGTCATTTCCTGGAAGCAAGATACTTGAGGTTTAGTCTTTTAGTCTTGAGACCTGTCAAAATTGCCAGGAAGGGACAAGTTCCTGAGAAAGAGGAAGTTGGGCTACCCAGGTTCAGGTAGGGGATGGAGACTTAAGTACTAATGATCTCATTTCCATTTCTGATCAAAGAATCACTGCCAATTTGAACATGTGTTCACAGTAACAAAGTTGGAGTTGATAAAATTCTAGCCGAAAGCAAAGAAAACAAATCCCTAATTAGCCTGTATGACCTCTTTTCAGGTAAATGAACTACTATGGTAAAACTTTCTTAAACACTGGAAGTAGTTTTCAGGAGTTTGGGAAGTTCCTCTCAGGGCTGGCATCCCCAGCTTTGGCCCTGTAGCCTAAGAGATGGACACTGTTGAGGTACCCAGCTTGACATTTGCTCTGCACAGGGGTATGCAGTGCCCTAGTGAAGTCCAGTGGGGAATTGCTGGAACCCGGGCCAGCTGTGGAGCAGGAGATGCCAGTGGACATAGTGGTCTTCACCCTAAGAGCAGGAGGTTGAGGTTCCTGCAGCTGCTCAGGTGCTCAGGTTTCTCGATTAGGTTCCACAATGTCAAGGCCCTTTCCTCCCTGACATTTTTTGCTTTGTCCAAGATCTGGTCTCTTCCTGCTTTAAGTTTCAAGTCTTTGAATCCAAAGTGGTGAGATAAAGGAAAATAAAAATCTCACTTATTTTTTGTTGGGTTAGTTAGAAAGCTAGACTCTTCCATCTTTGGAATTTGGGTTTAGAGCCAGAGGACGTGGATCTTACGCCAGTGGTACCAATTACTCCCTCATTACTTTAAAATGAGGGAGTTAAACTACATCAGGGAAGACTGCTAGGGTTCATCTTACAAATCAGCTCACTCAGTTGTTAGTGTCTACCTGCAGAGCACTGTGAAGGATTCTGAGGTCACATCAAGGTTTATGAGGACAAAACAGCCTGATCCACTAGCGTCTGGTGTTGGCACTGGGTGGGTGGAGAGAGGCATATCATTCTTGGAAAACTAAAACTTTAAGGTCCTTTCAAGCATCTCCGGGTCATTGATTTTATTTTCGCACTTAAGCATTTTAGATTCTGCAGGTGTTTGATCTCTTTCTGGATCAGGATCACACAAGTCCTGATAGTAGCCTCATGGGTGGTGGTTGTTTTTTTTTAACTACAGGAAAATTGTTGATCGAATCGACAGTGATGGAGATGGCTTTGTCACCACCGAGGAGCTGAAAACCTGGATCAAACGGGTACAGAAAAGGTACATCTACGATAATGTCGCCAAAGTCTGGAAGGATTATGATCGGGACAAAGACGATAAAATTTCCTGGGAAGAATACAAGCAAGCCACCTATGGTTACTACCTAGGTAAGAGGTGCTGCAGGAGCGATTATGCAGCTGGGGACCGAGTAACAAGCTTCTGGTGGAAAATTACTCTCTCATCATATCTACCCACTTCAGGGAGATGTCACAGTCTGCTAAGTAGAACCTGCTTAAATAGAACAGTGTAACATCCTGTTTTGCTTACTAACAACACACCAGGCTGCTTTACTCTGAGTGAACTTGTAGGTAGAAGGGGGTGAGGGTCTTCTAAAAATTAAGTTGCTCTCCAACCTGAGCTTATGATCTTAGAGGCACACCCAGAGAACAAAGCAGAGAGGAAGCATGTCTGCTGAATTTCAGGTAGCAAGGACTCGGTAAACTGGAACAGTCTTGGAAGGCTTCCTGGTGGAGGGTGGTTTGGAAACTGGGCCTTAAAGAATGGATTTATATCTGGAGAGATGGAGACGAGTGGGGAAGGTGGGTCAGCTGGAGGGACAAAGGTGCAACGATGCCTTCAGCAGTGGGCAAGGTATGGACATAAGACACGCTTGTTTGGGAGGAATGATGGAGGGGTGTGTGCCCAGCGTGGGGTGCAGACCTGCTAGATGGCCGCCTAGTAGAGGCCATACATAACAGGACAGGCCTGAGGAGAAGCAAAGACACACTCCCAGCTAGATTGAGAGGTCTTGAAAGATTCGCAGGAACTTAGAACAGATGTCCCAGGTACGAGGGAGCCTTTGTCTGTTCTGTGTCAAAGAATATGATGAAAGTAGGGTACTACAGAATGAAGTAGGATATTGATATAGTCTCAAGCAAATGTTTTCCACCACTTGCTATAATGCCCCTAACAAGCCTTTAGGGCCTGGAGTGTAGGTGGCCTGGAGGGACAGACACTGGAGGCATTCTGAAATAAAACGTTTCAGAAACTCGACACATCAGGACCTTTTGTCCTTCACGTTAAATACCACTAGGTGTGATCTGGAGGGAGACACTTTCCTTGGTAGCCCAGTGTACATGTTTCTGTGCACGTCCTGCAGGAAACCCCACAGAGTTTCAGGATACCTCAGATCATCACACCTTTAAAAAGATGCTGCCACGGGATGAGAGAAGGTTCAAGGCTGCAGACCTTGATAACGACCAGACAGCCACCCGGGAGGAGTTCACCGCCTTTCTGCATCCTGAGGAGTTTGAGCATATGAAGGAAATTGTGGTTTTGGTAAGATATCCAAAGAGCCTGGACTGGGAAAAGACCAAATCGAAAGCAGCACCAAAACCTTATCCTTTCTTGCGTAGTGAGAATGTTCTTCAGCCCAAGGGGAACTGGACAAGGACTCTGAAATGGAATACACTGGAAGGCCTGTGTACTCAGGAGATGAGTCAGGGGCGCGGAGCTGCTGTAACAAGTAGCCCCCAATCCCAGCTATTCAACACAGTAACTGAAAGTTAGTTCTTGCTTATACCGAGTCCAGGGCAGACGGTCCCCATCAGTGGATCTTCTGGGCGGTTCCCAAGTGCTGGCAGGCCCCCAGGCCATTTCCATCTTGTCCTCCACTGCCCTGTGGCTCTGAGTCATCCTGGCCGATCCCCTGAATTCATCTGATAGAAGAAGCGAAGGACTGAGGAGAAGGCACAGTATGCCTTTGCTGTTCTGGCCAGGAAATGACACCTCCCTTCCTTTTACATTCCATGGGCTCCTACACTGACAGTTCAGCTGTGTGCCCAGAAAGAACAGATGGGTTTAGTGAGCAGCTAGCTAGCCTCATTTGCCAGCTTTGAGGGAGCTAGAGTAAGACTCAGAAATGGAATGCACTGGACTGTTAAATCATATGGGAACTTAAAGTCAGACCATGCCTGGAAAGGGTGCTCCCCTTGGAGTATTTGCTTTCCATAGTGTCTGGATGGGTCCCAAGTGTCTTCATTTTCCATGACATGAAAGCAAATGCTGACCACCTGCTTTCAGGGCAGGCATCCTGAGAAGTTCCAATTGTTTTGCTGCTGGGAAACAACCAGCCCTAGACTATTTCAGTTTTCCAGTCATGGATGGGCTCACTCATGGATGCTTCATCCTTATGACCACAGTGACCTGAGGACTAGGCAGTGGCTCTAAGAATCATTCCTTTAACACCCAACATCCACTTAGTGATGGCTAATGTGCCAGAAGACAGTGAAGATGGGGAAGTGGATTATGTGCTTCTGGACTGACTCAATTCTCGGGTTGGCTGTTTTCTTCAGGATGCCTTTGAGTTTCTGTGACAATGGACAATAGACTCATTTAATTACTTACCCTAGCAAAACAAAAACAAAAGCCCTAGTTTAGAGGCCAAATGTATTAAATACATTACACAATATTGGATGGCCAAAAAGTTCATTTGGGATTTTCTGTGCGCTGTTACTCATTGGCCACCCAAATGTATTCAAGTCAGATATACTTTTATTTTCCAGTTGTTCACAGTTCCATATTTTTCTGACATCTCAGT
The DNA here is from genome assembly GCA_007570785.1 of Antilocapra americana. Classification (NCBI taxonomy): domain Eukaryota; kingdom Metazoa; phylum Chordata; class Mammalia; order Artiodactyla; family Antilocapridae; genus Antilocapra; species Antilocapra americana. The sequence goes on from ML663010.1 coordinate 7,125,140, forward strand.
GTTCATGGTCCAGTTAGCAATGGAGTCTATCTTGGTGATCATTTTAGTCCAGTGGTTTTCAAGCCGGATTCCTCACACTACACAGAGACGATTGGGCAGGAGAGTGGAGGTGGTTAGCCTGGCAGGGCTTCATAATAAGAGGACGTCTGGGCTTATAGGTACATTTTCATTTGCAGGGAGAGTTCTGCTTTTAAAATCGTAGGCTGGGGGAGGAGGGACAGAAGCCATTGTCTGTTCTTTACAGATCACAAACTAATGCCCAGGGAGGTCGGGAGACGAGCCAGAAGTCCTCAAGCCATAAAAGCCAGACAAAGGAGGACAGTAGTTAGATTTACTGAGAGCACGGAGCAACCTTGCATCTCTTCCCCCTTTGCTTCCTAGGAAACTCTGGAGGACATCGACAAGAATGGGGATGGCTTTGTGGATCAGGATGAGTATATTGGTGAGTCCTGGCCTGGAGTCTTGCTCCCCTGTCCCAGCCGGGCACCGGTCCTCCACCCACGTGTCTGGCTACTTTTCCTCAGATGTCTCTTTTAGCAGCAGCTGCAAGTCTGTTGGTGTCACACCTGTGACCTCCCAGTGAGGGGGACTTGTCACACCAGTCCAAGGGTTACAGGGTCAGTGCACTGCGTTGCAGGCAGTGCAATGCCTCAGGGAGACATTCCTGGTGGAGAAGAGCCCAAAAGGCCGGCCCCACCCGAGGCAGGCAATCCGTTGACCCCACGGCTCTGAGAGGCGCCCTTCATCACACTGTCGAGTTTCTCCCTTTGCGAGATGGGACTGGAGATGCCCGAGATGGAAAGGGAGGCTGGAGCGGAGAGTCTCAGGGGACAGACTACAGCAGACTGTTCGCCGGGGGTGCCTAGACATGGAGTAGACGGAGCTGTGGTCAGCAGAACTGTTGACAGGCACAAGCTGTCTGCAGAGAGGGATTCCTTCTTAGAGTGGTAAATCCTTTGACAGAAGGCACAGTCTCCCCACGTACGGCTGTTTTATGCCTCTGGTTTTTGGCCTTTCATTGGGAGTACTGTTCCCAGCTTTTTGTTCGGAAGGGCTCCACTTGAGCAACGTCCAGAAGTGTGTTTGCAGGTAACCAAGTGCTGGTCAAAGGAGGCTCCAGTTAAGCCCCAGGTCAGAAGCCACTGCCCCTGGTAAGAGCCCTCCCAGCCGGAGGGACTGGAGGAGGCAGCAGGGGTGTTTCCGTTTGCTCCTCAGTGGTTGCCACTTGGGCCTTTGGCACATGGCCCCGGCTGCAGGCCACCTTCTCAGGATAGCGCTCTTCCCAAGTGTCAGTGAAGCAAAGGCTGGAAAATCGTGTGAGGGGTGGGATGGATAAAATTTTTGTGGAGATATTTAATAGAGGCAGTCAGTTACCTTGAATGAAAGCAGCGCCCACGTTGCCATCAGCCTGGTCCGTGCTTATTTAGCTCTGCCACCCCAAACACAAGAACAAGTGCCTGCCGTAAACAAGAGCAGAGTTTCTTCAGTCGTTGGGAATTAGATTTGGGCTGAAGCAGCAAACGCTGTTGATAACGGCAGCTCTCGCCTCAGTAACTGAAGCCATCTCGGTGGCATTTGCTTTGTAGAATAATCAGTGCTGACAGCCCCGCCGTCATTGTGCACGGCGCACCCTGTCTCACGCCTGGTGCACACGTGTGTGAGGGGAGTTTCAGAGCCCCACACCCAGGGGTGAGGGAATTGGCTTTGAAGGGAAGGCAGCGTGATTAAGACAGTGTAGCTCTTCTGATTTCACGTGTGTGTTCTCCCTCACTCTCTTCCCGATCCGCACTGAAAAGGTGATGGGGGTGGGGGGCAAAACTCAAGTGACTTTGCCTAGAAGAAACAATTTTTGCACCGGACTCTGGCAGAGAGGCTGATGGGGGCATTGTTCTTGAAAACTGAATTCTGAGCGACTTACTGTCAGAGACCAGATGTCCTGTCTAGCAAGCTTCATCCTTTAGAGGAGCCTTCTCTACAGGCAGGTACAAGCGGCGACAGGGTATAGTCGGAAGAACGCTGGAGTTAAGAGTCCTGGCTTCTCCACTTCTCATGTAATCATTCCATATAAGCCTATAAGCCTCAGTTTCCTCGTCTGTAAAACGGGAAGGCACAGCACCCAAGTTCCCAGGATGGTGTGGGTCTACTTGTAGCTGAACCCAGCCAGGGTCTTGCCTCTCTTTTTCCTTCATTCACTATCTACTCTCTCTACCACCTGACGTTTCCAAGCTGTTTCCATCAAATAGAAATTGCCCACAAGGTATCTTTCTTTTCCTAGAAAATCTAACAGCTTAACAAACAGTGGGTAAACTTTGCCTTCTTTTTCCTTTTCCCTGCCATTTTGTAAAACAAGGTTATTGATCTGTCTTATAAGATTGCTTTAAGGGTGAAGTAAAATATATGTGAAAGCCCTCTGGAAATGATATAGACAGCAACAGTAATAAACACAGTGGTTAAGACTATGGGTTGGAAGCAGAGTGCTCGTGTTCCTGTATAGTCAACTACATTCTCATGCTAGCTGTGGGTCCTCCTTGGGTTAAGGCTGTGCCTCAGTGTTTCATCTATAAAGTGGGACTAACAATACCTACTTCATAGAATTGTAATGAAAACTCAGATTTTAAGAAGTATGCATTCTATACAGCATCCGGACCTTAGAAAGTGCTGGTATTGGTCATTATTATTAGTTTTCACCTGTACAGTTCCAGGCTGGGTTGTAGAGGGCTTTCACAGAAATGTCCCATTTGACCTTGATAATAGCCTTTTGAATAATAAATTACTGTCTCCACTTTAGACAAGGCACTGGACTAAGTCAAAGGCCAGAATTCACCTTCTGGCTTCCAAGCACTGTTCTTTCTCTCCCACTCAGTGGCCTTTATAGTGGATAAATCATTGTATTCTTTATCCAAGGGGAGACTGCCCCCCAAGTATCTGGTTAGGTCTCTCCAGTGCTGGAGGTCAGGTTTTCTTAGATTTACCTTCCCACTCGTCTTCATAACCAAGAGCAGCCTTCCCTTCTAGCTGATATGTTTTCCCACGAGGAGAGTGGCCCTGAGCCAGACTGGGTGCTGTCAGAACGGGAGCAGTTTAATGAATTCCGGGATCTGAACAAGGACGGGAAGCTGGACAAAGATGAGATTCGTCACTGGATCCTTCCACAAGACTACGACCACGCGCAGGCCGAGGCCAGGCACCTGGTGTACGAGTCGGACAAAAACAAGGTATTCCGCAGTCTTCTGGAACCGTTCCTGGAAGGGAGATAGTTTACATAAGATTGGTTCTGTTTGCTTCTTTGATGTTTGCCTTGGCCCAGGCGACCGTGCCCTTATTGACCTCTCTCATTCCTGCCCTACATCCGAGACCTGTGAACTTGGCCGACATCGCGAAAACCCGCAGTGAGCTCATTAGGCCAGATGTTCCTGTTCCTAGAGAGTCTGCTGTGGGTCACACTTAGGTTCACTGGCATCTCCTAGGATCGCAGAGCTGGTCCTTTGTTGGCTGTAGGCAGGCATGAATTTCAGAGGTATGCCCTGCATCGCCCTAGGACCAGCTTCTCACCCATTCATTCCTTCAGCAGACTCTCATCAGACATCCACAACATGTGAGGCAGAAGGGATCCCATCACATGAAGGCCCAGGCATCTTCAGGCCAGCTTACCATGCCGTATCCACTGGTCAATATGCAAATATACAAGATGTAGTAGAAAGAAGTCCTGCCTCTTCCCATTTTGATCACTGCTCCGAATTCTCCGGAAACAGTCAGGTTCTGCAGTCAGGCCATAAAAGGGAAGTGGAATTCTTCAGAGCCTGTTTTGGGAATGCCAGCACTGCATGTAGACATAACTAGACTCTGGCTTCTGAATTCCTTGAGGACTTTTCCAATCTATTTTAGCACAGTGTTGATAGCAGGAGGCTGTTCCATTTAGAGTTTTGCAGAGCAGTGATGGTAGATGAAGGAGGTACCCAGCAGTTTCTTAATTATGAATTGTAATATTTTAAATGTTGCAGATCAGTGAAATAACATGAGTGTCAGGCTGAGCTCTTTACTCAGAGTTTCTGTGACAAAGCGCTTTCTTCTCTCCTCTAGGATGAAAAGCTCACTAAAGAGGAGATCTTAGACAACTGGAACATGTTTGTTGGAAGCCAAGCTACCAATTATGGGGAAGACCTCACCAAAAACCACGATGAGCTCTGATGCACACTCACCATAACATGACAGACTGTCATAGGCTTTCTTTTATTGTCCTGGATGGTTGCTATATTTGTCTCACTTACAGCAGTTATGTCCCCACAGAAAGCAAATTTATCACCTCAAATTAGGGTTAAAGTTGTTTCTTATTCAATATTTGCTGGAAAATACTCACCACTATTCTTTGAGTAACATTTCTCTTCAGACACATTAAAATCTTGGTAAATTGCAGTGCTCTATGGGGAAACATTACTAAAACATGACTTTTTAGCTTTTTCCATGAAATTTGAACTAAAGAAGAATGAAATTTGAAAAGCCCTGTTATTCAGAAGTTGGGTAGGTAGGGAGAGGGCAGTATATGGAGTGACTGCTATGCATTTTAACTGCAGATTTTTTTACATTTGCTACTGTTAATAGTCAGTAAGGGAAAATTCTGATTAAGCTTCAGTGGTATCTCTTCCTATACAGGCTTCTTTCAGAGCAAGGCTGATTATTTCAAATTCTTCCTTCTTGACTGTACTCTGAGCTGTAACTGTAAATGGCATGTAAACCTCTGTGCATTTTTCTGTATGAATCTGCTAATGTGCACAACAGATCCACCCATCTTTGTTTTTTGTCTTTTTTTTTTTTTACACTAAGAAGCAATTAAGAAAGATAATGTGAAAAAGAAAGGAATTTTAAAGGTAGGGAGAAAAGATGAATGTCAGGCATTTGAAGAACTATAGGAAAATGGTAAACACTTTATTATACTTGAGAAATTCTTCTTGACATGTAAATGAAGTAGATCTGATCTTTGAAAAAGTGACTAGAAATCCAATCCATTTCCTTGCTGATCTCTGACAGGAATAGACAGTGGGGTCCTAGGGAAGCCTGCCTAGTGGAGCTATGGAACCCATGTCTTCCAGTCCAGTGAATCCACAGCTTTCCAACCTGCCCTGGGGCCACTCACACCATGGAGTTGACAAAATAGTGTTCCAAGCCACTGGCTAAACTGGAAGAAAAAACTTCTACAGGTTGAAATTCCACCTTATAAGTAGAAAATGAATGAATAAAGGATCCCTCTGAGGATTTTCTACTGTGTCCTGTGGTGTTTGACTTCACACGCGCCATTTGTGACATTCTTCTCTACTGATAGAGAATTTAACAGAGGGATGAGATGACATGAGTAAGGTTAAAGAAGTGCTACATTTTAAAAATCCAACTACTAGAATGTTCAGGACATACTCATATTTACTTATTTAATATACACTTCTCTATGATAATTAGAGAAACTGCAGGTCATCTTAACTGTGAGCCCTTTGAGAGACAAGTTTCAGCTGGAAGGAAATCTAGGCTTCTTACGAAGGCCTGTTGTTCAGTTGCCAAGTCGTGCCTGATGTCTCTTTACCACCCCATGAACTGCAGCATGCCAGGCTTCCCTGTCCTTCACTATCTCCCAGAGTTTGCCCAAGTTCATGTCCACTGTACTGGTGATGCCATCCAACCATCTCACCCTTGCTGTCCTCTTCTGCCTTCTTAGCATCAGGTTCTTTTCCAGTGAGTCGCCTCTTTGCATCAGGTGGCCAGAGTATTGGAGTTTCAGCTTCAGCATCAGTCCTTCCAATGAATATTCAGGGTTGGTTTTCTTTAGGATTGACTGGTTTGATCTCCTTGGTGTCACTACCAGGCCCTATAGCATCTAGTCCTTTCCCACCTCATCAGCATCACTCGGTTTCACCTCCCACAGCAGCCTCACTGACTTTCTGGTCCTCAAACACCAAATTCATTTCCAAGTTGGGCCCTTTGCACTTGCTGTCCTTTCTCATTGGGAACCCCCACTGCACACATCCTGGGGTAACTCAAACATGATTCCTCAAAGGGGACCTTCCCGACTCTATTATTTGTTAGTAGTCCCTCAAGCTTCCCTGGTGGCTCAGTGGTAAAGAATCTGCCTGCCAATGCAGGAGCTGCAGGTTCGATCCCTGGGTCAGAAAGATCCCCTGGACAACCCACTCCAGTATTCTTGCCTGGAGAATCCATGTACAGAGGAACCGGGACCCCCTGGCTACAGTCCATGGGGTCACAAAAGAGTCAGATACAACTTAGCAACTAAACAATGACAACATTTGAATCCTCATTTCCCTGTTTTATTTTTTGCTTGGTACATGTTGCCATTTATATTTGTTGCCTAGGACTGCTATATAAATTACGAAGAGGAGTGTGGCTTTCAACAACAGACACTCTCACAGTGCAGGCTGGAGTCTGAAATCAAGTCATTAGCAGGACTATTGTTCAGTAGCTAAATCGTGTCTTACTCTTTCCAACCCATGGACTGCAGTACACCAGGCTTCCCTGTCCTTCACTGTCACCTGGAGTTTGCTCAAACTCCTATCTGTTGAGTCAGTGATGTCATCAAACCATCTCATCCTCAGCAGGACTATGCTCCTGAATGCTTTAGGGGAGAATCCTACAATCCTTGCTTCTTCCTGCTTCTGGTAGTTCCAGGTGTGCTTGCTGTGGCTGCTTCACTCCACTCTGCATCTGTCTTATGGCCTTTTTCCCCTCTCTCTGAGTGAGTCTGTCTTTTGTGTGTCTCTTACAAGGACACTTGGAATTGGCTTTAGGGCCCACCTAGATTAATCCAGGGTGATCTGATCCCTAGATCCTTAATTACATCTGCAAAAGGTCATTTTTCCAAGTAAGCTTATATTCACAGGTTCCAGGAGTTAGGAGGGAGACATATCTTCTGCAGGGGGCACCTATTAACCAGCTAAACTGCCTGACATCTTGTTTGTAAATTGTCCATCTTCCTTGAGATAGAACACAAGCTCTATGACAAATCCTGATCTGTTTAACTAACTGCTGGTTCCCAGGATCTAGAATAGTAAAGCCTAGTCTACAATAAATACTCTATAATTATTTGCTGAATGAATGAGAGATTGATAGCTTTAATGAAAGAGAATACTTGGTTGGGGGGGGGCAGCAGAATTCCATAAAAATTTTTTTTAAATAGCTAACATTTGCCGAGTGAAAAGTAATTTGCCAAGATTCCAGAGTGATCAAATGTCAGGGCCAGAATGCAAATCCAAGTGTTCCTTGCTCCAAAATCTCTGTTGTTTAATACTAACTTTTACTGCTCCAAATCTCTGAATCTGACATATGTCCCCTTTATTTCTTTGCTCACTTGCAATATATGATTATGTGGTCAGGAAATGAGAATAACTCACTTACCTAGAAATAGGCTGACACCTTTTTTTAAGCAATGAGAACCTGTCTTTAAAAAAATGAGAAAATAATATAGTGTAACCTAATTATAAGCATAACACTTTTAAAAGGTGCTAACATTATTTTTCCCCCAAAAGGGAATACTGGCTGGTTTATTAAGTTATACATAGTCAGATATTAAATATATTTTGAACACTAAGTTTTTCCTTTCAAGTCAGTGCACATAAGAAGAGAACCCTCAAAGAGACTAGTGCTTCTGGGGCTGAATTTAACACTATTTAAGGAAAGAAAACCTTAGCTAGGGGACATAGCTGTTAACATGGTGATTTGTAAAGCCTTAGATTTCTAATAGGGTCTGACTGTTTCAAGGAAAACATATTTTGTTTCTAGGTAACATTTCAAGTCTGATTATGAACAAATGCTACAAAATTGATCTGTAATGGGAAATACTGTTATGTCACAAAGCATTATCTATATGCTTAATGTGACTGAAAGCATTAATTGCTAGGAGCCAAAATCTGTCCAAGCAAACCATGAACATGTATTTTGCGTCTCTTGTCTCTTACTGTAGATTTTCGAATGAATCCGAGTGTAACAAAGATGTAGTTAGAAAGTCTGCACACCTGAAGGCTTTCTTCACTCGTTTGGATTACTGTACTTGTTCCTTGTTAGCAAATGCAGGAGTCATAACTGCTCACAAGTGCCCAGCAAACAATAGATACATGGCCACTTGTTAGTAGCTCAGCAAAAACATCTTGTGGAGTGGTGAATGGCTGACTGCATTTTAAAGTCTTTCTAGATTTATTTTACCACCTTTATAGTAAAAGTCAGCTTCTTCCAACTATACGCAACTAAGATTTGTCTCTCTCTGTATTTTTTTTTTTAATTCTCTCTGTATTCTTAAAGCAAGTTCATAGTGCTAGGATTTCCCACCTAAAAACCAATGAGTACCATAACATCTAACACTGTGGCTCCTGTTGAAGCATTAAAATTTTGAGTAGTGGAAAGACTGTGTCATCAGCACTCAAACTCATGAGATTTACGTGAACTTGGAGCCATTAGCAAGTAGCCATCTGCACTCTCAAATATGGTCATTTCCAGGGTCCAGACTGGGGAAACACACCCTAGGTATAAAGCATCCCATCACCCCAGGTGCTTTAAGTACCTGTCTGATTCTTCTATAAAATAGTGCCCAATTTCCCACAGAGACTCATGAAAGGAAATGAACGTGAAGACTTGGAGGTATCTGTGTAGTGGGAGCACACAGTATTTCTTTTCGCCTATGTAAATACTAATGATACCTGTACCAGGCACCGTGCCAAGGACTTACATACGCTAACCGTTGAACCCTTACAACAGCCTGTGAGGTTGGTACTTGTAAGAAAGAGGATATGCTGGGTTAAGCTGCAGTAAAAACCATACCATCTCAGTGGTTTACAGCAACAGACAATTCATTCTTCCCTTCTCAAACTCTGCTTTGGTTGTGAGCCATTGTCCATGGCAGCTGCGGTGTGGGACTCGGCAGGGCATCTCCATATCCACCCAAGTCCACTGAGAAGTGGAGCACGGGCAAACAAACATGGTCACGGTCACTCCTGAAGGTGACCCATGTCTCCCATTCATTGGTCGGAACAAGTCACATGGGCACGTGTCTCCCATCTGTTGGTCAAAACAGGTCACGTGGCCACATCTAACTTCAGGGGAGTAGGACATGCAATCCTACTATTGCTCTGGGTGAGAGGTCAGGGTGTTAAAAACATTGGTGACTGGCACTCCTGTGTAACCACTGGTAACAGTACGATTGTTTCCATTTTATAAGTGAGGGAACTTTAAGGGAAATTAATATCCAAAATAACACAGCTCAAAAGTTAATATTATTGACTGGCCAGATCAGAATACCTTTGCCCATGAAAGGAGGAAGTTTTAATCAATCCCTCCCTAAATCCTGAGCAACCTTCACTGACCACTTGAGGATGTACAGGCCCTCTCTGTTCCTCCTCTGACTGGGATCTTCCTCCTCCTCCTCCTGAACTGAGGCCCCACAGCCCAGAGACGAGGTGAGCAATGCACTTGCAAGACTCAAGAGCAGAGACGTGAGACACAAAAAGGGGGTTTTCCTCGATGACCTTCCCGAGGAGGTCAAATGCCAGAGGTCAGACAAATCAATGCCTACCAACCAGGCTGCTGCCGAGATTTAGAATTCTTGTATGAAGTGTTTCAAAACCTAAAAATCAATCTATCACTAGGTGAAATTGAATGAATTAAATGACAAAGGAATAGCTTTTAATGTTGTTTTTATCATGGTCAGGGTATTCCAAAACTAGTTGTATGTGGTGGCGGTTTGAAACTCATTTCAAAAGCAGATCAGAGTCTTAGTACAATCAAAAACATTCAGGTTATATTTTCAGAGGAGGAAACTGAGGCCGAGACAGATTAAGCGTGTGCGTTTCCCTGTCTCAGGACTGAGACAGAGGTTGGACTAGAACACCTTTCTCAACTCCAGTTGTTCTCTTTAAAACCTCAGTGTTCTCATCTGAAAAATGGCAACAATAACTCCTACTTTATAGGAGAGAAACAAGGATGAATTAAGGCAACGACCATAAAGCACTCGGTGTGGCCAGTGCGCAGGAAATGGTAACCATTTTCGTTACTATACTAAAGTAGGGTTCTTACATATCTCAGCCTCAAAGGTTAACTTTTAGATTGCAACACACGCCATTAGTGACTGATGGGGGTCGGGGATTTATCAGAAAATTGTCAAAGCTGTGTTTGTTGTTTTAAATACAGAAAAGAATATTGTTTTCTTTTTTTAAAGTTCACATCTTACAATAAAAAAGAGTTCACGTGGTTATATTAACTGTAAGAAGCTGAAGACATTTAAAGACTCATATCAGATGAGTGGTTTTAAATCACAGCAAGTATGAGGCCATGCTGCTGGAGATAAAGATGCCTGTAGCCAGCACACCCAGGTTAGTGAGAGATAAACCCACTCACTAGCTGAATGACTTTAGGCCAATTATCGATACTTGCACCCTGCAAACCTCGTTTTCCTCTTCTGAAAAAGGAGGGAAGAGCAGCACCAGCCTGGCTGGGTGGTGTGGGGGCTCAGCGAGACCCTGGGTGTGAAGCATTTTGCCCTGGGCCTGATGTACAGGGATGCTTGAGTGGTGAAGCGAGGTGACACTCATAATGGGTAAAATATACCCTCTCCTCAGGGTGGAAAAAAAAGATGCTAAGGAATAAAAAGAAATTATCTAGAGAAGGAAATACTGCCATTTGCAGCAACATGGATGGACATAGGGAACATTATACTTAGCAAAGCAAGACAAACACAAATATTATATAATATCACTTATATAAGTGAAATCTAAAAAATAATACAAATGAATCCATATACACAATAGAAACAGACTCACAGACAGAGAAAACAAACTTTTAGTTACAAAAGAAGAAAAGGAGTAGAGAGGGATAAATTAGGAGTATAGGAATAATGGGTACAAACTATTGAGCATTAAATAGATAAGCAACATGGGGTGTCCCCTGGGGGTCTAGTGGTTAGGATTCTGGGCTTTCACTTCCCCGCCCTGGCCTGGGTTCAGTCCCTGATGGGGGAACTAAGATCCCTCCCACAAGTCGCATGGTACAGCCCTCCCTACCCCCAAAAAAGATAAGCAATGAGATTTACTGTATAGTACAGGGAATTATATTCAACATCTTGTAATAACCTATAATGGAAATTAATATGAAGCACAAACATACATATACACTTTATATATATAACTGAATCGTACTGCTGTACACCTGAAACCAATACAACATAAGTAAATCAAATGTAGTTCAATTAAACAGAAGAAACTGTTAAGAGGATCATCTATACTTTATTTTCTGGCAGGCGTGACTCCATACAGAGGTTCACCCTGGAGCCGGGCTCATCAGCCGCAGGAGGCCCCTCCGGAAGTCTTCGGGAAGGCCCACTGGCTTGCTGGTGGCTGGATCCACAAAGACATGGACTGAGGACCCTGTGGTACAGGCCAAAGCAGCAAAGTGAGCCAGCTTGGGGTGGCCAAAGAAGAAGCCGTCGCTGAGGTCCCAGTGGTCGATGGAAGGAGTCTCCTTGGCGGGCTGAGGGGGGAACAGAGCAAGGCGGTAGAGCACGCTGGAGCGACCCACTTTCTCCACGGCCAATGCAGCCACTGGGATCTGAGGAAAGCTGACCGGTGTGTGGAAGGTGCACTGACTGGTCACCATGAAGCCCACCATGGGGGACGTCAGCAAGCCCGTTTTCAGGCCGCAGTACCTGCGAAATCACATTTCGGTGCTTACTCTGGGTCACCGAGAGGCAGTCTCCCAGCCCAACCACTGTGTTTCAGCCTAGGGGGACCCAGCTTCAAAGGGCCTAGAATCAAATCCCAGCTCCGCCCCTCACTAGCTGGGTTCCCTGAGGCAAGTTACTTAACTTCTCTATACCTCAGTTCCCACAATAATGTAAGGTTCACAACACTGGTACCTACTTCATAGGTTGACTGAGAATTAAATCATAAGTGTCATCTAATACAGTATAACGTGTAAGACACTAACAGCTCACAGATATAGTAAGTTCTCATTAAACACTGGCTGTTATTATTAACATTCTGTCCATATCTTCACTTCTCCTGGTAAAAAATCAGGTATTTTTGTGCAAATGAGAGATTATTGTGTCTCTTACATCTGCTCTGAGCTTGTAATCTCTTTAAGGACAGTGACTGTGTCTTGTTTCTTAAGTTTGTTGACTAGAAATAAGGCCGTGTTTGTGATAAAAGATGGCTCACTGCTAAAGAATCTGCCTGACAATGCAGGAGACACAGGAGTTCGATATCTGGGTCGAGAAGATCCCCTGGAGTAGGAAATGGCAGCTCACTCCAGTATTCTTGCCTTAAAAATCCCATGGACAGAGGAGCCTGGAGGGTGACACTCCCGAGAGTCACAAACAGACACAATTAAGCAACTGAGCACTACTGAGATAAATGTAGAGGTTGAACAGAGTCAGAAATAAAAAGCATCATACTTAGTTATAGTCTCTTCCTTCTCCAAAGAAGTATACTTATGATTTAAACATATTAATCATATTGTCCTATCGTCTTTCTTTTTTTTTTTTTGAGAAAATTAAGACTGAATGTGAGAATTTGCTGTAAGAAAACAATTGTGGATTGCATAAAGGTTTGCCTGCAAAGCTGCTCACTTCTGCTCACACGTTTCACAGAAACAAGCTCCGAGTCTCCTTCCAGGAAGGGCACGGTGGGTGCCGGGGCCAGCCACCTGAGTATCCACTGATGTCACCCATCACGACATTAGATACGTTCACTTACTGACATGGAAAGTTGTTAGTGAAAAAGATCGTATTACGGGACAGTATGTAGCATCCGATCCCATTTGTTTTTATAAGAACATACTGGCTTATGTCCTTATCGCCTAGAAGAAACTCTGAAAGGATAGACTCAAAAATAGTTTTAGTGATCTAGCGGTTGAATTTTGGATAATTTTTTTCTTCTTCTGGTTTGTATAAATTTTCCACAATGAACATGATTTGCCTTTGACATAAAAAAAACCTCCTATTTTGTTTAGATGTCTGAATATGAATTCATTTCTCCAAAGAAGCAGTGGAGAGACAAGCAGGCTGGAGAAGCAAGGCTCATTCTTCGGCCCGCTAGGATCCTGCCCCTGCCTGCACTCCCTCAGGAATCTCCCTCCTGAACAAGGGAGAAGGAAAGGGGAAGAGCAGAAGAAAACCCTGATTTTCAGTGTGACTAAGATCCAGTGAGAACCAAATTCTTCCATTTTTCTTTCCCAGGCTTCTTTCCTGCAATTGCTTTCCTAGTTCCCTGCCACCTTTTCCTCATTCTTTTAAGGCACTGACAGTAAAGAAATAGTGCCTCCTCCCACTGGGAGTACAGCATTTCCTGAGCTCCCTGAAACTCTGAGCCAGGCCACCATACCTTTAAATAATTAAAACGCAGGAGTACTTTCAAACAATGAAATCAATAAGCACCTGGTCACCAGGGTCGCAGCGCTGGGTGTTTTACATTTTGTCATTCATCCTCAAAACCATTCGGCAAGGTAGGTCTCATTTCCCCCATTGTATAGGAAAGAAAGTAGAGCAGGGAGGCTGGATCAATTTCCCAAAGGCGTGTGTTTGTACAGTTAAGTGGTGGTCCAGGCCCAACATTCAGGCTCTGGAGAGCCAAAGCACTCGTTTGTCCTTCATTCTGGCTTAGTCGATAAAGTAAGTGAAGCCAAAATCTACATTTTAGTCCCGTGAATGAACTGCATTTTCTTTACTTGTTCCTTTGCCTTTCAGAATGACATTTTCTTTAAGAGCTGAGTGACAGCTTCATCACATTTGGATAAAAGACTTCCTGTTTGCAAGTTCATAACCAATTTGATCTGACGGGTGGAGACCATAGGGTATCGGTCTTCCCAGTTGGCTCACTGGTAAAGAATTCACCTGCCAGTGCAGGAGACAGAGGAGATGCAGGTTTGATCTCTGTGTCAGGAAGAGCCCTTGGAGAAGAGCATGGCAACCCACTCCAGTATTCTTGCCTGGAAAACTGCATGGACAGAGGAGCCTGGCGGGCTGCAGCTTATGGGGCCGCAAAGAGTCAGACACAACTGAGCATGCATGACCATAGGGTACTCAGTAAGGATTTTTCCACCGTTCCATCTTTTTTTAGCTTTTAATCTTTATCAGAGTTTATACACATGAACATACTCTAAGAAGTCAAACTGTTGCTTGAGGCTTATTACAAAACCAGTAGGTTCTCTGGCTGGTTATAACATTGGTTACAGTCTAGGTCAGGGACTCATAGTAAATTCATTCATTCCACAGCCTCCACAGTTCACCTGCTCTTTGTTAGATGCTGAGGCTACAACACTGAGCAATAGAGGATTCCCTGTTGCCCTCAGGAGTTCTCAATTTCAGGGCAGTGGTGGGGCGGGATGTGTCCATTCTTGTCTTCTATTTCTACCAGAAGGTGCCTGCTGTTCCTTTCTGGTTCCCCTTCCACTTTCTTCTTCTTCTCTCCCTTTCTTCCTTTCCTCAGCAAACATTTACTGTGCACTTCTGTGTTCCAAGCATGGACGAGAGAGCCGTGAACAGTTAGCAGACGACAGTCCATGCCTTTACACGGCCATGGTTTAGAAGGGTGCACACTCAGAACTCGGGGGGACGGGCACTAGGCAGGGGAGGCACAGGGGCTCTGGGAACTCGTAGCAGGAGGTCTGACTCCTTGTTTGGTATCAGGGAAGACCGTCTGAGAAAGTGACAGCTAAGCTAATAAGCTAAGGAGAAAATGTACAAACTTTTCAAGTGAACAGTTGGGGGAACAGCTTTCCAGAAAGAGGAATGCCTATGTGATTGCCCAGAGGCCAGAGACCTCTGGGGGCACGTCCCAGAGACAACACAAGTCCCAGATGGCTGCAACGCAGACTGCCAGAGGCAGCTGGGGAGCAGGCAGGAGGCAGACTGGGGAGGGTCTTGGTAAGGAATTTGGATTTTATCCTGGGGCACTGGGAAGCCACTGAAGGCAGGTTTTTCATTTACTCAGTCAAGTCTGACTCTTTGTGATCCCATAAACTGCAGCAAGCCAGGCTTCCCTGTCCTCAACTATCTCCCTTAGTTTGCTCAAACTCATGTTCATTGAATTAGTGATGCCATCCAACCATCTCATCCTCTATCATCCATCCCCTTCTCCTTCTGCCTTCAATCTTTCCCAGCATCAGAGTCTTTTCCAGTGAGTCAGCCCTTCAAATTAGGTGGCCAAAGGATTGGAGCTTTAGCTTCCTCAGTCCTTCCAATGAATATTCAGCACCGATTTCCTTTAGGATTGATTGATTTGATCTCCTTGCTGTCCAAAGGACTCCTCTCAAGAGTCAGGTAGAAAGAGGCAAGATCAGATTTATTTAGTAAAACTGTGGCTTCGAATTGAACAATGGATGAGATGGAAACAGTGATGTGTGCAGAAGAATAATTAGGTAACTATACAGTTCTGGCAAAAAAAATGATGGTGCCTGGGACTAGGATGATGACAGCAGAGATGGAGAATACTAGATGGAATCAAGAGAGACTTTGCTTAAGGTGTGATGATAAATTGAAATGAAGGAGAGAGAAGAGCCCAGAGTTGCTCCCAGTCTAGGTGACTTAATGCTTTGAACAGGTTGAGCTGAGGTGCCTGTGAGACCCTAAGATGATATGCACAGTAGGGATAACAAAACCTCTGGGTGAGTGAGTGGAGGTCATTCAGTCATGTCTGACTCTTTGCGACCCCATAGACTGTAGCCCGCCAGGCTCCTCTGTCCATGGGATTTTCCAAGCAAGAATACTGGAGTGGGTTGCCATTCCCTTCTCCAGGGATCTTCCCAACCCAGGGATCGAACCCAGGTCTCCCACATTGCAGGCAGATTCTTTACCATCTGAGCCACCAAGGAAGCCCTAGCTACAATTTATTGAGTCCTGCACAGCATACGAGGCCTTCCACAGATTACCTATCCAGGAGGCATCTGGACCTATGAGTCTGATGCTCAGAAAGAGGTTTGCGCTGGAGACAGGAGTTGAGTTCAGATCTAACATCAGGGTCTAGGCAGGGAGGGTGAGAGTGGAAGCCACTGGCATAACACACTCATCGTGGTACACCTGTGGTAAGCTGGAAAGCAAATGCCCAGTCTGACCTCACACAAGTTCAGACTCTAAAAAAGATACTGATGTTAAAAAGAAATACTCCGCCTCAAATGGAGTCATGGCTCCTTCAGACAGCAAACCAAGACTTCACTGCAATTTCAATCCCTCCTAGAAACGTGACCTTTGAAACAGTCAATCTGAAAAGTCCAATCTACAGGAGTGAGGTTATCTGCATGATAAAGATCCCCGCTGTTCCCTGCCCCCAAAAGCAGGGACACTGTGGCCTGAAACAATCCTTTCTTCTCTTCGGCTGATACCTTCTCGACCCATCCTCCTTTTACCTATAAACATCTTCCATTTTGTACAGCTCCTCAGAGCCTCTTGCTATTTAACTAGACGGGGTGAATAAAGCCAATTCGACCTTCAAATTTACTCAGTTGAATTTTGTTTTTTTAACACTGGGCAGTCTAAGTAAAATTCATGTGTGTACTGTCTGGATTTGTCTCTCTGGTGCCTGGTTTGTGACCCATGGGAGAGACTAAATCAGGTGAGAGGGAGGGCCTAGAAGAGGATGTCGGGGGGCGGAGTGGGGGGACTGAAATCAAGCCCAGATTCAGCCTGACACACAAAA
This sequence comes from Antilocapra americana, assembly GCA_007570785.1. Taxonomy (NCBI): domain Eukaryota; kingdom Metazoa; phylum Chordata; class Mammalia; order Artiodactyla; family Antilocapridae; genus Antilocapra; species Antilocapra americana. The sequence continues at coordinate 7,141,807 of ML663010.1, forward strand.
AACTGTCTTTGCATAAGCTCTCAGTGGACATTTCTTGGGATGCAACAAATGACTGATAAGGTGACTGTGACGCTGCTTAATAATTGAGTTGAATGCCCATCTTCTATGCTTTCTTACAGCTTCCTTAGAAAGTAAACTTTAGCATAAAGGGATGCTTAACTTGGAAGACCCCTTGGGACTCACTTGGTACCGGGGCTCCCCAACACTAGTGTGGGGCTCGGAATCTCCTGGGGAACCTGCACAACATCCAGGTCCCCGGTGTCCTCTCAGACCTCCTGAATTCATATACAGGGCATCCTGACTCTGACAAAGTCCCAGGTGATTCTGATGCACACCCAGCACGGGAGTTGGTCCTCTAGGGTTACCCTCTAGGATAAGGAAACTGCCCAGAGAGAGAAGTTGCTCACCAGCACACAGCTAGAGAGGGACAGGGTCTGTCTACACTCTGGGTCTCTCCAGCCCTTTTCATTAACCTCTTCAGCCCCAGCCACAGCCCCAGCCAAGGCTTGGAGACCAGTGTGTCTCTGGGGCATTCGTGGCTCAGAATTAGATCAACTGTGTTTATGATCTCACCCTGGCACTGCACCCAACTCCACCAGGTGAGCTTGGTCTTCTCCTGCTCCTCTTCCCCAAGCTCCTGTCTCCTTCCTTGAGTCTGCTCCTGGGTTCTGCCTTGGCCCTACGGCTGCCTTGGTGCCTCCCCTCCCCTGGTTGCCTCTGGAGCAGGAGCTGTGCCCACATGAGGGACATGGTGCCTCTGGGTCTGTGTGAGCACACAGTCTTGTCGCCTCCTGAGGTCTGGGGAGAAGCGCCTGTCAGATGGTAGGAGGCCAGTGGGCATATGGCACAAATAACACCTTTCAGAGAGGTGACGCTATTTTTGTCACTTGCTATAAATAGCATAGGATGGGCCAAGGCTTGTGGTCAGTTACCTGGCATGTCCAGGCAGGATTCTGGCAGGAAGTCCATCCCCACACTCCCTGAAACTAAGAATAAGCACAAGCTGGGCAGCGTGACCCCATGACTGTGCCGAGTCCTGAGGGAGCGTCACGTGAGCTGCTGAAGAGAGACTCGGGCCAAGGGAATCTTCACAGAGAGGCCCCAGCTTGGGTGGTGTCAGGAGGTTGTGTGGTTACAAGGAGGAATATATATTTAGAAATATAGAGGTGGGGAGAAAATATCTTAAATGTGAACATGTATAAAGCTAAAAGATTAAGATGATGTAGCTCACACTTAGGAATATACTCTGAATGTCTTTATATAAATAATTTATCTTCAGTCAAGCCTCTTTGGATATTGCCTTTACAGAATGATTTTGGTCTACAGGGGCTAACTGAAATTAATTGTATATAAGTCCCTATGTCATCCATTTCTATCGACCTTGGCCTGCAGTATAAAATACTGGTTAAGAGTTCAAGTCATTAGACCTGGGTTTGAATTACAGCTCTGCTGCTGTGTGACTTCAAAGAGTCATTCAACATCCCAGAGGCTCAATTTTTCTCATTTCTAAAGTGAAGACAGTAACAGAGACATGACAGGATTTTTTGTGACAATTAAATAAAGCAACATATATCTTATATGTCTTGGCTGATTCAGTTCAGTTCAGTTCAGTCGCTCAGTCGTGTCCGACTCTTTGCGACCCCATGAATTGCAGCACGCCAGGCCTCCCTGTCCATCACCAACTCCCGGAGTCCACCTAAACCCATGTCCATTGAGTCGGTGATGCCATCCAGCCATCTCATCCTCTGTCTTCCCCTTCTCCTCCTGCCCCCAATCCTTCCCAGCATCAGGGTCTTTTCCAATCAGTCAACTCTTCACATGAAGTGGCCAAAGTACTGGAGTTGCAGCTTCAGCATCAGACCTTCCAATGAATACCCAGGACTTATCTCCTTTAGGATGGACTTGTTGGATCTCCTTGAAGCCCAAGGGACTCTCAAGACTCTTCTCCAACACCACAGTTCAAAAGCATCAATTCTTCAGCACTCAGCCTTTTTCACTGTCCAACTCTCACATCCATACATGACTACTGGAAAAATCATAGCCTTGACTAGACGAACCTTTGATGGCAAAGTAATGTCTCTGCTTTCCAATATGCTATGCAGGTTGGCCATAACTTTCCTTCCAAAGAGTAGGCGTTCTTTGATTTCATGGCTGCAATCACCATCTGCAGTGATTTTGGAGCCCCAAAAAATAAAGTCTGACACGATTTCCACTGTTTCCCCATCTATTACCCATGAAGTGATAGGACCAGATGCCATGATCTTAGTTTTCTTAATGCTGAGCCTTAAGCCAACTTTTTCACTCTCCTCTTTCACTTTCAGCAAGAGGCTCTTTAGTTCCTCTTCACTTTCTGCCATAAGGGTGGTGTCATCTGCATATCTGAGGTTATTGATATTTCTCCTGGCAATCTTGATTTCAGTTTGTGCTTCTTCCAGCCCAGCTTGGCTGATTACTGTAACTTTAAGATTTTTGTTGTTATTTTTGTTTGTTTTTTAAACTTTTTAAACAATTTTGGTCTCTAGGGGTGGAAATTTACATCTGTCTTTGAGCCAAATGTTTCCTTTACTTAGGGAAGACCCCTTGTATCTGACCCCTGGCAGCCAAATGGGGTGTGGACATGGTGTTCTTACAGGAGAACTATCAAAAGGGCCAGTGTACTGTTTCTTCCAGTGGTTTTAAGAGCAGTGAATGGGGAGAATCAGGCAGCAGAGCAAGAGGGAAAGGACAGGATGGATGAGACATGGCAACTCCTGCACTTTAGGAACTTCACGAAAAGGCTGAGAAATGCTTTGAAGGGGAGGTAGGACGGGTTCAGCAACTGAGCCAGTGTACTTTGCAGAGAAAACTTACAGAATTTAATGATTGCTGCAAATGTTGTGATAGTTAAGAATTTACTCAAGAGGTAAATGGAAGTTGTTTAGTCCCTCTGTGGCAATGACGCAATCATACCAATTTGTGGAGCTAATCCTCCTCAGCAGAAAATGGTAAACCAAACTTGACGTCATCTTAAGTCTTACTGACCTAACCACATCACTGGGTTTGGTGCTGGTGATACGGCAGCAGTGGTTCCTCTTCCCTAGCAGTTCTTACACTTAAAGAAAGGCCATAAAGAATACAAGCTGAGGGGAAGTGCTCTGCAGGCATGGGCATGGCTGTATGAGCTGCTGTAACAAGGGAGCCTGAACCAGGTGGAGGCAGGTGGGAGTGCAGAGCTCCTGGGGAACTGAAGGAAAGCCCATGAGACCCCGTGGCTGGACCACAAGATAGGAGGGGGGAATGGAAGTGGGTGAGGTGTGAGAGAAAGGCTGGGCCTGATCCTGTACCGATCGGATTTTAACCTAACGGAATGGGAAGCCACTGTTGAGGTTTAAAGAGGAGGGAGAGTCCTGATCATGTTAGCATTTCAAGATCAACCCTGTAGGGAAGGCAAGAGTGGAGGTAGAGGTACCAGTTAGGAGACAACTGAGAGCCGGGACTGGGGCAGTACTGGGCTTGTGGCTCCAAAGATATTCAAGATGGGGCTCCAAGGACCCACACCTGGACCTCCCTGGCTGTCTGGCTTCCACCTCTCACAAAGGTTACGGCTCACACTAAGAGCATCTACAGCAGAAACACGGGTCTCCCGCATTCGGATAACCTTTGAGACCATGATGAAACCTCAGGTTCCTCACTGTAACGCCACTCTCCCCAGGCGGACTTCTGCCTCAGTTAACTGTCTCTTGGCATGGCAACGCCTGCGGTTTTGTCCCACTCTCTGAGTATAGTTTTAGGTCTAGGTTTTTCAGGTTTTTCAAGTAGTTGAGGAATATTATTCCAAACCCAAGGGGAAATGACTACATAGACAAATGAATGTATATGCAAATGTTTCAGCTATTTCGCTCCTGAAAGGGACAGGGAGGCAGTTAAGATAAAAACAGGAAGAAATATTTTCTGACAGCCTCAGAGTTTGAATAACCATGACCTGAAGAATACTGAGCTCTCCTTTGGTTAGTTTCATGTTGCTTTTAAGCACATTTTGGCTTTATTTTAAAGGACAAATGATTTTAAAAAAAAGGACAAATGATATAACAAGAAGGATTTCTTAGACTTTTAAAGTCAAGTAAGATGTGAGATTGAATAAATAAACAAGCCTTACCTCACGTTATGCTTACTTGCCATTTGGCAATTTTTTTTTAAAAAAAATGAAATATATATAAATAAACTGGGTTGCCTATCTCTGAATATAAAAAGCTGATATAATGAGTCGGCAGTAGCTCATATTAGGAAAATGCCCAGACCCAGCTGCCTGCAGATCATCGCAGTTTTCAAAGTGCATGCACTGGGTCCCCAAACTCAGCAAAACTAATGAAAATCATCTGCTGTTAGAGCAGAACAATCTCTTCGCAACCGTGTTCTCCCAAGAAGTTCATTCTGGTAAATCAGTGTCAAGATGACAAGAAAGTCCAACATATCTCAAAAGGCACAATCTATAACAAGCAAAAGTCCTCAGAGCTGTGTTCAGAAACAACATTAAAGGATCTGACGAAGAATTCAAGACTCAGAAATGAAGGATGTGAAACAAATTCATTAAAACATTTTAAATAAAAATAAGAAGACTGTGACATGATGCTCAATTCACAGGAAAACACGGTCTCAAAGGGTAAATGTGATAGATAATGATCAGATAATTTTGGACATCCAGAAGCAGAGTCAACCGTGAGCGAAGGCCAAGAGAAAGTAGATTAGGGTCAACTTTGACTCCACACACTAATGATACTACTCCTGCTGTGCTTTTTGTCTTTGTTGGAGTTGTCCTCTGAGGAGAGGGTTCAAAGAAGGCATTTTTGAAAAGTGACTATTAGATCTTTCAGGTCCTCAAAATTAAGCAGGCCAGGGATATGGTGATAGTTCCTGGGCCTGCTGAGAAAAAAGGAGAACAGAAGTTAAGAAAGGTGTTTATGCATACCATGAGGTCCCTAAAATCCAACTTCTTCCAATTAGTTGTGGACTTCCCTCCCTGGTGGCTCAGACCTGCAATGCAGGAGGCCCAGGTTTGATCCCTGGGTCGGAAGATCCCCTGGAGAAGAAAATTCTACCCACTCCAATATTCTTGCCTGAAGAATTCTATGGAGAGAGGAGCCTGGTAGGCTACTGTCTATGGGATTGCCAAGAGTCAGAAGAGACTGAGCATTTAACATTCTCATCTTATGGGAAAGTCCAGGAGCCTGTGAAGAACAGCAGTTAAAATCCTATTTTAAACTGACCAGTAGAATAGAAACTACTTTCATGCACACAGAACCATTTAGAATAACAAATACACCAGCGATAACTCTCTGAGGGCTTTCCATTACAGAAAGCAAAAGTCGGAGAAGACTTAGAATGGAAGATAAGGAGTTTTTCTTTTTTTTAATTCCACAGACTGTGATGTAGGAAGATGAAAGAACTTTGAGCTTTGGCCGCAGAAAGAGATTACTGAAGAATGCAGGTACCCATCTCAGAGGATTCCCAATCAGTCCATGCACTTGAGGGGCTTTAAGAATTTTTTGTCATCTTTCTTCATGACTTAAATAAATTTTACTACATAATTAATGCATGCACATTGTAGAAAAGTAGAAAATACAAACAAAAATTATTTTTAATAATTTTATTCATTTCTGGCTGCACTGGGTCTTTGTTGCTTTGTGCAGGCTTTCTCCAGTTGCTGTGAGCCCGGGCCACTCTTTGCTGCAGCGCGAACGCCTCTCATCGTGGTGGCCTCTCCCGTTGGGGAGCACAGACTCTAGGTGTGCAGGCTTCCGTAGTTGAGGCACACAGACTTGGTAGTTGTGGCCCATGGCCCCACAGCATGTGGAAGTTTTCCTGCCCAGGGATCGAACCCATAAACACTGAGTGGGCAGGTGGATTCTTATCCACTGCGCCACCAGGGAAGTCCATATTTTTAAAAAAATTGCCCATTATCCCATAACTCAGAGATCTCCAGAATTAACATTTTGGCACATATCTTTTCAGACTCTTTTTCAGGAAAGGAGGTTTTTGTTTTGTTCTGAATAAAACAGATCATACTGCAATTTGCTTGCTTCAGTCAATTATATATTATGAACTTGTTTCTATGCCAATGAATGTATTTTTAATGACTGCTAAGTATGTCCTTGTATGGATGTAACATTTAGTGAATCAATCCCAAAGCAATTAAAAAACTTGTTTTGATGTGCTTTTCGACTTACAGAAAAGTTTGCAAAAACAGTACATAAGACTCCTACATAACTATTGCACAGAGTCATCCATCCTTAACATTTTGTCACATGTGCTTTAGCATTAACATTTATTACTTCTGCATTACCTGAGAGTATGTTGTATATGTCATGCCACTTTCCCCTAAATATTTCAGTGTGTGTTTCCTAAAAACAAGGATAGTCTCTTCCATAACTAGAGGACAGTTATTAAATTCAGGAGATTTAACAATGGTCTAATCCTTCTAGTAGTCTACAGTTTATATCCCAAGTTGTTTCAATAAGGTGTTTTACTTTTAAAAAAAGAAGAGGAACATCTATGGTGGTCCAGTGATTAAGAATCTGCCTTCAATGCAGAAGACGCAGGTTTGATCCCCAGTGGGGAACCTAAGATCCCACGTGCTGCAGAGCAACCGAGCCCACGTGCCACAACTACCGAGCCTGCGCACTCTGGAGCCCTCGTGCCACAACTGGAGCTCATGGCCACAAAGCAGGATCCCGCCTAACGCAGAAAAGATCCCACGTGCAGCGAATAAGACCCAGGGCAGCCAAATAAATAAATATTTTTTTTTAAAAGAAGAAACTTCTTTTTCCTGGTGCAAGATCTAATCCCAGATCATGTGTTACATTTAGCTGTCATAGCTTTTCAGTCATCTTTTAATCTGGAACAGTCCTTCGGTCTGTCTGTATCTTTCATGCCATTGATATTTTTCTGATGAATACCAGCTAGTTATTGTATAGTATGACCCTTTATGTGGGTCTGTATGATGACCCCTCATAGTTGGATTGAGGTTGGAACACTATACAAATGTCAGCGGGCCCTTTTCAGGCTTCATACCCAGAGTCACAAGATGTCCATTTGTCCTTATTGGTGATGTAAATTTGATCACTTCATTAAAATATCTATTACCTACTTTTTCTATTGTATAGTTTCACTTTTGTCTATTTTTTAAATTGTGGTAAACACAAAATTTATCATTTTAGACATTTTTAAAGTGTACAGTTTAGTGGCAGTAAGTATTGATACATTTATATTTTTATGCATCTGCTCGATAGTATTTATTTTTCCTTGTAACAAGTATTCGGTGGAAATACACTAAGATGACCTTAGTCTCCTGCTCAGATACTGTCCTTAATAACCTTTCCTCCTACCTCCTACTTCTCGATCTAGGGCTCACTGATGGTTCATGCTGAGACTAAAGACTAAGTCCTAACATTAACCCCAGCCCTTTCCCCTTTGCCTTCCCCTCATTCCACAGACAATGGCACAAAGTTTTTCTAATCACTGGCTCTGGATCTGGAGAGAGAAATGCTGACCTAGAGGATTTCCAACAGCCATCTCTACACTAAACTGCTGTAACTCTTTACAAAAATAGTCATGCCTTTCCTTGTATCATGTTCAGTTCTTCAAACAACTCTTGGTTCTACTCTGGGCCAGGCTCTATGCTGGATGTCAAGAAATAAAAATGGATAAAGCAACAGTGCCTCCTCTTGAGCTGCTTGCATTTTGATGGGAGACCCACAAACGGTACTTACAGTGCGATGCAGGCACGCTGGGCATGGAGGTGGCCCACAGCACAGTGGAAACACACTATCACAAAAATGAAAAGGCAAGCCACAGACTGGGAGAAAATATTGGACAAACCTATCCAACAAAGGACTTGGATCTAGAATATATAAAATACACCTACAAGTTAATAATAAGACACACAAGACAATTTTAAAATGTGCAAGATTTGAATAGACACTTCACCAAAGAAGATATATGAGTGGCAATAAGAATAAGAAAAGATGTCCAATATCATTAGTCGTTAGGGAAAAGATAATTAAAACCACAATGAGATACCCATTGAACACCCGCTAGAATGGCTAAAATGAATGAGATACGCTCTATCAGGTGTTGACAATGCTGTGGAGTTTTCATATACTGCTGATGGGAATGGATACAGGTACAGCTGCTTGGAAAAATACTTTGCCAGTTTCCTGAAGAAAAGGCAAAAATACACCTACCATATGACACAGCTGTTCGGTTCTCAGGTAATTATCCGAGAGAAAGGAAAGCATTTCTACACAAAGGCTCATACATGAATATTCACAGCAGCTTTATTTGTAATAGCTGGAAAGCCCAAATGTTGGACCACAAGTATGGTACATTCATACTATAGAATTCTACTCATCAACACAAAGAAATGAACATACAACAAGGATTAAACTCAGTAATTATGTTGAGTGAAAGAAGTCGGACCAAAACAAAAGTGCATACTGTATGATTCCACTTACATCAATTTCTAGAAAATGCAAACTAATCTCTAGTGAAAGAAAGCAAATAAATGTTTACCTGGGGATGGGGGTGGGGAGGACTGGGAGGAGGGATTACCAAGAGAGCACCAGGGAACTTTGGGTGGTGTTCCTTTTCTTAATTGAAGTGAGGATTTCATGAGTGTAATATGCCAAAACCCCTCAAATTGTGCATTTTAAATACGTGCAGCTTATTCTGTCAAAGCTGTTTGAAAAAAATACAATGAAGAGAAATATGCCAATATCTTTGCAACAGCAAATATGCTAATATCTAAACAAAATCAGTCTCTGATTATAGGATGGTGGAATTATTAACGAGGACTCTTTTCTTCTCATCCTTTTATGAATTTTCCAAATTGTCCAAAATGAGCAGGTTATACTATCTAAGTCAAAAAAGCTACTTTTGCAGAAAAAGAGTTAAGATACACAAAGAAATCTGGAGAAAACAGTCTGTACTTATGAACTTTTAGACTACTGGGTGAAAAAAATCAAAGACATGGCACTTTTCAAATGACAAAAGAGCCTCTATTCTTTCAGAAGCTACGGTAGACCAAAGGGGACCATGAGAAGGTTTTATATGTTCCACAACAATAAAAATATCTAAGTTTAAAGCCACCTATGGAAAAGGTACCATATTAACAAAATGCATCATTTAGCTGGACTGTTCAGCTCAAATGTCTTTCAACTACATCAGTGGGAGGTAGATGCAGGGAACAGAGAAAAGGAAGAGACAATGCCAGATGGCAAAGAAGGTGAATTTTTACATGATGTCGTGACCCTTTATTTCTTGAGTTCACCCAGAAGTATAAAGATTAAAGAAAAATCCAACATAATTAGCAAGTAACCTGCATTGCATATCCTTAAAAAGAGAACATACTGCAAAGGACAAGTTAAGCCATGGAAAATGCTATTCCACATCTGACCAAATATGGTTGAGAATCATTACTCTGGTTTTCCACTCTTGGAAATGTTTGCTACATCTGTCTGTACTGGGTTGAGGATTCACTCTGAATTTTTACTAATAGTGAAAATAATAATTTTAAAAAGCTTTCAGGGAACATATTTAACCTAATTAGATGATAAATAATTTTTTAAGCTTGCAGTACATTATTTGGATATCAAGAACTGAGGCTTATGAAGCAACTGTGTTCATTTAATGTTCGTTTATTCAACAAAAGTCACCTTCAGCAACTGTGCTAGACCCTAGATTATAAAGAAGCAAAGACAACTTTATGCACTCTTAGAGCTCTTAGTTCAAGGAATAAGAAATCTGTAAACAGTTGCAATACAAAGTGTCCACGGTTTGGGATAATGGAAAAAAAGAGAAGCCTACAGGAAGGAAGTGACACTTGCGGAGGGCTTTGAAGGCTGTGTAGGAGTTCTCTGCTTAGGAAGAGAGGGACTTTCTAGGCAGAGGACAGCATGAAGCAGAGGCAGGAGAAAGCTGGATTGTTCGGTAAATGGCGAGAGTTCAGTGAGGATTAAGAATAGGACTCACCTGGAGGGGAGAGGCCCTGAAGATGCAAGTCCTTTACTCCATGTTAGAGGGAATGAGGAAGTGTGTTGGTCATAACTCTTTCATTTTAGAAGAAATGAATTTGTTAAACGAGAGAGAGAGAGAGATTAAGAAAGAGAGGGAGAGCGCAAGCACTGTTTCTCTGCAGAGCCCTCAAAGACTTCATGCAGTCAGGCCTAAGAAGGGGCTGCAGCTGAGAACAGGAAAGCTAGAGGAGTTCTCTTCTACCTTTTGTCTTTTTTTTCCCTCTCTAAATCTATATTAGCCAGGATTCTTTCCGTCATAAGTGACAAAAATAAAGTACTTCAAGCCAAAAAGGAAATTTTTTTACTCTTTAAAATGAGAATGGAGGCACGTTGCAACATATATGAAACTTTTTTTTAACCTTTTATCCCCTTCATGCATTTCTCCCACACCCATGCCCCCACAACACCCCTACCTCCTGCCTCTGGCAACCACCAATTTGTTTACTGTATCTAAGAGAGCTTGGGGTCTTTGTCGCTGTTTGTTTGGATTCACATACAGGAGAAATCATGTAGTACTTGCATTTCTCTGTTTGATTCATTTATCTTAGCAAAATGCCCTCGAGGTTCATCCATGTTGTCACAAGTGGCAAGACTTCCTCTTTTTTTATGGCTGAATTTATAGAATATATAGAATATACAACCTCTTTATTCATTCATTGACAGATACTTAGGTTGTTTCCATATCTTGGCTATTGTAAATAGGGCTGCAATGAACTGGGGTGCACATATTATATTTTTTCAAGTTAGTGTTTCTGTTTTCAGATAAATACCTGGAAGTGGGATTGCTGGGTCATATGGTAGTTATATTTTTAATTTTTTGAGGGGTCTCTGTACTGTTTTCCAAAGTGGCTACACCAATTTGCATCCCCACCAACAATGTACAAGAGTTCCTTTTTCTCCACATCCTATCCAACACTTGTTATGTCTTACCTTTTTGATAACGGCTGTTCTAACAGGTCTGAGGTGATATCACATTGTGGTTTTGATTTGCATTTCCCTGATGATTAATGATGTTGAGCACCTTTTTCACATACCTGTTGGTCATCCGCATATCTTCTTTGGAAAAATGTCTATTCAGATCCTATGTCCATTTTATAATCAGATTTTTCTTCTATTAAGTCATATGAGTTCCTTATATATCTTGGATATTATAACTCCTTATCAGATACATGATTTGCAAATATTTTCTCCCATTTGGTAGCCTGATTTTTCATTTTGTTGATGGTTTCCTTGCTGTGCAGAAGCTTTTTAGTTTGATGTCATCTCATTAATTTATTTTTGCTTTTGTTGGTATTACTTTTGGTGTCATATTTTAAAAATCATCGCAAAGACCTATGTCAAGGAACTTACCACTTAAGTTTTCTTTAAGGAGTTTTATGGTTTCAGGTCTTATGTTCATGCCCTTCATCTATTTTGAGCTGATTTTTTTGTTTGTTTAGTATAAGATTGTGATCCTGTTTCATCCTCTCAAATGTGGCTGTCCAATTTTCCTTACACTATTTACTGAAAAAGCTGTCCTTTCCCCATTGCATATTATTGACTCTTCTGTCACAAAGTAATTGATCATATATGCATGGGTTTATTTCTGGGCTTTATTCTGTTTCATTGCCAGAATCATACTATTTTAAAGATTACTATAGCTTCGTAATAGAGTTTGAAATCAAAAAGCTTGATGTCTCCAGCTTTGTTGCTCTTTCTCATGGTTTCTTTGGCTATTTGGAGTCTTCTGCAGTTCATACGAATTTTAGGGTTGTTTGTTTGTCTATGAAAATGCCACTGGAAATTTTGATAAGGATTGCACTGAATCTATAGAGTACCCTTCTATTTTTTTCCTGATTCAGTCTTGGTAGGTTGTATGTTTCTTGAAATTTATCCATATCTTCTAGGTTGTCTAATTTGTTGGTATATAACTGTTCATACAGTATTTCTGTAGTATCAATTGTAATAGCTCCTCTTTTATTTCTGGTTTTATTTGAGTCCTCTTTTTTATTGATAAGTCTAGCTAAAAAGTTTATTAATTTTGTTTATCTATTCATGAACCAGCTCTTACCAGCCTGAAGACACTTTGCTTTGTCAAATAAGCTACACACAAATGAAAAATATTGCATGATTCTACTTATACAAGGTGCCTAGAGTTGTCAATTTGTAGAGACAGAAAATAGAATGGTGATAATCAGGGGCTAGGGGAAAGAGAAATAAGGAGTAACTGTTTTAATAGTTTTAGTTTGGGAAGTTAAAAAGTTCTGGAGATGGATGGTGATGACAATTGCATAACAGTGTAGAGACACTTTATGCCACTGGACCATACACTTAAAAGTGGTTACATTTTTTTTTTTCGTTATGTATATGTTAACAATTTTTTTTTTTAAGTGGGAAACCTAGGAGTAAATACCACTTCAAGCACTGTGAGATTCAGGAGTCAAGGGACACTACTGAAATTCTGCCATTCTCTATTTTGCTCCCCTTTTTTCTGTGTGAACTTCATTTTTAAGAAAGTTTAGTGGAGGTGAAAAAGGCCACTCTCACCTTAAATCATCCATAGAGCTAAGCATGTGTGTGTATTATGTCCAACTCTTTGCCATCTCATGGACTGCTCCAGATTCCTCTATCCAGATTTTTCCCAGAAAGAATACAATGGGTTACCATGGTTACCATTGGGTTACCATGCCCTTCTCCAGGGGATCTTCCCGACTCAGGAATCCAACCTGTGTTTCCTGCATCTCCTGCATTGCAGGTGGGTTCTTCACCGCTGAGCCACCAGGAAAGCCCATTGAACTAAGGACCACAGTCAAAAAAGAGCTTCTTCCCTGAAAGTTCCAGCTGAATTTCAGGGGATGACTGGCCTGGTGTTGCGTCATAGAACCATTCCTGAACCAATCATTGTAGCCTGGGAGTAGAGTACTCCGATTGGCTAAGCCAGGGTCATGTGTCCAACCTTGAACCAATCACCGTAGTGAAGGAGCAGAGTCCTCCAGCAAAAGTTCCACTTGAATACATAGAATGAAAGGATGAGCTCCCAAGCAGATACTGGGCAGTCAAAACATGTCCATCACATGTTCTTTCTTCTTTCTCTGCAGAGCAGTTTTCTGTCTTTTCAATCAGTATGGGAAGAGAAATATTGCCACCCTCAGCTTAAGTTATAGTTTTTCTATTCAAAACTTTTTAGTGCCAATTCAAAATCCCTGGAAGCATCTGATTAATGCAATTTGTCTAACTTATAGTGGGGGTGGGAATAGTCTTAGGGATAATATGGCCGCTACAGGTCCACTTTTGTGAGCATCAGGGTAAATTACAAGAATCAATAGAAGCAAGGCTGATACTGCAAAATACATCTTTTACAACAAAAAATAGACCATTTTTTACAGGAAACTGATGTAAACAGATTGTATGAAAATAGTACTGGCAGCTAAACATAGGATGTGTTGGAGCAGGAAAATCTGATGCAAGAAGACTAATCACAGGGCTACTGCAGAAAGACGATGCTGAAATTTCTAGCTTTGGAGAATGAAAATATGGCGATGTCATCCGCCATGAATGAGGTATAAAAGCAATGTCTGGTTTGGGGTGGAGTGGTATCAATAGGGTGATGAGTTTAGCTTCCAAAGGGTTTCCTTCAAGATGCCTGTAGAACAGGGAGGTGGAGAAGCTCAGTGCACAGTGGGAGACAGAGTTCTGAAGGAGAGTGCAGCTGGGGATAGGAATTTGGGAATTCCTGGGAATTCCTGGTGCCGAAGTCACAAAGCATGTGAGCTGCACACGGAGCACGTTGAGTGTAAGCAGAGAAGTCAGCAGAGCGCAAAACCTGCATGTGAGGACTGTGGGCGATACCCTCAGTGTGCTGCCCATATCTGCTCAGCACTCGCTGTTTCCAGAGATGCCAGGGTCATCCCACTGAAACTCCTGCTGGGGACCTTCTCTCAGGTGGAAGTTGATGCCAGCTGGAAATCCACCGTCTGCCAGAGTAGTTGGGTTGGACTGGAATGGACTAAAATAACACGGCCTGAAGACCATTCCCACTTCTTCGCTTCTCAGGCTCTAGGACTGAGTCTGACACTTGCTTCTCAGGGAGAATTCTCTTTCAAGGGCCTGCTCTCTTCCTTTGCTACTAAAGTAATAAATATTCAGAACTCAATTACTTAACTATTATCTATGCTCTTGAGACTACTTACAACTATGGCCACCGTACAATGAGGATGCTGTGTAATGGGATGCTTCACATCTCTTCCCAGCTCTGTCTTTAGTAACATCAAGCTAGTACTTGAACATATTGACCATGGTGGGAGTATCTACACCATGGAAATCAGCAAATACTATAACTTTATTGTTTTGATTTATTTATTGTTGTATTAATTGTCATGATAGGGAAGATAGCAAACGTTTTCTGTAAAGGGCTGGGTAGTAGACCTTTTAGGTTTTGTGGGCCTTCTGGTCCCTGTCACAACCAGTCAATTCCACTCTTGCATCATGAAAGTCGCCATCAGTTCAGTTCAGTCCCTCAGTCATGTCCAACTCTTTGCAACCCCATGGATTGCAGCATGCCAGTCTTCCCTGTCCATTACCAACTCCTGGAGCCTACTCAAACTCATGTCCATCACATTGGTGATGTCATCCAACATCTCATCTTCTGTCATCCCCTTCTCCTCCCCATCAATCTTCCCCAGCATCAGGGTCTTTTCCAATGAGTCAGTTGTTGGCATCATGGATAATACCTAAATGGAAGGGAATGGCAGTGCTCCTATAAACTATATTTGCAAACATAGGCAGCAAGCCAGATTTAGCCCAAGGGCTGTGGTTTGTTGATCCCTGGGCTAGACTAAAGATTTAAGGCCATGTTAATAATATAGATAAAAATTTTAAGTGCATAATGTCTGTTGTGTGAATTGTGCAAAAACTGAAGAAATATTCCTTCAGTATTCAAAAACTATTTTCTCTCTTAGCTCACAACATACTTCTTACTTGTTAACATGAACAAAAATATCAACCAACATTCATGCCAGAAACTATCCTTATCAATGCAACTAAAGGTTAGCTAAGGATAGAAGAATCTAGCTAAAGAACAATGAAAACATTCTGTGAGAACCAACTGACTCTATGGAATTTACCATAAAGAGGACTGTATATTTTATTGCAATTTGTAAATTGCGTGGCTAGCATCTTTTTTTATCAGTAAAATTTATGATGAACTTAAAACATTTACCAGCACACTATTCACAAGGCTCCCAGTTCTGATTAAAAACAGTAGATGTAACTAGATCCAGGAGGAGGGAACTGTTGCCATATATCACAAAGCAACTACACCTGCACCTTCTTTCAGGTCTGTCTGGGGATCCCAGCACACCCCCATTTCACAGATGAGAAAACCCAGGTTTGTCCAGAGTCACATAACTAGTGATTGACAGCACTGAAATTCAGACATAAGTCCATTTGACTCCACAGCCTACCCGTGGAGACTGCTTCATTAAAAGCCAAGTATTTGGTTCAGAGGGCTTCCCTGGTGGCTCAGATGGTAAAGCATCTGCCTGCAACTGGGGAGACCTAAGTTCGATCCCTGGGTTGGGAAGATCCCCTGGAGAAGGAAATGGCAACCTACTCCAGTACTCTTGCCTGGAAAATTCCATGGACGGAGGAGCCTGGTAGGATACAATCCATAGGGTCACAAAGAGTCGGACACGACTGAGTGGCTTCACTTCACTTCACTTCATTCGGTTCAGAAGAACATGTGCATGTTATGCTAAGTCACTTCAGTCACGTCCGACACTTTGAGACCCCCTGGAAGGTAGCCTGCCAGGCTCCTCTGTCCATGGGATTCTCCAGGCAGGAATACTGGAGTGGGTAGCCATTGCCTCCTCCAGGGGATCTTCCAGACCAAGGAATTTAACCGGCATCTCTTGTATCTCCTGTATCTTGTATCTCTTGTATCTTCTTTACCACAAGAGCCACATGGAAAGCCCTCAGAAGAACACAGGGAAGTTGTAAGTGAGGCTCAATTTGGAAATGACTTAGGGGAGGTGTGGAGAAATTCCAGAAGAGTCGATACCTAGGTGAAGGCCAGGCAGGGCTATGGGATAGGAAGAGTGGCTATGATGGGGCCACATGCACGGGTACAGATTTTAAATGTGACTGACAGTGAACATTTGGACACAGAGATGAGGACGAAGGCTCTCCAATGTCAGGCTGCAAGAGTAAGCACATTTCCCCTCACCAATGGTGGTTTGTACTGATGAAGAAATTGTGAGTGCAAGCATCTATAATCCAATTAAACAGTTTTGTGATAGGAAATGGAGCGTGCTTTTTAAGTGGTATGCTATCAGAGATTAATAGGAGGTGCCGGGCCACGGCTGGGAGTAGTGCTAAAGGGTTGTGAGGTACAGTGCGTTTGTGCTGACGCTGCAGCTTGGGAGGTGAGGAAGTAAGAGCGTGCGAGTGGGCCTTAGAACTCATGCCTACTTTCTGGCAGAACGTGAGCAAGAGAAAACAGCACCTTTTGTGGCAGCACCTCCAACGGCCTAATGACTGGCTGGGAGAGGTCACTGCCTCACCCAAGCACCTGACAAGGGGACACTGAGTCTCTGTTTCCTCAAGGTTCTTCCAGCAACAAGAGATGAAAAGTCAGCTCAATGGCTTAAGTAGAAAAAGGGAACATACTGGCTTGTGTCACTGGGAAGTTTAACAGTAGCCTCAGGACACTAAGTGTTAGTCACTCAGTCCTGTCCGACTCTCTGTGACCCTCATGGACTGTAGCCCGCCAGGCTCTTCTGTCCATGGGATTCTCCAGGCAAGAATACTGGAGTGGGTTGCCATTCCCTTCTCCAGGGGATCTTTCCCAACACAGGGTCTCCCGCATTGCATGTAGATGCTTTACCGTCTGAGCCACAAGGGAAGCCCCCAGGACACTAAGGACTGAAGCAATTGGAAATTAGCTCTGTCAAACTTCCGCTCTGACTCTGCTTCTCTTTGCTCCTGCAGATACTTTCTCCTGGAGCAGGTAGGAGGCATGACTGAAACACCTCAAGGCCACATCATCTCAGCTTAACGCTCACCCCAAAGGGAGGCAGCTCCAGGCTGCCAACACCTGAATATACATCTTCACTGGTCCACCTTCAGCCACTTGCACTTCTCG
This sequence comes from Antilocapra americana, assembly GCA_007570785.1. NCBI lineage: Eukaryota > Metazoa > Chordata > Mammalia > Artiodactyla > Antilocapridae > Antilocapra > Antilocapra americana. Next base: position 7,158,976 of record ML663010.1, read on the forward strand.
GGTTCATCAGTGAGGGCAGGCAAAGGGACATTATTACTGCCCAGGCTGGTGTGACGCTGAATTGGTGGCCTCACCAGAACCACGTGGAAGGAAGGGGCCTGCCCTACTCACTAAGTGGGTAGCCATTCCTTTCTCTGGGGGATCTTCCCGACCCAGGGATCAAACCCAGGTCCTCTGCATTACAGGCAGATTCTTTGAGCTCAGACTCTCATCTGAGCCATCACGGAAGCCCAAAATAATGTTTTTAAAAAGTAATCAAATCACTTTAGTCCCTTGTTTAAAAGTCCCCAAATGATAATGTCAAGAACAAATTTCCATGAATGGACTCTACAGCCCTTTATAGTCTGTCTTATGACTATCTATTCAATCTTTTCTGATACTGCACTGCTAGCACAGTAAAGGAGGAAAGGGATTGAACCCTTGTCTCCCGCATTGCGGGCTGATTCTTTACTGTCTTGAGTCAACAAGGAAGCCCCCAGGGACCAAATCAGAGCCTCTTGCGTTTCCTGTATTGGCAGGCGGGTGGGTTCTTTACCACTAGCACCACTGACTCTGGGAAGCCCCAGAGTGAGGCCTAACTTGTCCCTAATTCCTGCCTTTGACACTTGCTGGCTGAATGAATTCTCACAAATAGCAACATCTATCAGCCTCAGTCTCCTCGTCTGGGATCTTTGTTTCAGCACGTGGTCTCTTAGTTGTAGCAGGCGGGATCCATTTCCCTGACCAGGGATCAAACCCAGGCCCCCTGCGTTGGGAGCACAGTCTTAACCTCCGCACCACCTGAGAAGTCCCACACCTGTTTTCAAGATGCACCAAACAGTTATTATTACCCCCATTCTTCTTACTGTGCCCATAACTTCTATTCCTTTTCCAGTGGTGGGTGCTTGAGATGAAAGGCTCTGTTGAATGGAGCTGAAACAGCTGTTTGGGCCCAGGCATAATACAGATGAGCAGAGGATGCTTCTTGAGGGGAGAGAGCGAGCTTTGGGAGTTAAACAGGCACTAAAAGAGAGACGCTGGATGAGAATAGTAACATGGCTCCTGAATGTTCTACGTTATCTGAGGCTGCCTGAGGAACTGTCCACTCCTTGTATCAGAACAATACAAAACAGTATATCGAGAGGAGCAAAAGAACCACTGTGAGCATTCCCGTCTCTGACACATAGTAGGCACTCAGTAAGCCCTAGAACAGTTCTTTCCCTGGACTTGATTGAGGGAGACTAAACTCTTTCAAATTAGCCCCACGTGCCTACAGCCAGATCTATATTTGGATCGTCTTCCCTTCTATTCCAGAAACAGTGACCAGCCTGACTCTGCAAGATATACTGCACAATTAGCATGCACCTCTTAGCCTTGGCTAATTACCTCTTTTATCAATTAAAAATATTTTCCCATTAAACCAAGAAGTTTCAAGAGAGAGACAGAGAGACAGAGAGAGAGAAAAGAGTCTCCTCTCTATTTCGAAAGCCTCTCAAAAATCCAGCAAGATAATGTCACTGATTTGGTTAATTTCAGGTGCACATCAGGCCATTCAACCTAGGTGAATTTAATGACTCAGGACAGGTCTGGCGATGAATGTCCCTGTAAATCATTTATAATTGCAAGCATAAAAATTAAAAATCAGTCTGAAGAGCAAGATAACGTAATGCTAATGACGGAGGGCAGTAATCTGAAGATAGAGGTTTCCCGCTTTAATCAGGCCCATTTGGATGACAGAGCGCTAAGCCTCTAGGGGATTGTTTTGGAAACAAAAGACTGAGAACCTACTTCAGTCTTTAATGACTAGCCATGATAAAAGAAAGTAACTGATTTTTCATATTATAATTATAAAATTTAATAGGGAATTTTTTCCTTTGATACTTTTTATTTTTCTCCTAGTCAAGATAAACCAACATACAGTCTATTCTCCTCATAAGGATGAATTTAAAAGGCTAGTTATGTTCAGCCACATCATGTTCAAAGTCCAGTTAATAAATTATGCTCAGGATGAAGAATTGCCAGTGCTTTAACAGAGACAGTGTCCAGAGGCTTTAAGAAATTAGAAGTCTTTACCTTGTTTTCTATGTTTATACAATACTGCAGTCCTCCAAGTCATTCAGAATCAAAAATGGGGTGAGCAATAAAACATCAAATTCCTCCCTTGGGATGCTTTCATACTACAAACTGAACACTCTGCCTCACTTGCCTTTTCTACCTGGTGGGTATCTAATTATATTTCCAAGTTTAATTCAGGTGGAACTTCTGGGATTTATCACACTGTATTGTAATGTACAGTAGTAATATCGTTGTGTTCTCTCCTCCAAAACTGTAAGTTCTTTGATGGGAGACTATTTGGGAACTATGACTGATGGACCCTCCGAATACCTGGCACTTTGGGGGCATCAATAAATATTTGTCAGCTTTCTGAGTTTTACCTTATTTCTAGGCTGAAAACATAAAATGTGAAAGTGTTAGTCACTCAGCTGTGTCTGACTCTTTGTGACCCTGTGGACTGTAGCCCGTTAGACTACTCTGTCCATGGAATTCTTTAGGCGAGAATACTGGAGTGGATAGCCACTGCCTTCTCCAGGGGATCTTCTTGACTCAGGGATCAAACCTGGCTCTCCTGCATTGCAGGAAATTCTGAGCCGTCTGAGCCACCAGGATAAAAATGAGAGAAAAGTCAAGAAAACACTAAAGTACTAAAGAATAAAAACTACACAGAGAGATGTGGGGAATTATAAAAATAGATCTATTGTTTTCAATAGGTAAGTTTTTTAAAGTGCACAAACACACATACATATACACTTGTCCTTGACAATAAGAAAAAGCCATGAGGTGTTTCCTCTGGAGCTTCTAAATATTGCCCAGAGCCTTGGTAAAATTACAGTCTTTTCCAGAGCAGCTGGGGTGATATCACGCCACATAATTCCTTCTCTATGTGAACTGTATTTAGTCATATTACGAAGTGAACGAGTAAGGATCTTTTCAGTTGCAAGCAAAAAAACCACCAACTTTAATCAACTTGAGGCAAAAACTGTAAGTCAAGGTGTATTTTGTTACTAGGACCTAGAAGTATCTCAACAAAGCCAAGGACAGGAACATGGCTGGGTATCAGGAATTGAGAGCTGGCAAGTTACCTCATCCGTAGAAGTTTCCTCTTTCTTTCCCATCAGTCATATTCCCTAGGTCTTTTTTCCCCTTGATACCAATTTAGTGTGTGTTAGAATCACTGGGAGAACATGTTACAGTGTACATTGCTGGGCTCCTCTCCAGAGATGCCAAATCAGAAGGTTGGAAGAGGGACCTGAGAATTTGTGTTTTTCATCAGTTCCCAGGAGATGGTGCTACTGCTGGTCCACACGCCAATTCTGAGAACCACTGCACTATACCAGTCAGCGCACAGAGCAGGAAAACGGCCCCAGAGTTGCTACATTTGTAGGTCACAGCTCTAGCCATCAGGAGAGACTTAACCTAGTCCTACTGCCCACTCCCTAGGACACAGGACTGCCAGGGGCCAGTTGGATACCATATCTACCCTGAGCCCTCAGCTATGGCTAGGCACATGGCTGATGATGGGCATATCACAGTTCCCAAGGAAGAGGATCTGGCAGATGATTCTGTGTGGCTGCCACAAGACATGAGGGAGTCTTTCATTTTTTACTAGACTAGTTGAAGCCTGGATGCCTTTATCACAGCAAATATCAGGACTCAGGAAGCCCACCCTCCGTGGAAACACAACTTAAGAGTTACACCCATCTCTGCAAACAACAGCCCCTATCAAATGTATAGGTGCCAGAAGGAAGTGGACTTTTTATCAGACTGTGTGAGAAACTCCAGCAGAGGGTGGAAGAGGGTCTAGAGCAATGGTTCTTAACTGGGGAAGACTTTGCCACCCAATGACAAAGCAATTTCTGGAGATAGCTTTGGTATTTCACAATTTGGGTCAGGGAGAGGTGCTTCTGGCAGCTAATAGGTAGAGGGCAGAGATGCGGCAAAACATTCTACAACACACAGGACACCTCCCACAACACTGAGTTATCTGGCCTGGAATGTCAATAGTGCTGAGGTTGAGAAATCCTCATCTAGAACCTCAGTTCAGTCCAGTCACTCAGTCGTGAACGACTCTTCACAACCCCATGGGCTGCAGTACAGCAGGCCTCCCTGTCCATCAGCAACTCCCAGAGTTTACTCATCTCCATTGAATCGGTGATGCCATCCAACCATCTCATCCTCTGTCGTCCCCTTCTCCTCCTGCCTTCAATCTTTCCCAGCATCAGGATCTTTTCAAATGAGTCAGTTCTTTGCATCAGGTGGCCAAAGTATTGGAGTTTCAGCTTCAACATCAGTCCTTCCAATGAATATTTAGGACTGTTTTCCTTCAGAATGGACTGGTTGGATCTCCTTGCAGTCCAAGAGACTCTCAAGAGTCTTCTCCAACACCGCAGTTCAAAATCATCAATTCTTCAATGCTCAGCTTTCTTTATATTCCAACTCTCACATCCATACATGACTACTGGAAAAACCATAGCCTTAACTAGACGGACTTTTGTTGACAAAGTAATGTCTCTGCTTTTTAATATGCTGTGTAGGTTGGTCATAACTTTTCTTCCAAGGAGTAAGCATATTTTAATTTCATGGCTGCAGTTACCATCTGCAGTGATTTTGGAACCCCCAAAATAAATTCTCTCACTGTTTCCATTATTTTCTCATCTATTTGCCATGAAGTAATGGGACCAGATGCCATAATCTTAGTTTTATGAATGTTGAGCTTTAAGCCAACATTTTCACTCTCCTCTTTCACTTGCATCAAGAGGCTCTTTAGTTCTTCACTTTCTGCCATAAGGGTGGTGTCATCTGCATATCTGATGTTATTGATATTTCTCTTTTCACTTTTGATTTCAGCTTGTGCTTCATCCACCCAGCATTTCTCATGATGTACTCTGCATATAAGTTAAATAAGCAGGGTGACAACATACAGCCTTGATGTACACCTTTTCCTATTTGTAACCTTTCTGTTGTTCCATGTCCAGTTATAACTGTTGCTTTCTGACCTGAAATACAGATTTCTCAAGAGGCAGGTAAGATGGTCTGGTTTCCCATCTCTTTCAGAATTTTCCACTGTGGTGATCCACACAGTCAAAGGCTTTGGCATAGTCAATAAAGCAGAAATGGATGTTTTTCTGGAACTCTCTTACTTTTTTGGTGATCCAATGGATACTGGCAATTAGATCTCTGGTTCCTCTGCATTTTCTAAAACCAGCTTGAACATCTGGAATTTCACAGTTCACATATTGCTGATGTGTGGCTTGGAGAATTTTGAGCATTACTAGCATGTGAGATGAGTGCAATTGTGCAGTAGTTTGAGCATTCTTTGGCATTGCCTTTCTTTGGGATCGGAAAGAAAACTGACCTTTTCCAGTCCTGTGCCCACTGCTGAGTTTTCCAAATTTGTTGGCATATTGAGTGTAGCACTTTCACAGCATCGTCTTTTAGGATTTGAAACAGTTCAACTGGAATTTCATCACTTCCACTAGCTTTGTTCATAGTAATGTTTCCTAAGGCCCACTTGATTTCACATTCCAGAATGTCTGGCTCTGGGTGAGTGACCACACCATAGTGACTATCTGGGTTGTGAAGATCTGTTTTGTATCTAGAGCCTACAAGATCCTAAGAAAATTACAGTCTTCTCATCCACAGTAGGGGCAACAGGGCTCTACACAGTTGAATCCCAGTCCTGCCTGCTGAGCTGGGTTCTTACACTGCTTCTTGCTGAGACCCCATCTAATCAGGAGAGGTTTCAGAGCTCAGTCCATATCCCTGTCCACTCTGAGTCCAACTAGTCCCTGGCAGGGAACATAGCCTGAGACCTTGATCAACCAGAGGTGATTACAGAGTCTAACTAGTGGTCCTACCTGACTGTGGAACATAGTCTCACCCAATCACAGAGTCCACCTAATTTGGGCATGAATGTGGAACCCAGCCAGTGATACATCCTTGACTTTAGAGCACAGGCAATGGCCTCACCCAACTCGAGACCCAGGTAGCAAATCCTGTTTGCTCATATATGCTACTAGCTGACCTGTCTAGTACATCAAGCTGAGCTGACTGGTAAAGATTCTTCCCTCACAAAGAGAATCTTTAAAGATGGGAAGAGAAGCTCTCCTACTGTATGTGCAGATACCGATACAAAAATCAAGGATTACAAAGAATCAGGTAAATATAACACCACTAAAGAAAATTGACAATGCTCTAATAACTGACTCTAAAGAAAAAGATCTATGAACAAGCTGACAAAGTATTCGACACAATCTTTTGAAGAAGTTCAGTGAACTATAAGAACTTACAGACAAATAAAATTAGGAAAACAATGCATGATCAAAATGAGAAATTCAGCAAAGAAATAGACACCATTAAAAAAAACCAAACAAATGGAAATTCTAGAGCCAAAGAAAAGAATGACTAAACTAAGGAATTTGATGGAGAACTTAAGCATTAAACTTGACTAAGTAGAAGAAAGAATCAGTAAACTAGAACATAGGTCAATTGAAATTATTCAGTCAGAGGAGAAAAAAGAAAAAAAGAATGAAAAAGAATGAAAGAAACCTATGGGACTAATGGGGTTTCAAGAGGAAAAAACCACAAGAATCCCAGAAGAAAAGAAAAAGAAAAAGAGACAAAGTCGATTTAAAACGATAAAGGCTGACAATATCCTAAACTTGGGGAGCTAAATGGACATCCAGATTCATGAGGTCTAAAGCACGCCAAACAGGTTGAACTCAAAAAGAGTCACATTGAGACACCTTATAATAAAACTGTCAAAAGATAAAGACAGAATTTCGAAAACAGCAAGTAAAAAGCCACTAGTCACGTACAAGAGAGCTTCCCCTTTCTCTACTCCAGTAGTACTATCAGCAGATTTCTTTGCAGGCCAGGAGAAAGGTACAATCTATTCAAAATACTAAGAAAAGAATATTGTCAACTAAGAGTACTATACCTGGCAAAACTGTCCTTAAGAAGTGAAGGAGAGATAAGGACTTTCTTAGACAAATAAAAGCTGAGGGAATTTATCATCACTTGGACCTACCTTACAAGAAATGTTAAAGAATGTTCTCCAAGCTGAAATAAAAGGATGCTAATTACCATCATAATACTTATGAATGTATAAAACTCATTGGTAATAGAAAAAATATAGTAAAAGTCCAATTCTCTGATATTGTAATGGTGGTATATAATTTACTTGCAACTACTGTTTAAAAGTTTAGAGACAAACGTATTTTTAAAACCATATTAAGCATATTAAAAAACAACCATAGCTACAATAATTTATTATTGGGTTCACAACACAAAAAAGAGATAAATGTAACATCAGTAACTTAAAATATAAGGTAGGGGGAATAAAAGCTTAAAGTTTCTTTTTTTTGCCATTTAATCATTAATGTCATTTATTTATTTTTAAATTTATTTTATTTTCTTTAAATTTTCTTTACATTATCGAGTTGGTTTTGCCATACATTGACATGAATCTGCCATGGGTATACATATGTTCCCCTTCCAGAACCCCCCTCCCACCTCCCTCCCGATTCCCTCCCCCTGGGTCATCCCGGTGCACCAGCCCTGAGCATGCAACCTGGGCTGGCGATTGATTTCACATATGATAATTAACATGTTTCAGTGCCATTCTCCCATATCATCCCACCCTTGCCCTCTCCCATAGAGTCCAAAAGACTGTTCTATACAGCTTCATTTCTTTTGCTGTCTCGCATACAGGGTTCTCATTACCATCTTTCTAAATTCCATATATATGTGTTAGTATAAAGTTTCTGTATGTTATCAAAGTTATCAGCTTAAAATATTAATTTTAAATATAATTTATGTAAGCCCCAAGATGATCACAAAGGAAAAACCTTTAGTAGGTACTCAAAAGTTTATGATAAAAAGGTTAAAGCATACCATCACCACCAAAAAAATCCTCAAATCACAACCGAAGACAGCAACAGAGAAAGCAAGGAACAAATGAGCTACAAAAATAGTCAGGAAACAATGAACAAAATGGCAACAGTACATTCGTGCCTACTAATAATTACTTCCAAGTAAATGTATTAAAGTACCCAATCAAAAGATACAAGATGGCTTAATGGGTTCAAAACAAATCCAATGACATGCTTCCCACAAATGATTCACTTTAGCTTTAAGGACACAAATGGACTAAGAGTGAAAGAATGCAAAAAGATATTTCAAGCGAATGGTAACCTGAAGAAAGCAAGGTAGCTATTCCAGACAAACAATTTGTATTTGAACAATACTGTAGACCAAACGGACCTAACAAACATATAAAAAAATTCCATCCAACAGCAGCAGAAAATACATTCTTTTCAAGCAAACATGAAACGTTTTCTAGAATAAGTCATGTGATAGGCCACAAAACAAGTTTCAACAATTCAAGAAGGCAGAAACTATATCAAGTTATCTTTTCTGACCACAATGTTATGAAACTAGAAATCAAGAAAATTCACAAATACATGGATTTTAAAAACATGCTCTCCAACAACCAACGAATCAAAACAGAAGTCAAAAGGAAAAATTTAAAATATCTTGAGACAAACGAAATACAAACATAATATATCAAAATTTATGAGATACAGCAAAATAGTTCTAAGAGGAAAGTTTGAATTAAGAGAGATCTCAAATAAACAACCTAAATTTATATCTTCAGGAACTAGAAGAATAAAAACAAACTAAGCTCAATGTTAGCAAAAAGAAGGAAACAATGAAGATTAGAGTAAAAATAAATGAAATATTAGTAGAAAAGGAAAAAAAACAGGAAAGAGTAACAACATAAATTAGAACTAATAAAGGAATCCAGTAAGGTTGCAAGATAGAAAAATCAATGTTCAAAATCAGTTGTGTTTCTATGCGCTAACAGTGCTCTGCAAGAAAAAGAAATAAGGAAAGTGATCCCATTTACTATAGCATCAACAACAGTAAAATACTTATGGATAAATTAAACAAAGGAGGTGAAATATCTATGCACTAAAAACTATAAAACACTGATGAAAGAAATTGAAAAAGACACAAATAAATGGGAAAATATCTTGTGTTCATGGACTGAAAGAGTTAATATCGTTACAAAATCCATACTACCCAAAGCCACATACAGATTCAATGCAATCCTTATAGAAATTTTGATGGCATTTTCACAGTAATAATACAAACAATCTTAAAATTGGTACAGAACCACAAAAGACTCTGAACAGCCAAAACAGTCTTGAGAAAGAACAGATCTGAAGGCATCTCACTTACTAATTTCAAACTATATTACAAAATTCTAATAATTGAAACAGTATAATATTGGCATAAAAACAAACATGAGACCAATGGAATAGAATCAAATAGACAAAAATATACCTATGCACATACAGCCACCTAATATTTGACAAGGGAGCCAATGGAGAAAAGATATTCTCTCCAATAAATGGTGCTGGGAAAATGGGATGCTCACACTCAAAATAATGAAACACTGGATTCCTCTCTCATAAAACTCACAAAAATTCATACAAAATGGATTAAAGATTTACATGTAAGACCTGAAACAATAAAACTTTTAGAAGAAAATTATGAATAAAGCTTCTTGGCATTGATCTTGGCAATGACTTCATGGATGTGACATCAAAAACACAAGCAACAAAATAAAAATAAACATGGGGACTATACCAAACTAAAAAGCTTCTGCACAGCAAAGGAAATCATTGATAAAATAAAGAGGTAATTTGGGGAATAGGAGAAAATATTTGCAACCCAAATATCTAAAAAAAGGTTAATATCAAAGATTAACTCAAACAACTCAATAGCAAAAAAAAAATCAATTAAAAAAGGCAGAGAATCTGAACAGACATTTTTTCAGAGAAGACACACAGGTGGCCCCATATGAAAAGGTTCTCAGCATCACTCATCACCAGTAAAATGAAAATCAAAACCACGGGAAACACCACATCACACTTGTCAGAATGGCTATTATACAAAAGGCAAGAAATAACAAGTGCTGTAAGGATGTAGGAAAAGGGAACTATTAGTGGGAATGAAAATTGGTGAATCAGTTATGGAAAACTTATGAAAGTTCCTTAAAATTTTTTAAATAAAACTAGTCTGTGATCCAGAAATTCCACTTCTGGGCATTTATACAAAGGAAATGAAAACACTCACTTGAAAAGATATATGTACCCCCAATGTTCATTGCAGCACTACTTAAAATAGCCAAGATACGGAAACAATTTGTGTCAATCAACAGATGAATGGATAAAGAAGTTGTGGTGTATATATGAAATAGAATATTACTCAGCCATAAAAATGAGAAAAATCTTGCCATTTTGACAACATGGATGGACCTTCAGGGCATTATGCTAAGTGAAATGAGTCAGAGAAAAATGGATACTGTATGATCTCACTTATACGTGAATATGAAAAAACTGAACTCATATAAACTGAGAATGAACTGATGGTTTCAGGGAGAGAGCAGGAAATAGGAGTTTGGGGGAGTGGTCAAAGGGTACAAACCTCCAGTTACAAGAGGAATAAGTTCTGGGATGGAATATACATCATGGTGACTATAGTTTACAGTGCTGTCAATACGTATTTGAAAGTTGCTAAGAGTGTAGATCTTGAAAGTTCTCACCACAAATACAATTGTAACTATGTGAGGTGATGGATGTGTTAACTAGCCTTACTGTTAATACATACATATATCAAATAATTGTGTTGTACACCTTCAAGTCACACAATGTTATATGCCAAATATATCTCAACAAAGCTAGAGGGAATATCTAGTAATAAAAAAAAAAGGAGGATAAGCTTTTATGGAAAAGAAAAACCAAGGGTTTGGAGAAGCTGCTTGTCTTTCAAAAAGGAGACCATGGACCTTGCAAGTGCCATCATTCTGCATTCTCTCTCTATCTCCTAGCAAAGTGTTCTTATCTTGGCACTTTTCATACTGAATTAGGGAAAGTGAATATTAATCTGAGCTGATACTAATCACCCATGACAGAAAATTCCCACTGTGATCAAACTTTCATAACATATTAGGAGTAAAAAGCCCTCTCCTGCTTCTCACAGGTCAATCTCCATGCTGCCTATAAGCGTATGCTAATAACGAGCATCTGTCCATCTGTATGTTCCTTAACATAGGGCAGTGACAATGTGAAAACTGAGACTGCAAACGAAATGTAAATGGCCAAGTGACAAGACCAGCCTCCATCAAGTGGACAGTAGTATCCACTGTTCCCTTGATTCTCCAGAATACCAGCACCAAGCTCTGCCCACAAAGATATCACATTGGGGAAAGCCTCAAGTCTTGGAACTTCAGAGCTGAAAAGAGCTTAGGTGTTTACTAATCCAGTTCTTTCACTTTTGAGCTATCAGTTCAGGGAAGGGATTAGATGAATTTATCTAACCACAAGATATTAAATCTTTTTGCAGAACTGGACATTAACTAGAGCAGAGGAATAATCTGAAAGTCCTTCCCTCCCAATGCAGTTTATGATGGTTCTTTAAAACTAGGGACCAAAATCTAGCTGCATTTTGAGGTGTTTTATTTTTAATCTCATTTTTATCCAATCTGATAGTCTCTTATTTAGTGGGATAGTTATATTTATGAATTGTTTCTGCCTTATTTATTTCTGATGGCTAATCTATTTTTCTTGGCTTATTTCCTCTCTTTTTCTGATTTCTGCCATTTTTCAGTGCTATAGTCCCTGATCTATCCTCTATCTCGCTTAACTTTTTAAAAATTTTATTGTTTTATTAAAATATCCTTCCCATCAGTACCATACTTGAATCATTTCCTCAGTACTATCTTTCAATTCACTAATTCTTTATCCAGTTGTGTATAATCTGGAGTTTATCTTATACTTTTTTTTTCTTGGTTCAGTGAGTGTATTTTTAATTTCCAAGATTTGTAATTAGCTTTTGTTTCACTTATTGGTTTGTTTTGCCTCTCAGTACTTGTTCAGCTTCTCTTATCTAAGAGCTTACAATTACCTCCATGCAGGTTACCCCCCGTCAGGTCTTTTAAAGGTGTTTCAGGGCACCCATTTCCATGTATTACTGGGAAAACAGATCCAGTCACAAGAAAGCAGACAACTTGGTTAAATTCCTAACTCTGGAGGGTTTCTGTTCTCCAGTTTCTATCATCTTTATAGCCTCATGGTGATTCTCAGTGAGGGCTTTCTTACTTTTTCCCCTGGGTGACACTTGGGAATGTCTGGCGACATGTTTGGCTGTCACAGCTGGAAGGAGGTGGCTACTGTCTCTGACATCCAGTGGGTACAGGGGGCTTTCCTCATAGCTCAGCTGGTAAAGAATCTGCCTGCAAAGCAGGAGACCCGGGTTCGATTCTTGGATCAGGAACATCTCCTAGAGAAGGAAATGGCAGCCCACTCCAGTACGCTTGCCTGGAAAATCCCATGGACAGAGGAGCCTGGCGGGCCACAGTCCACGGGGTTGCAAGAGTCGGACACGACTGAGCGACTAAACGGCAAGCGGATAAAGGCCAGTGATGATGCTGCTAAACATCCCACAGCAGACAGAACAACCCCGCTGCAAAGAATTATCAGACTTGAAGAGTTAATGGCATCCGCCCCCAGCTCTAAGCAGCAGTCCGTGTGGCTGAGTGAGTGCTGGTAACTTTTTTTATCCCTCAGAAGTAGACCTTCTACTCATCCTTGTTGACTTCCAGACCCAGAGTGAACAGGCCCCAGAATTTATCCCCATTCATTCTGCATTTCTTGCCCATAGAATTAGCTCATTTCTGAGCCAGGCCTTTTATACCTTTTCAGTTTTCTACTTTAATATTTTGTCTCTCATTACTACACATTTGAAACAGATACTGGCCCAAAGAATGAACTCACTGAGCTAGCTTAACCCAGGCCAACTTTCTGGTGGAGCAGGTCTCTATGAATCAACCGTTTCTTGGTCCTTTTTTAAGTTTCTTCTTTCAACAAAAATGTCAGATATCTTGCAATATGCTCTGACACAACCCACAGTATAATGAGATAATACTTCCTAGACAGAATCTTCTCAAGTTACTTTCCAGCAGCTAAAACAGGCCTTTAAAAAGATCACCATCTAAAAACCTCAGTGAATGCCTGCACCTTTCATAGGAGCTTCTCCTACACAGGACACTGGGGATTCTGGTTAGAGATTTCTGCGAGTTACATTTAAATAAACACAGGTTCCTTCCCCTGTGACTTATATTTTTGTTTTCATGTGTCTTGGTGACCCAGTGAGAACTACAATATACAGCAAGAGGATGGCTACAAAATGCCCAAGGTATACATCTCAGTCGCAGATGAGATATAGGAGTGGCACATGGGAAGGACTGACCTCCTCATCATTATATAATGATCTTTTTTTGCCTCTTCTCACAACATATCCTAAAGTTCTCTGACATGAGATGGAGCACAGCTGTCTTCATCAGCCAACATCTTGTTCTTCCAAACTTCCTGGGTCTGTGTGCTTTACGTGTAAAACCAGGGCTGTTACATGTAACATCCCACACAGTTCCATCTGACTCAGATGCCAAGCATCCGCTACATCCTCTATGGAATGCCCCAGCCCGGGAAGAGGCATGTCTCCTACAGATTTACAGCATCTCCTCCCACAGCCCGGTTCATCGTGGGTCTGCTTCTCACCCACCCAAGACACATTCGATTGGATGATGAATGGACACTTGGCCCCGCTAACTCTTTATGAGAAACTGGACTGGGGCCAGAGAGACATGAACATTTACCTGTGGGGAGCTTGGCTATCAGGTCACATGGAATTGGGAGCTGAAAACACCATTTGGGTTTTGCCAGGATAAGACTGTGTGCAAGCAGGGTCATCATGTACAAGGGCACCCAACTGAAAGGCAAGTGAGCACTGAAACCCAGCATGCCATGTTGTGCCCTGGAAGGGGCTCCTTCTCCTAATCAGCACAACTGTCACATAGGCCAGCAGTGTGTCCGGTGTGTAAACAGATGAGTGTGTAGAGAAGACGGTTGGCAAAGATAAGAGCAGAGGTTATGGGCCATAGTGATGAGAGATATTCAGCCCCAGCGAGAAAGAAAGAGATGGACAGAGAAGCTGCCTGAGTCCTGAACACCATCAAATACTTTGTTCCAGTTTCTACAACGCCCAGCTCTACTTCCTGCCCTAGGCTAGTAGCAGATATCGTAGTGTCCATCTAATAAACTTCCTTCATTGGGTTTTACTGAGTAGGCTTCTCGTAATTAAAAATATCCTGTTGTGATTAAGCTGCAGAAGGGCAGGCGCTGGATCTTGTTCACTATTACATCCTCAGAGCCTAACACAATGTTGGCAATGAATAAGAGTTGCTCAATGAAGATTTGCCACATGAATGAATGATGAGAAAGTTGTGACATGCATGATTTGAGAAACTGGCAGCCTTTGAGACTCCTCATCAGGACCACCTAGAATAACAGAAGGATGAGAGTTTCTTTGGTGAGGTTAAATCATTAAGTTTTTTTTTTTTTTTTTTTACCAGAAGTCACTGCTAAATTTTCAATAGTCCGAAGAAAATTGTGTGAATCCTGATTTTCAAAGGGCTATGATGTTCCCTGGATAAAAAGAAAATTTATCCCTGTGGTGAAATAAAATCCAAGATTTAAAAAAATAACCCGGAAAATGTTTTCCTAAATAAATAAACATTTCAAATTTTCAATTCTTTCTGGATTCATAGATATTAACACTGGGATGGTCTGCAAAAGATCAGTCCATCCATCACTGCTCTTTGAAGTAGTTGCTCAGAGAGGTTCAATAATTTGCATGAGGTCACACAGCATGAGTAGGGGAAAGAAGCCTGGACCTCATGTCTCTGACCTCTTAGGGCAGGGTTTCTACTATAACCAGCTGCCCTTGGCAAAGGAGGTTCTTATCATTTCTCTGCTGCTACAATTAAAAAGACACCTTCTGAAACAATTTCCGTTTACTACCCAGTCTTTTAACCCTGGTCAAATGACTGAACTAATGACTGAATTTATGCACTTATAAATTGAGTGCACATTTAAGAAACAACAACCCATCAAAATATCAGCTTCACTGTAAATCCATTAAAACAAAAAGTTTTAAATGACCAGGGTAACCCCCCCAAAAAAAGGTACAATTTTCAACTGTATTATATTACCTGTGAAATATGACAAGTGAAAAATGTAATTACCTTAATGCTATTTTTGATATCATATCAGCAAATTACTCTGAGTCCCCACTGTGACACTTCTATCAGGGTAAGCATTATCCTGTTGTGAGTGTTGATCCCTGGGGAAAATGAAGTTGCTCAAACGGTTTCGATGCTTCAGCAATTAGCCACCTCGAGACCGCCAGGAAGGGCTGATTTTTGAGACACTTATGGGATGTTTAACCTATAAACATCTAGGACATTTACCTCCTGTTTGTTTTTTTCCTCATTAAGCCCCAGAGAATCCTCTTTATGCAAGCAAAGCATCATTTTATGTAATAAGAACTTTTCTCCCTCTATTTTCCTTCTTAATCATCAGCAAATCCACTTCTGCTATTAAAATACACACCACGAAAACTGGAAAAAGAGGTAATAAGTATATATTGTACTGAAGACTAATACCCTAATGTCATGAGGGAACAAAAACACACACAGTGTGATGTGTTGGAGGATTAGCAATCTTCATGTTGCACAAACAAAAATAACTCCCAGCAACCTTTGGAAGCCAGTGATTTGTTTTCTGAAGTTCAGAAGCTCTATTAGGAGATTAGAAAGGATGCAAACCAAAATACACACACACTTAAGCTTTGCAAAATAGCTCCATTGACTTTGGGTGTAAAAACATCATGCACTGAAGTCAGGTCCAGCTATAGGTTAGAAATTGTTTGGGCAAAAATGCCTCTCTATGCATGTAAGGTTTCAATATCATGCATAATTTCAAACAGTTTCTCTACCAAAATGAAGGACTCCATCCTCCTTTCCCTCTTAATGAGCTCTGTTAAAAATTAACTCTGATATAAATGCAGTAGTAAATCGTTCATATCATCTAGCTTTGTGAATGAATTCTGTAAAAGTTAAAGTCCTGAGGCTGGCGATTGTTCATAAAGAACTATGTTCTCCATAGTATGAAACCAGCCTTTTGGAAAAGGAACAGCCTTTTCCAGTTTAGCTGCAAAGATGAACATATTCAGGTTGGTTACTAGGTCTTGAGCATCTCTGCATTTTCGGTGTCTATTTTAGGTAGAGAGTCATCCCTTAGGCTGCTATTCCATCTGGAAAATGTAGTTAATAAATCATCAGCTCTCAGCTCTGCACGCTGCCTTAGAAAGCGTACCCAAAAGATGAGAAAGGCTAAGATCTATTTATTATGTACTGGCCCCCAGTGCTGCCTTGCACACTTTCTTAAGTATCCCCGGATCTCCAGGAAACCAAGGTGCTTGAGTTCACTTAAGAAACGCAGTTCTCTCCTGTAAGCACATGGAATTGTCCCCGCTCTTTCCAACCACTGGGTCCCCAAGCCCAGGCTTATCACACATCTCATCTTAGCTTGAACAAGGGAGAGAGAGGCTGAAGAACAGAACTCTTCAAGGGGGCTCCAGGGTCTGACCAAAGACACCTTCCTGTGACCAAAGGAAAGGAGGAGTCCTGGCTGGGGAGCTCCAGGGTCAGAGTACCCTCAAACCAGAATCAGAGCAAACAGGTTCAGGTCCAGTCTCTGTGTTACCCTGTGAACTGGGGAAGTTTCTTACCTTTTCTGTCCCACTTCCCAGTAAGGACTTAATTATTAGCTATTACGATGATTAAAAGAGACTTCCCTGGTGGCTCAGATGGTAAAGTGTCTGCCTACAATGCGGAAGACCTGGGTTCAATCCCTGGGTCGGGAAGACCTCCTGGAGAAGGAAATGGCAACCCACTCCAGTGTTCTTGCTTGGAAAATCCCATGGACAGAGGAGCCTGGTGGGCTACAGTCCATGGGGTCGCAAAGAATCGGACACGACTGAGCGACTTCACTCACGATGACTAAAAGGAATCATTAGTTGGCAGAGAAGCAACAGCCTCTCCTCCCAGGAAACACCTCCTGGTGGGTTCTGATTCTTCAAGAAAGATCCCAGGATGCTGAGTGTTAACAGAAGTTGCTCAGCAGTGCAAGCCAGTATCTTTATTTGCATTTCTTACAGAGGAAACGGGTGTGCAGAGATGTAAACAACCAGACCAAGGTCAAGATGGTATCTCAGGACCCTGGTTTAAAGTCCTATCCAAGACCCCACGGTCCTAACCCCATGAAGGTTTCATTCTTTCCAGATAATCTCAGTGTCTCTCTTGTATCCTTAGGCCAGAAGAACCATTTTAATGCTACATTTAACCTTAAAGGCTTACCTTTTCATCCCAGCCCGTTTTAGCTTTAAATTTACAATATTTACTCACTCTGCATGCAACCCTGATTAATGCCCAAATTCAACCGTGGTGGTTGTGTGTGTATATATATGTATCTTACACACAGTACCAATCCTCCGCTAACCAGAGTGTTATCTTACTTGGCTTCTGGGTTTCTGTACCTCATTGATTCAGAATGCCAGGTATTTGGGATTAAATCCAGCCTGAAATGTTATTTGCTCTGTTTAGTGCTTTTATGATGATTCTCTTATTATCTGCATGTGCTTCAGTGCTAATTGTACATTACAATGGTTGTATGAAGGCAGCCTGTGAGGCAAACAGGAGTCGGGGAGGGGGGAGGTATTCAGAGCAAGCCACTGTTCCATGGAATCCAGACAAGGGAAGGACCAAAGGGAATGATGCCAAAGAAAAAGAAAAAGGGGGCAACCTAGTTTGTAGTTCTGAAATCACTGCCTTGTGCTGCCCTGAGGGCCAAACTAACTGTTTCAGGGCATTTAGCAAGTGTTTCAACAAGAAAACGTAAAGAAGAAAATGTATGTTATTTCTAAAATCCCATGTGGGTGGTTCAAAATAAACCTAAATCATCAAACTCCAGAATTCATGTATGTTTATACTCAAAGGATGTTTGAAAAGGGAAATACACCACTTAAATTGTTAAAATAGTTCAAAGACCTCAATGATAGTTGACACACCAATCTAAGCATGAGGTTTAGAATAGGCAAATATTAAACCCCTAACTCTGAGTCTGAATAGAAATTTAAAAACCATCCTTCTGATGTTTATCAGAATTCACAGGAACAATTATGTTCCACTTTTTACAAAAAAAATTGCCAGTAGTATAGAAATCACAAGAAGCCCTGAAATCACAGTCTTTAGTGAAATACTCTACTATGTTACACAAAGTTTGCAAATTATTTTGAAAGACAACATATGACACTAAAATGCATCTATAGTAGTATGATAAATTAAACATAGAAAACAAATTATGTGGTAAATCTTGGCAAGTCTATCAGCTTAAAAATGATTTTAGCAGATATTTTGCAGTATAATGAAACACAAATTATAATTAAAAAACACCTTTGATGTTCATTCTCAAAATCATCTTTTGCAATTTCTAGTTTCCTGACAACTGCTCAGCGACTGGAGATGAGGACAATCAACCATTCCCAGCTTTCAACTCACCTTTCCAACAATCCCTAGGATTTCAGCTCCCTGCACGTTTCATGCTGATCTGGAGAAGGGGCGAACTGACGTGGGGTTATTGAAGCCTGAGCTTCAGGGCCCTTCACTCACTCGGGCCTCTATTAAGACCATAGACTTAATTTTCTGCTCCTTTTTCTTATAAATGAGTTCTCCCAAATGCATAAACTTCAAGCCCCACAAAAACGGCCCCTGGGTAAAATGGATAAAACTTAAAGCATCTGAGCCACACCAAGGATCACAAAATGCCAGTCCTTCCTAATCCCTTCACAACCAGGGCTTTGCTGCCTTGACATTATCATACTACAGACAGACACCACGTGGAGAGTACCTGGTACCACAGGCAACAGGGCCGGTGGGTGATGCTCCTTGTACAATATAGGCAGATACTACAGTAAAAGATAGTTTGATACGATCTTTCTTTTGTTAAAATAAGCACATGTTATAAACACTTTGTTAGCCCTTGTTTTTGATATGCAATGAAAATTTGAAGATACCTCTGATATGAACCTTGGCATTCCAAAGCAGTGATTCTGACCAGTTTTGAGTAAGCATAGGTCTTTTAAAATTTTCAAACTTGCCAAATTGTTATATAGTTTGGCTTCTGCCTAAACATTTGAAATTTTCCTAAAATTTCCATTTCTAATTTTACTCTGATTTAAAATTTTAATTTATGCACAGCTCAATCCAAAATGTTCTTCAAACTCTAAAATATCTAAAATTTCTGCCTCCTTTTCACTTTTTCTCAACTCAGTAATCAAAAGTTTGCAGATTTCACAAATAATTTCTCTAAAGACTATCTGGAGTCTTTTTTTTATCACTATGTAAATACATTTTATCTTAGAGTTTCCTATGAATACAGCGTTAAGAAACTGGGTGAAAAGATCTAATTTTACTGACCTCACTTTTTCCACATGTTAGTACAAAGCTAACATAAACCTCAGAATAATTCTAGAAGGTAAATACTATTATCCTTATTTAGTAGCTGTGGAAACAGGCTCAGAGAAACAAAGAAACCAGTTTAAGTTCAGTCATGTAACTAATAATTGAATAGATGTGGAGGCTGATCAATTCCATTACACCAGACAACTAAGTATTTGAATATACCCGTACCATTATCATTTAAGAGTATACATGAAAAGAATTACTAAGAAAATCCCAGGATTCATTCCCAACCATAGTTCTCAAAAATTAAAACATGTAGTTTGATAACGCCTAAACAATTTAAGTGAGGTTTAGGGAAGATGGGAATAACATCACGGACAAATATGAGTAAAAAATTGAGACTCTTTACAGAGTAACATTTTCCAATTCTAGCCACATGTTATTAGCACTGACAATTAGAAACTATGAAGAGTTATAGACAGAAGATAATGCAATAATTTTTTTTAAGAGTGCTGAAATTCTTGGGCTGCAGCTAAAAACTGATCAAGGTTACCAATTCTGCATTCTGGACAGTATGCTTGACACTTCCTATTTAAGAAATAAACAGGCATTAATAAGCAACCAAGACTACAAAGCAAGGGAATTTTTTTAGAGGTGCTAGGCTTAGCACCAGACCATATACTCCAAGGAGAAGAGAGTGTCAGGATGGGATCAAGGCAGCATCAGTTTAAAAGTAAGTTGAGATTCTGAGGCTGCAAGTCAAAGATCAGGAAACAAGGTCATTTATTCCAGAAGGTGATGTCGTTGAGATGTCTCAATGGGATTCAGTGGAAATGGAAGAGTGTTCAACCAGTTTTAAAGCAAAAAAAAGAGCCTGACAGGCTAAATGAGAAAGAGATAGAGGCTAAAACACCAAATCAAGGAAGATGAACAATCTCTGGCAAGGGAAGAGTAGACCTCTAAAATGAATTTGGGACATGGGGCTGATTTTAGGTCTTTTGGCATGGATAAAAAAATGACAGCAGTGCTTGATTTGATCTCGAGAATCAATGCCAACTCCTTATTAAACTGTCAATCTTTCTTAGTGTTACCCTTAAAGATCTTGATTCAGTGAATGCACCAGTGAACCTGAAAGCTGCAAGTTTCAACAGCTCTCCTTGCAGAGTAAACATCAGGCTCTCACCCAGAATTTCCAGAGTTTCTGGTGCCATTCAGTGCAGCCATCATACTGATGCTCCTAACAAGCTCTACTGAATTGTTTACTTGATGAATAATTTTCAGCAAACATCCTAATCTTGGGAAATACTTTTAAAATAAAAAGCGGGTACTGATCTCCCTAGAGCCCGTAAACAACTAAAACCTATCATTCCCCAACCCTGCACTGTGAAAAATGGTGAAAATGGCCATGTTGGCAATCTGAAAAAATATAAGACCTTGATAAAATCAGTAACACCATCCAAATCATTTTTCCCTAAAGGATAACTCCTGTGTCATCAATCAACTTGAGCTCTTTGGGGGTTAATGGAGAAGCCAGGGAAAGGATTAAAATCTGATCCTTCTTTGGGGAGTTCAAAATGGGGAACTCCTTGACTTCATGGCTCCCAGGATCACTCAACGACTTGGGTCACTCATCTATCTATATCAACTTTAAAAGGTAGGCAGGTTCAGAAAACCCAAAAGCAAAGCACCTACCGCTGCTCAACTGCCATTTCGATCTCAACCAGGATGTTCATCTGCACGTAGAGGAGCAGCGGGTCTCAGGCCTCTCCTCGCCTGGGACATCTCACTCAGCTCTGTTACTATGACCAGGGCTCAACCCATCCCGGACCAGTGGGCCCCACTCAACAAAGTCCAGACAGTGACACAATCAGGCTTTGCTTAAGGACACCCACGGAGTAATACATATAGCTGATGTGGACTGTGAAGCCGAGCTCTCTCATCACCCCCTGGGTCCCCAAAGACCCCTTCCCCACCTGCATCCACCCCACTCCATGTGGCCAAAGCCACATTCCCTGCTCCCACTCCATCAGTGTCCTCAGGCATACCTGGAACCCGCTTTGTCTAGCTCCCAAAATGGGAGGTCAGGGACAGACAGGACTCCCTCCTCCAGCTTCCAAGTCCCCTTCTCAGTCTGCAGCTGTGAGCTCTCTCCTGAGCTCCAGGGCGGTCATCTTCACAGGGGTGACTTAGCCTTTGACGCTCAGCCTGGGCTTTACTCAGGACCCCACCAGACTAGAATACAATAGCTACACAAAGGCCAGAGGCGCAGCGGAGCACAGAGTGTGGGTGTCTGCTGATGGGGCTCTCAATGGCAGAGTTCAGTCCTGCGTCATCCACCTAAAAACCGTCTCTGGGCCAAACACTGACACACACCAAAAATGGAATGCTGTTTCTCCTGGAAAGATGCACGAAAAGAAACATACCATGAGCCCCATATGTCAGGTTAAATTTTCCACATTAGTAGCCACAAGTACAAAGAAACAGGTAAAATTAAAGTGAATAGTATGCTTTTTATAAGCCAATATATGAAAATATTATAAATTTCAACATGTAATTAATATCAACAATTATGAATGAAATACTTAACATTTTTTTGGTACTACCTCCTCAAAATTCCACATGTATTTGACACTTATCAGTTCAGTCAGTTCAGTCACCCAGCCATGTCCGACTCTTTGCAACCCCATGGACTGCAGCACGCCAGATTTCCATGTCTATCATCAACACACAGAGCTTGCTCAGACTCATGTCCGTTAAGTTGATGATGCCATCCAACCATCTCATGCTCTGTTGTCCCTTTTTCCCGCCTGCCTTTGATCTTTCCCAGCATCAGGGTCTTTTCCAAGGAGTCAGTTCTTTGCATCCAGTGGCCAAAAGTATTGAAGTTTCAGCTTTAGCATCAGTCCTTCTAATGAATATTCAGGACTGATTTCCTTTAGAATTGACTGGTTTGATCTCCTTGCAGTCCAAGGGACTTGCAAGAGTCTTCTCCAACACCATGGTTCAAAAGCATCAATTCTGTGGTGCTCAGCTTTTTTTATAGTCCAACTCTCATATACATACGTGACTACTGGAAAAACCATAGCCTTGACTAGACAGACCTTTGTTGGCAAAGTAATGTCTCTGCTTTTTAATATGCTGTCTAGGTTGGTCATTGGAGAAGGCAATGGCACCCCACTCCAGTACTCTTGCCTAGAAAACCCCATGGACGGCGGAGCCTGGTAGGCTGCAGTCCATGGGGTTGCACAGTCAGACACGACTGAAGCGACCTAGCAGCAGCAGCAGCAGCTGGTTCGTCATAGCTTTTCTTCCAAGGAGCAAGTGTCTTTTAATTTCACAGCTGCAGTCACCATCTATGGTGATTTTGGAGCCCAGAAAAGTAAAGTCTGTCACTATTTCTATTGTTTCCCCATCTATTTGCCATGAAGTGATGGGACTGGATGCCATGATCTTAGTTTTCTGAATGTTGAGTTTTCACTCTCCTCTCTCACTTTCATCAAGAGGCTATTTAGTTCCTCTTCGCTTTCTGTCATAGGGAAGGTGTCATCTGCATATCTGAGGTTATTGATATTTCTCCCAGAATCTTGATTCCAGCTTGTACTTCATCCAGCCAGCATTTTGCATGATGTATACTGCATAGAAGTTAAATAATCAGGGTGACAATATATAGCCTTGACGTACTCCTTTCCCAATTTGGAACCAGTCCATTGATCCAAGTAAAGTTCTAACTGTTGCTTCTTGACCTGCATATAGATTTCTCAGGAGACAGGTAAGGTGGTCTGGTATTCTCATCTCTTGAAGAATTTTCCACATTTTGTTGTGATCCATAGAGTCAAAGGCTTTAGCACAGTCAGTGAAGCAGAAGTAAATGTTTTTCTGGAACTCTCTTGCTTTTTCTATGATCCAACAGATGATGGCAATTTGATCTCTGGTTCCTCTGCCTTTTCTAAATCCAGCTTGAACATCTGAAAGTTCTTGCTTCACGTATTGGCTTGGAAAATTTTGAGCATTACTTTGCTAGCGTTTGAGATGAGTGCAATTGTGCAGTAGTTCGAATGTTCTTTGGCATTGCCTTTCTTTGGGATTGGAATGAAAACTGACCTTTTCCAGTCCTGTGACCACTGTTGAGTTTTCCAAATTTGTTGGCATATTGAGTACAGCACTTTAACAGCATCATCTTTTAGGATTTGAAATAGTTCAGCTGGAATTCCATCACTTCCACTAGCTTTGTTTGTAGTGATGCTTCCTAAGGCACATTTGACTTTGCACTCCAGGATGTCTAGTTCTAGGTGAGTGATCACACCATCATGGTTATCTGGGTCATTAAGCTCTTTCTTATATAGTACTTCTGTGTATTTTTGCCATCTCTTCTTAGGTCCATCCTGCTTCTGTCCTTTATTGAGCCCATCTTTCCATTAAATGTTCCCTTGGTATCTCTAATTTTCTTGAAGAGACATCTAGTCTCTCCCATTCTATTGTTTTTCTCTATTTCTTTGCATTGATCTCTTAAGAAGGTTTTCTCATCTCCCCTTGCTATTATTTGAAACTCTGAATTCAGATGGATATATCTCCTTTTCTCCTTTGCCTTTTGCTTGTCTTATTTTCTCAGCTATTTGTAAGGCTGCCTCAGACAACCATTTTGCCCTTTTGCATTTCTTTTTCTTGGGGATGGTTTTGATCACTGCCTCTTGTACAGTGTTTTGAATCTCTGTCCATAGTTCTTCAGGCACTGTGTCTATCAGATCTACTTCCTTGAATCTATTTGTCACTTCCACTGTATAATTGTAATGGATTTGATTTAGGTTATACCTGAATGGTCTAGTGGTTTTCCCTACTTTCTTCAATTTAAGTCGAAATTTGCCAATAAGGATCTGAGCCAGTCAGCTCTGGGTCTTGTTTTTGCTGACTTTATAGAGCTTCTCCATCTTTAGCTACAAAGAATTTAATCAATCTGATTTCAGTATTGACCATCTGGTGATGTCCATGTGTAGGATCAACACTTATAGCACATCTCAATTCAGACTAACCACATTCCTTGATGGCCACTGGTAGCTACTGGCCCCTGTACTGGACAATGCAGCTGCAAAAGCTTATAGTTCAGTGGAGCTGGAAGATGTTCCCATTCTCTCTAACCACCCCTCTGTGTAAAGTGATGTTCAGACTCAGAATCCATCCTCTCTCTTACCCTGAGGATAGTGGCCCAGGGATTTTCTGGATGAACGTCGTTGTTGCTGTTGTTCAGTTGCTAAGCTGTGTCTGACTCTTTGCGACCCCATGAACTGCAGCACACCAGACCTCCCGGTCCCTCACCATCTCTCGGAGTTTGCCAAGTTCATGTCCACTGGTTCAGGGATGACATCCAACCGACTTATCCTCTGCTGCCTTCTCCTCCTTTTGCCTTCAGTCTTTCCCAGCTTCAGGGTCTTTCCCAACGAGTCAGCTGTTCACATCAGATGGCCAAAGTATTGGTGGTGCATGGGATTGGTGACAGGTCCTTAGGCAACCTTTAACACCTGTGGACCAAGAGCTCTGTGCCAAGCAAAGGAACAGACATGAAAGAATGGATCGCAGCCCTTGTTTGGCACAGTTGGCACCCAGACTGCCTGATCCCGGACAGCATCCCCTTGGGTTTCCTGCTACAGCTACCTTTAACAAGGTGTAAAAAGAGCCCGTTGAAAGATAGGGAGCTGAACTACCCTGCCCAAAGGCTTTCACAGCTCTTGTCTCTGACTAAATTCCATTCCATCATTGACCTCTGAACAGTTGATTCTAGCATATAAGACACTTTGTATATCAGTTAGAAACTCTGCGGCTCCGTGACAGACTAACCCACTCAAATTAACTCAAATAAACAATGAGCAAAGGGTCTGAATGTTTTAGCAGCCCACCTGACTAGAAGACCCAGAGAAGGTAAGCTTCAGGTGAGGCTTCATCAGTTTCACCAAGGACTTGACTTCACACTCTCTCCATTCTGCATTCCTTCATGTGGAGGGACATAAGCTTCAGGTGTGACACAGTGGTCTCTAGCAGCTCCAGGAAACCACCTTGAAGTCTCAGAATGACTTCAGTAGCTCACCTCACATCCAGTGGAAGAAAAAAAGAGCCTCTTCTCCAGCTTCCACAGATCTGAGAATCATCCTCTGCCATTGGCCAGAACTAGGTCACATGTCCATTTTGGAACCAATCACTGCAAGTGATTGCTGGCTTTCCTAACCGGCTTAGGCCAGTCAGGGCCCATCCCGGGAGCAGGAAGAGGGTTCATTCCACCCAAACCGTATGGCAGAGAATGGAGGGATGGTACAATCCCTTAAGGAAAACTCCACGTCCCTCAGTGTGAGAAGCTGGGGGTAAATATGGGAGAGTCCCTAAAACATGTCCACCACAATCAACATGATGTGTTCAAGGCTGTTACTTTATCTTGCCTGATGTGTGGGGATTCAACTGGGGAATTGTGAATTTTCTGGTAGCTTCAACCATGTCACACAAAATTAATTTCAATCCCTCCAGAGAACTGTCATAACCACTGCACCCCTCTGGCTGGAGAAAAATCTCCCCAGCACAATGTTTTGAAGAAAACAAGTCCCCCTTCCTGGATGGGGGAAGTATCCCTGAGACTGCTCTGCTGAAATCCTGAATGCAATCCAGGGATATTAAGACATAGATGCTTCATAAGAATTAAACAGTACAGAAAGATTTTATGAACAAAGCTCAAGTACTATCAGCTATTAATATTTCCCTAAGATTACACAAATAGAACCTGGTCAAGCATGAGGGTGGCACATCTTTCAACATGTAGCAAAAGAATGAAAGAAGCTTGTGATGTCAACTTTATATGAAGGGCTTTCGATTTTTTTTCTTAAACTCATAGCTTACTGTGCCAACTCCTTCTGGTGACAAAGAGGGCCACACGTGCATAAGTGGTGGAACTTGGAGAGGGTCTCTAGGGATAAGGAAGCAAGGGATGCACTTTGAAAAAGAGTAATTCTTGACACTGGAGCATCCCTTAGTATATTTCTGCTCCAGAGGTCTTTAAAATATCACATTCATTTGAAAGATGGAACGTTCCACCTATGTTTATAATCTATAGCAATTACTGTAATTAATAATTGGTGACATCCATATGGGCAGGAACTGTGTCTGTTCTGTTCTCCACCGTGTACCCAAGTCCTGGAACACAGTAGGCACTCAGTAAATATTTGATGCAGTGAAATTAGATTGAATTTATTTTGTAGAAGCCTGCCTGTTTTAACACACAGATTCAGTCTGAAGACTCTTCCATGTATTCTAATGTAATTAGGTGGTTGGATTGAGGTGGAACAGGTGGGGACAGTGGTGGTGGTGAGGGCGAGGGGTTGAGAACTTAAAAGTACTTAAACATAACCTAAAAGCAATCTTTCCAACAAGTCAGCCCTGGCTTGCCTAGTGCTGGGGATCCAGAGATGGAGAAAACATAAGTGCATAGATGTCCAGGGCAAGAGAGGACACGGAAGCAGCAGCAGCACGATGTGAAAATATCTAACAGGAGGAACTGTAAAGTGATAGAGGCACGAAGATGAAAGGACAGTTAGTTTCCCCTAGGAAGATCAAGGAGGATTACAGGGACGAATTTTGGATTATAACTGGCCCTGCCAGGAGCTTCCACAAAGACAGTATTTAAAGTTTGCTGAGACCCAGAGGAATGGTGAGTGGGAGGAAGGAAGATCGGAGGTGCCCCGCTATCCCTGGAGCCTTTAAAAGCAGCCAGTTTGTCTTCAGAGATGGGCGAGGCCTCCCTCTTAGGCCCCTAAGGACCTTTGTGTATGTCCCCATCAAGGGGCCACAGGTTCCCAGTCTGCTAGCACAAAGCCCCAGCCAGGAGATGACACGGTGTCCTGAGGAGTCTAGCAGGGAGGGACAGGAAGTCCTTGCTTTGAAAGGAGGCAGTGGGTTGTTTTTGCCATGCTATTTTGTTTCTGGTGAAATTCAATAAACATTGGTTCAGTAAAAGGGGCCACATCCTCTCCACTAGATTGATCTGCTTTTGCCATGCGGTTTTCAGTGTTCCTAATGAACTGTTAACAAGCTGTCAATTAAGTGCACAAATTAGAAGAGATGCATGGAGAGGTTTGTACAACAGAGCATACTCTCAGGCTGCAAACCACAGACCCTTCCAGAAAGCCTGAGGACAGCGTATTCGGACCACCCCATGAATACTTTTGACCTGATGGGGAAAATACTGCAATTAGGTCTTGCTTTGGGGTGGGGAGGGGGCATTTAAGATATGAACTAAGTGTAAAGTAAAAAAATTTTCTCATTCTAAGCGTTGAAAATCCTCTTGGCTTATGGCAAATCAAACGGTTAATTCTCTGCTGCAACTTATAAACCTGTTTTACTTAAATGGGTGCTGGCAGAAGACTTTATTCTGTGTGACTTTTATTGTCATTTCTTTTCCAGCTAATTGGTTCTGTAGGCTTTCTGCTGTTTATCAGGCCCATCTTCTGCGGGGTGGGGGGGGGAACTCCACACAAAGGAAGAAAAGTACACAAATGAATAACAAACTTTAAATGTAATTATCCCTGCGCTCTGCCTACTGCTGTTCCCAAGAGAGTCTCCTAAAAGGACATCTTGTGGAGAAGCCCTGACTCTCCGGGCCCATTTTATTGCCAGAGTCGGGATGTTAAGGGACCAGCTGAGACCAGCATCAGGGATGCTGTGAAAAGCAAGGCAGCTCAGCTCACTGGAGATGGGGTGGCTGGGGGAGGGGTGGTGGTATGGGGGGCGGGGTGGGAAGTGAAGTTCCCTGGACACAAAGGGACATGAAAGGTTTTATGCAGACCCAAAAGAGAAAGGAAACAAAAATCACAAGTGCTCCCTTGGTGAGAATTGTTGGAAAGGTCCCTCACATAGAAATGGGACAACAAAAAGACCGGTTACTGGTTAACTTTAAGAAAGAGCTGGACACACTGGGGCAAGGGCAGCATCTTAATACAGTGAATGAAACGGCCCCATCAACAGGTCTGTCAAAGTGTTGGTGGTAAGAGTTAATTCTGGAAAAGAGACCATCAGGAGGGGCAATCCCTGAGCACAGGGGAGCTGATAGGAAATCATCACATTCACATCTCATGAATGGAAGAGCCGACTGATTGGAAAAGATCCCGATGCTGGGAAAGAGTGGGGGAAGGGGGAGAAGAGGGCAACAGAAGATGAGATGGTCTGTTGGCATCACTGACTCGATAGACATGGTTTTGAGCAAACTCTGGGAGATGGTGAAGGACAGGGAGGCCTGGCGTGCTGCGGTCCAAGGGGTTGGAAAAAAGACAGACGTGACTGAGCAACTCAACAACAACAACCCCAGAGTCAATCATTTCCCCAGAAAGACAGGCAATCTCTGGTGACTAGGCCCTGAGATTTGCAAAGCTGATTCCTGACTGCCTCCAGTGCTCTGTGACTCAGTTTCCCTACCTGCCAAAGGACTGGAATGATGGTGAGGGGAGACACCCAGAGGCAGGTGGAGGTGGGCATGTGAATGGGTTTGGCCAGCTGTTTGGCCCCCGGAGACTGGCTCCCAGGCCCTCCTTCCCTTCCTGGGCTGCCTCTGTCTCCTGCTGTCCTCCGCTGTCCCCCCATTATCTCTCAAGTCTCAGGTTTCTTCCTCCCTCTGGCTCATCACCACCTCCCTCCCCGCTCAGGACTTCTCTTAGAGGCGCCGTTGGATCTTAGGCCCTTACCCTACCCTGCTGTAAGACAGAATCCTAAGTTTGGGATCTGAAAAGCCAGGCTCAAGTCCTAGTTCTGCCACTCACTGTGTGACAATAAGTGCATTTCTTGACCTCTCTGAACTTGCTTGCTTTCCTGAAAACAGATCACAGAGCAAAAAAAATAATCTGTTAATAGGTTCAAGTCAAACAATGGAAACTCTATAAACTAGAAAGCAATAAACTAGAAATTTTAAAACTCTGTTTTTTTTTTCTCTTTAGCAGAGGCAGCCTCTTTTCCAAATGACATCCTCTGCACATAAGAGAAAAGTGGAGGGTTCTGGGGAGCTGGGGCAGAGCCCCCACCCCCTTGGCCACTTCCTCCAGGTTGTGTTTCCTGACTCAAAGTTTGAAAACCACTGCCCTCAGGTCATAGCCACTAAATCACTAAGCATAGGTATTTTGAAAATACAATTCCGTGCTATTACCGATAACTGGAATCGAAGATGGACAAAGGATGCCCTTCAAATGTTTATTCATCGTGACAGTTATCAGTTCAGGATGGGGCTGACTCCCACCTATTTCAGTGTAAACTTATTACAACAGCCTGGTGTGGTTTAGGCTTCCTCATGGGGACTTCTGTTCATTCACCACCACACCACTGTATCACCCTGCTCCCTTCATGTCTTATACCCACAGCTGTCTATCCTTTAGGAAGTAACTTCTGCCCATTTTGTGACTCACTTGTATACACACACACACACACTCTCTCTCTCTCTCTCTCAATAGCCAAGTTTAAGTTTCTTAAAACAAGACTAAGAAAAATGAGCTACAGATTCATTAATAAGAGCCCTTTGGAACCCCCAGTGGTCCCCCACCACAAGACTGTCTCCAAAAGTGACCAATAATTGTCCACGGCTGACTAAGGTCCCTGTCTACAAGAATGGAGTTTGCTGGACAGAGGGGAGGGGGCAGGTATGTTAGCAGAGATCCTTGCCTCAGCTCTGCCTAGGCCTGGTTTTAATTCAAAGTCTTCCTGCAGGAGTCACCATTACCCCCCTCCCCCTTTTTGCACTCTGCCGATTTCATTAAGCAGTTCTCCCAGATCTAAATGCTAACTGTCACGGCAGCCTGCAAAGCCGCAGTCCCTACCCCCAACCCCCCGGGAAGCCCAGAGGGAAAGTCAGCAGGCGCAATTATAGCTTTCCTGTGTCTTTCTGGAGAGAAGACTTAAGTGTTATTTTATATATTTTCTCTGCACCATGTCAGTGATTTTCTCGGGAAGCACAAGCCTCAGGCCTTTTCTCCCCCACAATGAAAATTTCATGGAAAACTAATCCAGACTAAGGAAAGCAACATTTTTATTTCTGAGAGGCATCTATCTGGTCCGCTTTCTCCATACGCCAGTGCTGTAAACAGAGTCATAAATAAATCCAAGAAGGTAAAAGAGGGATGCAAAATACGAACAGAGGAGGAAAGAAAAAGAGGGGAATCAGAGAAATGGAGAGAGCTCAGCATTTATGGGAAAAAGGAATAATAAACTGCCTTCCTACAAGGGGCCTTTCTTACTTCGGTTCTCACGCCAACCTGCCAAGCCATGGGCATTCGCGGCTCTCTTGTGCCCTCTAGTGGGCAGAGGTGGTCAGTGTTTTTCCTTGAGTGACAGCCAGAGTCTCTTATGCACTTGTCGGCCTTCTTATTACATCATGAATTTTGATAAGCCCATTAGCCAGCCAGGCAGCCAGGAGGAGGATGTCTTTCTCACTTGATGACTACACAATGAGGAGTAATATATTTTAATTTAAACACCATAAACCTATTGAGTGCTTAATTAACTTTAACCGTCTTTAGGGGAATGAAGCCAATTTGAGGGGGTCAAAAGGAGTTGTTTCAATATCAAACAGTTTTACATAGTCAATCCATTCATTCGGCCTACAGCTACTGATTAACACACAAAATTAACATGTTAGTAAAAATTCATATTCAGGCCTCTGGGGAAATTAAGATGCGCATGCACAGGGCATGATTAGCACAGCTATTGTTTTCTCCCAACAATATAATTTAATGGGTTTTTAGAATTACAGAAAGAGAGACTCGGTGCTGGTTTGAATTGATTATTTACCACAAAGCTTTGAAATATAGAAAAGATAGAAAACATCTCAAGCCAAAAGGGCCGGCGGACAGAGGCGGATGGGCTTGGAGTGAGTGCATCTTACCAAGGAGCTTGGCCAGGATGAGCCGGGCGCCACAACCAGGCAGCAGCCGGGGTGATGGCAGGAGCAGGGAGATGGCTCTTGGCTGCGTGGCAACGCACAGTACGAGCTACCTTCCCAGGGAAGAGGAAACTGTTTCGTTTTAGATTTAATCGTGCCCAGCCTATTCCCAGAAGCATCTGAGGCATTCACATTACTCAAACCCATTTTAAAAGAATAAACAAAAAGCATATAATTTCGTTTTAAAAAAAGATATGCAGTCCATGAGAAAAGAGAGCAGAGAGTAATAGAAAAGGTAATTATCCAATTTGCAAAGCACATTTAGTTCTGAGCTTCCTGGAAGCCAAGGAAACAATGCTAAGTATCCTGGGGTATATAATTCTCAGTATCTGATGTCCTATGGTAGCATGTTTTTCTGGACAGACACGTGTCCCTCTTCATATTGAATTTGAGAGAAATTGTGTGGTTACTTTCAAAAAGTCATTGTATAAGAAGATGATCAGCGGCTTTCTTGGTGGTCCAGTGGTTAAGAATCTCCCTGCCAATGCAGGGGACACAGGTTTGATCCCTGCTCTGGGAAGATTCCTCATGCTGCGAGGCAACTATGTGCATGCACCACAATGACTGAGCCAGTGCTCCAGAGCCTGCCCGCTGCAACTACTGAAGCCCCACGTGCCCTTGGGCCCATGCTCGGCGACAAGAAAAGCCACCAAAATGAGAAGCCCGTGCACCGCAACAAGAGACAGCCCTCGTGCACAGCAGCAGAGACCCAGCAGAGCCAAAAGCAAAAATAAACAAGTAAATCTTTAATTTAAAAAATGGAGATCATCGACGTGCTTAATTACCGACTGGCCAGAGATTCGGAGATGCTCTTCAGAAAGTGCTGCTTGTGTTACCCCTCCAGAATAGGCACGCACAAAGCCTTCAGCTGAAACTGGCAAAGCCATTTCTGTAGGGAACTAAAATAATACAGTCCAGGTATATGCTTTCTGAAGATCTTTCTTGAGTTCCTAGGATAACAGTGGCTTTAGGACCCAGACAAGCAGGAAGGAAAAAGCACCTTTTCTCACACAGAATTTAGAGGGTTTTATAAGAACCTCATAACCGACCCGGTAGCCTTTAGTCTCTTTCCCTCTTCAGATCATCTCTACAGGGCCAAGAAATGAGATGTTCTCCTAAAACATTGACTTTAATATACCCATCTTTGCTCAAAACCCTCAGTGCCTCTTTGCTCCCCACACAGGCCTGTTGTCAGCCTCATCTCTCAACACTGCCTGCCACGAATCCTCCAGCCAACCTCCAACCAGGCCTCTGGGCCCTGCATAAACCGCCCCCGGTCCCGCCCAGGCTGCCTTTCCTCTGCCTTTTCCACTTCTTCAAATTCTTCTTTCTCCACCAAACCTTTCTTTACTCTCCTCAAAGGCTAATTTTCTGCATGATAAAAAAAATCAAGACCCTTCCCTACCTGACCCCAGCCCTGCTCCCTCCACGACCTTCTGCGTGCCCCAAGCATCAGGCTACAGAACCTCCCGCCTTCCCCCAAGCTTACCACCTCGTTCAAATCTCTGCACCTTTGTTCATACCATCCTTCTGCCTTGCCGTCTCTCCTCTTTCAACCTGGCACACTCCTCCTTCAAGACCACCTGAAACCCCTCTTGTGGAGCTGTGCCATCCCTCCTTTGCCCTGTGCTCCCAAGGCGCCTGCCCCCGTCTCTTTGAGAACTCAGCAAGGTTGACTGCGAATATCTAGGTCAGCTTCCTTCTCCCCTGCCACACTGGGAGCTCCCTGATGATAAGGAGCGTGGTTTAAGTGCGCTTTCTTTCCTTTCTTTCCCTTCACTTCCCCTCCCTTCTCTCTCCCTCCCTCCTTCCTTCCTCCCACTCTTCCTTCCTTCCTTCTTTCCTGTGCCTAATGGTGCCTGGCACTTAATAGGGCTCAGAATATGCTAGTTGAGCTAAATCACTCAGTGGTCCTCACCCACATCTCCAGGTGGCAGATCTCAGGGATCTGCCTCTTGGTGTCCCTCATGCTGGTGCCCATGTCAGGGGAAAGTGGTCACAACCTCCACTTGTGGAGACAATGAAAGGTCTGACTGGCTGTCTGTCTGGCTGTCTGGCTGGCTGCCTGCCTGCCTCCTCCTCTCCCTTTTCTCTCTTCTCTCATAGGCTTTTCTTCAGCATAGAAGCCTGGCAAAGACGACAGGTACATGAAACCAGACAGAAAAAAGATGATGGATGAGAAGACCCAAAGAACACAGACTTACTTGGACCCAGTTGGCCTTGATTCCTGGAGCTGGAAGAAGCCCAAGGTCAAAGGATACTAAAGCCCAGTCCTTCAGCAAAGTGAGCAGACCAGCAGGCAGGTCACTCTGACAGGCTGGGGTCAGAGTGATGGCACTGGGACCTCTGAGCAGGAGAGCTGGGGTCTGGGAACTTCCCATGTGTCAGGCCCCCTGGGGAAGCGAGCGGGGCTCACCCGCTGGGTAAGGCTGGCAGCTAGCTGGTCCCCATCAGAGAGGAGATGGTGTCTTAACGTCCCAGTGACCCCGGCCTGCTTCTGCTCCTCCTGTTTTCTCCATCAACCACTTACTGTTCACTCTGTTTCTTCACAGGGATCAGAAGATGCAAACATTTTCAGCCAAGTCATGTTCATGAGGACATTTTTCCAGTAGTGACTGAGGGCATGGGTATGTGCAAACTCAGTCGTGTCCTACTCTTTGAGACCCCCTGGACTCTAGCCCGCCAGGCTCCTCTGTCCATGGAATTCTCCAGGCAAGAACACTGGAGTGGGTTGCCATTGCCTTCTCCAGGGGATCTTCCCACCCAAGAAATGAACCTGAGTGTCCTGTGTCTCCGGCAGTGGCAGGTGGAATCTTCACCGCTGAGCCACCCGGGAAGCCCTGACTGAGGGCAGAGGGCAAAGGCTGCTCAGAGGCACCCACCAAGTCCTCTGGCTTTAGTCTCTCTGTTGGGCTTCTTTTGTTCGGCATATTGATCTCCCATCCAACAGAAGAGGCTAGTCCTGTCCCTGGGTTTGGGGTTCACGCTCTGACCCCTCCTCCCCTCCCCACTACTTTATTACAGAATAAATGTAGGCACATTTCATCATTGGATAGAGTGAGTGGTTTGGGGCTAAGGCAGTTATGCAGGTTCAGCTCTTCATCTGGGGCACAGAGGCAGGACGGCTGTCTGGGTGTCTGAACTGACCACCCCAAAGGGTACCCTCCACACTGCTGCGGAGGGACTTCCTCAGGGAAGTTTGGCACACTCACCTGGAGTCATAAAACTGTGCCCCTTTAGGACTCTCAATTTACTTAGGAATTTATGCCAAATAGGTAATTGCAGGTGTGTTCAGAGGTTCAGCTGTATGGACATTCATTACAGTATTACTTCGGGAAAGCTGGAAACATGCTCAGCAAGAGATTAGATTCCTTAATGAAATTATGATGTCCAGTCAATGGAATATCAGAAGTCTAACGTAGATTAATAATTACAGACAGAAGAAAAAATGTTCTTCCTATCTTACTAAATCAAAAAGGCACAGAAAAAACAGTTTCTACAGCGTAATCCCATCTTACTTAAAAATATGTGAATGTACAGAGGAAGTTCTGTAAGGATGGTTACCAAGATAAGATGTTCACAGTAGTCATCACTATGTCATGGAGTCATGGTACTTTTTCACTGTAATCCTTCTATGAATCCACAATCTTTCGTTTTCTAACAATAAAACTGTGCTGCTTTTGTAAAAGAAAAAAAGAGGAGTTATTTTAAATTATTTTTTAGAAACTCGAATGTGCAGCTGTAAGCTATTCTCACTCTTCATTGTAATATGATCCTCAGGTTTTAGGAAACTGTTATCTTGCTTGGCTAAGCTCTGACTGCCACCCATCACTCACTCTCCTCTTCTTCGGTAAGGAAACCTGAATGCTACACTGGGTAGTAATCACTCAGATAAATGGGTACTTTTCCAGCTTCTTGTATGGACGGTATGGCCCTGAGCGTAAGTGCTGCCCGAGGAGACGTTCGCGGAAGTGCTGTGTGGAGCTCTCAGGAAAACTGTTCAAGGAGGCTGAATCCATGGGAAGTTTTACCCATCTGTTCTTCCTCCTTCCTTTCTTCTTGTTGCCAGGGTGGCTGACGCGCCAACAGCTTTCCTAAATCATGGATGGCTTCAAGTTGGAGGCCTCATGATAGAACAGTGGAGCAGAAAGCTGGAAGATGCCTGAGTCCCTGTCATGTCTGCACATCTCTGGACTTCTTTTATATGAAAAAGTTTACATTCTTGTCTACGCTCCCATTATTTGATTTTCTGCCATATGTAGCCCTTCCTCCTCCCAACTGCTACAGTGGGTCAATAGTTACTTAGAGGAAAATAAAAGAAGTAAAAGGGCTTGAAATTCTAAATTAGGATGGCAAAGAAGCCAGCAAATACTTCAGAGCTGGGCTTTTATGTGCTATTATTTAAAATCATAAATGCTGACATTTATGCAACTGAGGGAGGAAATGCCACTATTTCAAGCATTAACAGCACAGAGCTATGGCAAGTTATTTCACTTAGCAAATGTTTAACACAGGTACCATAATTGTCAGTTAATGGGTCAGGGAACCAAGAGAGACCTGCCTTTGTGTGTTAGGGCCTCCTCTCTGCAGATCACAAATATTTCCTTTTATGTTTAGGAAATGTAATTACATCTAATGCAAATTACAAGCCAGAAAACCACCACAAAGCTTTTTGCCTTTGTGATGGTTTAGTCCTTCCATTAGTTTACAAGCGCTGCAGCCCCCAAAAGGCAAAGCTTGACTCCCAAGAAAGACCCTGTGAAGGATGTGTAATTTTGTCTGTCTGGAAAGGGTCAGTGCTGCTGCTGGACCAAGCTTCCAAGGAGATATTTTTAACCACAGCTTTCCCCTAAGGGAATGGCAACCCACTCCAGTACTCTTGTCTGGAAAATCCCAAGGACGGAGGAGCCTGGTGGGCTACAGTCCATGGGGCCACAAAGAGTCAGACATAACTGAACAACTTCCCTTTCTTTCTTTCTTTCCCTTAAGGGAAGCTTCCAGATACCTCCCTCTCACCTGACTTATTTCTTGTCTTTTACGATTCTTGTCTGGTATCCCCTCCTCCAGGCAGAGCTCAATTAGGGCCTTGTCCTCAGTCTTCCCGTAACACCTACTGCTCACCATTCATAACAGCGGCCACCTACTGGTCCTTACTAGGCACCAGGGGCTGTGCTAATTGGTGCTCTAGGGGGACTACCTCATTTAACCCGCATAACAGTCCTATGAGGTAGGTGCATGGGCATTTTATAAATGAGGATATGAAGCTTAGAGAAGCTACCAACTCGCCTGAGACTTTGCAGTTATGATCCCAAGATTAGGAAGTAATGATTCAAAACAATTCATCAAGCTCTAGAGGCCAAGTCATACTGTCTTATAAATCAGAAACAGCCTCTTACTACACTTCCCTTCCCTGGACTGCCCAACATTCTGGAAGTGATGCTGACACACTCAATAAGTGTCAGCAGAATAACTGCTTCAGTGACCATTCATTCCTATCCAACTACACAGACTTGGGTTAAAAATCACCAGATGAAACTGAGAATTAGTCTCCATGCCTGGAACAAGCAGCCTCTGTCCTTGGGATTTTCCAGGCAAGAATACTGGAGTGGGTAGCCACTTCCTCCTCCAGGGGATCTTCCTTACCCAGGGATTGAACCCACATCTCTTATGTCTCCTGCATTGGGTTCTTTACCCGCTGAGCCACCTGAGAAGCCCCTTTATGGGAGGTGCAACCCACAACAGAGGATGGAAGCTCATTTCAAGACAGGTCCTTGTACTGCTGAAGGATGGGAAGAGTCCACACTTCGTCACGATTCTACACGGAAAGAAGATAACAACCAAGAGCAGCTTCAAAAAGCATAAGGAAGGGCACCCTAGAGGCTGGCCCAGGCCTGTGCTCTGATTCCAGGAGACAGTGGCTCCAAACTCAGAACAGGATCCAGAGGGTGTCCCTAAAGAGGCTCCAGAGCCTCACGGCAGAGATCCAGCCTCTGCCGGGGCCAGACACCACCAACCAGCAAGTCTCTTCTCTGGCCCCTCAGCGAGGCTGGTCCTGGTGTTCCCACAGCACCCAGGGCTAACCTACACTCCTGTTCAGGGCCAACGCTGCCCCCATCGAGTCTCCAGCCCACATCAGGCCTGCATTTCTGCCCTGGGAGGATGCGCAGAGTTGGGCAGGAGAAGAGGTTTATTTCTGCTCAGGAGACTCTTAGCGACCATGAAGCGAAGCATCAGGAGAAGAAGAGAGACGAGGTCTGTGGCCTCCCCTCCTGTGAGCCCCCAGAGAGAGCTTCTCCACTGGGCCTTCAGACCACCCCCCTCAGCGAGCCCCTCTGTGCCTCTGGCTACGGTGCCCTCCGCAGGGGAGCCCAGGCCCTGGGGGGCAGGCTCAGGAAACGGGCGCCACGGCGGGGGCCCTGCCAAGTGGAAGCACGGCTTCCAGCAGCAGCACCTGGCCTCCTGGCAACGCCACAGCCAGGCTTGGAGTCGTGCCCGAGTTTTCTTGTTTCTGATTTTTGACATCTCCCCCCACCCCACCCCCACTTCATTTTTTTTTCTTCCTCCAAAAAGCATCCTCTTGAAAGCCTCCCCTTGTCCCTCTGTGAGGGGCCAGATGGGGTTGGTACCTGATGGCTAGTCCTCTGTTTACCATGGAAGCTATCTCTGATTCCTGAGCCAATCACAGGCTAAAATCTAGCATTCTTGAAACTGCAAGTTTGATTTGTGAAATGAAAATGAAATCCCTTCTCCTCTGGCAGTCAAGTCTACAGCAAGGCTGCCGTGGTTAAGGCTATGTGTCTCTGGGCAGCTATTAGCTCTGCCACGGACGTGGAGCAGGATTGTCATCAGTCTTATCAGTGACCACATGAGACCTCAGCATCCTGGAGAGGAAGGGGCCAGGCTGGAGATAGGGAAACCCACCATCTCCCAGGTCTTCCCTCTTCCCATGCATCCACAGTCACCAAGCTCCCCAAGTTCCATGTCTCCAAAGGCTATATCACAGCCTCTTCTCTATGCCTGGCACCAGAAACACCAGCCTCCAAGGCCTTTTGCCTGGGCTGTTATAGTGGCTGACATCCCTCCTCCCTGTCTCATCTGCCTCCACCCTGCAGCCCTACAGCACAGCGTGATCATGTCTCCCCCACTGCCAACTTCCCCGTTCCACAAGCTGGCCCAGATACACTTCTCCATCCTCCTCCTCATCTTTGGCAACTCCCCTCTCCCCACCGTACTCTTGAGTTCTACCCTAAGAACACTTCCACACCTGTACATGTGGTGCTGCCCCTGGAGTCTGTTCCCCACTCTCTGGTTTCCTGTGCTCCTCATTCTTCAAAAGTCAGTTCATATCACCTGCTCTGGGATGAAGACCACCAAGCTACACACTGCCTGCTCCAGGCTGAATGAAGGACTCCCTCCTTTGCGTTCGGTAACTCCTTCCTTCCTGTTTTGCCTCCCCTGAGGGACTGTGAGCTCTCCGAGTCTACAGCCTATCTTTGCGTCTCCAGCACTGATAAGGCATGTCAGCCATGTAGGGGCCAGCAGTCTTGAGGCATGAAAGACATAAAAGGAAAGAGCATAATTTGTGCACAGATACCAACTTAGAAACTAGGCTCCAGTGAAGGAGGAAAATCACCTGAGATATCAGAAAGACCCTCAAGCACCTCCGGAGACAGGTCTTTGGGGGATTACCCAGCCCTCATCGGTGAGCTTGAACTTTGGAGATTTCCCACTTGCCCTGGGCAGATGACTCTCATTCCCGAGTCCCACCTCTCCCCTTTCTGAACTTGCTTCTTCAAACATGTTCCTCACCTGACTGCTCACACGACCCCCGGCCCCAGTTGCTTTCTGGCTGTGGATTTAGTGCTGGTAAGAATTGACCTCGGTCTGCACCCTGCCTCTGAGTAACTCAGCTTCTGTGGGGAAGGACTGATGTCTTCCTCCATCAGGTATTCTTCAAAGGACAAGACGAATGCCTCAGTGCAGGTCACATGGCATCAAGCTGTTACTGTGAGGTGCTCCTGAGTTAGGGGGAAGGAGAATCCGATCTGGTCCACTGGGTTGTCCTCTCTCGCTACAAACTCATCTTAATGAAACTGAACTCGTTATCGTCAGACCCTCCAACTCCATTACCTCTGACGGCTGGGTTGTATCAGTCTCACATCCACAGGCACACAGTCATCTCCCCTTCCCCGCCCCACTTACCCTGCCATGAGTGGGATCTTGTCATCCTTCACCTGGGCAACTGACGTGACCTATGAGGTGAACTCCCAACATCCAGTCCCTTTCTCCCTGTCTATCTTCACATTGGAGACACTTATCTTCCTAAAATATCTGGTGATGATGTCCCTCTCCTGCTCAAAATTCTTCCATGGCTCCCCACTGCCTACAGAATGAAATTCAAATGCCTTCATCTGCCATTCAAGATTCTCTAATGATTTAGCTCCCACCTGCTTCTGTTGCTTCATCTCTAAGCATCTACCTACAAGGACCATGCCTTCCTTCCCAATAGAATTATCTCTGTTCCTCTCGATCCAGGTACAATATCCCCTTCTCTCTGGGCAAAATCAATCCCTCTGTTCCCAGCATTTGCACAACACCCACTTCCTATCTTAGATGAGCACTCCTTCATTCTGCCTTTTATTACACTTGGCTCCTTGCATTGCACAC
Source organism: Antilocapra americana (assembly GCA_007570785.1). Lineage (NCBI taxonomy): Eukaryota > Metazoa > Chordata > Mammalia > Artiodactyla > Antilocapridae > Antilocapra > Antilocapra americana. The sequence goes on from ML663010.1 coordinate 7,199,058, forward strand.
TGGCCCTGCTAGGCTGCAAGCTCTCAGGTGTAAGGATCCTGCCTCATCCACCTCGGTAATCCTCCACCATTGCCTTGAGCCCAACAGATGATCAGTGTATTTCCATTAACTGCAAATGAAACAAAATAATCAAAGAAGTGAGTTGTGTTTAAATAGGTTCATATGCATTTGAAAGACCCTGTGATCAGGATCACAGTGTAAAGTAGCTCTAGAAGAGAAAATGGCTCTCAAGGAGCTCAGAGTATATTTGAGATAATATGGTAGAAGGTCCAGACAATAAAAGCCACTAAGTAATGTAAAGAAAAACAATGTTCTTCAAGCATGCATGCCAAATGAAGCAGAGATTGCACATAACTTATAAAGTCTGTGGAGGTATTTTCATGCCGGGAAAGAATCAGACTGAATCACATCTAGGATTTAAAATACTACCGACTTTTTTGGGGGAGATGAAGACTCTCTGAAAAGTCTTAGTATCGTTACTTAGATTGTGTCACCGTGATCTATCCAAATAAGGGACTCTTCAGGCAAAGTGTAGCCTCGTGATGAAGAGCCAGATCACCTGCATTAAAATTCCAGCTTCAACACTTCCTAGCTGTGTAATGTTGGGCAGTGACTTCAGCTCTCTATGCTTCATGTTTTTCCCCGTGCTTAGATGCTCACTCATGTCCGACTCTGCAACCCCTTGGACTGTAGCCTGCCAAACTCTTCTGTCCTTGGGATTCTATAGGCAAGAATACTGGAATGGATTGCCATTCCCTTCTCTACAGGATCTTCCCAAATCAGGGATCAAACCCTGGTCTTCTGCATTGCAGGCAGATTCTTCACTTTTTGAGCTACCTGGGAAGTCCCCTATAAATGGAGGGCATAATAAATACCTACCTCACTGGATTTGGGGGAGAACTAATTGAGTTAACACATAAAGTTCTTAGAACATAGTAAACCATATGGCAAACACTGACTATTATTTTTAAACACACCAACTTTTCAGAGACAGAGAGACTGTACAGTGTATAAGCAATTGTGTAATACCTAGAATTGAGGTGGCTTCCAAGTGGTGCAGTTGGTAAAGAATCTGCCTGCTCAATGCAGGAGTCACAAGAGATGTGGGTTAGATCTCTGGGTCAGGAAGATCCCCTAGAGGAGGAAATGGCAACCCACTCCAGTATTCTTGCCAAGAAAATCCCATCGACAGAGGAGCCTGGTGGGCTACAATCCATGGGTCACAAAGAGTCAGACATGACTGAGCATGCACACACGAGACAGCACAGAGGTACTATTCATTCTTTCTCATTGTTTTTAGGGACTAACTTTTAATGGAAAGTTTTTATTGTTGCTGTTGTTTTTTTAAGTGGTTACCATCCATTAAGGGTTTCCTTTTCATAGATTATGTATACAAATTAATCATGTATTCAAAAGGACCACATAGAGTAGCCAAGAGCTTAAACTCATATAGCCAAGCCTCCTGTATTATTTGTAGGTATCTCCACCATGTGACTTCTCCTTTCTGGTTCTCAGTTTCCTGGTTTGCAAAAAGGGAGTAGCAACAATATCTACTTCTTGCCACCCTTGTGAGGATTAACGAGTTGGACATAGAAGAGGCTTAGAATAGCCCTTGGGATATTGTTAACACCCAATAAATATTATTTATTTTCTTAATCAATTAACAGGTACTGAGCACCTAATTATTGTACAGGAGACAGGGATCAAGACCATTCCCAAGAAAAAGGAATACAAAAAAGCAAAATGGCTGTCTGAGGAGGCCTTACAAATAGCTGTAAAGAGACGAGAAGCCAAAAGCAAAGGAGAAAAGGAAAGAAATACCCATTTGAATGCAGATTTCCAAAGAATAGCAAGGAGAGATAAGAAAGCCTTCCTCAGTGATCAGTGCAAAGAAATAGAGGAAAACAATAGTGTGGGAAAGACTAGAGATCTCTTCAAGAAAATTAGAGATACCAAGAGAATATTTCATGCAAAGATGGGCTCAATAAATGGCAGAAATGGACCTAACAGAAGCAGAAGACATTAGTAAGAGATGTCAAGAATACACAGAAGAACAAAAAAATACAAAAAAGATCTTCACGACCCAGATAATCATGATAGTGTGACCACTCACTTAGAGCCAGCCATCCTGGAATGTGAAGTCAAGTGGGCCTTAGAAAGGCATCACTACAAACAAAGCTAGTGGGGGTGATGGAATTCCAGTTGAGCTATTTCAAATACTAAAAGATGATGCTGTTAAAGTGCTGCACTCAATATGCCAGCAAATTTGGAAAACCCAGCAGTGGCCACAGGACTGGAAAAGGTGAGTTTTCATTCCAATGCCAAAGAAAGGCAATGCCAAAGAATGCTCAAACTACTGCACAATTGCACTCATCTCACACGCTAGCAAAGTAATGCTCAAAATTCTCTGAGCCAGGCTTCAGCAATAGGCAAACCATGAACTTCCAGATGTTCAAGCTGGTTTTAGAAAAGGCAGAGGAACCAGAGATCAAATTGCCAACATCTGCTGGATCATCAAAAAAGCAAGAGAGTTCCAGAAAAACATCTATTTCTGCTTTATTGAGAATGCCAAAGCCTTTGACTGTGTGGATCACAATAAACTGTGGAAAATTCTGAAAGAGATGGGCATACCAGACCACCTGATCTGCCTCTTGAGAAATCTGTATGTAGGTCAGGAAGCAACAGTTAGAACTGGACATGGAACAACAGACTGGTTCCAAACAGGAAAAGGAGTACATTAAGGCTGTATATTTTCACCTTGCTCATTTTTTTTAATTTATTTATTTTTTTAATTGTTTTTGCCATACATTGTCATGATATCACCATGGGTT
>ML663010.1:7202288-7272544 GCA_007570785.1 Antilocapra americana
ATTGTATATTCTTGCCTCCTTTGTCAAAGATAAGGTGTCCATAGATGTGTGGATTTATCTCTGGGCTTTCTATTCTGTTCCACCTTGCTCATTTAACTTATATTCAGAGTACATCATGAGAAATGCTGGGCTGGAGGAAGCACAAGCTGGGATCAAGATTGCTGCGAGAAATACCAATAACCTCAGGTATGCAGATGACACCACCCTTATGGCAGGAAGTGAAGAAGAACTAAAGAGCCTCTTGATGAAAGTGAAAGAGGAGAGTGAAAAAGTTGGTTTAAAGCTCAACATTCAGAAAATTAAGATCATGGCATCTGGTCCCATCACTTCATGGGCAATAGATGGGGAAACAGTGGAAACAGTGTCAGACTTTATTCTGGGGGCTCCAAAATCACTGCAGATGGTGACTGCAGCCATGAAATTAGAAGACACTTACTCCTTGGAAAGAAAGTTATGATTAACCTAGACAGCATGTTGAAAAGGAGAGACATTACTTTGCCAACAAAGGTCCATCTAGTCAAAGCTATGGTTTTTCCAGTAGTCATGTATGGATGTGAGATTTGGACTATAAAGAAAGCTGAGCACCAAAGAATTGATGCTTTTGAACTGTGGTGTTGGAGAATACTCTTGAGAGTTCCTTGGACTGCAAGGAGATCCAACCAGTCCATCCTAAAGGAGATCAGTCCTGAGTGTTCATTGTAAGGACTGATGTTGAAGCTGAAACTCCAATACTTTGGCCACCTGATGCGAAGAACTGACTCACTGGAAAAGACTCTGATGTTGGGAAAGACTGAAGGCAGGAGGAGAAGGGGAAGATGGAGGATGAAATGGTTGGATGGCATCACTGACTCAATGGACATGAGTTTGAGTAAACTCAAGGAGTTGGTGATAGACAGGGAGGCCTGGCGTGCTTCAGTGCATGGGATCACAAAAAGTCGGACACAACTGAGTGACTGAACTGAACTGAGCACCTACTATGTGCCAGGCACTCTACTAGTTGCTGGCAATCCAGCAGCAAAGAAGACAAAGTCCCCACACTTCAGAGATGCGTGATCTACTTTCACCATCCTCAATCTTGAAACTGAGACTTAGAGTGATAAAATCTGCCTGAAGTTCCTTAAGAGTAAGTGAACAGGCTGTGGTGTGAACGCAGCTAAGACTTCACCCAGACCATCATGCCCCTTCAACATGGAACCCTCAGGGCTCAGTTTTCACTCCTTCATAACCGTAGAGACCTAGGTCTCTGTCTTCTGATTATTCTGAGTTACAATTTGGACTCCTTACCCCAGACATGTCAACCATGGTACCATCTTCATATCCCTTTCTGTGGGAAGCAGCTTAGGGGTGATCCAAAAGTAAGACAGAGCCTCACTGGAAAATAGCTAGGCACCTAACTCAAAAGCAGTCCAACTAAAGGCTGACAATGACCTGTGATGGGGCCAGCACAAAAATTATGCCCACTGAGGGTAACTGTAGCTAGTTAAGCCAATTAGACTCAGAGTCTCCCTCTAGAAAACTGGAGACAAGCAAACCAATGGGAATGATGGGCAAAGAGATGCAGAGAACAGAGAGGCAGCTTCTCCCTTATTGGCAGAGGGCAGGGGTGGAGATCTCAAACTCCAGATACTGAGGAAGAGGCATTGGATTCATGACAATGGTGAATCCACGGAATTTCTTACTTACTTCCAAACCCCCATCCTGACCAGAAGCCTCCCTTAACAGAGAGAGCTCCTGAGACTTCTCCCCCTAGCTGTGTGCAGCCATTCAAAGCTCTCTGATCCCAACCTACCTGCCCTACTGTCTCTTCTACTCTGGTCTACACACAACACTCCTGGGACCCAAACAGGCCTCGAGCATTCCTACTCAGTCTTCCCTGCCCTATGCCCTGCCTGATGCCTCCCTCAGCAGGTGCTGCTCACCACCTGGGACCTCTCCGATCTGCTGTTTCCTTCTCTGCCTTCAAACACAGTCCTGTCTGCCCAGGACAACTCCAGTCATGCTGTGGGCCTTGTGCCTTCTCACACAGAGCCCTGTGCACAGCACAATGAAACCAAATAATATTGGCTGGTTGACTAGCCTTCTGATCATGCAAAGTACTACAGGGCTAGAGAAGTCATTCTCACCTGCAGCCCCAGGGGCTGTTTTGCCCAAATGGAACGTTTGGCAATGTCCAGAGACATTTCTGCTTGTCGCAACTGGAGGAACGTGTTACTGGCATCTAGAGGGTCTAGGCTAAGCATGTGATAAACTTCCTACAATGCACAACAACCTCCCCACAATAAAGAATTATCAGACTCTGGGTTAGCGCCATAAGAAGAATAAAAAGAAACAAGATTTGAGGAATACACTTACAACAATAACACAATGTTAAAAATGGAAGGTTCAGCTAGATTATATTCCTCTGAATGTTATTCATGACTTTAGAAAGATAACTGTGAATTCCTGTGGTCCTGAACCACAAGGTAATGCTAATTTGGAGATATGGTAATCAACAATTGGCAGAAAACTCACCCAGCCTTTGCATTCACTTCTCGATAAACAATAATGTGACCCCACATTTTATGGGGTTTAGTTTGGGACTCCACTCACAGCACTATGGTGGGGTTAGATTGTAGTTCCATGGTGCTGGCAGAGATCAGGAGCAAGTTAATGCCACTCTGCTAGCCAGATGATTTATTTAATCAAACCTATGGGGCTTCGTTGGGATTGGTCCTAGTCACCCTTCTTTTTAACCTGAATGGCATTTGTCCTTTCATGTCAGTTAAACACACAGGCTTTGGAGATGGGCAAAGCCAGAGTGCTCTCTGTTCTGCCAGTGGCCCATGTCTGTGCACCCCAAGGGCAGGGACCGGGTGTGCCACACCTCACTGTGCCTGAAAAGTGAGGGAACCCAGGACATGTCTGTGGAAGGAATGACTACACTCCCTTGCTCTCTGACCTCATTCAGACTCACTTTCTTCATCTATAAGATGGAGAAAATAGACCTGGGACAGCAGTTGTTTCAATAATGCAGTGAAGTGAGATCGTGTAGATCAAGCTCCTAGTCCAGGGTTGGAAACAGTTCATTGAAGGCTGCTATGCCTCCATCTGAGAACTAGTAACCCTTTGCTAGTTCTCTCAGAATCCTGGAAGATATTATGAGTTCCTCTCTGAACGCTCTGTTCTTCAAAGAAGCACTGTCAAGCCAGAGGAAGCTCTAAGGCACTGAGGCTGGGGTAGGTTTCTGAAACTAATCAAAAATCAAAAGTTCTGCCATGATTTCTAAGCCAAATTTATTCTCACACATGGGCTTTCCACTTTAAATCTTAATTTGATTATGCATATTTCAGACTAGCAAGAGGAATGGATGAGGGCCAGGGTCTTGTCTTTTTATATTTTCTCAGCATTACCTACCTATAGCAGGTACCTAATCAATAGTTAATGAACAGAGGAAAGGACCATAACCTCAGGTTTTAGCTACCAGATTCCCTAAGGGTGAAGACTAATTATACAAACATGAAAGCTTATCTATTTGTACTTTGGTTCACAACTCAACATAAAACTATCAGGATGAAAGAGTTTCACTGTAGTGCCAACGCTTCAGATAAAACCTTGCAGACCCTGCAGGTGCTGAGAGAATTTCCATTAGGCAGCATCCGTCAGAAGTCAGACCAGGAAGACAGGATGGCACAGCAGAGCAGGTGAGAGGGCTGGCCCCAGACCAAGCTGGGTTCAATTCTCAGTTCCACCACTTTCTACTGTGCAACTTTAGGTCTCAATTTTCTCATCTGTAGAAGGGCAATGGTATACCTGCTGGCTTTGAGCTGAATTGTACTCCCTGCCCCAGATCCAAATGTTAACATCCTAATTCCCATTACCTCAGAATGTAACCTTATGGGCTTTTTACAGAGGTAAGCCAGTTTACATGAGGTCATTGGGGTGGGCCCCACTCCAGGATTCCTTTTTGTCTCTTTGGAGACAGACAGGCACACAGGGAAAACATCAGGTGAAGATAAAGTCAGAGATCGGGGTGACCTTTCTACAGGCCAAGAAACACCAGATTGCCAGCAACCCACCAGAAGCTAGGGTGGGGAGGAGACAGGTCCTCCCTCACAGACCTAAGAAGGAACCAAGACTGCAGACAGCTCGATGCTGGGCATCTGGCCTCCGACAGAACTGGGACAAATTTCTGTTGTTTACACCGCTGTTTGTAGTACCTTGTTATGACAGCAAACTAATACATCTGCATTATAAGCTTATCCCAAGAAATCAAAATGAAGTTATAAAAGACACATTCCACAGCTTACAAGAGGTGGCAAAGCTGATAGCTGTTGTTACTACTGCTTATTAGACTATCACAAGTTGAAATAACATAGATATCAGACACACCTGTATGCTGAACACAGAAAATATCCTACTATCTGAATATACGTCAACTCCCTAAATACCAATTTCCCATTTTCTTTCAATGAAAAAACCAGGGAAATAACTTCTGGGGAATAGAGACCAACTAGCCAAATGCCTACTTATAATATGTAGTGTAACTGAGTGACATATACACATGAAAAATCACATATATTAAAAATCACACGTTGACTTAGAAACAGTGCTTTTCCCATTTCCATATTTCATGAAATAATTTTTTTCTAACATCAGTTTTCATCACCTAGGACTTTTTGGAGTCCGTATTCAAGAGAACTTCATTTTCATTTCCATCTAAGTTATTTGAGATGGAGCAATTTTGAGTCTGTGTATGATGCTAATATGAAAAGTTTACCCTCAACTACAGTACTATTTTCACATACCATTATAACTGTTGTGGATTTTTCCATTTATTTGTACTTATATGTATATTCATGACTTCCACAACATCATCACTTTGCTTTGTAAAGTGATTTCGAAAAGGCACATTTATGATAAATTCTGTGTGTGCATGCCCAGTTGCTCAGTAGTGTCCAACTCGTTGAAACCCCAAGGACTGTAGCACACCAGACTCCTCTGTCCATGGAATTTTCCAGGCAAAAATATTGGAGTGGGTTGCTGTTTCCTCCTCCAAGGGATCTTCCTGACCTAGGGATTAAACCTGTGTCTGTGCATCTCCTGCATTGGCAGGCAGATTCTTTATCACTGAGCCACTGGGGAAGCCCCATGATATATTCTAACTCTTGCCACTGTGAAATCATACCCAAAGAAGTAACTCCTAAATCAGTGTTGGAAATCTCCCTAAGCACTGAAAACTGGTGTTGATTTAGATCAATTCAGGCTAATGTGATTTTTCAAAGTAAAACAATTGAAAGAGAGTCCCATAACATGAGAGAATTTGAAAGACTTCAACTTATTTTCTGAGGAGCAATTCTGGGGCAGAAACTCAACACATTTTTTTAAAAAATTTTTGGAGTATAGTTGCTTTAGCACAGTGCTAAAGAATTTGTCTGCCAATGTAGGAGATGCAAGAGATGTGGGTTTGATCCCTGGGTCGGGAAGATCCCTTGGAGGAGGAAATGGCGATCCACTCCAGTATTTTTGCCTAGAAAATTCCATGGACAGAGGAGCCTAGCCGGCTATAGTCCATGGAGTCATTAGGAGTTGGACGTGACTGAGCACTCACACAAACACACACACACACACACACAGATGCTTTACATTGCTGTGTTAGTTTCTGCAAAATGAATCAGCGATATGTGTGTGTCTCTCTCCATATATATTAAATCCCCTCTTTTTTGGGTTTCTCTCCTATTTAGGTCACCACAGAGCACTGAGTAGGGTTCCCTGAGCTATACAGTAGGTTCTCATTAGTTATCTATTTTATACATTGTGTCAATAGTGTAGATCTGTTGATCCCAGTCATCCAACTCATCCCACACACCGTGTTTCCCTCTTGGTGTCCATGTTTGTTCTCTATACCTGTCTCTATTTCTGCTTTGCGAATAAGGTTCTATACCATGTTCTAGGTCCCACAATGTGCATTAACATATAACGCGTGTTTCTCTTCCTGACTTTCTTCACACTGTATGACAGTCTCTAGGTCCATCCATGTCTCTACAAACGGCCCATCTGCATTCCTTTTTATGGCTGAGAAAACCCAGCACTTTAGTTCAGACTATAAACAGCTTACACATAAGTTTATCAATCCCAAAGCTTTTTCCTGTGACCCCCTGATTCTCATCCTTCAAGGCCAAGTTCAAATATCCCTTCCCCTTTGAAGCCCTTCCCCCAGGTAGTTGGAATAATCCTCTCATCACTTAGCTCCTACTGCACACCTTGGTCCATCTCCCATTGTTTTCTTTAGCTTGGAGACAGGGTGCTTGTTTTAATTATCCCCTGGTAGCACATTGCTTTGCAAACAATAGGTTCCTTTTTCTTTAATGAATGAGAGAAAAAAACTTTATTCTTTTCTTCTGATTATAAAATTACTACATATTCATTGTAAAAACTTCAAATTTCATAGGGATGTTTCAAGAATAAAGTCCACCTTCTAAAACTCCTCCACTGTTAAATTTTTCATGTATATACTTTCAGAATTTTTATTATGTGCACATAGCACATACATACTCATACATGTACATACACATGCATATACATTGAGGTACATTTTAAAGAGATGCATGATCATGCCATAACATGTTTTATAACTTGATCTATCATTTGATAAATTATGCACTCTTTCTATGTAAAAAAGTACAAATTCATATTATAATTGTTAAAGGCAGCATAGTATTAGAATATCAAGATACACCTAACCATTCTCACACTGATGGACCTTCAAATTATTCTCCATTTTTTTATAATCACGTGAAATGCTACAAAGATAAGCCCTGAGATTATAGCTTAGAAAAATGATCATTTTCTTAGGATAAATTCTGAAAAGTAGTGTGACAGTTCAAAAGGGTATACTTAATGTCAGTTTTAGTTACTCCCAGAAAGAGTGCCAAAAACAATACCTGTTTTCCCAGGTCCTCACCAACATTAGAACTACCACTGTTTTTTAATCTTGGCCAAAATGAAAAACATAGTAACAAAGTAACATTTTACTGTTTTCATCCCCATTTTTATTACTCATGTGTTTGAGCATCTCTTTGGTTAATTCAATTATACAATTGTTTATTGCATAATACAACTATTTATATTATAGTAAATATATCTGAATCCAGTACAGTTGTTTATTGTACAGTGTAACTTATCCATTGCATTGCATTATAATGTATCATTATTAAGTTCCTAATAAATAATTGCAGAATAACAATAGCTAACACTGGTTATGTGCAAGCCCCTGTTCCAAGGATACCTCTACATGGTTACCTCCTCTGGGCCATCTGGGTGCGTTTATCATTGACTAGGTGAAATTAAAAGATGCTTGCTTCTTGGAAGAAAAGCTATGCCCAACCTAGATAGCACATTAAAAAGCAGAGATATTACTTCGTCAACAAAGGTCCATATAGTCAAAGCTATAGTTTTTCTAGTAGTCATGTATGGATGTGAGAGTTGGGCTATAAAGAAAGCTGAGTGCCGAAGAATTGATGGTTCTGAACTGTGGTACTGGAGAAAACTCCTGAGAGTCCCCTGGACTGCAAGTCCATCCTAAAGGAAATCAGTCCTGAATATTCATTGGAAGCACTGATGCTGAAGCTGAAATTCCAATGCTTTGGCCACCTGATGCAAAGAATTGACTCATTCTAAAAGATCCTGATGCTGGGAAAGATTGAAAGCGGGAGGAGAAGGGGAGGACAGAGGATGAGATGGTTGGATGGCATCACCGACTCGATGGACATGAGTTTGAGTAGACTCCGGGAGTTGGACAGGGAGGCCTGGCATGCTGCAGTCCATGGGGTCGCAAACAGTTGGACATGACTGAGCGACTGAACTGAACTGACCGAGGTGAAGGTTGTCATTTAGTTTGAACAGTGGTGTTTGAATAGTGGTGTCGTATTTTTGAAATACGATTACTTTTTAAAAGAATGGTAGTATTTGTTAAACACACTTTTTCTCATTCTCCCAACAACCTCGCACAGCTGGCACCATTACAGTTCTCACTTAGCAGATGAAGGAACTGGTGCAGGGGACTTGGGTGAATTCTGAAAGAATACAGGTCTAAGACACACAGTCACAATTTGAACCCAGGTTTTCTGATTCCAAAACCTCTATCCTTAACCACTACACTGAACCACTAGTACTAGGAGCCCCGGTACTAGGCCCCTAAGCCCATGTTAGGTACACTTAATGTTCCCAGGCAGACATAAGTAGCTGGCTCACAGGACTCGTCTCTAAGTCAGACACTTACACCTTTAAAATAATAACAGTATGAGTTAGAGACATATCAGGTCATTGGAAACCCTCATGCTTCCATCCAGCAGTTCAACCCTTCCTCCATCAGACACAGGAGAACCCCTGAAATGGCCCAGGGCTGGGTAGGGTTGTGGGAAGGTGGGGGGGGGGGCGGGGGGGGGGGGGCAGGGAGATTCCTGGCATGCAATGGCAGGAGAGGTCAGGGAGCACCAGTACCCTCACCGGCTGGACCCGTTCCAAGTAGAAACCTGGACTAAGAAGCTTTGTTAGCTGAGCAAAGAGAGCAGGACAGAGCAAAGTCAGGGAAAGGAAGGGTGAAGGAGAGAGGGAAATAAATAAGGCAACATTTTCTGAGGTTTTGCTGAAGACACTTTAGTGAGGGTTCTGGGATTTATTTTTAATCAAGAGGCTAAAAGAAAGCAAAGGCAGAAGAGAGTATAGTGTAAGCTAAGTGTTCAGGGGATAGAAAGTTGTCCTTATGTCATGAGCACTGTGAGGAACTCCTGGACGCAGAGCGGGCATTTCAGGGACAAGGAATCCCCAGACCAGCAGTCAAAGTTCTAGTGAGGAAGATGAGTGGAAGCTAGAAGAAGGTTTCTACCTGCCAGCCTTGCTGAGTCTGAAATTCATTCTTATGAACCAGGTGTGAACACCTTCCAGAAGATGAGGTTGGAAGAGCCTCAAAATGAAGAGAGATTTGTTTTTAATATAAAATGTAAAATGTGCATTCCTTTTGACATAGAAAATTCTCCTTCTGAAGAAGAGATCTGATTGTGGGAAATATTAATGTTCTTATAAATAATATACATGTCCAATACTAATGTGCTTGGTACACATATGAAGGTACCCTTCCTATAATCACACACTATAAGGCTATGAAAATTAATGTTGGGAAAGAATACTTACTAACATTGGAAGATGTCCATGCTATTTGCTAAGTCAAACAAATTGAAGTATGAAATAGAGTATTATTAAATTCTTGCAAAAGAAAAAAAAATAAATGTATGGAGAAAAATACCATAGAGGTTATATGATTATTGATGTGTATGGTCTTACTGGTGATTTTGACTTACCTATATTTTCTAAAGCTTCTACAATAAACATTTATTATTTTTGAAATAAGATAGAAATCAAGAAATCAATTTTAAATGTTCCTCCCACCAAGGAAAAAGACCCAGAACAAGTACAGGGCTGGCTGTGGTTCCTGGCTCTTATTTCTATGACGTGGCTTGTTCCCAGGCACAGAATTCAAGGTTGGGTATCCTAAGGTAAAGACTGAATCTTCACATGGCCCCCTTCCACTGGAGTGTATGCTTCTCAACCTCTCCATTCGATCACCACTATTTTAAATGAAAAAAAAGTATTTGAGTCCATTCTTTCCTAGTGTGTGTTTGTTGGGGGGTGCTTCTCAGGTGGTGCTAGTGCTAAAGAACTTACCTGCCAATGCAAGAGATGTAAGAGACTCGGGTTCGACCCCTGGGTCGGCAAAATCCTTTGGAGGAGGAAATGACAACCCACTCACTCCAGTATTCTTGCCTAGAGAATCCCATGGACAGAGGAGCCTGGCGGGCTACAGTCCATGGGGTTGCAAAGAGTCAGACATGACTGAAGTGACTTAATACATAGTGCATTCCTAATGTGTATGCTGCTGCTGCTAAGTCGCTTCAGTTGTGTCCGACTCTGTGCGATCCCAGAGACTGCAGCCCACCAGGCTCCTCTGTCCATGGGGTTTTCCAGGCAAGAGTACTGGAGTGGGGTGCCATTGCCTTCTCCGCCTAATGTGTATAGGTTATATTTAATAGTAAGAGCTGTCATTAATTATGTGTTACTTCCATGCAGTATGTGTTACGTACCTTCAATTACCTCATTAAACCCTTCAACAACTGTGAAACTTAGGTACCATTATTTTCGTTTTACAGCCAAAGAAAAAGAGGCCCAGAGATGTAAGTTACTAGCTCAATTCTTAATGACTAGTAAGTGACAGAGTCAAGTTTAAACTCTGGTCTGTCTGAATCCAAAACTTTCTTCCATCTTCATATGATTCTGTCCTTGAAAGTAATTCATTTATTAATCTTTACAGAGAATGCATATGTGTTGAAAGAGGTCTTCCAAATATCCTAGGACTGGAATGAAAACTTTCATCCAGGAAGTTGTCAAATGTGAGGTAATAGGTGGCAAATGTGACAATTAATTATATTTAAAACAAAGGTATTAAATGTCCTACTCAAACCTCATCACCTCCTCATTAATTTACTACATTTTCCTACTAAGTATACTCTTATGTGTGTAGTGGAAATACTATAAAAAGGTGTCCTGTTGCATATCTCTTCCCAATTCTGCATTCCATGATACCTTGTTGGTAGCCTGAAACTGGTTATGGTGGAGTACTTACACCATGGAAATTAACAAATGCTATGAATCAAGGCTTGATTTATTGTTTTGTTCACTGTCTAGACTTAAGAAGGCAATGAAGAAAATAAACATAAACTGTGCTATCTTTGGCTGTCACACCACAAGCAGTATAAAAAAAAGATGAAAAAAAATTCTTTCAGTATCTAATATCTGCCTCAGTGCAGAACTAACTCACATCATTGACAAATGAATAAAGTACTGATAAATGTCTTTGTTGAATCATTCGTGTTGGAACTGTACTCATTCATGAATGACGAGAGCAACTTCTTTGCTGAATCAGGCTAATCAGACATTCACTTTCAGTCCAATTTTATCAAACTATGGTTGAATTGCTACTATAGGTTGGCTACAGATACAAGAGTTCAGCAAAAATCAACAAAAGCATTCTGTGATAATCAGCTGACTCTATGAGATTTACAATAAATTTGTTATATTTTAATAGTATTTGTAAGATATGAGCTATATACCTTTTATGTCAATAAGTTATAACTTCTATGTTACACATTTAAAGCACACCCCTGGGTATAACCATGGGCAACCTACATAGCTCCTCCAGCAATAAATTCTCATGTTGTACAGACAAGGTCTTCGGGGATCCCAAGGAAACCCTAGGGAAGTGACATTTCAGACCTGGCCCCTGCTCAGAAATGATGTCCCAGCACACACTTTTTTAAGGTCACTTGGTCTCTGGGCCCATCTCTCAAAGAGCTAACCACAGATTTCTTAATAGAACTAGAAAGTCTCCCTTGGATCATAAAGCAAAAGTGAAAGTCACTCAGTCATGTCTGACTCTTTGTGATCCCATGGACTGTACCCTGCCAGGCTCATGGAATTCTCCAGGCAGGAATACTGGAGTGGGTAGCTTTTCCCTTCTCCAGGGGATCTTCCCAACTTGGAGAAGGGAAAGGCTACCCACTCCAGTATTCTGTCCTGGAGAATTTCATGGACTGTATAGTCCATGGGGTTGTCAAGAGTCAGACATGACTGAATGACTTTCACTTCTTTACCGTATGAGCCACCTGGATCATAAGCTAGAAACAAATAAGCTGGTCTGGAACAAAAAGCCTTCCTGGACACCTTGGGAAAACTTAATCACAGCCTCTTCTTGGTTACATGTGAATATTTCATTGTCACATTTCTCATGTGATATAGTTACTGATCTACATGTCAATCTCCCCTGTTAGACCATGACCTCCATGAAAACTGGAGTGTTTATTATTCATCCCATGCTCAGCTAGAGTTCAGCCAATGTTCTACAGCTCATGCATGAAGGCCTAAAGAGAGGAAGGCTGAGAGGGGAGGAAGGGTTTCCTTTACAAATGTGGTGTTGGCAGAATTAACATCTGTCTGCGGTTTTTAGGCATTTCCTGCACGGTTCAAGAGCAATGTTCTGATTGTGATGCTACATCCAAATAGATGCAATAGCAAGTCAGTTCAAAAGTCATCCAACTTCTTCAAAATATACTACATATATACTTATTGTTCCTACTGTGTACGATCCAAAACTATTGTAATTAATGAACAATATCCATGAAATTCATAGAAACAAATAAGCTGCCTTTGCAAATATAACTCCCAAATTTCCAAACAAATTCACTAAAGACACTGCTCAAGTACAATGCAGACTTGCCTCTTGACGTTTT
Source organism: Antilocapra americana (assembly GCA_007570785.1). NCBI lineage: Eukaryota > Metazoa > Chordata > Mammalia > Artiodactyla > Antilocapridae > Antilocapra > Antilocapra americana. Next base: position 7,214,606 of record ML663010.1, read on the forward strand.
GTATTTGTAGATTAGGGGGAACAATAACCCATGGTGTGTGACTTGTATGGTGGAAGCAGGTCCCACATGTACAACTTTACCCAGGGTATACCTTGTCTACCTGTTTCAGAGTATATAGGGACTCACGCCTAGGGCTCTTTGGGGAGAGAAGACTGAGATGCTGGGAGGTGAAAGCTATCCTCCAGAACACCACAGATCTGAGAGCAATAGCAGGCGACACCCACACAGGGACTGCTGCAAAAACATCCAAAGCTTGCACAGTTTCCTAAGTTGCGTATGGAACTGTTTTTTTTTTAAAAAAAGAAGGGACTTCCCTGGTGGCCTAGTGGTTAAGAATCTGCCTGCCAGTGCAGGGCACATGGGTTTGATCCCTGGTCTGGGAAGACCCCACATGCTGCAGAACAACAAAGCCCAGGCACAACTACTGAGCCTGTGCTCCAGAGCCTGCAAGCTGTAACTGCTGAGCCCATACACTGCAACCACTGAAGCCCACGTGCCTGGATTCCGTGCTCTGCAACAAGAGAAGCCACCTCAGTGAGAAGCCACTGCAACTAGAGATTAGTTCCTGCTCACTGCAACTAGAGAAAACCTGCACACAGCATTGAAGACCCAGCACAGCTAAAAATCAATGAATTGAAATTTTAAAAAAATAAAAGAAGAATGCCAAGCAACACATTTAAGGTAATCAAGTCATCATTTAATTCAATCAACACAATAACAGATATCAAAATAGGACTGGAATTCTCCTTTGGGATCCATATGGATATTGATGCTGGCCACCACCCTGAATTCCATGCTTTCCATGGCTTTTAATTTTCCCTTTCAATGATTGGAAACCAAATATGGAATTTTATCCTTCTTAATTCTCTCTCACTACAAGTTGGGAATTTTCTGACTTAAGAAGTTAATTAAAAATAGATTACTATCGCAGGGGTTGCTTGTCTTGCAGCTCACCTGGCATCAAGGGGTTAATCTCACACTTTTACTACCCCACCTTAAGCAGGAATAATAGAAGCCAGCAAGCAGCTTTCATGACAACCTTCCTAAGATGGTGCTACCTCTTCACAGCACAACGGTTTAAAAAAAAAAAAAAAAGGCCATGCAAATGGAGATAAATGGTACGCGGGCCACCGAGGTAATTAAAAATGTATTTTCCATCTCCTAGTAATTGAATTGTGTACAAGCTGCAAGTTAATGAGGTCATCTACCCCCGAGCTCTGACAGGAAAGCAGGAATAATTATCTTTCAATTTTTTCTTATGTAGCAATTAATTTTAACCATTCGCCTACACCCCACTTCCACTCCCCTCAACCCAGTCAGTCAAAGTCATGGCTAAACCGAATTGACAAGCAATTGATACGGTGGAGGCACCAAGCTGCCGAGGCGGGCAAGGTAATCAAGGGGCTGCAGCTGTTGAGGGCTAAGCGCTTCCAGGTGAACGTCGCCGGAGATTTCGCATTCTGCCACTTGGAGGACGCAGCACACACAGTGGTGGCTGACAGAACATCTGGTGCCAGGTGGGCTGGGAAGAGGCACTGCCGACTTGGGAAGGCAACAGAAGGATGGACAAGGATTGATGGATGGACAAGACTTTGAAACAAAATGTCACTTACAAAAACCATTATCCAAAACCGGGGAAGACTCGCTACACTTGTCTTGCGCTTATGGTACCGTGGAGCTTCTCAGAGCTTTTGGCTGGTTGACTTTGGAGTAGGGTCCTCGGGACCAATGCTTGTTGAATTCATGGGTGCGAAGAGTTTCCTACTTAGCTCAACAAAAGTTTGTGGCTTTCTTAAGTCATCCTCCCTTCGAACCCAGTGTTCTAAGGCCAGAGCAATGGTGAAAGCTGCTCAGTCATGTCCAAATCTTTGTGACCCCATGGACTATAGAGTCCATAGGATTCTCAGGCCAGAATACTGGAGTGGGTAGCCTTTCCCTTCTCCAAGAGATCTTCCCAACCCAGGGATCGAACCCAGATCTCCCTGGGTTGCAGGCGAATTCTTTACCAACTGAGCCAGCGAGGAAGCCCAAGAGTACTGGAGTGGGGAGCCTATCCCTTCTCCAGGGGAGAGCCCCAGTTTGATTTCTGGGTCAGGAAGATCTGCTGGAGAAGAGAAAAAGCTCCCCAGTCCAGTATTCTGGCCTGGAGAACTCCATGGACTCGCAAAGAGTTGGACAGGACTGAGAGACTTTCAGAGCAATGGGGAAGCCTTTTATTCCTTTTATGCTGCTATCTGGCTAACTCAGTCCAAATGCATCGTGTCATGATAGGTGTTGATGGAAGTCTGTCCACCTGTGACTCCAGTTTGCCCAATGTTTAGATCAAGTTCTGAATACCCAACTCCATCCCCACTTCTCTAATTGGGAAAATCAGAGCAAAATCTAAACACTTAAGAGAAAAGAGAGATAAATAAATCAGATCTTAACAATAAGGTCCTACTGTGTAGCACAGGAACTATATTCAATACCCTAAGATAAACTATAATGAAAAAGAGTGTTTATATATGTATAACTGAATTGCTTTGCTCTATAGCAGGAATTAATACAACTTTGGAAATCAACTATACTTAAATTTTTAAAAAAGAAATCAGGTCTCCACTCACCCTACTCAGACTTATAAGCATCTAGATAGCTCTTAATACTAAGTAGAGTGTGTTACATCTATTGTCCTGATACACTTATTAATAGTATCTGCTTTCATTTTGAAAGTATCCCACAATTGATGATAACTTATATGGTCACCTGGTGGGTGGGATGCCATGGGGTGAAAGGTAGATATGGTGAGATTACAAGCTTCCTCAAAGTTATAAGCTCTCCTCATTTCTTGAGAGCTTCTTGCCATGACTTATTCTTCTTTCCTTTCCTTCCCACAGTACCCAGCACCATCAGGGAACACGGCAGCCTCTCACTAAATGCACATAAATTACTTTGTCAATCCCATATGAGACGAGAAGTTAGTACAGGGAACTTACACCAGGCAATGTGATGGGGGGTGGGGGCGGAAACAGATCTGAGTTAAGGCTAGTTTCTTCATTCCCAAATCAAGGCAGGCTTTCTGAAGAGTGACAAACAAGGTAGAATACATGGCCGGAAATCTTTACACTTTCCCAGATACTTGCAAAAAGGGAATTTCCCTTTGAAAATATGGATTTTTTTGAATTAGAGAGAAAGATTAGCCCAGAGCAAAATGAAATTTCTCAAGAACTGCTCATTAGGACAACAGATATGAACTGAGTGTCCACAAGTCAAGCAGAAGGGCAAAGTATGTGACTTCTTTTCTTTATTCTTGAGGCTTTTGTGATATGTTCATTCTCATAATGTCTATGCTGTTTCACCATATTTTCCCATCATCCTTAATCAACTGATGGGAAATTAATATGATGGGCACCAAAGAAGGAAGAGCACCTAGGATCCAGCCTTACTCTGATCAATGTGGGAATGACCCAGGTGGGCTCAGTGATACATGGCAGGACAAAAGAGAAAAAGAGTCTCCCTCAAAGACTACAAGGGAATGCAATCCTGCTCCTATCCATGCCCTGAAACAACCGCAGAAGGAGAGTACACGGCTAAGCTCTCCTCGGCCACTTTTCAAAGATGAGCGGCTCTTGTTATAGGCCTGCTGCTCCTGCAGTTAAATCCACCTCCGCAAACCCAGAACCCGGGGACGTCATCACGGAAAGATGCACTCTGTACCACAGTTGCTACAACTTCTCTTAAAGGTTTAACTCTCACCGTCCCTGCCTTCCCGGCTTTCCAGGTGGTGCTGGTGGTAAAGAACCCACCTGCCAATGGAGGAGACTCCAGAAACTTGAGTTCAATCCCTGGGTTGGGAAGATCCCCTGGAGAAGGAAATGACAACCCATTTCAGTATTCTTGCCTGGAAAATTCTATAGGCAGAGGAGCCTAGTGGACTACAGTCCATGGGGTCACAAAGAGTCAGACACAACTAAGCGCACATGCATGCACTAGCACGTACACCCACCAACCTCTCTCTTAAGAGGATAAAGAAGCTAGTGTCGATTTGGCTCCTACCATGTGCTAGGCAGGTTACATATGTTTATTAGCTTGATTTTCATAGCAAATTTATCCTGTGCCCTATCACAGATGAGGGAACTAAGGCTTGGAGCAGTTAATGGATTTGCCTAAAAACATGCAAGCAAGATTTAAGCCAAAGGCTTAAGACCCTAAACCCCTTCCCTTTTCCTTGACATCACTCAGCTGGACCAGATGAATGAGGTTTTCATCTTTCCTTCATTGCAGATGACTTTTCTTTAGTGCTTCACTGGTACCAGATCTAGTTTTCTCAACAAGTGAAGGGACATCCCTACTGATGCCTGAGTGACTGTTGTTGGTGATGTCCTTGTTGAGCATCGCCCTCTTCCTCTTCTACAGGTGAGCCCCACATGGGAGGGGACATACAACTGTCTCTATTGCTTTGGTATTGCTGAATTTACTGGGTCACTTTTCTCCTGAATTATGAGACTGTCAGGAAATAAGTTCTACGAAAAGAAAAGAAACCCAGAACCAGGGAGAAGGACATACATGAAACAGGCTGGACTTGAATAGTAAATTGGTCAGAGTTTTCCTGAGAAACAGAACCAACAGATCTACAAATGTAAATAGATAGACAGAAAAAGAAATTTATTTTAAGATACTGGCTCAATGAATTGTAGACACCTGGTGAGTCCAAACTCTGGCTAGAGATTCAGGAAAGAATTGCAGTTCAAATTCAAAGGCAGTCAGCCTGGAGATTCAGGAAGAGCTGATGATGTAGTTCAAGTCTGAAGGCCATCTGCAACAGCATTCCCTCTTACTTAGGGGAAGTCAGTATTTTGATTTATTCAAACTTTCTGATTAGATGATGCCCACCCACCTTATGGAGGGAAATCTGCTTTACTCAAAGTCCAGCAATTTAAATGTACATCTCATCCAAACATCCTCTCAGAAACAGTCAGATTAATGTTTGACCAGATATCTGGGCACTGAGGCCCAGCCATGATGACACATAAAATTAACAGTCATTAGCAGGGAGGAGTGACAAAGCTGGTATCATCTCAGAGCATCTCCTGGGCCAAGACCTGGAGGAAGTAAGACTGCTAAGCAGCTTTTATCCTTCACATCACGTTTCTGGCTCCCCAGAATCCCTGCCCTGATGAAATTGAGGAAATAAAGCATTCAGGATGCTTACTGGGAAAGATACACAATTGATTAAGGATGATGGGAAAATACACTAAAGATGGGAGATAGTGGATCAAGCATCTACTCTGGCAGGAATGATCCCTTGGAGAGGGAGATAATAGTAATTCAGGAGGGACAGGTAATGACCAAAGGGACCAAGATCTACAGAACAGGAGCCACTGGTACAATCATAGAACCTTAGAGCTAGAAGAGACTTCCGAGTTCTCCACACATTCTACCCATCAGAACTTCAAGGTGACGTGACAGGCAAGGCTACTGAGCTACTTAATAGCACAGCCCAGACTGGGACCCAGATCTTATCAATGACTTACTGTTTGTTGAGCACTTACTACGTGCCAGAAATTTATTTTACAGAGCAAGAAACTGGGACTCAAAGAAATGAGCTGTTCAAAGTTATACAACTACCAAGGGTGAGGGCTGAGAGTCAAGCCTGATGATGTCTGATTCAGAAACTCAAACGCTTATTCTCTGCACTAGAAGGCCTCGCAGACCAGGGTCCCCATGGCCTGCAGGGGAGTCATTGAGTCTCTGGAACAGCTCATCTGGGGCTTCTCACATCCTTCTCAGGGAGAGGAGGAATGTCCTGACCTCTTGCAGGGTGGTTCAGACAGGAGTGATTCTGTCTGTATCCATGACACAGTCACGCAGCTTCTCAAGGTGGGAGACGAGACTCTAAGATCAGATCCTTGAGAGAGTCTGTCAGGAACACCGCTCACAGACCCGCACCCGCAGAAGGGCTCACCAACAGACGGTAGGGCTTCACGTAACTCTGTGAGAAGAAGGGGCCGCCAGCAGGAAGCTCCAGCATCACCTGCTAATGACAAGCTGTTCCACCCCCAGCAGAGCCCTGGAACCGGTATGCGCTCAGACACGAAAAAGCCCAGCTTCATTTTAGCGGCCAGATTGCCATCCAAAGAAAAGACTTCCCAGGACAACAGATTTCTCTGAGGAGAACACAAAGCGTGGACAGGTGGCTTCCCATTGAAGAGCATCACCCACCGCTTCCTCTCCAGACTCCAGGTGGCCTGGTCAGACCCCAGGCGGAAGAGAGACGCTGGCTCAAAATAGAGAGATTTTTTTGAAATGCAAATGTACTTTTGGAGTTGTTAGACATTTTGTTTTAGTAGATAAAGGAAATTTCTTGGAAAAAAGTAAATGATGATGATGATGATGATGACAGCTACTACTTATTAAGCTTAATAATGGTAGCTGCAATTTATTGAGCATTTACTATACATACGAGGAGGGCTTCCTAGGTGGCTCAGTGGTAAAGAATCCACCTGCCAATGCAGGAGCTGCAGGAGATGTGGATTTGACCCCCTGGTTTGGGAAGATCCCCCAAAGAGGGAAATAGCAACCCACTCCAGTAATCTTGCTAAGATAATTCCATGTACAGAGGAGCATGGCATGCTATAGTCCATGGGGTCGCAAAGAGTTGATCACGACTGAGGACGGATGCACTTCACTTCCCAAATGTTGGTAACTATGCTTTACATGGTTTCTCTAACTTGCTCTTCACAACAACTGTATGAAGAGTATTCTATTCCTATTACCATCTTAAAGAGGAGGAAATGGAGTCTCCAGAAGGTTAATTCACTGCTAAAAGGACACACAGCTATTAAGTGCAATCGCTGGGGTTTCAATCCAAGTCTGATTCCAGAGCCAGTGCCCCATCAGTATGTGGGCATGGAAGTGCATGAGTATATGTGTATCTGAGTGGTGTGAGTGTGTGTGTATGTGTGTTTGTGAGTAGATAACATAAAACGCAAAGCACTCTGGGCAGTTAGAAATATCCAAGAAGCAAGAAGGATTTCTGGACAGAGTGAAGCCAAATCTCTCTCCACCAACAGGTCCACACAACTGGGGATATGCAGGTGAGTGCCCACAGCTCCTCTGTGCTCAGAGGGCAAAGGTGGGGGAAACTCCTGCCCCTTTCCTCTTTGCCAGAATGTCTCAGCTTTCTAGACCCCAGTCAGGCATGTGTTCCTTGATACCCTCTCCAACACCTTCCATGACCTCTACCCATTGCCTGAACCCCTTCCACTATCTTTAATGAATAAAAAGTTCTTCTCTTGGCCAACGAAACCTTGTGTGATGTGGCTGACTCCCCCCTCAATACTGCTGAGTCCCCCGTCAGCCCCAGACCCTCCACCTGCTCTGCTGATAAGAGATAAATAAGCCTCTCTGTTGTTTAAGCCCAGCATTTGGGGGGATCTCCTGCTACAGCTGCCTAGCCAGTATCTGACTCATACTCATGGTCTCTGACCTTGACATTTTAACTTCCTCCACTCTCCTTGAATCTTTGACCTGCTCTGACCCACAACCCCACAGTCACAGCAGATGACTTGATCTACTATTTCAGAAAGAAAGAAGTCAGCACACTCTCTCAGCTTTCACTACCGCTTTAGGTGACCCTGCACCCCACCTCCCTCCTCCCTTCCCTTCTCTGACTCCATGGCAATGTCCTTCCTCCTGTCCTGGCCAGGATTTTTTTTTCTTTCCTCTCTGTTCCTCGGGTAATTCTCATTTTCAGTCTTCTCTCTCTCTCTCTTTTTAAATAATTCAACCTCCCCCTCTCAACTCCATCCACAGTAGGTTCATGATTTTCTCATCTTAACATTACAAAAAGAAATACTAAGACTTCTCTTGATCACACACCACCCCTTACTCTCAAACCCTTAAAGAGAGCTGTCTGTGCTTTCTCTTTCTTCAGTTGGTATCTCCTCTTCAAACCACACTCCCCGCCAACCCCATAGGAGTTATGTCCCAACACTGCACTACAAGTCCTAGTTAATCTCTCCAGCGATGTTTGATTGAGAAGTCCAATCTTCATCCTTCTTGGCCTCACGGCAGAGTTTACCCCGTTCTTGCTCCTTCCTTGAAACCGTCCTCATGACATCTCTCTCCCGATTTTGTTCCCATTGGTCTTATGATCCCTATCTCATCTAATTCTCAGAATGAATCTATGAGGTAGGACTATCCCTATCCCCATTCTTGAGATAAAGAAATGGAAACCTAGAAATGGTAAATACATCTCCCAAAGTGACATGGCTAATTGGCCAGTCTAGGATAGGAACTCAGACCCCGAGACCAGAATCAGTGTCCTGAACCTCCACATGACATTGTTTTCTCCACTCAAACAGCTTGAAGCCTGCTGATTATGAAAATACTTGATTCTTTCTCTCCCTACAAAGTGAAGGTTAGCATGTAAGGAAGCAGCAAACTCTTTAGCACAGGCACTTTGCCCATCATAGGCTGAGCTTGTTCAGTCAATGAATCCCCTGAAGAAACCTCCGCCGCAGCCTTTATCCACAGAAACACTCTGGACAGGGTCACTGCCACGGCTGCCATCTGCGTGGGATGCCACTGGTCCTCCACCTCGGCCAGGATGGATTCAGTCTCTACATCGACACATTGGTAGCTGCCGAGTCACAGCCTGAGGCAGGTGATCTGACAAAGCCTGGGTCCTGTGCCAGCATTTTAGCTGCAAAGGAGGCTGGGAGAACAAGCACCTGGCATTTTTGGCTTCTACGTGTGTGTGTTGGGGAAGAGGAGTTTCCTACGGTTATAGGAAACGTGTTCGTTCAGTTGCTGACAGCCAAAAAGAATGAATACTACTCACTGACAAGTGACATAATCCAGTACCTGACGCGTTACCTGTCACTCTTACACCTTATCTTACCAAGTCTGGGTTGAGCACAGGGCCAGAACGCTGTGTTGTAAAGACATTCACAACCTCCCCCAGGTGCCGCCAACACTCCATGAAACTTCCCATCTGTAACACTCACTTATCTCCACATCCCACCCTTCATTCTTCTCCCCCAGAAAGTGAAAGTGAAAGTCACTCAGCCATGTCCGACTTTCGACCCCCCTGGACTGTAGTCCATGGAATTCTCTAAACCAGAATACTGGAGTGGGTAGACTTTCTCTTCTCCAGGGGATCTTCCCAACCCAGGAATTGAATCCATATCTCCCGAATTGCAGGCATATTCTTTACCAGATGAGCCACAAAGGAAGCCCAAGAATAATGGATTGGGTAGCCTATCCCTTCTCCAGGGGATCTTCCAGACTCAGGAATCCTGCACTGCAGGCAGATTCTTTACCAACTGAGCTATCAGGGAATGCCTATCTGATAAACAAATATGTGCTAAATGATGATAACTGAAAATGGGTTAATTAGTGCCTGATTCTCCCCAGGATCTTCCTACTTTTCCCAGGAGATTCCAGGGGCCACAAAGGTTCAGCCCAAAGGGATTTAAAGAAGCTGTGAAATTTATCTTGGAGAGGTTCTGGTCAGCACAGTTTTTTGACTGAGGCAACCGCTCTTGAGTAAGTAACCTGGAGTAAATCAGTATCACCAACTCCCTAAAAACCCTGGACCCACATGCTTACATTTGATCTAAGCCAATCTTCCCTCCAAACCGCATATGATTTCCAGGGTAAGTATGATTATCTTCATTTGCTAAATTGTTGTAGCCACGCGCACCAGGACGCAAACTCACTCAGAAGGACAATGCAGATAGTGGAGTGCAGTTTATTACACCGGCAGGCCCAAGGCAGAGTCTCCTCTTAGCCAAGGACCCTGACCAGCATTTGTGAGGATCTTTTATACCCATGTGTACGTGTCCAAACCCACCACCCCAAATCACCCAAAACTTGCATAAACAAGGGAAAGGTAAATACAATCACAATAATGCCATCATTCAAGTATCATGTGTTCGAACAGTCAATAATCAATAAGCCCGACATTACATTCCAAATAGTTAATAGTCGATAAGCCCAAGGTTACTATTAGAAAGTTTATGACCTGTCCGGAGCCAGGGGTGGTTAGTGCATGTTTTCTCTTAGGTGTTGAGTATCTTGGATATAATCTTCGAGATTCCCCTGTCCAGAGGGGGGTCTTATCCCTTCATTGTAATTTCCACGGGCACTAAGCACAGAGTTCAGAGTCCATTAGAGAGGTGCCCGAGCATGATCAGCATGAACAGGCCTGAAATGGAGATCAGGCCCTATGAATTCCTTCTTCAAAATGAGATACCCATAAAGGTTTAATGAATTTCCCAAGGCACTCAACCTAGTAAACAGGACAGCTGAGACTGGACCCAGATTTCTTGACTCTTATCAAGGTATTTTTCACTTTTCGGAACTCCTGGCTGCCTTTCTCTGGATATTGAACAACCCCAGGGCTGGAGTGAATAAAGTACCAAAGGAACCTGAGAGACAGTCCTCTGGGAGGCAGGAGAGATGAACAGGGGAGAAGAAACAATCCCAGGATGTTCCCCTTTCAAGAGTGCATCCTATTTACTTTGATTTGACTCTGTTTTCAAGTGGGTTCTGATTGCAAAATATTTACATTCACCAGGAACACTAAACATAATGGCTTCATTTTTGTCTCAAAAATTGCAAAAATTAGAGGACATACAACAACCACAGATGGAACCCAGGAGCTGAGCTGGGGTGGGGAAAGGAGGACCAAATCTGCAAACCACTGTGAACCTTTGTAGCTGCAGTGACGGGAAAGCCTGCCGTCTCCAAGCTCCATGATTAAAAGCAACTGCAAATTAGTTTCCGCAAAGGTCTTTCCCTTTAAATTGAAACGCGTGGTGTAATGGAATTTCATAGACGCTGCTTTGCAAATGACTTCATACCTCACTCTGTTCAGAGCTGAGAGGTGGCCACAGGCTGTGAACCCTAAGAGACTGGGGCTCTTGAGAGACTGCAGATTCTTCCTCTGACTGACTGTGGTATCTAGACTCACGGACTTCTCACCGCATCGCTTAACCTGGGGAGGGAATGAGTGGCCTGAGAGCCCTGGAGTCATTGCCAGTAGTCTTCCCCTCCCCCAAACCAGGCTACTGAGCTGCAAACTGTACTTTCCACCACAGTCAGGATCCTAGGCATTGCTAGCTGCCTACAGATTGCCCAGGTATAAGCATTTATACATAAAAGCTTTTGGAAGGCTGTGGGGTTTCTGAGTTCTAATGAGATTTCCAGTAGAAATGATTGAGTCAGGCTGACTGATATACTGAATGCCACACCATATTTACTGACCACCTTAGGTTTCTTGGGGATACCCCTTGAGCTTAATATGGGAATCATATTTCTTAGTTGTCAGCAGCTTTTACAGTGACTCAAACAGGTTGCATTTCAGTGTCAGGCCTGATTGACTAATAGTTTCCAACAGCCCAAATCTCTAATTCATTCACACAAGAAAAAGGTATTAGCACCTACTACGTGCCAGGCACTCTGCCAGGCCCTGGGATATAACCTGAGTCACAGCTCTTGTAGTGATTACAAATGACAGAGACAGGATGCATTCAAATGGCTGTTCCAATGAATGTAAAGCTGCAACTCTGACAACGTGATCCTGTGCGCAATGCTGAGAGAGAGCCCAGGAGAGGGGGATTAGAGCTGGTCAGAAGACATCCCTGAGAAAGTGCCCATTCCGCTGGGAACTAAAAGGTCAGAAAGAGCCAAGAGAAGAGAGAAGGGTAATCCTTGAGGCAGAGGGCACAGCATAGGCACAGCCCAACAAGGTCAGGGGCTTGGTGAAAGCTGGGGGCGGGAAAGGGTAGGATACATTAAGCTTGGTAAAGAAGGGGAGGAGACACCAAAGGAGCCTGAAAAGGGGAGCCCCTGCCCTGCAGGACCTGTGGAGGAGTTCTGCCTTTATCTGAAATGCAAATTGGATGCCACAGAAAAGGTGTAAAGGGGATGAGGGCCATTCAAAAATGTCTCTCTGGAAAAAAAAATAATGAAAGAAAGAAAACGTCTCTCTGGCTGCACCATGGCAGCCAGATTAGAAGGGATGTGGGAGGGGGAGCTGTTTGCCAAAACCCATCAAGGGAAGTAGGCCTTCGGAGTCTCACTTACTCTGGCAGTGACCTGACTCACCCATAATCACAATGGCAACTCAGAAATTCAGGACAAGAGTGTCCAACCCCAAAACTCTTTCTGCTACAGAATTACCTAGTAGCACAATTTTGAGGTGTGATGTTATCATCTGGGCAATAAGTTAGTAAACCAGACAGTACATCCTTTCACCTCTCTGGGAAATGACCCATCAGCCATAGACAACAACACAGATAATAATAAGCATTAAGGTACCAAGTCCAATGATGGGTCATCAGCACACACAATCTCTCTTCCCAAATGTATCTATATATCCTCTGCCTGAGAGAGAAGTTCAAATGTGTATGCACCTTAAAATGATAGGACTGTCTATTTGATGGTTCTCAGGACAATTTCGTCCTCCTCCCCTGAGGACACCTGGTAGTATGTGGAGGCATTTTTTAGCTGTCACACTGGGAGGATGTCCAGCTGGCATCTAACAGAGGCCAGAGATGCAGCTGAGCATCCTACAATGCATAGGACAGTCCTTCGCAACAAAGAATTATCTAGCCCCCAAATGTCAATAGTCCTGCTATTGAGAAATCTGATCTACAGGAGCTCAAAACCACAAGGTGGGTTCTTGAGTAATTGAATAGACAAAACATCACACACACAGAGATCTCCATTTGACAGTGATTTAAACAAGAAATAAACTTTTGTTGTGTTAAGTCACTGAGATTTGGAGGTAATTCATTAGTTTAGTAGCTCAATCATGTCCGACTCTTTGAGACCCTATGGACTGCAGCACACCAGGCCTCCCTGTCCATCGCCAACTCCCGGAGTTTACTCAGCCTCATGCCCATTGAGTCAGTGATGCCATCCAACCATCTCATCCTCTGTCATCCCCTTCTCCTCCTGCCTTCAATCTTTCTCAGCATCAGGGTCTTTTCAAATTCATTATAGTTGTTAGCATTATTTATTTTAACAAATACAACTGGTAGAGGTTAGTAATTCTAGGAGGACAGGTGCACCCTAGCAACGGAGCCATATCACGTGACAGGTACTGAGAAGGTTTCTGGAATTAAAAAGTGAACAGTATGGAAGTTCCTTTAAAAACTAAAAACAGAACTACCATATGACCCAGCAATCCCACCACGGGGCATATACCCAGAGAAAACCATGATGTCAAACTGACACATGCACTCCATTGTTCATTGCAGCACTATTTACAACAGCCAGGATATGGAATCAACCTAAATGTCCATCAACAGAGAAATGGATAAAGAAGATGTGGTGCATATACACAATGGAATATTACTCAGCCATAAAAAGGGATGGAATTCAGTCATTTGTAGAGACACAGATGGAACTAGAAAGGGTTATATAGAGTGAAGTAAGTTAGAAAGAGAAGAACAAATATCGTATATTAACACATATACATGGAATATAGAATATGGTATAGATGATCTTATTTGCAAAACAGAAATAAAGACACAGACGTGGAGAACAAACATACGGACACCAAAGAGGGAAAGGGAGGATGGGATGAATTGGAGTTTGGGATTGACATATATATTAATACGCTATTGACACTATGTATAAAATAGATAACTAATGAGAACCTACCACATAGCTCAGGGAACCCTCCTCAGTGCTCTGTGGTGATCTAAACTGGAAGGAAATCCAAAAAAGAGGGAATATATGTATATGTGTAACTGATTCACTTTGCTGTATAGTAGAAACAAACAGTATTGTAAAGCAACTATATTCTGATAAAAATTAAAAGTAAAAAAATTTTAAAAAGGAAGTGAAGAACTGTGGATGCCTGGTCCTGTCCTGTAAGTCATGAGACCTCCCCATGCCATGGTGATGACAGAGGCTGCTTTATAGCTCTTTCCCCCACTAATGACCAGAAGTGGTGCCTCTGGGGAGAAACTCTTAGCAGCTCAGTGGAGAAATGCAGCAGGAGCCCACCAAACAAAATCACAAGAACTAGCTCATCTTCCTCTTTCCTTTGCCCTTTTCTCATGAAGACAGTGACTAGCTGACAATAGTCAGCAAGGTCCATTTAGTGTATGGTCTGGTCTTGCTGTGACTAATAAGATGACTGGTTGTATATCTACTCTTTATGGTTGTTCATTATATCCCCCTAACATAAAGTAATTTAATTTCAGTGGGATAATTAGGGTATTTCTAATCTAACTGATAGTCTGAATGAAATGAGATTCTCAGAGGGAGATCTGTGTATCAGGAGACTGGTGACCTCCGGCCCCAATTTTCACACAGTATATTAATCTGACAGCCCGACTTCCCAGGCATCCTGGATCTGGACGTTTCTGAGCCTGTGGGTTATAGAACATACCAGCAAATGAGATTACCTTACTTATAATGAGATTTCCGTGGACTCGGGGAGGTACATCATAATATTTGAACTGAGGACTTCAGATTGATGGAGAAACTATATGTAAACAGAGACCCTGAGATACAAATGTACTCAAGAGGGCATACAGTCCATACAGGGCCTTAGAGACGAGACCCAGAAGAAGAAAGGCAGAGCCCTGTGTGGCATCTGGCTGACTGGGACACCCAGGGCCACCCCAGCACGGAAGCCTCATGCTGGGAGGACAGGCAAGACGGTCCTCAGGAAGATGCAGAAAGAGTCTGCTCAGTAAGCCTGAGGTGGAGGACCAAGGAAGGAGACCTGGAAAGAGGAAGCAGCAGAGGTCAGTGGGGTCAGGCCAGCTTTCTGAGCAAGCAGGCAGCTGAAAGACCCTCTGCCTGCTCCCCAGTCCCCCACACACATCCCTGGGGGCAGACCCACTCACCTCTGCCCTCCACACTGGCTTGAAATCTCACGCTGTGCTGTGCTTAGTTTCTCAGTCGTGTCTGACTCTTTTCAACCGCATGGACTGTAGCCTGCCGGGCTCCTCTGTCCATGGGATTCTCCAGGCAAGAATACTGGAGTGGGTATTCTTCTCCTCCATGCCCTCCCAACTCAGGGATCAAACCCAGGTCTCCCACATCGCAGGCAGATTCTTTAAGAGTCACACTTTTATACCCATTATCAGAGGCAGGATATGAGCTCTTTCGAAACAAACTCTGCCACTGAAAACACTTTCCATTTTTCATTTGTTCAGTGAGCACTCACACATGGCAAGTACCAGCAACAGATAAAAATCTCTCTTTCCACACTAGTTACATCCTTTTGATTGTGTTGCTCTAGCCTCCTTAGTAAATTCCTTTAAATTCCCTTTAGAACTAAATTTGAGAGAAAAGAGCTTGTTTTTTTTGGAAGAAATGTTTTCCCTTATGAGATAATAAGAACTATATAGCCTGTTTCCCTTGTTTTCTTGGGTGCTAGGAAGCTCAGAGGTTAATGTCATACTCAATCTCAGCAGCAGGTTGATGTTTTGTGTATTTTTCTGTATTTTCTATTTTTCCATTTCTAATGAAAAAGATTTATTTAATGCTTTTTATTTGATAAGTATTTCAGTATTTTGAAAGGGGTGTTAAATGTATTTATTCAAACATTTAAAAATAAACAAAGATAGAAGTACTGGCTTATGAAAGCCCACTGTCAAAAACCCTTCAGTATTTGCTAAGCACCTATCATTGGCTGAGCACGTAACATGGGCCCCTTTCTAAGCACGCTGTCCCTCACAACAGCTTCTGAAGTAAGGACGATAATCCCCACTCTAGAGAGGAATGAAGAAGTGGGGGCTAAGGAGGCTGCCCGAGACGACACAATCAGTAAGGAGAAGCACCAGGAGCAAAAGCTGAAGGGACTGGCGCCCGCAGCTGCCCTCTTAACCACTGCTGCTGCACTTGCATCTTACCACGCGGGGCAACGGAACATGTACAGCACACGTCCGGACACCTCTGCCAGGTGGCCTCACTCCTCTAGTCCCCCCTTCTGATTTCCAGCCAGTGTTACAGCAAGCAGCCCTACTGGTGCCCAGGAGTGACCGGGCAGCCCTTTGCCTGGACAGCGTGGAGAGTCTCCCACTTTCTGACCTAGGGTTGCAGAAGTCTGCTCCGTGAATCTGATACATGTACACACGTGGAGGAAAAAGGGGCTAACACTCCATGGGGCAAACCTTGACCAAGAGGGGATGCAGCCAGTGGATAAATGCTCCTGTTTCTGTCCCGTGGGCAGAGAACTTCGAGGCCCATTCTACACAGCTCCTGGAGGGATGCCCGGTGGGATCCAGTTGCTGCTGCCCACTCTGCTGGTCAGCTCAGTAATGCTGGGTCGGCCTTCCTTCGAGTTCACTCCTCCTGGACCCCCCTCCTTCTCCTTGGGGATCCATTTCTAAAACAAATCACCTGTGTGCACAAGCTTGTCTTAGCTCTGCTCGGTGAGGAAAGCGAGGCTAAGACACTGCAGTCCCCAGTCTGAGGAGTTGAGATTTGGGTGACACGTCATCAGGAGAGGAAAACCTCAGTGACACTGCATTAATGATCATGACGAAGCAGCCAGAAGAGTCACTTGGACTGTGAAACCACAAGAGCAGGGAGAAGCGGAACAAGCAGGGAACTCCACTGAGGTCTCCCTGATGGAACTACCTGCTGTCTACGGCTGCCTTCCCAGCACAGCAGCAGAGCCTCAGAGACAAGGCTACCACCGAGACAGCAATACTTCCTATCTGGCTGTTCACTGCAAGTCTGTGGGTCTCTGGCACGGGAAAGCCAGGATCCTACGGGGTCCAGAGAATGGGCACACGTCCTAGTAATATCTGTGACGGGCAGTTGGGAGGGTCGGACTGTTGAAGAATAGGAACAGGGATGTTCCGGTGGGGGCAACAGCTGAACCAAACGCACAGAGCTGCAAACCAGCACTCGGCTGGTGAGCAAGCACAGGAGGTTTTACCATCGCAGAAGACAAAGGAGCCATGAGAGGAGTGATGGGAGATGAGGCTCAGACAGAAACTTCACGTATCTGCCGCTGGGCCGATTCTCTCCTTTTAGGCTATTTCCTTCAGTGCCCAAATATACTGTGTGCGCATGTGTGCTAAGTCACTTCAGCCACGTCCAGCTCTTTGCGACTCCATGGACTGACTTTAGCCCACCAGGCTCCTCTGTCCATGGGATTCTGCAGGCCAGAGTACTGGAGTGGGTTGCCATGCCATCCTCCAAGGGATCTTCCTGACCTAGAGATCAAACTCATGTCTTGTGTTTCTTCCTGCAGTGCAGGCAGATTCTTTACCACTGAGTCACCAGGGAAGCGCCAAATATACTGTAACCAAGAGTAGCTCCAGAGTTGGGTGTGCGCCTTCTACTGAAGGGAGTTTATGTGGAGTTCGTAATATTTCTGTTCTGATGCATAGTGGGAGCCCTCGCAAAGCAGCCCTCTTTGCACCTGGGCATTCCTGACATTAAAGACCCACTACTCTGCCCTTCTCAGGTGGCCTGCCTTGGGATGGGTCAGTTCAGGTCTCCTGCTCCTCTCGCTGCTGAACCACACGTGGCTGATGTGTCACCGTGAAGTTCAGACCCCACTGCATGTTCTGATCTTTCTCCCTGCAGGTCTGCTTTGCGGTTTCCTGGCATGAGGATGCAGTGTGTGCGTGCTAAGTCACTTTAGTCATGTCAGACTCTTTGCAACCCTATGGACCACAGCCCACCAGGCTCCTCTGGGGTTCTCCAGGCAAGAATACTGGGGTGGGTTGCCATGCCATCCTCCAGGGGATCTTCCTGACCCTGGGAAGGTCACAGGGATTGAACCTGCATCTCTTATGTCTCCTGCATTGGCAAGGGAGTTCTTTATAACTATAGTCACCTGGAAACTGGAGTGGGTTGCCATCCCCTTCTCCAGTAGATCCTCTCAATCAGGAATTGAGCCCAGGTCTCTCGCATTGCAGGTGGATTCTTTACCATCTGAGCCACCATGGGAGCCCAGTAATACGCGGCAAAAAGAAGCATGGGAGGCTGAGACCTGCCCTGCAGCCCCAGGAGGCAGTGTTTCTTCCTGCCACTGGGAAAGGAAAAATCCTGGGTGATCAGCATGGTCTGAGGTTGAGTTATGTTGTTTAGTTCTTTCAGGAATACTTACTGAGGGAGGACAAAATACCTGCCAGGCAGGGCAATCTACTCAGGATACAGAAGAAGGACGAAGGTCCTGTCCTGCCCGCAGGACCTCACAGTCAACTGGACAGACAGAGGTTCTACTTCACAGCAGTAAGAGACCGCCAGCTCCCTGCTGATGGGAATGCAGCCCTGAGAGGTAAAGCCGAGAGGACAGTAAAGGCTTAATTAAACATCCTAAGACTGTCTGTTTTAATGATTATTTTGGAATGAAATACAGTTACCGAATCAATGGCTGAGACGCAAGCACATGCACAAAGTACTGAAGGATGCTCCAAAACAGTTTATTTCCTCTCAAGAGCTTCAAGATTTCCCTGACAATATTTATTTACATTGATTAGGTGAATCATTTTTGAATAAGCAATGCAAAGGTAAATTTCATTCCCAAAAGGACAGACTTCAGCATTACTTGGAAAACACACTAGTCATGTCAAGCTGCTGGCATTTAGACACCCATTTCAATTGTTTCAAAGACCAAGATGAAAATACTGAAAACCAACACTGATTTTTATCAAAAAGAAAAAAATAGTTAACCTTTACTAAGTACGTATATTTTATCAGACACTGCGCTAACGGCTTCATATGCTATATCTCATTTGGTCTTCACAGCAATCTTCGAGGTAGATTCTAGTATTTTTACTGTCTCCATGTTATAGATGGGGCAACTGAGTCTTAAACAGATTAACTAACCTGTCCCCCCAGCCATCACTGGAGAGGCAGACGTCACCTGACAGTCTATCCACAGGGGCCACACCCTTAACCAGCACACCAACTGTCTCCCCTTACTGGCCAGTCCCCAGTTCCTGCCTGGGACATCTTTTTTCAGCAGTTTGGCCCAGACTAGGTCTCAGGATAAGTTCCTTCGTGGTGATAAGCAGGGCCCACGATCTCTGACAGCTGTTCCCCCGCTCTTCATCATCATCTGAAACAATCAGTAAGCATTAGAGAGTACTTTTCCCTTTACAAAGGTGATAATTAGATAACAAGCTGAGATTAAAGTAATTACAGTTAGACAGCTGGCGAGGCAGCACAGTCGTGTTGAAATACTGTTGGTACTTCAGCATCTGGTTCTAATAACATCATAGGCTAAAGGATTTTACATTAATTACAGAACATAATTTAATATAAACATATTTAATTACAATTGATGAGCGATCAACTGTTCAAGAATGACTTAACCCCTTCGGCGTGTCCAAGTGATGGGGACTTTGGGCAGTCTGTGTGGCCTCTGTCTTTCTCTCCTTCCCCCTCCATACCCTCCATTACACCCTGGTTCTCTCTCCTGGAGAAAACCCTCCTCAAAGAGGGAATCTTCTAGACACGGGTGTGGTTCGTTGATTATCCCACGGTGTTTGGCACATGTGCAGAGCCACAGACCCTTAGAAAAGCCAGGTGGAAGAGGGCTAGGGAGCAGGCCAGGCTGGGAGGCACCGCTTCCGCCTGACCAGCTGCCTTCCTCGCACTCACTCGCATGGGGGCAATGAGCCCGCCTCTCCCCGGCCAGTCTTCCCAGTGTCCTCACATCTCTCTGGGGTGCTGGCTTGGCTTCTGACAGTCAAGTGAGCAGCCTATTAAACAACCCTCGGATCTGTTAGAAAATGTATGAAGGTGAATCCATTTTTTGTCATGATCAGGAAGTCTCTGGTTACAATGGTCAGGGTATTTTCACAGTTTTGGAGTCAATGCGTAATAGCTGGGGATTTCTACATAAAACAGGACACTACTGTGGCAGACATTCTTCCTCACACGCTGCCAACTGCCTCCCCTACCCCCCAAGACTGGCAGAAGCAGAGCCTGGATAAAATGGTTGATAACGAATTGAGACCACACAGACACAATCTCCACTGAATGAAGGACTCAGCCATTGTCTGCATACTGCCTTTCTAGAACGCCCATTTATAAGCGGAAGACTTCAAAAGTCCTCAAAGCGATGTTGTAGACTGCATGTCTGCGCTCCCCCTGGAACTCAAATATTGAAACCCTACCCTTTGATGGAACGGTATTAGGAAGGAGGTGGAGTCTCTGGGAGGTAATCAGATTGAGATGAGGTCATGAGGGTGGCTCTCCCTGTCACTTCTTGGTCATCAGAGGATACAGCAAGAAGGTGGGTGTCTGTAAGCCAAGAAGAGGGTCCTTCCCAGAACTTGCTCATGCTGGCACCCTGATATGGGCTTCCCAGCTTCCAGAACTGCGAGAAAGAAACTTGTTATTCAAGCCAGTAATTTGTATTTCTATTGGAGCAACCCAGGGCTTCTCAGGTGGCACTCACTAGTGGCAAAGAACCTGCCTGCCAGTGTAGGAGATGTAAGAGATGTAGGTTTGATCCCTGGGTCAGGAAGATCCCTGGAGGAGGAAATGGCTACCCACTCCAGTATTCTTGCCTGCAGAATTCCACAGGCAGAAGAGCCTGGCAGGCTACAGTTCATGGGATTGCAGAGTTAGACACGAATGAAGCGACTTGCACACACACACACACATGTAGGAACCTAAACTAAGACACAACACTAGGTCTCAACTGCAATAAAATTAAGAGTCAACCCAAAGAAATTATAAGGCTGATCCTTCCTTTAAAAAGAGTAAATAGTCCTGGAGCGAGTTGGGAAAATTCATTGTCAAGTTTCCCTATGTGACAGATGATGTAAAATTACAAAAAGCCTCAAATACAGTTTTTACCTCCTGCTGTGGATTTCAAAGTATAAAGCACACATTTTCCTAAAAGCTAACACGAGTGCTGAAAAAAACATTTATTATTCATAAGTAAGCAAGTGTAAGCCAATTCTAGAGGAATCACTGACAGGTACACACAAAGTAAAATTAGTGTGACAATTTAGGACCACATAGCATATGAGAGAACCAGGCATACTCAAGTGGAAGCTGTTCTAATCTTTTGAAGAAAGAAGTCATTTAGTTTCTCTGTACATAGCAAATTTGCACTGTGAATGCAAACTAGAAGGTACACCTTATAGATTAAGTCATCCTGCAGAAGTGAGGAAGGGACAAGAGGAGAAAGTAGCCAATAAAGCATTTGCTATTTAATAACTTACACTGTCATCAAAATTAAAAGCTCATGCATGCCAATGGACACTAGCAAGAAAGTGAAAAAAAACACACAGAATGGGGGAAAGCATTCATCTTTTCCCTTTTTCCCATAGTCCTACCCAAGCAGGTGGGGATCATTCTTGCAGCTTTGGTTGCATGAGATCTTCTGCAGGCTTTCAGTAGATATTCTTGAGACTTATTCCACGTGCAGATATACTTTGATGTATTTGTGGAAGTGAGTGAGCTCCACATCCCTCTACTCCAACATCTTGATCTCTGGGAGAAGGTATTTGTGAATCATATATAATAAGGGTGTAGTAGTCAGAATATGTAAAGAACTCTCACAACCCAACAATAGAAATCCAAATACCCTAGTTGAAAAATGGGGAAAGGATCTGAATAGGTATGTTTACAAAGAAAATATACCAAAGACCAACAAGCACATGATAATATCCTGAACATCATTAGTTATCAGGGAAAAGCAAATCAAAGTAAGATACCACTTCATATCCACCAGGATAACTACAAGCAAAACAGACAGATAGTAACAAGTATCAGCAAGGATGTGCAGAAATTGAAATCCTCATCATTTTGGTGGGAATATAAATGGAGAGTCATCATGGAAAACAGTTTGATGTTACTCAAAAGTTAAATATATGAGTTACCATATGATTCAAGCAATTCCATTCTAGGTACATACCTAAAAGAACTGAAAACATGTCCACACAAAAACTTGTATACAAATATGCATAGCAGCAGTATTCATAATAGCCAAAAAGTGGAAACAACCCAAATGTCCATCCAATGACAAATGAACAAGAAAAATACAATATATCGATACAATGGATTATTATTTGGCCATGAAAAGAAACAAAGTACTAATAAAAGCTGCAATATTGACCAACCTTGAAAACATAATGCTAAGTGAAAGAAACCAGACACAAAAGATCACATATAGTATGATTCCATTTATATGAAATATCCAGAATTGGCAAATCTATGGAGACAGAGGATGGGAGGAGAGAGAAACTGAGAATGACTCTTTTAAGAGGGGGTGGTGGAGTTCTGGAACTAGGTGGTGGTGATGGCTAGACAACATTGTGAATATACCAAAACCACCAAATTGTATGGTTAAATGGTTTTAAAATAGCACATTTTATGGTGGGCTTCCCTTGTGGCTCAGCTGGGAAAGAATCCACCCGTGATGCATGAGACCTGGGTTTGCTCTCTAGGTTGGGAAAATCCCCTGGAGAAGGGAAAGGCTACCCACTCTAGTATTCTGGCCTGGAGAATTCCGTGGGCTGTATAGTGAATGGAGTCGCAAAGAGTCTGATATGACTGAGCGACTTTCACTTTCACATTTTATGGTACGTAAATTTTATCTCAGTTTTTCTCAAGCTACCAATCTAGGAAATGGAGCCTAATCCTACTAGGCAAGGCTGGAAGCCTGTGTACAGAGTGCAGCTCAGATAACTCATCTAAGGAGTTGGCGTATTCATATCATACACTAACTCCCATCAGTAAGTGACTGAAGGTTGCTTTTAGGGACCACTGATTCCTTGCACTTCTGGCCTGCCTGCAAAAGGGGCTCTGGTGACCAGAGAAAGTCCTTAGGCAAAGAAATGTTAGTGTTGAGAGCAGACCGTCAGGCCAGCATGCCCTGAAAAGTACAGGCAAGGGGGTTCAGGCAGTGGACCAACAATCTGCTACTCTCTCATCAAGCTGTTTTAGGATTAAACAAGAAAGACTGTGCAAAAGGCTTCACAGTGCTAGACACAGGAAACCCTCAATATAGGTGAGTTATTTTTACCAAAGACTCAATAAGGTTAAATAATTTGATCCAAACTACAGTCAATACAAGTTGGAGCTGGGATTTACATAGCACTCTGTGCAGCCCAGTCTTTCATAGAGAGAATGATATTAACACACATACACTAACCAGTCTTGCAAACACACCTCAGGCAGCAATCCTGTCATCATGGTGTTCAGAGGCTACAATATGCATCTTTACTCTTGAGTCTCTCTCTCCGCCCCTTTATGTGCCCTCGGTGGGGGAAGCAGCTGCTTTTCTCACAAAAAGGCCTTGAGGGCTGATGTTACCGTCTGCTCAAGTTTCAGGGCTTGGGTATTACACGGCTTGTTGTGTAGTTGCTTCATTGAGATTCAAAGCCTGCACATTTGCTGACAATTTAGTGCAGAGGACCAAGACAGACCAACACCTGCGGCTGCAGGAGAGGCAGGGCGGCCGTGTCCCCACTCACCTATTGGTCCGGCTGCTCTCCAGAATAACCTGACTTCAAGTTGGCTCAACAAAGGAGCCATCCCAGCAAAAACACAACAGGAGAATGGGCATCTCCTCCCAGAATGCCCTCTCCCGCCAGAGCGTGCCAGAAAGGTGCAGAGCCCGCACCTACCTGATCAAATACTGGTTGATAATCGTGTCAAAGTAGCTGTAGTACACAACATTGTTCACGTGGCCGTACTGGTCATTGTCCTGCCACCTCGTCTGGATGGGCAAGAAGTACCCGTAGGCCTCCTGCTGCCGATGGCGAGCCTCAGCTCGCTGGTTCTCTGATGCTGTAGCCAAGGAACGGCCATTCCCAGGAAGCAGCCTCGAAACCCAAGAGGTCATAGTGGGGCTCCTGCCTTGGGCAGTACCTTCAAGAGAAAAAGCAACAGAGAACGGTCTTCAGAAATCTCGATTTTAGTTTTACAAAGGCAATTGCAGTAAATCTTGACCATTGGTTTCAAAAGGAAATTAGACTCTTTTTTCTTTTTTTGCTAGGAAATAAATCTTCCCTGATACTCCAGGCCCTTACCACAAACCTACTTACTTTGTAAAAAGGATTCCTTATTTAAAAGGTTTTGACACACACTGACAGAAACAGGTGAAGCCTTTGTTTGAATTTGACCAGTAAGAATTTAAAGTACATTTCTATGGAGGTGCTCTGCTCCACAAAGTATTTCAAGGAGGGCACTGTTTCTGACAAACTCTGTACCATCACTATGGGCATAAAGACAGAGTTTAGGCAACCATTTTATAAAATAAAATGTTTACTAGAAAATATTATCAATTGGGCCTATCAGCTGTAAGGTTTTTTCTTTTAAGGGCATTAATTTTCTTTTAGAACAAAAGTAATGTCCTATAGAAAATTTTTAGATGACACACAAACAAAGGAGGAAAAAACCCAACAATACCAGCCATTAACACTTCCATGTGCATTATTCCAGTCTTATAGATCTACATACACATTCTTAAACAGGATCACACTGCTCACGCTGCTTTGTAAACTCCTGTGCTTAACAATACTCGCCAGTAAGTAGAGAGTGTCTACGCTGTGCTGTACTTAAGTCACTCAGTCATCTACAACCCTCTGCAGCCCCATGGACTGTAGCCCGCCAGGCTCCTCTGTCCACGAGGATTCTCCAGGCAAGAAGAGTGGGTGGCCATGCCCTCCTCTAGGAGAGAGTAATAAATATGCTTTAACACTCTCTTATGTCACTTGCAATGCTGGATTCTGTTATATTTCATCGTATAGAAGCACCACAAGTCATCAAATATTCTTTTGTTGCATACTGAGGATTTTGATTCCAAGTTTGTTAACTGGGATTGGAATCTTTGTAAAGAAACCTTCACACACATCTGTGATTATCTTCTTAGGATTAGTACTTAGAAGCAGAATTGCAGGGTCAAAGAGTACATTGTTACGGAGTTTGATATGTTAATGCCCTCCAGAAAGGTGGAACCAATTTATATCCTCCACAGCAGTGTACAAGCAGGCCAATTTCCTTGTCAATTTTAAAATGGCTTTATCAGTTTGACTGTGTCCTCTCATTTCCATACAAATGTACAAAGGTGTGCTCAGTGGAGGATGACTGCTGCTACCATCTATGATGGAACAGCCAGGATCAGAACGGCCCTCTGAGAACAACTACGGGAACTAGATGAAGCGCACAAGGGAAGCCGTGTGGAGGTTTGAAGAGAAAGATCAAGGCAGCAGGACGCTCACCCCCGAGGACGGGGTAACACGCTGGCCACTGCTGTTTCTCATCGGGGCATTTGCTAGTTTGCCACACTGGGGAATAAAGACGGAAGAAATAACAGCAACCTAGAGCTTGCCTGGAGACTCCCGGGGACAGAGGAGCCCGGTGGGCTGCCGTCTGTGGGGTCGCACAGAGTCGGACACGACTGACGCGACTTAGCATGCGTGTATGCATGCCCTGGAGAAGGAAATGGCAACCCACTCCAGTGTTCTTGCCTGGAGAATCCCCGGGACAGAGGAGCCCGGTGGGCTGCCGTCTGTGGGGTCGCACAGAGTCGGACACGGCTGACGCGACGCAGCAGCAGCAGCAGCAGCAGCAGAGCTTGCAATAAGTAGTCTTGCTGTGGTGGAAGAGTTGACAAAACTTGAAATGCCAACATCCTGGAGAAAGTGAGCAAATTCCCCTCAAGGCATTTGCTGACCCTCAAGCTGCACACTCTTAAGAAAAGAGAGAAACTGGCTGAAGCAACTGTATGCCGCTGAAGTCTCAGGAGGATACAAGAGTCTCATTACACTGAGGGCCCAAAAATGAGCTTTCAGGGCTGACAAGGAGGACAGCAAAGACTCTAGACTTTCAGTTTTGACCCAAGAAGTATTACTCCCTTAGAATGAAGGCAAACCTTACATTGACAAGCCTTGATCAAGATTATCTACCCATCTATCATCTGTCAGCTAGTAGGAAATGAAATCATCTCTGAAAGGTGTTTCCACCATCCAGAGCCAGTACATCATCATTTTATACACAAAGACAGGCCTTCACTCAAAAATACCAAGTCTACTAGCAAAGAGGAACAGAAGAATTAATTTTAATAAACTAGAAACAGTCCCACAGACTCACACGGATTTCAAACTAGCTATGATTAACATACATCAGAGATAAAAGGCTAATATCCATCCCAACACAGAAAGAGCTCTAAAACTGAAGGGGAGAAATGTCAAAAACCCAATACAAAAATCAGCCAAAGTGACAGACAATTCACAAACAAAGATCTTAAATGACTTTCAAACATATGAAAAGCTGGACAACTTTAGTTATAATAGAAATTATACCTGTGCGGAGATACCATTTCTCAATTATTAGATTTGGTAAAAATTACAAAGCTTGATAGCACATTCTGTTGACACAGCCATGAGGAGAGAGACTTTTATACACTGCTGGTGGGAATGTCTCCCACACCTTTATGGGAGGATAATTTGACAATATCTAACAAAATCACAAGTATGCTTACCTTTTATGATACCTTTTATGATACAAAATGATGCTTTTGTGCAAGAAAGAAGAAGAAATAAGATACTGTAAATGTATTTACTTTTATTTTAAAAAACAAATCTAAGAAGGATAAACCAGAAATTTACAAGGGTGTATTGAGGTGCACGGGGTGGGAAAGGGGAAGTAATACTCCTCTGAATATAATTTTTGGTTTTTGTATAATTTTGAGTTTTGGAAGCATGTTAATGCTTTACATACCCATACGAAATAATGATGATGATGATGTTAAATTAACAGTGATGGAGGGGAAAGAAACCAAAAATGGAATACAAACAGAAATAAATGAGCCTAACTAAAATTCAAGTGAATAACATAATCACACTGAAGAGAAAAATAATTACTTTTGAATGCAGAGTTTTAATTACATACTCTTAGTTTGGATACAAAAATCTTTTTACAAGCATTGAACACTGGTTAATCAGCATGATTTTTTATAGTGGTAGGAGTAGCAAATCTAAAATACTCCCTGTGAATCTAATCCTAGGCAAGTGGGTAAAATATACTGAGAATCACCTGAGCCAGATTCGTCACTTGTAAAAAGAACTTACAAATATAGAAAGGAAAAAGACTAAACTGAACATTCTGGTGTTCGATTAGATCTGGGAGCATCAATATGAACTCCATGGTTAGAGGCAGAGATAGAGATCTCCTAATTCAGCTGAGACTAGATATAAGATAGCACATTTTCTACGGCAGTAGAAAATCAGCATACTTAGTGTCTGCTTCCCTTGTGGCTCAGCTGGTAAAGGATCTGCCTGCAATGCAGGAGACCTGGGTTTGATACCTGGGTTGGGGAGATCCCCTGGAGAAGGGAAGACTACCCACTCCAGTATTCTGGCCTGGAGAACTCCATGGATTGTACAGTCATGGGATCGCAGAGTTGGACACAACTGAGTGACTTTCACTTCACTTCACTTGGTGTCTAGATTCTTTCTCTTTTTCTTGGCCATGCCACGCAGCATGTGGAATCTTAGATTCCCGACCAGGGATTGAACCCTTATCCCCTGCATTGGAAGCATGGGGTCTTGACCACTGGACCACCAAGGAAGTTTCCAGATCTAAGTTTCTAAACACCCATCTCCACACAAAGGAACCAGCGCTCCTTAAAGGAAACAACTGATTACAATGCTAGAGCAGATAAAGTAAAAGATGATCCTGGAATATCTCACTGTGCCAGAAAGTAATGAAATGTACAAAGAATGATGAGCATGTCAAAAGTTCATGGGAGCTTGTTGGAGTGGGTTCCCAATGGCCAAATCTGAAATATCTGAGTATCAAATTAAAACAAGATCAATGGATTATAACATTTTGAATTAAATAACAATTCTTAAGTCTACCAAATTAATAAATGGGGGTGAAGGAAAGTTACCCCTTACATCAGTGTGCTGAGTAATAAATGTAGAAAGGATAATGGAGTTAGAAAAATGATCATTTTGCAAATATGATAATAATAACTGATTCAGTCAACAATCATTAATGGATGATAAAGTATACTGGGTGCAAGTTTGTTGAGAAATAGATAATTTCCACAGTCTCAAAATAGTTCCCCACAAATTACTTATTCATTACAAATTAATAATGTAAGTTTATGATGGCTCATACTGGTAAGACATCTCCTTAGGCAAGTTATCAAAGTTAGTATCACTAATATTGAATCAAATGAACATCAAATGCCTCCTGATACAATGGCCTGAGAAGGACACAACATCACTTTTGTGTTATTTTACAATGTTATTGCATTGTAAAATATCTGAATCTAATCATAATGAAACACCAGAGAAACCAAAATTTAAAAATTCTACAAAGTACTTGCTTTGTACTCTTCAAAAATATCAAGATCATGAAAGACAAAGGGAGAAGAATTGTTTAAATTAAGGAGATTAAACAATCATGACAACTAAATGCAATGCATAATCCTAGATTACATACTTAGCTGGGAAAAACTTGTTGCTATAAGGGAAATTATTGGAATAATTGACAAAATTTTAATTTAGATTGTAGATCAGATAACAGTATTGTATCAATACTAAATTTTCTAATTTTGAAGTTGTACTTTAGTTACATAATATAAATTCCTTGTTTTTAGTAGATACAAACAGAAGAATTTAGGAATAAAGAAGTATGACATCTGCAACGTCTTGCCAAATGATTCAGAAAGAATACTCTGTGTGTGTTGGGTAGGCAGGGGGGTAATACACAGGCATGAAGGAGAAGATGATAAAGTAAATGAGGAAAAAATGTAAAATATTGGTGAATCTAGCAGAAGATATAAGTAATCCTAACTTAAGATTGACTATAGGGAGGGAGGAGGGAGGGAGGAGGGAGGGGGGTTCTGGAGGGGGAGCATATGTAAACCCATGGCGATATCAGGTCATTGTATGGCAAAACTAATAAAAAAAAAATACCAAAACTTTTAAATCAATGGTTAACTTATGCATTTAAATACAAAAGAAATTAAAGTACTATATAAAATTGATACTTATAAACAAGTTTAAAGAAGAGGAAATTTTGTCTTGCTCTTTTCTCTTTAAATTTTCATTCTCACAGAACAGTATTTTTATATAATATTCTTATGCTTAAGAGCCTTTTATTGATCACTCAATTATATTTTTCAATGTTCTAAATATACATTGAAATTTGCTATCCTTATGTTATATGACCGTAAGTTTCCAAGTGTTTAAATTTCTTCAAGACTGAATTTTCATCATAATTAGAACCCAGTGGAAAAAATATATATTTAGATTTTTAAGTAAAAAAAAAAAAAAGATTGACTATAAGTCAAGGAAGCATGGTATAACCTCTAGGATAATCAGAAAAAGAATATTTAATTTACAAAGAGAAAACTAAACAATAAAGATACTTTTCAAAGCCAAAAGAAAGCCATATGTCAGGTGAGAGGACCAAAAACAGACTGAGACAAAGAAAAAGTCTGTAAGACAGTAAATAGATAAGAATAAAAATTAGCAATAATTACATGAATTGCAATGAAGTACTCCAAATAATAGGCATAGACTCTAAGAATGGATATTTTAAAAACCCAACTACATGTTATTTATAATAGACACAACTTAAACACAAGGAAACAGAAAAGTCAGTAGTAAAATGACAGAAAACATACAAACCTAAACAAGAAAAAAGTGTAACGCAGATATACTAATGACAGACAAAACGGATTTTAAGGCGAGAAGTAATACTACACACAAAAGAGACTTTGGTAAAAATAAAAAGGTCAATTCAACATGAAGAGTTCATAGCATAGCCTCAAATATAGTAAAAACTATCAAAACTAAAGGACTAATAAACATATTCCCACTTGCAATGTGTAGCTCTAACACACCTCTCTCTATAGCTCAAAGAAGAAGCAGAAAATAATCTAGAGAAAATTGAACATGATTAAAAACTTGACACAGGACCCACTGATTGGAGAATATACATTATTTTCAGGTATATATATAGAAGTTACCAAAATAAAACATATACTAGAATTAAAATTATAGTATATTCTATGACCACAGTGGAATTAATCTAAAAATCAATAACAATAACTACAACAAAAACACAATTTTAAAAATCCCCAAAGGCCAGATAATAAAGTTAAATAGGAAATCCCAATGGAAAATAAGAAAACATTTTCAACAGAATAGTAATAAAAATATGACACATAAAAACTTATGGGATATACCTAACCTGTAGCTAGAGAAAACACAATAGTTAAATGAAAAGCTAAGGATGAAAAGGAATGATCTAAGGATCCATCTCAATAATCTTAAAAAAGAGGAGCAAATTGAACTCAAAAAAAGTACAAGAATAATAATGAAGATAAGAACAAAAGGCAATAAAATAGACCAAAAAACCCCAAAACACCACAGTAGAGAAGAAGTCTTTTTCTGAAAAGGGACAAATGGTAAACATTTTAAATTTTGTGGGCCATATGTTACAATTACTCATCTCTGCCATTGTAATGCAAAAGCAGGCATAGTCAATACAAAATGAATAGACAGCTGTGTTTCAACAAAACTATATCTACAAAACAGGTAATGGGTTATATTTGACCCATGGGCCATATTTTGTCAATCCCTGCAGCAGAAAATATAATAAAGCTGAAAGTTTGTTCTTTGAGAAAATAAAACAGACAAAATTGATTTAAAAATATAGTAAGAGTATAAAGAGAAAAGAGAGTACAAATTATCAATAGAAGAAATGAAAAAGGGACATCACTACAGATCTCACAGGTATTAAAAAGATAAGATATTATAAATAACTTTAGATCAAAAAATTTCATAATTTAGGTTTAATGAATAATTCATTTTTTAAGATACTAACTTATCAAAACTGACACAAGAAGAAATAGAAAATTCAAATAGCCTTATATCCATTCAAATATGCATCTATAATTAAAAGCCTGTCCACAAAGAAAAGTTGAGGTCTAAATGGCTTCATCAGTAAGTTCTTTATTTCATGAACTAATACCAATGTTATACAAATTATTCCAAAGAACAGATAAAATGAACTCATTTCTGAACACATTTTATGAGGTCTATACAGCCTTGATACCAAAACATAACAATAAAAAAAAAGTACTACAGGAAAGGAAAAGTATAAGCCAATCTCTCTTATGAACATAGATGCAACAATTCGGCAAAGTGAAATTAAATATTAGCATGTCAAAGCTGGGGATATATAAAAGAATAGAGCTCAACCAACTTAATTTATAATACTAAGCTGATTTAAAACTTGAAAACACATCAATATAATTTAGTCCCATTAGCTAAATAAATAACAAAAGTTATATCATCACTAATATATGAAAAAAAGCACTTGATGAAATTCAATGCCAATTCATATTAAAATCCTAACAAATTAGGAATAAAAGAAACTGCCTTAACTAATAAAGAATATCTTTTTTAAAATCTACATTAAGTATATTAATGGTAAAATAGTGAAAGTTTTACCATTGAAATTGGGAATGAAATCAGAATGACTGTGATCATATTTATTAAACATTATACTGTGGTCCAGGGGAAAAAAATTTAAATGATTGTTTTTAGGGAAAAAATCACCATTGTTCACAGATGATATGAGTACACATCTAAAATATTCAAAATAATCTATTAAGGATTAAAAAGTGAATTTAGCAAAGTCCCTTTAAATCATACCTAAAAGTCAATTGTGTTTCTAGATATTAACACTAAACAACTGGAAAAGGAAAACTTAAAACAATACCATTTTTATTAGTAAAACATATGCTACCTAAGAATATTTATCATCAAAAAGATAAATACCAGATACCTAGAAACAGAAGTATTAAAAACTGTGCAAGACCTATATACTGAAAACTATGAAACACTGCCAGGAGAATTAAGAATGATATAAATGCAGGGATATATCATAACTGTGGACTGGAAGACCAAATATTGGGAGGGTCTCCCCAGTCGATCTATTTAAGTTCAAATAAATTCTAATCAAAACCCCAGCTGGCTTCTCTACAAAAACTAATAAACTGATCATAAATTTTACACCAGAATTGTAAACACAGGATAGTCAAAAAAAACATGAAAAAGAATAAAGTTGAAGAATTTACATTATCAAATATCAAGGCTTATTATAAAGTATAGCATAACTGAAACAGTGGTATTGGCACAGGGTGAACAAACATATTGATGAAATAGAATAGTGGGTCTGGGAAACAGGTTATCCTTTTAAGACCAAATAATTTATGAAAAAGGTGCCACTGAAATGCAATGGAGAAAGGATAATATTTTTAATAATTTGTATTTTATAATGAAACTTTATCCCATCTCAAAACATGCACATAACTCAATTCTATATGATTTATAGATTTAAATGTAAAAGGAAAAACAATAGTTTCTAGAAAGTAATATAGACTATATTTTTAACATTGGGGTAAGCAGAATAATCTCAATACAAAAGGATACAAAACCACTTATTATAAAAGAAAAGATTAATAAATTTAACTTCTTTTAAATTAAAATTAAGAACTTGTGTTTATCAAAGAACACCAAATACAAAAATCCAAAAAGAACTAATATCCCAAACATATAGAGAACCCCTACAAATCAATGAAAAAGAATTACACAACACAAATTTAAAAAGAAAAAGTTAAAGACTTGAATGGGCACATGATGAAAGAGGATACTCAACTGGCCAATAAAAATAATTAAAGGTATTAAATATCATTACCTACCAAGAAGAAAAGAAAGAAAGTGAAGTCTCTCAGTCGTGTCTGACTCTTTGCAACCCCACGGACTGAAGCCCACTAGGCTCCTCCGTCCATGAGATTTTCCAGACAAGAATACTGGAGTGGGTTGCCATTTCTTTCTTCAGGGGATCTTCTTGACCCAGAGAACAAACCTGGGTCTCCTGCAATGCAGGCAGACTCTTTACCATCTGAGCTACCAGGGGAGAGTATGAGCATGAGCCATCAAGAAAATGTAAATTAAAACCACAGTTATTTCACTTCTAAACCCCTCATAATGGCTAAAATTTAATTTTGTTGATGAGGATGTGGGGCAACTAGAATTTTAATACTCTGCTGGTGGAAGTATAAACTGGTAGATATTAATAGAATTTAGCAATCTATTTCACAATATTTACTAAAAGTGTACAACTTTATATACTATGACCTAGCAGTTCCATTCCTTGTTATATAGTTCGTAAAAATGCCTACATGTGTCCCAAAAAAACACATACAGGAAAATTCATAGCAGTGCTGCTCACAACAGTCCCAAACTTAAAACAACATAAGTATTCACCAGTAGTACAATGGATAAACAAAAAGCAGATATCCATATAACAGAATACTATACAGCCTTGAAAATGACTTTCTGCTACATACAATCACATTAATAAATCTCACAGGCATAATTTTGTGTGAAAGGAGCCAAACAGAAAAGAGTAGCTGCTGTATGATTCCTGGTATGTAAACTCCCAAAACATCAGAAATAATCTACGATGATAGAAATCAGAATGATGGTTACTTTGGGACAAGGGATAATGACAGGGAAGGGACAAAAAGTAGTCTTCTGTGGGGTTACTAATGTTCTACACCTTGGTCTGGGGTGGCATTTACACGAGTATATGACTTTATAGAAATTCATCCAGCTTCTTTCATCTATAAAGGAATTATACTTATGGCATCAGCATGGTAGCAGCCGGTGGCTCAGGTGGTAAAGAATCTGCCTGCAATTCAGGAGACCTGGGTTCGATCCCTGAGTCAGGAAGATCCCCAGAGAAGGGAATGGCTATCTAGTATTCTTACCTAGGAAATGCCATGAACAGAGGGGCTTGGTGGGTTACAGTCCATGGGTTACAAAGAGTCAGACATGACTGAGCGACAAACACTTTGACTTTTCAAAATTTGTTCCAAAAAACAGTGTAATGTTAACAAAAATTACATCATTACTCTAAATTGTCTCTAAGTGTCCAAAACAATTTGTTTTTCCTTTTTATGTGTACAAGGAATCTATCTCTTGTCCATTTACCTTCATGCAAACTCATTAAACTTAAGGGAGTCAAGACTCTTCTTTATTCACTTAATGCCTTATTATATTGATTGTTTTGTGGATATGCACATAATTACACAGTCACAAGCAGGCAATGATAAAAATGGACTCTAACTCTCACCTAGTAGAAAGCATGGAGAAGGAAATGGCAACCCACTCCAGTGTTCTTGCCTGGAGAATCCCAGGGACAGAGGAGCCTGGTGGGCTGCCGTCTGTGGGGTCGCACAGAGTTGGACACGACTGAAGTGACTTAGCAGCAGCAGCAACAGCAGCAGCAGTAGAAAGCAAGAAATTACTTAGAATCTTTGATGACCTGAAAATAAACTGCCATCCAAGTGACATTTAAAAAAATAAGTTTCTTTACTTGCACATCTTTATATGAAACTTTCTTAAGGAATGAACCTGCAACATCTGTTCCTCTTAGTAACACACTGGCCAAAATTCATCCACTTTAGCAATACAAAAATCTGAGAAGAGAAGAGTGCTCTGCGTGGTACGAGTATCAGCTGGCATTTTGACCGACCACTAAGAGAAAGTACAGGGAAATCATTTCTTAAAACAATTTCAAAGAACTGCATCATTAAGTAGCAAAGCATACTGGCATAATCCAAAGGAAATCCATTTTGACAATTGCTTCACAAATATTCAGATTTTCCAAATAATGTTAATGGAATTCTAAATCTTTTGGGAAAGTGTCTTGACTCCACAAAGAAAGTTATCACAAATGGGCACTTTGCTCAAGTCTAAGTGTGTGGGGGAGGAGAGTCCTGCCATGCAAAGAAATTCTCAGGAAGCTGTGAAGATATCAGCTCTTTGACTCAATTGATTCCAAGCTGAAACATAATAGGACATTATAAATCTGTTTTGATTTTACTTAATCTAATGAAAAAATGTTCATCTTTTTGATAAGTGCTCATTAGCCATTTTTTTTCTGACATAAACAGACAAGAAAGATGTTCTTGTGCGGCATTTAAAACGCAACTCAGCTAATTACAGTGCCATGACTCAAAGAACAAAATCAACGCACTGAAGTTTCTCACTTGAATTGTTTTTATAGTTGAATTAAAAATCTAACCAAAAAAAAAATTTTAAAGAGCCCCAGCAGTGTTTTTCACTAAGGTTGAATACTGTTTAAGTAAACAAAGGCTACATTTTAGTCCATTATATAAAATTTTTCTGTCAATTATTAAGAACAGTTGCTAAATTTATCAACCAGTGGGTATGTGTTGGGGGTGGGGGGGCTCTCTTTTCGGGGAAGTGCTGATAAATTTGCATAAGCAATTCATTCTATTTCATCTGATCCTCTGTGAAACCAAAAACCAACTAGTAGATAATACCTGGTCAGGGTTGGAGCCTGTCAAGAACCAGGGAATAGCATGAAGGAAAGTGATCATAGAAGAATCAAGCCAATTTACAGCCCAGATTTATGCCCAAGATTTTTAGAAATATCAGATGTTTTGGACTTTTTGAACCACTGAGTATTACTCTGCTGAAACATTATTTTGAATGAGTCTAACAGAATTAATGCCCATTCCTAAACTGTTTGATTTTTGCTCCAGGAAATATTTTAACTACAGTAATCTGGGTATTTTGGGGTATCTGACATCTGGTTATGACTCAAATAATCATTTCACTGATTTTTTTAAACTGACTTTTTACTATAAGGTATACTTAACCTGAAACTAGAAACTTTAGAAATTATTTTAACTCTTATGGCACATGAATTATGCATATTGTGTGCAAATTTCAAGGCAAAAGATCACAAAGAGGAGTAAGTAAAGTGAATTACGTAAATATGTTACTTCTTACCCTCTCTATGAAGTCAGTAGTTAAATGAATATATGAAACTTTTTAAAGGTTCATTTGAATGAGCAAACAGGATAATGAGAAAATAATCTAGCACTAAACTCATCCAGTGGATGGTTGTCAGAGTCACCTTCATGATTTTGCTAGCATTTCATAGTCTTTAGACGTTTTGAGTACTAAGCAAATACACATCTTATGTTCAGAAGGAAGTCAAATGGCTTTCATGAACAAAGCTGTAAACACAGTATAACCACCTTGAAGCAAAAGTGCATAGCTTGGAGGTCAAGAATTCAGTGTGGAAAAACCAAAATTAAGCTCCCACACAACCACTTGCTCTTCAAGGGAAACTGAACAGGATTCCTCACTTCTCTAAGGTTCATAAATGATTAATGTTTGAGGAAAGAATACCTACATTGCTGTTTGATACTACATTTAATAAAATGATAGAAAGCACTTAGCACAGGGCCTAACACATCATCAGGATTCAAAAATTCAGCTGATACTAACAAACCAATAGAACTTGAATCTCAGGGACCTTTCCAGGGGTGAGGAGTCACCTTTCTTCCTTTTCATCCTGTGTCATTTTCAATATTCCAGCATCCTCTGGCACAAAAAGGCAGACCATTTCCTCATATCACACTAACCGGTTTATTTCAGGCATCAAACCTACAACCTTGACTGTGTTATTATCATCTCAGCGTAACCAGCTCTGTTTATTAGACCTTATTGCAAAGTGTCAGCATGTATGAGAAATACAGTACATGGTGCATTAGGTCATTATGGGTCACCAGAAAACCACATTTTTTCTGTAATTCTATTCTATATTTCCATTAGTACTATTTGGCACAAAGGAAAAGTTTACCAGCTTATTAAGTAATGGAATGGGCCATATTCACATTATTCTGACTTTATCTAAAGCAAGTGAAACCATCAATGTTTACATACTTATCAGGTCTGATCCAAGTACCTCATTCCTCTCCATTAATATAAAAAGTTAATGGTCAACCATTAATGAATGCTTACTAAATTTCAAGAACTATGTGAAACTCTTTCATGGACTATTTCACTTAATTCTCCAACAATCCTAGACAGTAGCTACTGACATCCTTATAACCAGAAAGTGAGACTCAGACAGGTTAAGCAATGTATTAAAGGCGATGCAGCTAGTAAGAGATTATTAGCAAATATCAATATATCCAAGGGTATTCACATCAGTAAAATTAATTCCAATGGGGTCAGAACTGGACACCAATTAAATGTTATTCTTTTACTTTGGGGTAATCTGGACACTGCTTGCTTAGCAAGTTCATTCTTTCATTTACTTCTGTATGTATTTTCTGACTTTAGATTCATTTAGATAACTAAGATTAAACTTTGGGCAAGTATTTTACATCCCCTAGCATCAATTTCCTCATCTTTAAGATGAGAATATCAAATATTTTGAAGATTAACTAGCATGATATATGTGAAGCACTTGCAGCAGGAACTGGCACACAGTAAGTGCCGAAGCAATGTTCACTAGCTATCATTAAATGAAAGCATATTTTAAGACATACTACGTAGAAAAGGAAATCATGACACCAACGAGTTGAATTGTGACTTTATTATCATCACCTCTAGAAACAAATTCTGGGTTTTCTCAGACAGATTTTTTTCTTATTAGAATATAGAAAAGGTTTCTAATCACCAAAACATTAAAAAAAACTGCTACAACATGGGAGTCAACTCTCTGCTGTTACAAGCGGACAAACGGCATGGTCCCCTCCATCATGACTGTCATTGGGAGGGAGGTGGGCTCGCTGTCTTATACATTTCTTTCCTACTATAAGACACTGAATTTGAATTAAATCTTCTGTAGAGTGAGCATGAAAGAATCATGCTAGCTTGACCTCAGAAGACAAGATGAGCAGAACTGAAGGGAGTTTTCTGAAGCACTGCAAAGATAAGGGATTTCTTGGGCCTGAGAAGACTTATATGGCTAGAGGCCAAAACAAAGAGTGCTGGATTATTTTGCTTGGTTCCTGGAAACCAAATGCAAATCTAACCAACAATCAATTTTATCATATCTAGCATTATGAAAAGCTCTAGACACGTGCTGGAAATAGAATATGATATTGTTAAGAATGACAGTGACCACGAGCCTGGGTTTTTATCTCAGGATCTGGGCTGTGTTCTCTGAGGCCTGAACTCACTCACATTTGCTCAAAGATACCACTCTGGGGTTCCTCTCCTAGACAGGGAAGCACATGCTTTGAAGAGCCACAGCATTTAATTCTGCAGACAGTTACTGTAAGGTTGGTGATGGTATTCCCCCCAAAAATGGTTCCTTTGTAAAACAGAGATCAGAAGATGAGAGTAAGGAATAACAGAGGAGCCTCTGGACCGAATATTTTTAAAGTTTGTACCCAAACTCCTGGAAGAAAAGTACATCAAATCCAAATTTTAAAAATCTGAAAAATACCTGTCCTTGTCAGAATTTTAAAATAAATTGTCATTTTAAAAACTACTTTCCAGTTCCTTGCAGACAAGGGTTAACTTGGTTACCAATCAAAAGCTTTTTTATGCATTTAGTCCCAAACTATCCTGCTGCCTACAAAATCCGCAATAAAGCAATTAGAAACAGTAGAGTAAACAAAATGTGTTCAGTAGGCTGGCAGGCTCAGGAAGCAGATCAGAAATATTCACACACTGTCAGGGTGTTTTCTGGCTTTTTCTCTGTTTTATTCATTTATACTAATGTGTGGACAAGGGGGTTGAAAACATTTTGCTAAGAATGAAACCCTGAGATTTATATGTAATTTCTAAGCTTATCCTTGGGAAAGAAGCCACAATCTGTTTTTAGACAAGAGTAAAACACTCGCAATTCCCTTTGAAAAACCACGTCCAATCTTCCCTTAAATTGAGATGCCAGAGCAACTAGATTGCGATTTAAATCAGAGGACAAAATTAGCCCAGGTACACCAGGGTGGAAGGAGAGGCAGAACAGACACTGGTAAATAGCCTATGAATTCAAAATGTAGAGCCTTCTTCCTGCCCTGAGCCAGGTTTGACTTCCAACAAATTAGAAAAATAAATTGGCAGTTCACCTACAATTCACTGGTAAACAAACATATTTCACCAGCTATTTCATGACCATCTTTTGAGCTGAGGCTTTTTAAATTCCATAAAGGACTGGGCTGCAACGGTAACTCTTGGAGTTCACAACAACCCTTGGCAGGGCTCTAATGAAAAACAAAAATCTCCACCTAATTCCAACAATTTGCCATAGTAAGGGAAGCCTTCATATTATTGATACTAGCATGGCCTGAGAAAGAGTTAGAACCTCAGTGAGGGGCAGAGGCTGACAACAGAAGCTAAAATATTGCAACTCTTGAGATTCGACTTTCAAGTTGAGTACAAAAAGCACAAATTTGGACCAATATCAACCTCAAGGATGGACTTGGCCAAACAGCTTCACGTGGAGCAGAAAGGACCTGATCATCCTGTTGGACAGGGGCTTGGCCAGCTAAGACTTCTTTCTGCTATTGGTAATGGATCCATTCGATGGTTCTTATAAACTGGATTAAGAGTTTCACCTTCACATTCTCATAAACGTCAGTACACCTGGGGATTAATCATGATCCTAGATTCACCTACTCT
Source organism: Antilocapra americana (assembly GCA_007570785.1). NCBI lineage: Eukaryota > Metazoa > Chordata > Mammalia > Artiodactyla > Antilocapridae > Antilocapra > Antilocapra americana. Next base: position 7,254,040 of record ML663010.1, read on the forward strand.
TCTCTTTGGCTTCTGTAGCCAGCTGAGATCTCTACTGGCAGAAAATTGAGGGTTTAGTAGGAAGGGATGGAACACATTTTGATGGGAGGACTTTCTACTCCACAGAGGTGCCTTTATCTCTGCAAATATGTCCCACTGGCAGGTTGGCTGGAACCAGACCTATCTCTCCAAGGCAAAGGCATTTCAGGACTCAGCCCAAGGTGGCACCTATTTAGCCCAAAAGTTTGCCATCAATAGACCTCACAATCTGCTGAGCAGGGCTTGTGTGATCTCCCCACTCCCAACTCCTTCCCCAGTGAAAGGCACTCATCCCATGTGAGGGGACATAGCCAGAGACAAGAGAGTCTTCTAGAAATAATTTTTGCAAAGGTTCAGGTAGTGATAAGGAATTGGGGATAAGAGATGATTTGCATGAATCTAATACTATAGCATTAAATTCTGTCCAAGTGGGCTTTTTTCAAAAAAAAAAAAAAAAAAGACTGCCAAACGCTGGGAAACGATAATCAATTGAAAGCAAAGTGGTCCTTCCTTACAGAAGAGTTTCAAATTCAACATCTTTTTGATGCAAGAGATGGGTTGGGAGGTAAGAAAGTGAGTTTCTGAAAGACACAGCAGATCACAAATGTGCTGATCCAACACTGTCAATGACATCTCATCCCAGATGGCAAGTGAAGGAGACACTGGGATTTAAGGCACCTAGATACTTGCCAACAGAATATGAAGACATTAGGGAAAACAAAAAAACTAAACAAGAATCCTTAAAATGCATTGTTTAAAAGGCATATAGATCTAAAAGTAATCTAAGGAACAAGTTCAAAAATAATAAGCATCTAAACCTCAGAATAATGAGAACCTCCAAAAGCAGAGAATGGGGATGCTTACTAAATCCAAATCTGTTCAGAGACTTTATTCTAGGGCATGAGGCTGAGCTGCTGTAATGTACACAAGTGGGGTGTAAAGTCAATGGGATTACATTTTCCTAATTATTTTCTGCTTGAGCTTTACAGCACACACACAAAATGAGATCAGCCGGGACTTGCCTCTCTAACAAATCACTCAGATTTAAACATTGCTCACATAAACAAAGGGGGTGGAGGGGGGGAGAGAGGCACAAGGCTGGGAAAAGACAAGGGCTTCTTCAATCACAGTTGCAAGGAACAAAAACCTGGAGGGGGAAAAGAGTTGTTGGACCGCCACCAAATCTCCCCCACTGGAGACGCGAGCCCATCTGCTGAGCTCGGCAACTCCGCTTTACCCACCATTCAGCTCGCGTCTCTGCAGAGATCTGTCTGCAGAACTGGCAGATGGACCCCTGCTTCCCTGAGTCGCTGCATTATTTGTTTAATAAATTTAATTAATATCCATACTGCATTGGATTTCTCCCAGAAAGGAGGCCAAAGTGCTCCCTTTCCCGATAGCTACACGATGAGTGATTTCCCAGAAAAGAGCAGATAACGGTGCCCCGGGGCCACTGAAAAATTAAAAGTACCATGTGCTTACATTTCTTTGCATGTATGCCCATTTTTTGCAATGCACTAAAACAGTTTTGGTGGATAATTTAACTTTATCAAAGTATGCAGTTCTTTAAGAAGGCAGATTACCTCTTCTTTCAGATCAGTTATATTTGTTGGAATGTTTTTTACAGAATCTAATTCAACCACATCACTTAACATTTTTATCTGTTTCCCCCAAAATGGTGAGTCATGAATGTTAAGGAGGTTCTATATGGCAAGCAGCTAGCTCCACAGCCATTGTTAACAAATTGAAATTTTTCTTTGATCATATTGAACTTGTATGATTTCCTAAGCTGGAAAATGTGGCCGCTGCATAATGGAGAATAGGAAGGGTCTTGAACCAAATCAAGGCAGTAACGTATTCTCTCTTCACTAAGTGCAGTGCCAAGCTCAGTGCCAAGCAATTACAGAGCCCCTGCCATCAACAAGTATGAATTAAAACAGTGCTTCTCTTGCCTTGTTATTCAATGTCATCCTATCTTTCTTGGCAGCATATTTCATCTTAACCTAGATTTCCCAGACTGTGTTCCAAGAAAGAATAGCCCCTTGAGGATAAAATAGTCTAGGAAACATTATGTCAAAGAAGGTTAAACAGGCTTCCTTGCTGCAGGACTTCTCCGAGCCTTTAGTGTGCTAATACGTATTGTGAATATTCCCGTAGAGGAGGATGGGATTCAATACAAAAGGCAGTATTTTCCCCAAACCTAGGCCTGTTCGGTTCATCACTATATCCCAGGGCTTAATGTAGGACTTGGCAGATAGTAGTACTTGTTGAATGAATGACTCAAAGGGATGAGTGAATGAATGAGCAAAGTAAATCCATAGTGGTTTGCTTAGAGATAACCCTTGGGCACCTGAACCTGACACTACAGGATTTAAAGAACAAATGTACAAAATCACCTCAACACTAAGGAAGAATTGAACTTGAACCAAATATTGAATTTGGAGGGATTCCAAGATGCTATTTTCTTATATTAAGTTTATTCTTCATTGATAAACTCTTCTCTACTTTTCAATATTCTAAACAATCCCCTCTTCCTTTAGATCATGAAAGCCTGATCTTGTTGAATTTTGTAAACTTTTCAGCTCCTTGGCAATACTCTAATTTATTTGCACTTGATATGTTTAATCTCTTCCTAGGAACCGAGTAATGAATTCAGTTCAATCATAGGCATTGAGCTGGTGATAAGAATAAAAAAATTACTCCTTTCAAGAGAATTATTTTAAGTGCAAAAGCTCGCAAAGGCAGATTTTGAGAGTTTATTAATAATTTCAATGTGAAACTTGTCAAATTGAAATTAAAGTTTTACTTAATAGGAAAAAAACAGTTATTTTAATGTAGGTTATCACTTGTGCACTTTGTCTAAAACAATCCCCTATTGCTCACTTTTCTTCTGCAATTTTCCTGCAACACTCCATCATGTTGATACAGCACTGAGTTCACTGTCTTCCTCCTACAATTCCAGACACTTACAACTCTTCTTGCTAATTAGATACAGAGAAAACAAAGAACTAGCACTGGCTCTTAAATATCCAGAATAATTAGATGACAGAAATCTCTCCTCTAACTCAGCTGGCTACTAATCTCTAAACTTATGGGAAAAAAATCTGCTGTTACCTAGTGATTTCAAGCTGATGATCGCAGTTTTATGCTGAGAAATCTTAGAAGGCTTTGCTAACATTAAAACCTTTAAGAGGAAAAGAAGAAATGAACCTTAAATAAGCAGAGCATTTTTAAAATTTCCTGCATCAAAATGTTTCTTGAATTGGGAGAATAGATAATGCACAGGTAGAAATTAGGTGGCGTTAGTGGTAAACAATCTATGCCAGTGCAGGAGATGTAAGAGACGTGAGTTCAATCCCTGGGTCAGGAAGATCCCCTTAAGTAGGAAATGGAACCCTACTCCAGTATTCCTGCCTGGAAAATTCCATGGCTTTAGGAGCCTGATAGGCTACAATCCATGGGGCTGCAAAGAGCTGGACACAACTGAACACACACACACACACACACACACACACACACACACACACACAGAATTCAGAAAATATTATGGGCTAGATTTTAGGAAGTAAGGGGGAAAAAGAATGGGCAGGAAACTTTGTATTAATTGTGTGCCTACTTACATGCCAGCCAGAGGGTTCAGTACCTTTAATAAAAATAATCAATGAGAACTAACAGTTACGTGACAGATGTGATGATAAATCTTTATATGGATATATATTCCTGCCAATAGGTATTGTTTTATGATTTTAACTTGAGGAAACTGGGGCTTAGAGATCCTAAGCAACATGCCACAGGTCATATGACTAGTAAGTAAAGCCAGGGAGCTCAGCCCTGAACTCTGACAATCTGATTACAGGGCTTATGCTCCCAACCACTATCCGTTCCCACTTCTTGCATGTTTACCTTATCTCAGAAGCTGTATACAACAATATCAGAGTGGAAAAAGACATGACAAAAATATTTTGCCTTAATACTCTAAATACATAGTAATGGCAGAACTGTGTCATAACTGATGTTGATAAAGATAAGCCCTGAACTAGAACCTGTAAACTTCATCAAAAGCCAAGGTCACTCTGCACTGGCTTAGCCCTCTTTTCCTCTACCACATTGTCTAGCTTATATTTCAATGTGATTTTCTCTTGCAGGTGTCATTTTCAATAGTCTACCTAATGTGATACACTGTAATTGTTTATATTCCCTCCCCAATCTTCTCCTCACTTTGGGAGCAGCAATTACTACAGACAGCTCTATTCAACAATAAATACAGACAAAAGACAAATAAGCACCTCTCTACAGTTGTTTGCCTTCTCCCTCAAAGACCTCATTTTCCATCAAGGCAACAGGAAATTTTTTGCTTTGTGTGTATGTGTTATTTTTTTTTATCTTTATTGGAGTATAGTTGACTTACAATGTTGTGTTAGTTTCAGGTATACAGGCAAAGTGAATCAGTTATACATATACATACATCCACTCTTTTAGATTCTTTTCCCAAATAGGCCATTACAAAGTACTGAATAGAGTTCCCTGCGCTACACATTAGGTCATTATTAGTTACCTTTTTTATATGTATCAGTGTATACATGTCAATTCCAGAAAATTTTCACAAATATTTTGGCTGTCTACTACTTATAAGGAATTCTCAGGTGACACTAGTGGTAAAGAATCTCCCTGCCAACACAGGAGATTCAAGACATGCAGGCTTGATCCCAGGGTTGGGAAGATCCCCTGGAGTAGGAAATGGCGCCCCACTCCGGTATCCTTGCCAGAAAAATTCTATGAACAAGAGGAGCCTGATGGGCTGCAGTCCATGAGGTTGCAAAGAGTCGGACACGACTGACTGACTGACCACACACACACATCACTTATAAATATTAATAAGCATGCATCGAGCACCTTCTGAGTGTCCTCCTCGTCTGCTACGAGGTGCTAGATAGGATACACTGTCATCCCTACTTCACATAAATACTGTACTATTAATTTACTTGTACTATAACAAACAACCTCCAAACTTCAAAGCTTAAAACAATAAACATTTATCCTCTCACTGTTTCTGTGGGTAAGAAATTTGGACACAGCTTAGTTGGATATCTCTGGCTTAAGTTCTGTCATGAAACTGCAGGCCAACTGTCAGGTAGGGATGCAACCTCATCTGAAGGCTCAAGCCAAGTGGCGGAGGATCCTCCTTGAAGCTCATTCACATGGTTGTCAGCACTATCTATTTCCTCAAGAGCAGTTAGATTGAAGGCAATTCCTTGTTGGCTGTTAGCCAAAGACCACCCTCAGTTCCTTGCTACACGGTTCCTCTTTACAGGGCAGCTCCCAATGTAGCATCTGACTTCCCTCAGAGGCAGCAAGAAAGGGAGACCAAGATAGAAATGATGCTATTTATGTCACTTAATCTCCAAAGTGGGCTTTCCTCGAGGCTCAGATGGTAAAGAATGAGCCTACAATGCAGGAGGCCTGGGTTTGATCCCTGGGTTGGGAAGATCCCCTGGAGAAGGGAACTGCTACCCACTCCAGTGTTCTGGCCTGGAGAATTCCATGGACTGCATTGTCTACAGGGTCACAAAGAGTCGGACATCACACCAGCTTTGCCATATTCTATGTGCTATAAAGGAGTGTAGGGCCAGTCTACATTCAAGGACAAGGGATTACAGAAGGGTTTAAAAACCAGGAATCAGGGATCATTGGGGAGAATCTTAAAGGCTGCCTACCTACTTCCACTGATGAATTTTTGTGCCCCTAAAGGGCACACACATGAAAAATCTATAAAATAATTCTTATTTCCCAACATTTCTGTTTTAAAGCTAAATGAACACATTTAGGAAAAGTCATTCAACAAGTATTTATGGAATGGCTAATGTGCCTAATATGACCAGATATGAAAGATGCTGGGAAAGACTGAAGGCAGAAGAAGAAGGGGACGACAGAGAATGAGATGGCTGGATGGCATCACTGACTCAATGGACATAAGTTTGAGCAAGTTCCGGGAGTTGGTGATGAACAGGGAAGCCTGGTGTGTTACAGTCCATGGGGTCACAAAGAGTTGGATATAACTGAGCAACTGAACTGAATATGACCAGACACTGTTATAGAACAAAAGAAATAACTAAAACTGTGTTGTAAAAACTCACCAAGACCACTCCCTCCCTGCTGCCACCACCCACCCCAGGTAGAAACACGGGAGAATAAAGATTAAGACAACCATTGTTCTTTTCTAATTAAAACCACCTCAGCATTTACTGTTATAGACTATTTTAAGAATGCCTTCTGAAGCTAGAGCAGTGACAAGCAAATCTACTTGCCCACAGATTTAAAACACATTCTCTAACATCAGCTTTAATAACAAGAGCAGGGCTATTTCCACCCTCATATGCCTTCCTCTTCTATCTTATAGCTCAATTGATCAGAATTTGGGAGAGGAAGAGGGGTATTATTTACTGATTCCATTCAAAATTCAATATACATTAAGTAGGAGCCATCAACAATAAATGGTACAAACCAGGCACCTTGTCCTTGATGCTAAGAAAACACTTTAGCTTCTCCAAAATTTCAAGTGTCTCAAGGAGAAGAAAATGAGAAGGGTGAAAAAAAACACATTCCTTTTTTTTTTTTTTTTTGGTAAAGAAAGGTGTATATGTTTATTTTTGGCAGTGCTGCACAGCATGTAGGTTCTTAGTTCCCCAACCAGGGATCAAACTTGTACCCCCTGCAGTGGAAGCATGGAGTCTTAACCACTGGGCCAGGAACACATTCTTACTGAAAGAAAATCTACCAAAAAGAAACTGAGAAATAATCCATACAGGAAAATAATATGAAAAAGAATGGATCTATGTATATATATATATAACTGAGTCACTTTACTGTACACCTTAAACTAACACATTGTAAATCAACTATACTCCAATATAAAATAATAATGTTTTAAAAACAAAGTGAGAAAATACAGAATTACCTGAATTTACCTTGAGTTGGCAAGACTCCTCCCCTAACCCCATCACCAATCAAAACAGGAACTCAGGAGCTGGCTTAGGTTCAACTACAGAGAAATAACACTCCATTTTGCACATCTAAGTTTTTGAAAAAAGACCTCTTAAACAAGCAAATAAATAAAATCTGCAATAAGTGCCAAGAAGAAAAGAGGGGGAAATGATAGAGGCTAAGTGATGAAGAATTGCTTAGTTTTAGAAAGATCTCTCTAGAGAGGTGATATTTTAGCTGAGACATAATACAGGAGAAGATTCCAGGCATGCAAAAAGTAGGACAAAGAGTTCTCCAGGTAGAGAGTGAAACCAAGCAGGGCCCTGTGGGGCTCCTGGGCATGGAAGCCTTTCTGTCCCTCGTTTCTTGTAGGCAAGACTCCAGCTTCCATGACCTTCCCTGAGTTCCAAAGGACAGATTTGAACAGTTGCTAATCAAGGGAGAAGCAGCCAAGAAACCACTTGAGGCAAGATTAAAGGGACCAGAGAAGCGCATCAAGATCGGAGACCAACCACCTGAGACCCCGCACACAACCTAATCTTGTCAGCAACCCCACTCCTGAACCATTGCTATCAAATTCCTCATTAAGTCCTCCCAGGTTGGAAAGCATAGTTTTTCAGAGCAGGAGCCTGCTGTGTCCCCCTTTTCCTGGCAAAGCAATAAAGCTATTCTTTTTGACTCACCCCAAACTCTTGTCTCCAAGATTTGATTCAGCACCACTGCACAGAGGCCAAGGTTTCAGCAGCAAGAGGACTGCATGTTTCCTGATAAGGGGAAGAGCCTGGCATGACACAGGAATCAAAAGAAGGCCAGCTCTGGATGAAGCAGAGAATGGAATAAAATGAGCCCACACCAGCTACTGTGAGGGAAATTGACAGGGCAGGATGGGCAGATCCATTCTGAGGCAGCTGTAGGAGAATTTGGGTGGCTCAATCTGGAGTATTGTTAATGGAAACAGAAGTTAGAGGCCAGAAATACTTAGGACGTAAAAACAACCAGTGAGTTGGATAGGAGGGTGAGAAAGAGGTGGAGAGAGAAAATGAGAAAGTGAGAGACAAATCGAAGATGACTTCTATGAAGATGATTTTCATGTGTTGGGGTTAACAGCATGGTGAGCAATGTGCTCCGAAGGGACCTACCTCTTTGACTTGGAGAAAACAGCTTCCCATTTGCCTCATGAAAGATTATGAAAAACCCAGTTCTCACTTGTGTTTATCCTGTCAGCCACAGGTAAAACCTTCCATTCATTGGGAAGTCAGACAAGAAACAAACTAAAATTGCCTCCAGAAAGAGGGCTGAGAAATTAAGAGTACACAAAATCCAGAAAGTGTGTTTATTGGCCACATACCCCAACCATTTCATCAGATGAGAAAAGCGTGACTCTGAGAAGTTAGGGAACAGGACCAAGTTAACCGTCAGTTAAGAGAAGAACCAAGGGTAGAATCCAGTTCTTCTGATTGGTCCAAATACAAACGAAGCAATATGACAAATGGGCACAATGATTACATGTACTTAATAGCCATGTATTCATAATTTCCTATCTTCCATCCTCCAGTCTTTGGAGGAAGAGGTATGGCATTTGAATGCAAATTGCAAGGGGATGGGGGCAGGTAAAATTTTGCATCGATTTTTTAAGAGAGCCTGCTAAATATATGCATAAGCTATGGAACACTAAAGTGTAGTGGTCTAAATGTTACTGAAGAAAACGAAGAAAGGATGGAAGGGAGGGAGGGAAGGACAGAGGGAGAGAGAGAGGAAAGAGAAAGTAAAAAATTTTAACCTCAAATTATATTGTTGAAAATGAACTAATTTGGTCCCTATATGAACATTAATGTAATGCCTCCTTTGCTCTAATAGGTTATAAATGATACGAAATTTGTGTGAAAACTTTTAATATTTCAATTTCCTAAGTCTAAGAATCTAATTTTATAATCTTTTTTACATTTTTCTAGTCTTTCAATTCTAGTTCTTTCCCAATATGAAGACTAGATTATCAGTTTAGAAACAGGCAACAAATGGAAAGAAAGATGATAAATGCAAGATATTATGATTTTTAGCTCTAGTATTCCCTTCCCAAAAGACATTTCAGTGCTACAGGCTTCTCATCTCACTCCCCAATTCACTGACATTTACTTTTAACTCTCCTTTACAAACGCATTCTGATACAAATTCAAAGAAAAATCTATGTAAAATAATTCAAATTGTTACTCATCTCACAGTCACATGTTTGACTAAATCCAAGTTCTTAGGAAAAGACAACTTTGAAGTCTTTCATGCAGACTTACATCTCCAAGCTTTAAAAAAAAAAAAAGCTTATGTCAACAGATCCAATTTTACATGAGAAACAAATAGCTTTCATACACATTTACACCCACCAACAGAGAAAACAATCTAGCCTAAAGCTACCCACTTTTCCTAAAATTATGGATACCCTATGCAAGTTGAAAATGTCTGTTTGAAAGCTTTAAAAAGCCAGAATTAATTTTTTTTTTTAAGATAGCCATCAAATGTCTTTTCTCTTAACAGGAAAGTTAATTCTCTTGGTCTGGGCACACGGCAAATTTGAAGTTTGAAACGCTCAATTGCTTCTCTTTTATATTTCATGCTCTCACACTCAAAATGGCTGACTCAATTTAGATAACACTTTCCTCCAAACACCCCTCATTGTAAAGCACAATGTGACTGCTCAGAAAGTTATGAGTCATGGAAAAGAGGAGGTTATAAAACCTTTCTCTTCTAAACTAAATAAAATCATTTACTGCCAACCACAGGAGATAAAAGTCAAATCAGTCTTTCTGCAAGCCAGTGAATCAGTTCTATAACCTCCCACAAGATTCTTCTCAAGTAATTTGCAAAAGAATTAGCACAGCCTTTGCCAAAGAAGTTGAAAAAACATCCCACTGTGTTTCTGTAATTCACTGATGAATTTATGAGCATTGATAATTTTCTTGTCAACACAAAGACCCAACTTCACTCTTTCCCAATTCAGTTTTGTATGTAAGTGATACTGTGCAGTTTAAAGAATAAACCTTAATCAAGTAATGAAACAAGGCAACCCATGGCATTTTATTATGTTATAAACAATTCAATCCCACCGCATGCCCAGACTATCTCAGGACCAATCCACAGCCAGGGGATTCATGGCTCTCCAATCATGTCTGACTGGGGAGAAAACAGAAAGGGACATGATGAAAGGTCCAAGCCTACTTGCCTTTCCCCAGTTTTATGCCAAAAAAGCAAAAGGGTTTTAAAAATGTTTTCATGATAGCAATCTACTTATAGGGACCCAAAATAAAGAGGCTGTGATTCTTCTTAATATAAATACATAAATTCCACCGCTAGTTACTGCTAGGTGAGTGCCTCTTCCACATACGCAAGCATTTATTATTTACTTGGCTGGTTTTCCACTCAAGGGCTAGAACTCCCACCTTCATCCTATCGCCACCCCTACCTGCAGCCCCATTTCACCCTACCCCTACCTCCCAGGCCGCTGCTAGGGCCGGAGGCAGTGCACACTGATCTGACTTGTAACGTGGCTCTTCGAAAGTAGTCCCCCAGGTGGCCAATCACGGACCGACCTCTAGGGACGCCCCCACAGGGGTTCCTCGGAAGAGCACAACTCAGAGTATGTGGCAGAGACAGGTAGCTCAGGCCCTGGCCAACTGCTACAGCGCTAATTCGCCTGTGGGCTCCCCATCAGTTCCACCTGTTACACACGTGGATAAAGGAACTCACTCACCTGAAAGATGATGCCAGGCGTTGACAAATCAAATACCAGGAAATGGAGACCCAGTTGGCGTCCACATCAAGAGGCACCCAATATTTTAGGAAAATGCTCAAATCACAGCAAAGTATTACAGATGAATGAGTTGATGAAAAAGAAGGGCCTAGACTTTACCTTGCTTTGGTCCACTTCATCCTTCCAAGTGCTAAATAGGATTTTATTATCTGTTTTTATTAACGTTTATTTCCACCTCCAACTCTGCAACATAGTTCAGCTCAGCCGCTCAGTCGTGTCCAACTCTTTGCTACCCCATGAATCGCAGCACGCCAGGCTTCCCTGTCCATCACCAACTCCCAGAGTCCACACAAACCCATGTCCATTGAGTCGGTGATGCCATCTCATCCTCTGTCTTCCCCTTCTCCTCCTGCCCCCAGTCCTTCCCAGCATCAGGGTCTTTTCCGATGAGTCAACTCTTCGCATGAGGTGGCCAAAGTATTGGAGTTTCAGTTTCAACATCAGTCCTTCCAATGAACACCCAGGACTGATCTCCTTTAGAATGGACTAGTTGGATCTTCTTGCAGTCCAACGGACTCTCAAGAGTCTTCTCCAACACCACAGTTGAAAAGCATCAATTCCGCGGTGCTCAGCTTTCTTCACCATCCAAATCTCACATCCATACATGACTACAGGAAAAACCATAGCCTTGACTAGACGGACCTTTGTTGGCAAAGTAACCTCTTTGCTTTTCAATATGCTATCTAGGTTGGTCACAACCTTCCTTCCAAGGAGTAAGCATCTTGTGATTTCATGGCTGCAGTCACCATCTGCAGTGATTTTGGAGCCCCCAAAAATAAAGTCTGACACTGTTTCCCCATCTATTTCCCATGAAGTGATGGGGCCAGATGCCATGATCTTAGTTTTCTGAATGTTGAACTTTAAGTCAACTTTTTCACTCTCCTCTTTCACTTTCAACAAAAGGCTTTTTAGTTCCTCTTCACTTTCTGCCATAAGGGTGATGTCATGTCTTCAAAAAAAATCGTTAGGCACATGGTAACTTTCCATAATGTCACAAGGCTATGCAGATGTCTTTGGCAACTCTGGCATCCTAGGATTTTGCACATATAGATTCCTTTTATAAGTAAAGGAATAAGTAATATTCCTTATAAGTAATATACATTCAATTACATTCAATTTTGAAAAACTTATCTATTTGAGGTCCAGATCTGGATTCCTCCCTCTGAATACAAAAAGTAACAGAACTAGTAAATTTGTGTGTATGTGCGTGTACACATATGTGTAGGAGAAGATTGTTAGATGTTAGGAATGGACAAGTAAAATGCTGGGGAAGACTAGTGGGACAATTAACACAGCCCTCTAGACCTACTTTAAAAAATCTCTTAGATTTAAATGGTGTTTTAGAAGCACATCTTTATAGTTTATAAGCCCATGTGTTTCTTTATAAAAAGCCTCACTGCACCTAAAACTACTGAGATGAATCTTAATTTAGTACAAATTGAAAACAGAATCCTGTGCCCAAGTACTATGCTTCTTCAGGCAGTGAAGTAGATTTTTATCCCCAATATTCACAGATGTGGGAGAGAGCTGGGAGAAATCTTATAACTCTAAAGACTCTTTAAAACCTCTAAGCCAAAGTAAACAGGCCAAATGCGCTAATCATCGGGCAAATGGAGATGGCTGAGACCTCCACTCAGAGCTTTAGGAAGATATTCTAAAGTTCACACTAGCACAAATAGGATTTTCAGGATATGAATTTCACTAAAGCACAAATTGAATCATGTCGGTATAATCTGCACATATTTCTGCCAGCTGGGATCCTGGATGTTGAGATGTGACCATCTCTCCATGGACCTGAAACCACCAATCTGTCTCACATGGGCTGCTGCATGGCCATCAGATGGAGACACTGTGTGGTCACTACCCTACCAAACAGATGCAAAGCACCTACATCTAGGGAAACGGCTACAGCTCCCATTTCCAATCTCCGGAGCCACCCAGTCCCTCTGCAATGGAGTATCAATAGAGAGGCTAAATGAATTGTTTACTTAATTGTGCTGTGCAAGCTGAATAATTGTATGCTTTCCAGAAAGGCTTTGTAACCAATGAGACAGTGCTGGATCTGCCAAAACCTTTACCTTGAAGCCAACAGCCTTTCTTTCTAATACAGTCTCTCTCCCATCACCAATAACGGCAACCGTGGTATTATTGCCAAAGGAGGCAAAACCATGGCAGAAACAGCAAAAATCATGTCTTTCAAAATGGAAAAATCTCCATTAAGCTACTGCTGAGAACTGCTATCTCTGAATACGCCACAAACGGGGATTTAGTGGATTACACACTGAAGCAGCCAACAAATGGCAACCTGAATCTACCTTTAGGATGAGCAAACTTGGTCCATTAAATATAATAACCACATTTTAAGAGGATAGGAGAACTGTGATGAAAACAAGAGGGAGTATTGGGAGCTGTTTTTAAAATACCAAATATTGTGCAAGAAGGCTAGAAAGGAAGATGGAATATTATGTACTAGTCAGAGTCTCTAGGACAATAAAAATCAACTAATACTAGGTTAGAAAATAGTGAAATAAGCTAGGTTGAGTGAAAAAAAAAAACTTAAGGACAGCAACAACCAAATTTTTAGCCAAAGAAAACCCTATATTACTTAATAAGTCAAGAGAATAAGACCAAGATAGATGTCTTTTTAATTCTTTCCCTGAAACTTGCTTCAAACGTTAAAAAGCACAATGGAAGTTCTCAAAACACTTGCTTCTGGTAGAGAAATTGCTTGCAGCACATCACACTTGTTTCTTGGTTTTCATTAAGTTACTTTTCAACAGATAAGGCTCCAAAGACATGGTTCAAAATTGAGAATGCTCCCTCCTACCCCAGTCTCCAGCCATCCATCCCTTTTCTCAGAGACAATCACTGTTTCTTGTTTCCTTCCAGACCAGAAATCTAAATATTTTTATATTCTATTTTATAATAATTTTCCTTTGATATGCTTTTGCCTACTTACTGCCTCATTTTTATTTCTTGCAACAGTTTTTCATTAATAATAATCAAGGTCTTTTCTCCTTGGCAGGTCTACGTTCATATAGTTTGAGATTCCCCAATTGGCTGTTTCTTCTCACTTGTCATAATCCCCCATGATACAGTCTAATTGACATGCCTCACTAACAGGATTAGGACTTCAGAAAAACAATATGCATCAGGATCTGACAAGAATGCAAAGATGCTATTTTTATGCAGATATCCTTCAAAAAATACCCAAGAGATTTAAAACAAATGGGAAATACAACGTGGAGCAGCCACCAAACCAAAGTTCTAAGTGGGTTTGAGTCTCAACAGGACATTCTTATACCCTGATCCAAGTGCCAGCTGGCTTGGATTTTGAAACATCGACCTCATCTGATTTTTCAGGTTTAGATTGGTCCAGAGCAATACAGTTCTGCTTTTGCAAAGTTTGCTTTACACCGGCTTGCTTTTACAGAAGACCTACATTAGTACCTGTTTGGGCTAACCAAAAGAAATTCGAAGAGGATTTTCACTTTTATGAAAAAGACAAAAAGACAAAAAAAAAAAGACCTGTTCGTTCTGCAGGTAGCTACTACTGAGGCAGCTCAAACCCAGAGCAGGGAGAATGGCACCGCCAAGCTCCTTCCCACGAAATAGGCTGGGTGTCTCAGCACCAAGCTGCAATAGCTTTGAACTGTGTCTGTGCTTTATCTCTGTGTGTTTTGTGCATCCAGTAGCAACATGTATCCTAAATTAATTGCTTCTTCACTTTCACTTAAGCCGCTTAGGCTCACTAAAGGGTTCTTAGGAACGCTTAGGAACGCTCTCTTTCTGATAGCACGGGAAACCTATATTGGCCCACGTGTTTAGGAGTGGAGAAGAGATGATGGGTGGTGGGAGGGAAGATAAACAGGGTGCCCCCAAAAGGCAGAGAGGCCTCCCAAAGAGTCCTTGCTATGAGAATGCTTGAATGGAAGGTAACACACACATTTCAAACACTTCGGGGCAATTTTTTTTCCTCCCCAAATTCATCTGGATATAACATTAGGAAGGAAAACAAAAAAACAAACAAAAAAAACACAACCTAGCTTCTAGCTCTGGTCTCATTTTGAATTTAATGTACCCCTGGCTTAATCACCTTCGATTCATTCTCCTCATTTATAAAATGAGGACCTTGGCAGTGATGAGTTCTAAAGCCCTTTTTACTTTTAACCCTCTCAATCTAAAATTCAATTTCTCTCCATATATTGACTTGTATGCCAGTTATAAGGGCATAATTTTTTTTAATTTCCCACTAAAGATGTCCATCATCCCTTCTCCCTCCCTGGCAGCACCTGGACTGCTCTAGGGGCAAGCATCTGTGTACACGTGAGGGGCAGTAAGCCCAAGTGCTTGTCTCTCCCTACAAAAGCTTAAGAGGAAACTGGAAACTTCCTTCTGCCAGAGTCTCCTCTCATAAATCAATGCATCCACAGGATGGATGTGTGACTATCAGATTTTCTCCTGCAGGACTCTGAATCTTTAGCAGAACAACACAATAACAAGAGAAACAGCTGGAGTTCATTCACTCCAGAAGTGAGACTTAGGCAAGACTGTGGAGTAACTCCTGCCAGAAGGCTTTCTGTCCTTTCATTCTGAAGTTTTCCCTTAAATCGTACAAACAACCCAGTGTCCTCCCAATAAATTCTCTTTTCTATTTAAGGTAGTGGTTTGCTGCATACTGATCTACTTCAAAACTTAATGGCTTAAAATAATAACCATTCCTTTGCTCACAGTTCTATAGATCGACAATTTGGGTAGGGCTCAGCTGGGATGGTGTGTCTCTGCTCCACGTGGTACCAACTGGGTTTATTTCAACATCTGCAGTCAGTGGGAAGATCTGCTGGGGGCTGACCCTGGATTGCCTCACTGACTCACTTATTTGGAAGCTGGCTGGAGCCATCAGCTGGAACATATCAGTTCTCCACGTGGCACTTCATCCTCCAGTAGGTCATACTGGAGAAATGTTCAAAGAGAACAAAAGCAGAGCTGCAACTTCCCTTACATCATATTCTATTGATCAGATAGTTTAAAACTAGCCCAGATTTAAGGGGTGGGAAAAGAGACTTCATCTGTTAATGGAAGGAGTGACAAAGAAACCTTCCCAGGTAAAGGGGATACAGGGAGACATGATTCATTGGGGACCACTACTGTATGAGTTTACCATGGCAGAATTCATTTCTGTTGCTTACAACCTAAGAATGATAACTAATCCATCAATCTGTATAATGGGACATGGAACACATTAGATTTGGAAGGCCTCAACATTTAGGACACTGTCCCTGTTTCTATCTCACATATTAATGAGATTGTTCGGAAATAATGTGGTATCATGGTAGTGGAACTGTAAGAAGAATGAATTTAAAGTGAAATTATCATGTTTCAAGTCTTGCCAGCTATTTAGTTGCATAATTTTAAACCTACACAATCTCTGTGGCTTCATTTACATATATGAATGAATGGATGAATGGATGATGAAATGGGGTGATAAGACTTGCCTGAATTGCAAATATTGTGGTGGATATGAAATAGAGTAACTGTGTGAACTACAGGAAATCTTCACTTTGTACTGTAGTACAGGACCATAAAATGATCACACAAGTTGATACTGTGCAAAACTGTCTTAATGGAAAACATTATAACTGTTCCATGACCTCTAAACATTTTTGTCAAAGCATTACAACCTCTTTCACTATTGGTTATAAATGTATCAAGAAATGAAAAAAAAAGGACAAAACTGTTTTTGCTTAGTATGCTACCATTTAAACTACTAAAAACACTAAAAATAAAGTATCTTATTTCTTTGTTAAAAAAAAGACTTATCAAGATTAGCTTGGGTAGTGTTTGCCTTCTTGTCATCATATAACTGACAAGGTGGAATGAGGATCATTTCTATGCCTTGGCAAATTGTCACACTGCTTTTTAAGTTAGCATCTCCTTCCAAGATTTTATCCCTTATATTTTCAGGGTCATGAAAGGTCTGCAAGAGTTTCTTTTATGTTAGCAAAATCAACCAAGCCAAAAGCTGGTTCTTTGAGAAGATAAATAAAATTGACAAACCATTAGCCAGACTCATCAAGAAACAAAGGGAGAAGAACCAAATCAACAGAATTAGAAATGAAAACGGAGAGATCACAACAGAAAACACAGAAATACAAAGGATCATAAGAGACTATTATCAGCAACTATATGCAAATAAACTGGACAATTTGGATGAAATGGACAAATTCCTAGAAAAGTACAACTTTCCAAGACTAAACCAGAAAGAGATAGATAATATTAATAGACCCATCACAAGCACGGAAATTGAATCCGTAATCAGAAATCTTCCAAAAAACAAAAGCCCAGGACCAGATGGCTTCACAGCTGAATTCTACCAAAAATTTAGAGAAGAGCTAACACCTATTCTACTCAAACTCTTCCAGAAAATTGCAGAGGAAGGTAAACTTCCAAACTCATTCTATGAGGCCTCCATCACCCTAATTCCAAAACCCGGCAAAGATGCCACAAAAAAAGAAAACTACAGGCCAATATCACTGATGAATTTAGATGCAAAAATCCTCAACAAAATTCTAGCAAATAGAATCCAACAACACATCAAAAAGATCATACATCATGATCAAGTAGGCTTTATCCCAGGGATGCAAGGATTCTTCAATATTCGTAAATCGATCAATGTAATACACCACATTAACAAATTGAAAAATAAAAATCACATGATTATCTCAATAGATGCAGAGAAAGCCTTTGACAAAATTCAACATCCATTTATGATAAAAAACCTCCAAAAAGTAGGAATAGAAGGAACATACCTCAACATAATAAAAGCTATATATGACAAACCCACAGCAAACATTATCCTCAATGGTGAAAATGTGGAAGCATTCCCCCTGAAATCAGGAACAAGACAAGGGTGCCCACTCTCACCACTACTATTCAACATAGTTTTGGAAGTCTTGGCCACAGCAATCAGAGCAGATAAAGAAATCAAAGGAATCCAGATTGGAAAAGAAAAAGTAAAACTCTCTCTGTTTGCAGATGACATGATCCTCTATATTGAAAACCCTAAAGACTCTATGAGAAAATTACTAGAGCTAATCAGTGAATATAGCAAAGTTTCAGGATATAAAATCAACACACAGAAATCCCTGGCATTCCTATACACTAATAGTGAGAAATCAGAAAGAGAAATTAAGGAAACAATTCCATTCACCATCGAAACAAAAAGGATAAAATACTTAGGAGTATTTCTACCTAAAGAATCAAAAGACTTGCATATAGAAAACTATAAAACACTGATGAAAGAAATCAAGGAGGACACAAACAGATGGAGAAATGTGCCGTGTTCGTGGATTGGAAGAATCAATATAGTGAAAATGAGTATACTACCCAGAGCAATCTATAGATTCAATGCAATTCCTATCAAGCTACCAGAGGTCTTTTTCAAAGAATTAGAACAAATAATTTCTCATTTTGTATGGAAATACAAAAAACCTCATATAGACAAAGCAATCTTGAGAAAGAAGAATGGAACTGGAGGAATCAACCTACCTGACTTTAGGCTATACTACAAATCTACAGTCATTAAGACAGTATGGTACTGGCACAAAGACAGAAATATAGATCAATGGAACAGAATAGAAAGCCCAGAGATAAATCCACGCATCTATGGACACCTTATCTTTGACAAAGGAGGCAAGAATATACAAT
>ML663010.1:7282544-7687544 GCA_007570785.1 Antilocapra americana
TATACACAATGGAATATTACTCAGCATTAAGGAAAAATTCATTTGAATCAGTTCTACTCAGATGGACGAAACTGGAGCCCATTATCCAGAGTGAAGTAAGCCAGAAGCAAAAACAACAATACAGTATATTAACGCATATATATAGAATTTAGAAAGACGGTAACGAGAACCCAGCATGCGAGACAGCAAAAGGAACGCAGATGTATAGAATAGACTCAGGGCCTCTGTGGATGAGGGAAAGGGTGGGATGATATGGGAGAATGGCATTGAAACATGTTAATTATCATATGTCTAAGCAATAGCCGGCCCAGGATTGATGCTTGGGACTGGTGCAACGAGATTTCCCGGGGGGAGGGAGGAGGGAGGGGGGTTCTGGAGGGGGAGCATATGTAAACCCATGGTGATATCATGTCATTGTTTGGCAAAACTAATAAAAAAAATGTTTAATAAAAAAAAATTTTCCAGTTAATCTTTTAAAGTGATAACAAAAGATTTGCTTTGGATGATCCAGAACAACATATCCAAAGGAGGCAACACACGGTAGAATTACACATTCTGAAATGACATTATGGAAAAGCAAACAGACACATCCAAATTAGGTACTTCTATAGGACAGTTGACCAGGTTTTCTCAACAAGTTAATGGCATTTTTTAAATGGTGAGTCTGCTATAGGTTAAAATAATGTTAAGAGATAAAACAACCCACTACAATGTATAGATCATTATTCACATCCTCAGGTATACAAGTCAAGGTTAAAGAAAGACATTTTTGAAATAATGAAGGAAATTTGAATATTAGATTATATGTGATATCAAGGAATTACTGCTAATTTTGTTAGGTATCATAATGGCACTATAGTTGAATTAGAAAGCATCCATATTTTCTAGAAATGAATAATAAAGTACATAGGGGTGAAATGACTTAAGGACTAGAACTTGCTTTAAAATACTTCGGTAACAATAACAGCTATAATATCAAGACCCAAAGCACACAGTGTACAAGTTCTACAGTAGCCTGCCTGAGGAGCTCCAATTTTGATCCAACACTTCCTAGGTATATGACAAGTTAATGAACTTCTCAATGCCTTGAGTTCCTCTTCTGTTTACTAGTGATACCAATCACATGTCTTGTCTTAGGTTATTGTGAAGATCACATGAGATGAGCTCTGTAAAGAACTCAGCACAACATGTTAGCTAGTATCATCATCATTATAAACCAGTACGCTCTTTACTCATCTAAGACCCCAAATGTCACTCACCAAAAACACTTAATCCCTTGAAATCTCTCCTCTGTCTTTCTTTCCAGGTTCCCTCTTGTTTCCTCCCTCCCTAGCCTATTTCCTTCTTCAAGATCTAGAACTTATGCTTTGATTGTTAATAATGAACCAACATTTCATTAATTTTTAAAGTGATTTTCTTTTGTAAAACTAAGTTAGGAAAACTGTGGAACAAGGTAGAAAACAGAATACAAAATAAACTGGTATAATTACACCCAAGTATAAACATGGAAAAGGATCAAAGGAAAAGTAGAATATATAAATGGAAACATTCTGAATGATTTTCCTTATACCTAGTGATTCTTTTATTAGGTTCAAGCAAGACATTCTTTAAAAAAAAAAAGCAAATTCCACAGACCGAAGAGACTCTAAGAATGATTGAATAATACATCTGTGTGTCTTTCAATGGAGGAGAGCATGTTTGGCTGTTACTGGCAAATCTAGAGCATAAATAGGAAGACACAGAATAATAAGAGCTATGACAATACTTCTTATATCATTGATTCCAGGGTATCTTGGGTGTGTGACCTGTGCAGTCACACAGGATCTTGTGTTTAGGAGGGCCCTGTGTGTGCATGTACTCAGTCATGTCTGACTTTTTGTGACCCCATGGACTGAAGTCCACCAAGCTCCTCTGTCCATGGGATTTCCCAGGGAAGAATACTGGAGTGGGTTAACATTTCCTTCTGCAAGGAATCTTCCCAACCAAGGGATCGAACCCAAGTCTCCTGCTTGACAGGCAGATTCTTTACCACTGGGCCACCCGGGGAAGCCCTCAGAAGGGCCCTATACTTGGTTTGCTATCCTGCTATCACCATTTTGAAATTCTTAATTTTTAAACAAGGGGCCCCACATTTTCCTTTTGCATTGGGCCCCACAAATTATGTAACTAGTCCTGACTTCACCTTATGAGATAGACACTATTATAATTCCAATTTAAAGATAAGAAAGTTGAAGGTTAAAGGACAAAGCTAAAGTCACACAGCCATCAAGTGACAGGATGGATATAGAAGAATTCAAAGTGAAAGAGAATGGGGTAAAGAACAAAAAGAAAGCCAAGTAAGCCAGGGAACAAGAATATTATCATCTATCTGGGGGCCAATTCCTGACTTATTAGGCAATCAAAATGCCTGGATTTAGGCTGAGAGTTAAGGGCACCCCAGGAAGGAATCTATATAGGCCATGACAGGTTCTATATCACAAGTCTGTCAGAGTGGAACATGGGAAGGGTGCAGGCATCCATTAGCCCTTCTGGAAACAGGATCTACAGGAAGGAAAGGCCAGAAGTGTTTTCCCTTAAAAACTGGCCACCTTTTGGCAGGCTCCTCTGTTCCTTGAAAAACTACAGCAGTCAAGGATTAAGATGATCCTGTCACTTTGTTAAAATGAAAGTCTAACAATCATATTCCAACACAATGCCTTCTTAGCCTAGGCAGCGCAGAAAATTGTTGACCTACCCACTGTCCTCACAATCACTCCAGAAGTCAGGCAGTGCTGCTGGCATCAAGAACGCTCACGTTCTCCTGCAGACCCACCCTTGGGCTTCCTGTCACCTGATTCTGGAACAACCTAGGATCGAGAGGGTCATCTCAACAATGTTAACAAAACACAGAGTCACACCAAGCCTTAAGGGTCCTTTCCAAGAGGTTTTGTGGCTATGACTGTTCCTTAAAATGGATCATTAGAATTTGAGCACATTTCTACAGGGGGGAAAATAATTTGGACATCAGGAAAACAGTGAGTGCCCAGATTAGTATTAATAATAAGAAAACAATCCAAAGGCTCCCATCTGTAGTTTCACTTGGGGGGAGGTTAAACGAATTATATTCTACTGTGCCTTTTAAAGCCAGAGGGGGAGGCCACAGCCCTATGTGTGGAGAGGGTTGTGAAGACTCCGAATGGCACTCAGTGGGAATGAGACTGATTTTTCAGTAAGAAGCCAGTCTGTAGGGGCCAAGCCTTAGGCAAGGAAGAAACCCCTGTCCCTCCTTGGGATCCACTTCTCATATCTGGACCTGCCTGCTTTGCTGTGTTTGAGAGGGACATCCTCTGCCCCAGGAGGAAGTCAGGAGCTGAAGGCATAGTGGAGGCCTAGTTTCCAACTATCGTACTTCTCTGGAGCAGCTTTTTAATATACATATTCCATGACCTACTCAAGGGTAACTAAATTGGAATTTTGAGGAATGGTCCCAGATTTTTTTTTAATTCATCTGTTTTATATTTCCCAGGCTATTTTTATGCAACCAGCTAATACTGATTCACAGACTAGTTTTTAGAACCACTACTTTTCCTTTATTTATTTTTTCCTGTTGCTCAGTTGATTTCCTTTCGCTATCCTTTCTGGCTTTAGGGACTTGAGTTGTGCATCCACTCCGCCTCTTTGCAATGAGGCAGTAGAGGTGCGCCCCTTAAGGAGAGAACGGACGACTGCAGCAGTAATTAGTAAAGTCAATTGAAGAGGGACATGACCAAGACTTCAGGGACCAAGACTTAGCTACTGTGAGGCTGAATCCTGCTTCAACCAGAGTAGGTCTGCATTTATCTGTTATATACACCTTGTATATTCATCTGAATTAAAGGTTCCAATGCAGGAGGGAAAAGCTTGAAAAATAATGCTGTTTCTAGAACCATAACATAACCAAAACACATTTCTTCAGTTACATTCTAGACAGAATTTTGTGGGCTATCCTGAAAATCTAAATATCATTTATAACATGGATCTTGTGGGAAAATCTGAATTCAAGATGGCAAAAACACATCTCCCTCCCCACCTTCCCACTTCCCACTGACAGAGCAGCAAGATGGGATCTGTTTTTGCCTCCCAGAATACCTTCAATCCCACACTCAATTCTAAAGGGATGCCTAGCTTGGAATAAAGCAAACTCTCCCCGAAGCCCGGAGGGAATCTCTAGTCCCTCCCTGCTCCCCTTATCCATGACCTGCAGTGGCCACAAGGGCTGGAGATGGTCCAATGGAAAGGGACAGCAGAGGTACTCCAGACACATCGATGCTCTGGGGCTCAGGAAACTCCCCTCAATCAGACCCTCAGCTCTACCAATAAGTGCCCCAGTAAATATTTCAGACACAAAGAGGAAGCTACTGCCCCACTGCCAGGAGAGTTGTTAGAGAATGTGCTCTGAATTGCTTTGAGGAGTTAGCTATGGTCATCACATGCTCCCTGGGGAAGAGCAGCATTTAATCTGTATCCCTGGACACAGATTAAAACAGATACAAGTGGCAACCTTGTTCTTAACCTCCCGACTACAGTGTCCCAACCAGACGTGGCCAAAAAACCACCACAGTAAGAACTAAGGCATTGCTAACTACTTCATTTGCCAGACTTGTATTTCTCTTCTCTTTAAACTCTGTCTAACAAAACTACACTCTCGAGACTGCCAAGTCAGCACTAGGAGCCAAAAGTCCTGTCTATTCCTGGTGTTAACCAAAGAGTTGAATCGATGAAACAAAACATTAATTCACACCTGAAAACAAACCAATCCTAAGCATAAATAACCCACATTATGCCACATGTGTCTTGTGGAGGGAATACATTTATTTAACTCAACCAACCGCATCAACAGCTCCAATAATAACTTATAGATAATGACCTAGTAATTGGTAATGACCAAAACATTTGAAGGTTTATCTAGGAGACCTGAAGAAGCCTCAGTTATAAAAGACTGACTTGGGCTCACTAAACTGTGTTTATTGATAGAAGGGAAGTTAAGACTCACACATTTCCTCATATACTCAGGAACAAAGCTTGAAACCAAACAGGTTTAGGGAACAGTCTTCCTAATTGTAAAGGACAATGTCTCGAGCATTCCAGTTAATTAAGAGATTGCCTCATGATTGCATTTGTAACACTAATGCAAAAACACTAAACTTTTTACTCATTCATATATTAAATAATTTTGTTGTTGTTTAGTCGCTAAGTCATGCCTGACTCTTCACGACTCCATAGATTATAGCCTGCCAGGCTCCCCTGTCTATGGAATTTCCCAGGCAAGAATACTGGAGAGGGTTGCCATTTCCTTCTCCAGGGGATCTTCCTGATCTAGGGATCAAATCCACATCTCCTGCATTGCAGGCAGATTCTTTACCACTGAGTCACCAGGTGAGCCCCCATATTAAATATTAATGGCAGTTGAATATCAGGCACTACGCCTGGCCTCTTTTCTAATTACCCATAATGGACTGGTTCCAAATTGGGAAAGGAGTATGTCAAGGCTATATACTGTCACCCTGCTTATTTAGCTTATATGCAGAGTACATCATGCAAAATGCCAGGCTGGATGAACCTCAAGCTGGAATCAAGATTGCTGGGAGAAATATCAATAATTTCAGATATGCAGATGACATCACCCTTATGGCAGAAAGCAAAGAGGAACTAAAGAGCCTTTGGATGAAAGTGAAAGAGGAGAGTGAAAAAGCTGGCTTAAAACTCAACGTTCAAAAAAACGAAGATCATGGCATCCAGTCCCATCACTTCATGGCAAATAGATGGGGAAACAATGGAAACAGTGACAGACTTTATTTTCTTGGGCTCCAAAATCACTGCAGTTGGTGACTGCAGCCATGAAATTAAAGGACACTCACTTCTTGAAAGAAAAGCTCTGACAAACCTAAACAGCATATTAAAAAACATAGACATTACTTTGTCAATAAAGGCCCATCTATGGTTAAGAAAAGCTATGGTCTTTCCAGTAGTCATGTATGGATGTGAGAGTTGGGACTATAAAGAAAGCTGAGTGCTGAAGAATTGATGCTTTTGAACTGTGGTATTGGAGAAGACCCTTGAGAATCCCTTAGACTGCAAGATCAAACCAGTCAATCCTAGAGGAAATCAGTCCTGAATATTCATTGAAAGGACTGATGCTGAAGCTGAAACTCCAATACTTTGGCCACCTGATACGAAAAACTGACTCACTGGAAAAGACCCTGATGCTGGGAAAAATTGAAGGCAGGAGGAGAAGGGGACGACAGAGGATGAGATGGTTGGATAGCATCACCGACTTGATGGACATGAGTTTCAGCAAGCTCCAGGAGTTGGTGGTGGACGGGGAAGCCTGGCATGCTGCAGTTCATGGGGTTTCAAAGAGTTGGACATGACTGAGCGACTGAACTGAACTGAAATTCCACCTTCCAAATATACCAAGTTGCTCACAAGGCTCAGAATACGCTCTGCTCTCTCCAGGCCCCAACACACGCTGTTCCCTCTGGCTGGAATCCATTTCCTCACGCTCCACAGGGATTATACCCACAGACACACACCACTGCCTTCATCACCTTCTGGCACAAACATCTCATTCTCATCCACTGAACTCAAAGGCCATTCCTTCCAGGAAGCCCTCCTCCACCTCCTATAATAATATGTGCTGCCTTACAAAAGACTCTGACACTGAGGAGATTGAAGGCAGGAGGAGAAGGGGATGACATAGGACGACTCAAAGACAAGAGTTTGAGCAAACTGTTTATGTGCGTCTCTCTTCCAGTGGGCTCTGGAGAGCTGAGACTTGGCATTAAGAAGCAGTTCCTTTTAGCGGTTATACAAGCCCTGCAACTGACTCCTTGGATTCTAATCCCAGGTTTCTCTTTCTTAATCTCTGCATAATTTAGGGCAATAACTTAATCTCTCTGGGCCTCAACTTGCTCAGCTTTAAAATGGGAATAACAACTGTGCCTATCCCTTTGCATTATTAAAAGGATTGCAGAATACATGCAAGTCTTATGCGAGGCACTGCTCAAAGTAAGAATTCAATAAATGGTCTTCTAAGAGTCTCTCCTATAGAAAGGTAGGAAAAATTACCTGTCTACACCTCCATTATATTGTGAAAGGGCACTATACTTAAATGATTTATCTCTTTCAAAATTTCCAAGGATAAAATTAAGTGGCAAGACCTACAGAAACAGGCAAAACCAAGTTAAAAGTAAAGCAAGTACTAGAAGAGGTGGGCTTCCCTGGTGGCTCAGATAGTAAAGAATCTGCCTGCAGTGCAGGAGACCCAGGTTCCATCTCTGCATCGGGAAGATCCCCTGGAGTAGGAAATGGCAACCCATTCCAGTATTCTTCCCTGGAGAATTCCATGGACAGAGGAGCCCAGTGGACTACAGTCCATGAGGTCCCAAAGAGCCAGACACAACTGAGTGACTAATACTTTAACTTTCAGGAAACTTGCAATGCAATTAACTAATAAAGGATCTGTTTCCAGAAAAGATTTTTCAAAAAGAAGAAAAAACCCTATTATGAATCAATAAGAAAATCAGAGACTATCCAGTAGAAAATAGGCAAAGGATATTAATTATGAATAAGCATTTCACAGAAAAAGAAACCTGAATGACCTATAGAACTATATAGTGATTCTCAGGGAAATAGAGATACCACTTGATAGCCACTAGATAATGCCACATGTAGCTGAGGATGCAGGAATCTTTAGGTTAGAGAAGAAGTGAAAGAGAGGGGATAGGGTTTTGACGTTCAGTGTTCTATTTCTTTAAAAAAAAAAAGAGAGAGAGAGAGGAAAAGGAAATTTGAAGTAAACATGACACAATAAATATGAAATCTAAATTGTGGGTACACAGGTTCCGAGAAAATTATTTTCTTTTCTAATTATTTTTTAGATATCCAATAATTTAAAATGTTATGCCAAGTGAACTTATAAATAAGAATAGGTATTACAGAATTTGTGTTTCCAGGTATATTTCAAGAAACTGAATATTCAGACCTTTTATAGATGCTCAATATTTTCACTGATTCCACTAAGTGGATGACTGGGTGAGAGGATGGGCAAACAGAGGCCGGGATGAATGAATGGATGGACAGATGGGTAGATGGACAGTCAGATGAACAGGCAGCTGGTAGACTGACATTCAAGTATATAAACAGAGACAGAAGAAATAAAGTTACTTAGTGAAGTGAAAAGCTTTAATGAAGTTGTATAAAATGAAGACTTGGGAGACTGAAATCCTGGTTCCGCCAACCCTTAGACAGCTACCTTGGCAGGGCCACCATGTGAACTGCACAACAGCAAAGGGCACCATCTACACAAATGACAATGTGAATGGCGCCCCCTGGAGTTGTGCAATGCCCCAGCCCTGATGGATAAATGCCATTACCTCTCTGAGTCCTCATTTCTCCAGCTGTAAAAAGGAGTCCAGTCATATCTGCCTCGTGCAGTCTATAAGAAGACTAACGGGACCTTGCATGTGAAGGGCTTAGCACAGAACCCAGCACACGATAAGAAGTGAGAATGTGCTACTCTCATCCAGGTAGTACGAGGAAAACGGACACCAAGTCTTAGGTTCAAGACTAGGTTAATGTGCAACAGGAGCCCTAGGAGCTGTCTCCCCAGGATTTAAGGAGTAGGAAAGTAACATATGTACCCAGCAGCATACCTAGGCAGTTTGGGATCTTAGTGACTGTAAGTCTTCCAGCAGACACTCCAATCCATAGTTCTGGGGTTCACTGGGGTGCCTCAGGTTCAAGGCAGTGGAGTTAGGCTGGGCTGCTGAGGGCCCAGACTCTGCCTCTGCTGTCATCTGAGCAGATGGGCTGCTCTGCGCCCTCAGCTGCAGGCGTCTCTTGGCTAATGTAAGCGATGTTAAGACTTAACGAACGTAAGTCCCACTTTATGTGACACTTCCCACAAAGCATCTATAAAATGTTCACAGGGCACAAACATACACAACAAACTCAGCCATGAAGTGTACCGCACACAGGGAGAAGCGGGGCGGGGAGCAGGCAGGAGGAGGCAGCAACAAGGGGCAACTGGAAGCTGTCTCTTCCCTGCTTACACTGTCATCGTCAAGAACCCAGTTTCACAATTAAAATAAGCTGGCTTTTCCACACACAAAACAGACTTAACATAAGGTTTCCCTGAAGGGCACCTTTTTTAACATAACAAACTACTCCAAAACTTAGTAGCTGAAAATACCGAGCATTGCCCATCTCTCCTGATTCTGCACTTTGCTGGGGAGCTCCTGGTGGGCTTGCACGCTCTGCTGCAGTCAGCTGGAGGGCTCCTCAGCTGGGAGGTCCAGCGAGCCCCGCGGCATTCAGGGTGGGATGCTGGCCGATGGCCTCAGCTCTCCATGTCTCCTCCGTGTCTCCTCCCACCCCCTTGGGACTAGAGCAGCTTCTTCTCTTGGTGGTCTCGGTGGTCTCGGGGCAAGGAGCCACGAGGAGAAGAAGTGAGAGCTGCCGGGCATCTAGACAGGGCTGGGGCTTGGCTGGCACAGTGTCACTGCCACACATTCTGCTGGTCAAAGCGAGTCAAAAGGCCACCAGGCACAAGGGGAGGAGAAATCAATTCCACCCAGAGAAGCAGCAAAGTCCTCTCACCGAGGGGTGCGCAGGGACAGTCTGAGGAGACCACCCGCCAAACGGCCCTTGGAAGTCAGGCATGGACGGGCCTGGGCTTCTGAACATGGTTGGTTTCTTAAGGAAAAAAAAAAAGCCCAGGGCTTAAAAGAAGCATTTGAAAACCACTCCAGGATAGCCAACAGTCCAGAAAACACTGCGAACACAGGAGTGAGAAGCATTTATTTTTCTCCTGAAGAAAAGTCTTCCTGGCAGGAGCAACAGGGTTCCTGAGGAAGCGAGATTTCTCCTCCACTGAGCAGAGAGTGACAGTCATATCGCTGTGACCAATGAAGGCGGTGAACAAGCGATTGGGGGGAGGGGAAGACTGGGCCTCACCGGCGCAGGTGCCTGAGACTTGTCCCCACAGGACAGTGCCGATGACCGAGAGTGATGCTTGCATGCAGACAGGCCAGGCTGTCAGGTAAGAGAGAGCCCATGCGCAGGGGGAGCAAAGGGCGCTGAGCGGAGCAAATGCAGGAGGAGGCAGAGCTGCTCGGGTACAGGGACTGCCCCTCACCAAAGGAACACAAGGCTGAAAAGCGAACCTCTGAAACCCTCTCCTCTTCTGGACAGAGAGCAGGAAGAATAAGAGCGAGGCTTTGTCAAAATAACAAAGTCTTATCAATACAATAACTGGATGCTAAGTAAATGAGAAGTGACTTCACAATGCTCTGACAACTAAAGAAGAGGACAGATGAGGAGAGGGCAGGATAAGGCCGAGAATCAGACAATAACCAAGCCATCCGGCTCTGAGAAACAACCCAGCTCCCTCTGTGGGGACAGGTGGACACGTACAGCCACACTTGTATGCGTGGGTTTATAATTGGTTTCATTTTATTCCACAGTAAAATGGGTTAATGGTATATCCATATTGTGACAACATTCTCTAGCAAATGTCCTAATTAGGAACCCTAACTAGCTTTCCATTATTTCAAAACTGTCCAAATCTGGGTAGACCCCGAAGACCATCTGGAACCTGGACTTCTGCCCAGGCAGCAAGGGATTGTCCTTCATTAGACCTCTCCACGCCCCAGCTAACTGAGAGAGAGACAGAGTGATGGAGAGTTACGTGGTGAACACACTGGGAAACAGCATTTCTTGCTCAGATATTTGGTTTTGTGATTTTATCTTCCTTGCAACTGACCATGTTCATAAAACTTCAAAGAGATTTTGATTTAAACGTGGTGCCTTGGCTATTTAAAATTAACTGGGACATGCATTTACCTAAGCGTGCATCCCTGTCTGCGGGCATATGCAGAACACTCATCCAAGAAATAGCAGAAAGTACTGTTATTCTTTATCTTTTAACTATTTCAGTTTGAAGGGGAAGCTTTTTAAAAAATCAGGAATAACTTCAAAATCCAGAGGGAGGAACTGCTAATAAAGTAAAACCATTCGCATTGATTTATCATTGTATTTCTGCAACCATTGCTTGCTTCACTAGCTTGTCACTGTATGTGTGTTGAGGGTAGGGGGAGGCAGTCATCTGGATCTCACATAGCGTATAAAAGCTGATATAGATGATAAAAGTCAATCATAAAGCTCCCCCAAGTGGATGTTTGTAAAACTACATCAAGAAACCAGCCACTGTAGCTGGGACTGTGATCAACACTGAGGCCGCAAATGACAGGCAGCAGTGACCTGGCTTATCCATTATTTTGTACATAATTTAACACGATCTGCATCTTGGGGAAAGAATTCTATAAATTTTAAAAGAGATTCTGCAAAAACACTCCTTCTGGCTTCCGGGGAACTTAACTGGGCCTGGAAGCTGCCAGTGGCTATACTAGCCCTTACCTGGACGCAAAAGATCCCGGGATACAGTGATTTACAGCTGCTCAGGGGTGGAGAGTGCCCCCGTGGCCCCTCTGGAAAAGCTCCCCATCCACTCAGTTGTGCTCCTTATGACACTAGTGGGGCTGATTATACTGAATTACTTGGCACCCCTGTTAAGCCTGTCACTTAGATTCCAGAACAAATTAAGTTTGCTGAAGGCTTTGCTCTTTCTCCCTATTAAAATATTCATATCTACTCTAACAACCTGATAAAAACTGGCTAAAAGCCTTGCAGTATCCCCTATAGGGAGTGCCATTTTTAATGAATCTGCAAGCATCATAAATAAAAAATAACTAGTCTTAATAAAGAATTGATAGAGCAGCTCTGGTCCCAGATAGGTGTCAATGGGGAGGCTACACACAGCCTTAGGAGACCCAACACAGCAAATGAGTCTCCCAGTTAGATGGGGAAGGCCCCCATCCACCAGTAAACCCCAAACAAGGGCAGGATACATGAATAACTTTCCATAGAATAGTTGAACCTAATGGGTCTCAACAGAGGTGGATGGTAGAGGGGTGACAGGGGGTCCTTCCAGAGCTGTGTAAGAAAGTGGGGAGGAGGACAGGAGGTAACAAGAGTAACAGCTAACATTTCTTGAGTGTTTGCCACGTACCAAGCATTCGCTTCCTAGCAAACCTACTAAATGGGCAGTATTATCCGCTCCTCAGAAATGAAGGCTAATGGAATTTATGGGCTTCTCCCGGTGGCTCAGAGGTAAAGAATCTGCCTGCAATGCAGGAGCCAAAGGAGACATGGGTTTGATCCCTGGGTCAGGAAGATCCCCTGGAGGAGGGCATGGCAACCACTCCAGTATTCTTTCCTGGAGAATCCCCATGGACAGGGGAGCCTGGTGGGCTACAGCCCATGGGGTCGCAAAGAGTCAGACACAATTGAAGGGACTTAGCAGCAGCAGCAATGGAATTTATATAAGCAGCCTAAGATCTGAATTCCAAACCAGGTCTGACCCTCAATCCAAGTCCCTAAGCACTAAAGGCTTGATAGAAGCATTAGAAACATTTCGTAAAACTCTTAATTCACTCCAGTTATTTTTTGGCAAAAGGTGGGACATGAGGTCAGCAATCAGCCTTCACTTGGCCCTGGGGCCAGGGCCAGGCTGGAGTCTGGGCCTCCTTCCTGCTAGGCCAGCAGGCTGCTTACTCTGACCCCAGCCCAAGGTTCTACAAGACAGCCCAGGACCCAGAATCCTAAGCTCCAGAAAATAAACTAAATATATACTCTCACGCCTCTGGAATCCAGAAGTGCCGTCTGGCTCTGTCATTTGGGGATTGTATGACACTAAACCAGTTATCGCTCCTCTCTGAGCCTGCAAATTAGTCCATCACACAGGAATGACAGCCTTAACTGCTTACACCAAGCTTTGTTCCAAAAGGATTTAAGGAGGCACGTTAACACCTTTGTCACTGAGAGGTGGTCAGAATAAAACGTGATTTTACTACCTATCTATGACCACAGCGCTTGAGCGACTCTCCATAAAGAGCCCAGCATGGAGCCTGGCTCACAATGGGCTGGCAGTAAACATGTCCCTGCCCCTGGCCCTGGATCACTCATGATCCCCCAGCCCTCCTACAATGCCTTCCAAGCGTTCCCCCACCAGAGCCACCTCCCACCGCATTGCTATGCCTATCTCTCCTCAGTTCTTCATTCCTTTCATGACCTTGGGGTGGCCAACAAGAAAAAGGAGTTGAAACCATCCTGGCTCTCCTCTTGTTCCTCAAGTGCATTCACACGTGCTTAACTGGCCAAGAGGCTGTTGCAGCGATGTCCCCTGCAGGAGAGGCTGGCCTCACTTAATTCTAAACCTCCTTCCCACGTATTAATAGTAAGGCCAGGACAGAGGGCTTCCCAGGTGGTGCTAGTGCTAAGAAACCCACCTGCCAATGTAGGAAACGTTAAGAGATGCAGGTTCGATCCCTGAGTTAGGATGACCTCCTGGAGGAGGGCATGGCCACCCACTCCAGTATTCTTGCCTGGAGAATCCCCATGGACAGAGGATTCTAGCGGGTTATGGTCCATAGGGTCACAAAGAGTCGGACACGACTGAAGAAACTTAGCATGCCCACACACAGATCAAAGGGAGGCCATACTTGAGGTAGCCCAGGCTGTGACATCTACACAGGGTGGCCGACTGGCACGGGCAGTCCAGATAAGCATGTTGTTTTCCTGTTGTGTTTAGTTCCAAGTTTCAGACCAGCACCATTTTCAAGAATGCTGGCACTCCAGACTCCAACCAGACCACATTGTGTAACCTAAGGTTTCTCATCCATTATACGGGGAGAGTGATCAACTGTAACGCATAAGGTGGTGGTGAGCTTGAGTGAAATCATCCATGTGAAAGCTGGGCATATAGGAAGTGCTCCATAATATTAAGTTAGTTTTTATTATTGGGGCCAAAACAGACTTGTGCTAGCCTCAGAACCTGGCTGCCAGTTAGAATGCCACTGTTGCTAAGAGAAAATACATCCTATTAATAAGATGCAAAACACAGGTTTACAACCAACTTTTGGCAATGAGTTGTTATGAAAAAAAAAAAAGGAAGTCGACATTCAACTTTCAAGTTTTGGGGGGGGGGGGGGGGGCTGTGGGGGTGTTCGTGGCTGCGTGGGTTTCCTCTGGTTGCCAAAACAGGAGCTACTCTCTAGCAGCAGTGCGGGCTCCTCATCGTGGTGGTGGGCACACAGGCTCAGTAGTTGTGGTGCACAAGCCTAGCTGCCCCATGGCATGTGCGATCTTCCCAAGTCAGGGACTGGACCCATGTCTCCTGCACTGGCAGTCAGAGTCTTTACCACTGAGCCATCAGGGAAGCCCCCATTCAAATTTTAATCAGCTAGCTATGTTAGAAAAAAGATTGCCTTTTCAAAATCCATGCAAAAATGTGGTATTGATCACCAAAGATGTGTTGCAACAAGCAACATCCTTTTCTTCATCCAATAAGTCTAGTGTGATCAACGTTTTGGTTTTTTTTTTTATTTGTATGTGTGTTTTTTTTCCATGTATGCCTCTCACAGCATGTCAAAAGTTTCTTCGGTTCAGGGTATGGCATCAGGGATCTTCACTCAGTGACAGCTAACAGCTACATGGCTGAAAGTTAAACACATTTTTCAATGGATTGTTGGGGTCAGAGAGAAGTGCATTCCTTCCACCTACTACTCAGGGTCAGAACACTTGCAGGGGTGGAGCAGGAGGTTAAGCCCTAGTCTTATCTCAGGTGGGAAGGAAAAAGTTCAGGATTCTTACTCAAAAAATAGCTCCCTCATAATCCCACCAATTGGTTTCACTGAGTCTACAAAGTTCTCCTTTCACAAGTGAATAATACACAGAAAAGGATTCTAAAGAGATGCTCTACAGTTTGACACTGGTTTTCTATAGGTGGTGGTACTGTGGTTGATTTGGAGTTTCTATTTTTATCAATCTATATTTTCAAACTTTTTTACAGTGAAAAATTAAAAGTTAATTTTGATTTTGAAAAGACCTTTCTTGGAAAGATTAAATACATTTTTTGGTAGGAATCAGCTTTAAAATGGAAAAAGGCAAATCACAATGAGGTATCACTCCATACTTATTAGGATGGCTATCTTTTTTTAAGGAAAAATAACTAGTGTTTACAATGACACGGAGAAACTGGAGCCCTCCTACACTGCTGGTGGGAACGTAAAACAGTGGAAAACTCTATGGCAATTTCTCAAAATCTCTGACATACTGTTATCGTATGACCCATAGCTCCTCATCTAGGTATATATTTAAGAGAAATGAAAACATAGCCACACAAAATTTGTACACAAGCATGCACACAGCATAATAGCCAGAGAGTAGAAACAACCCAAATGCCCATCAATGGACAAACAGATCAATAAGATGTAGGCTATCTATATAATGGAATATTATTTGATCATAAAAAGCACTGAAATACTGTTACACCATACTACATGTATAAACCTTGACAACATTATGCTAAGTGAAAGAAGCAGTCACAAAAACCAATGTCATTTGATTCCATTTATATGAGATGTCTAGAATAGACAGATTTATAAGGACACACAGAGACAGATCAGTTCAGTTGCTCAGCCGTGTCCAACTCTTTACGACCCCATGAACTGCAGCACACCAGGCCTCCCTGTCCATCACCCTCAAACTCTTGGAGTCTACCCAAACCCATGTTCATCGAGTCAGTGATGCCATTCAGCCACCTCATCCTCTGTTATCCCCTTCTCTTCCTGTCCCCAATCCTTCCCAGCATTAGAGTCTTTTCCAGTGAGTCAACTCTTCGCATGAGGTGGCCAAAATATTGGCGTTTCAGCTTCAACATCAGTCCTTCCAATGAACACCCAGGACTGATCTCCTTTAGGAAATAGATAAGCAGTTGCCTAATGCTGGGGGATGCAGAGATGGGGAGATGGTAGCTTAGCTTAAGGGTAAAGGGAATCTCTGTAGAGTGATGAAAATGTTCTCAAATTGTGGAGCTAACTGTACTTGTATGTGAATATACTAAAATAAAAACCTATTTTTAAAATAAATTTATTTTTTAATTGAAGGATAATTGCTTCACAGAATTTTGTTTTCTGTCAAACCCCAACATGAATCAGCCATAGGTATACATATGTTCCCTCCCTCTTGAACCTCCCTCCCGTCTCCTGCCCCATCCCACCCCTCTAGGTTAACACAGAACCCCTGTTTGAGTTCCCTGAGCCATACAGCAAATTCCCACTGGCTCTCTGTTTTACATATGGTAATGTAAGTTTCCATGTTACTCTCTCCATACATCTCACCCTCTCCTCCTCTCCCCGTGTCCATAAGTCTGTTCTCTATGTCTGTTTCTCCACTGCTGCCCTGCAAATAAATTCTTCAGCACCATCTTTCTAGATTCCATATATATGTGTTAGTATACAATATTTATCTTTCTCTTTCTGACTTATCTACTCTGTATAATAGGTCCTAGGTTCATCCACCTCTTTAGAACTGACTCAAAGGCATTCCTTTTTACAGCTGAGTAATATTCCATTGAGTATATGTACCACAACTTCTTTATCTATTCATCTGTCGAAGGACATCTCAGTTGCTTCCATGTTCTAGGTATCCTATAAATAGCACTGTAGTGAACATTGGGGTACATGTGTCTTTTTAAATTTTGGCTTCCTCAGGGTATATGCCTAGAAGTAGGATTGCTGAGTCATATGGTGGTTTTATTGCTAGTTTTTTAAATAATCTCCATACCATCTTCCATATAAAAAAACCTCTTAATTATTCACTTTAAATGAGTGAATCATATAGTATATCAATTATATCTCAATAAAACTATTCCTTTCCAGTAGTCATGTATGGATGTGAGAATTGGACCTTAAGGAAGGAGGAGCACCAAAGAATTGCTGCTTTTGAATTGTGGTGCTGGAGAACACTCTAGAGGGTCCCTTGGACAGCAAGATCAAACCAGTCAATCCTAAAGGAAATCAATCCTGACTATTCATTGGCCGAACTGCTGCTGAAGCTGAGGCTCTAATACTTTGGACACCTGATTCGAAGAACCAACTTACTGGAAAAGTCTTTGATGCTGGGAAAGACTGAGGGCAGGAGAAGGGAGCAGCAGAGGATGAGATGGTTGGAAGGCATCACTGACTCAATGGACATGAATCTGAGCAAATTCCAAGAGACAGTGGAGGACAGAGCAGCCTAGCATGCTGCAGTCCATGGGGTCACAAAGAGTCAGACACGACTTAGTGACTGAACAACAACAAAGCTGTTCCCCTCACCAAAGGGAAGAAAGCAATCTGAGAAAGGTGGGACTGCTGACTTGTATGAGCAGGGAGCAACTCAAGATTGTGAGGGGTCAGAAGTCCCTGGAGACGGAAGACAATGGCAAAGATACTGCAGAGCATCAAAGGCAGGGTGTGATGTGCAGGAAGGACCAACCTGCAGAGACTGGAAAAGTCAGCCCTGGTCCTCAGCACAGGCCTGGGCTTCCTCTCCTACACACACGGAAGCATTTTTACAATGAATGAAACAAAACCCAATTATTCCCCACGGCTCGCCTTAGGCATTGGGAAAATACTGGAGTGAGAAAGGCAGAGTCAGGAATCAGGAACTGACTCCACCATAATTACATAACTCAGGCTAACTCAGCAGTGATTGCCCAGTGATTTCTGATCATCAGAATTGCCCAGGGAGTTTGTTGGCCTCTCTTCTGGTTTTGAAACTAGACTCTTGGGCCCCACAACCTGATTCCACAGGTCTGGGAGACCATTAGGGACCCTGTACCCTTTAGAGGTTTCCTCCATGTTTCTGACTATAAATCAGGCATAAGAACTTCTGAAATGAATGACAAGCCCTCTTAAAATATTTTTTTAAAGAAATAAGAATAAATATTTTTTAATTTAAAAAAACATTTAGCTTTCATGCAGAGAATATACATAAACTGCTTAACATATGTTTTTGTAATCCCTGGTATAGCTGCAAAATTAACTTTTAGAAGAATAAAAATATTCGTGTCTCCATGACTTACCGATTTTCAGTTTTATTCAGGTATCCCAATCAATTCTTCTAAATTATTCCTAAACCACTGCTTAAATACCATTGAATTTAAAAGCTGAAGAGCCTTGGATACTCCTTCAGCAATCTCATTGTAGACAAGAAGCATTGTTAGCCACAGAGATGAAGTGTCTTGCTCACCCAGTGGGCCCACCTGGATCAGAACCAGGAGGGTGTGTTCACAGTCCAGGCCTCTTTCTGCTACATCTAGGGCATTTTTGCAAGAAGAGCTTACACTGTGGCTGCAGTAAAGAAAATGAATTAAATTTTTAAAAAAACCCATTAATCTCTGCAGATACAAAGGGACAGCATTTAAGCTATACCTCAAACTAACGAACGTGAGGCCCATTCTAACAAGAAGGAATCTACAAGAAGTCTGCAAGACTAAAATCTACAAAGAGCAGGTAACCCATTCCATAAACCATAATGAAGCAACAAAGAACAATATTGGAAGACAGGGCTTGAATGGAAGTCTCTGAAAGAGATGACTAAGTAACCCTCCCAAGCCCCAGCCTCTCATCTCCTGTGAATTATGCAGGAGGCACTGAAGGGGCATCGCTAAGCTGTCTCTGCCCCTACAAAGATGTAATCACTCTCCCTCTCGGATCTTATACTCACTGGTCACCCTGTACACAACCTTTCCAAGGCAGTCAGGGAACAGCAAAGAGCTTTTCCCTGAACTCGAATGGAGTGGAATAGCGAGCTTGCGAGTTTTGACTTCTGTCACAGGCATGATCAGCAACAAGTTCTGCCAGTTCCCCCCTGGCTGTGCCCCCCAGGAACTCCTCTGCCTGCCTAACTGAGCCTGAAACTAGGAAGCCACGTGTGCCCCAGCAAGTGCTTGTGACAGGACACAGGTGGTTGGTGGCGTTTTGAGTCACAGGAATAAGGACAGTTTACCTACAGGAACTGGGTAGAGTTTATATGGAAATGTCATTCGAAGACATCATGGTGTTAGAGTGACACCGGTGCGATAGAGAGACAAGGTCACCATCAAATAACCGTGTGCTAATTCTCCTCTATTCCCCCGGGGAGCCCGATCACATCAGTTAAGTGCTCTGATTCCCATTGACTCCTCTGTAAAACAAAAGGGACAATTAAGATGTCTTACCTCCCAGCCTCAGCCGAGCTCACATTTGTAAAAAAAAAAAAAAAAAAGAAAGAAAGAAAAATTAACATTGCTAAACTCTGTTGCCTATGCGTGGAAATTGTTCCTGTTACTACCCTGTGTAGGGTTATGAGAAGATTGACAGTTACTAAAAAAAAAAAAAAGCCCACCAGATAATAACAAGAGCTACTATTCCTTGAACACTTACCAAGAGTTTTGCCAAGTTCTTTAAAATTTGCTCCTTCCCAAAATCCTATAAGGAAGGTGTATTATCATTGCATCTTCAGAGGGGAAAGGAAATAAAACATTCAAGCATTTGCACAGAGCCCCACAGCTAGGAAGCAGCAGAGCTCGATTCTGAACTTAGGCCTCCATCAAGTGCATCAAACAAGCAGTCATCCTTCCATTTTAATTCTTCAAATAATGGATATCTAATGCAAAGCTTAAAATGAGTAGTGGTGGTAGAACTCTTTACTTTGGTCTTGGCAGTGGGGCATCCCTTTTTACTGCAGTTTTACACAGCTGTGTGAATCAAGGACAAGGCTGTGTTCCCAGGTTCTCTTAT
The DNA here is from genome assembly GCA_007570785.1 of Antilocapra americana. NCBI lineage: Eukaryota > Metazoa > Chordata > Mammalia > Artiodactyla > Antilocapridae > Antilocapra > Antilocapra americana. The sequence goes on from ML663010.1 coordinate 7,302,230, forward strand.
ACCCTCTCCATAACACAGCTACTCTTTCTGGAAAGCCCAGCCCACTTCTGGCAGCCTGCTCAGCAGTTGTCGCCTGTGCTCCCATGTTGCATTTTCATCAAACGGGCAATGGCTTATCCAGATCTGCCTGATGGGAAGGAACGGGCTGCTTGTGTCTAAAACCATCAGAAGGAACAAGCTACTTATCACTAGAGCAATACCTTACATGGCGTGTGCAAACCAACCACAAGTTGAAGTATTTTTGCAAGAGGAGACATGCCCATGTTTTCATTTTTTTTTAATATCTCCAAGCAGAGAAGCTCAAAGGAAAATGTCAGCTTTCTTAAAAAAATAATTGTTTTTTAAGAGATTTGTGAATCAGCATCTGAGGCCACAATGGAAGCAGTGGCATCACTGTTTCCTGCTGCTGCCCACCAGGGGGACAAGGACATTTATCATCAGGGGCTGAAGGGGGCCTGCCAGTCACCAGAGTTCAAAAGATCCCCTTTTGAAGGGGAAGGCCCCCTCAGGCACCAAGCTGGTGGAGGAGGTCTAGAGACCCATCCTTTAAACAAGGGCAAGAGCATCGCAAAGCCTCCATCTTCCCCACAGTTCCTCTGATTACAGAGCTTTTCTAACCATCGCCTTCTCACCGGCACAGGGGGGGAGTCCCAACCCTCAGCAAAGCCTCTGAGGCCCGTGTGTGAGGCTCCTTCATGAAGATGGGCCTCATGATGGCATGAAACAACCCAGTTCACCCATCTCCTCCCTCCCCACCACCAGGACTGCAGCCTGAGCAAATGACTGTCCACCCTGACCTCCCCACTCTAAGTCACAGTGCCCGCATGGGGAGGTAATGCAACCATCATCTGCTGTATCAGTGAACACTCGAATCTCCCTAAATGAGGCATGCTCTCTTTCATCCTCTCCTATTGAAGTCTTTTTCCCATTCCTCTAATTCCTTCTCTTAAAAAAAAAAAATCAGCTTTAGAGTTCTCACTTGGGAAATCATTTTTGACTCTCTCTCTGAGCTGGAGTGAGGGACGCCAGTTACCAAGAAGATTCTGGGTGTGATGGAGAAGAAGTGGCACCAGGTTTTGCTTTCATAAGCACTTATAAATTTACATTCCAAATGAGTGGTATCCCCTTGAAAGAAGTCATTAGTCCATCTCAAGAGCTCAGTTGGGTTTATGGTGTTAGTAACCCTCTTAGAAGGCTAAAACATACATTAAACTCCCCAGAACACCATACCACTAAGGGTGACATCACTCTTCTTGTCTATCAGAATCTTTGGTTCAGTCTACCAGACTTGAACCAAGAATGCAGGACTGGAAGTCACTTGGAGATCATCTCAACCCCCCAGCTTATAGATGTGGAAACTGAGGTCCAGGCTGAAGTTATTCCAGAGCTGAACTAGGAAGCAGTTGGAAGCATTCCGACAAAACCTCAGCTCACATTTAAGCCAATCATACCTTTAAAACTTTAATCTTGGCATCTCACACTCAGAAAAAAAGCCAGTAAATTTCTCCCAATACCTGCTTTGAATCATATATTCAGTGTTCCTTAAACATCAGTGCTTTGCATATTATTACCTCAATTTCTGTCATATTTGAACACTATATTATTTGTTTATGTATTTACTTTAACTCTTTTACTTAACTCACTTTTTAAAACATAAATATCTAGCTTAACCTAAGCCTAAGAAAAACAAATAATAAATAATCAAAGAAAGCGCAGACTTGGTATGCTTTCATGTCTTCCTAGCATATTTAAGATGAATACATTACTATGGAAACAAAATACTTTTTTGTGCCCCCTTAAAAATCACCCTGTATACTACCAGTAGTATGCATGTAACATTATAGGAAATTATGCTTTTACTCTAGAGCACAGCTGATTCCATCCAAAGCAGAACTATTCTCTATAGTTTATGTTCAGTCTTCTGCATTCACCTAATTTATCTGAAATGCCAATCAGTGGTAGCACAAGCAGATCCCAAACTAAAGCTTATCTTTGCACTAATAGCTTCTCTTATCAACCTCTGGATCACTATGCCTTCCACACATCTGATCTGTCACTTTGTTTGAAATAATCCTTTACCCTAATGTTCTTCACTGACTATTAATAAATTACGAACAAACAGCAAAAATAATTACCCTTTCACCTAGGAAAACACTGGTGACTACAACTTAATGGTCTACCAGTGACATACAGCTTTCCCCAGCATAATGGATGCAAATGCGTAACAGGATCTGGGTTAAGTTATTTTCACACTAGCTGTCACTTGTCACACAAATTACATGGGCTTCTATTAGCTGTTTAATTCACAGATTAAAAAACAACAACAACAAATTCCACTCACAATACCTGCATCATCCCTGGATCACCTTGGGAAGGCAAAACCAACCCACAAAGCCACTGAAGGACAAAGGCTACGGGAAGAACAGTTTTTGTTTGCATACAATTCGGCTGTATGCAGGTGTAGGTAACACTAAACTCTGTGTTAGTCAGAGTTGTCCAAGGATTCAGAAGTCTTCAGAGCAGAAGAGGGAGACCTGAGATGATGAAGAAGTCCAAACCTGGATGCCACATCAGAGCAGGAAATCAGTGGTTGATGGGTCTGCCAAGGCTGTGCTGGTGAGGCTGGTGGGGAGCCGTACAAAGGCGAGGCTAAAAGGTAGGCTGCTTTACATCATCGATCTAGACTGGACAGAGCCCTGAGGAGGGTGGCTTCCATGCCCATTCCTGGGGAGCACTGTCTGGCAACTGAAGTGGAGGGGAGCTCCGGTGTTGTTGGGAGCCCTAGGGCCTGAGGCTGCAGCTGCGGGGCGGCTTCAGTCTAGGGATTTGTTATGCTTTTAAGACACCAGCAGATGCTTTTGAACATGTATGTGTCTTTATTTACAGCCCTTACATCTTAGAGTTGGTATATTTTACATTTTCCCCCCTTAGAGTAATAGTAGCTAATACTGATCCAGTACTTAGCGTGTTTCCCAGATGACTTGGTGTCAAAGAATCTGCCTGCCAAGGCAGGAGGTACAGGAGATGCGAGTTCAATCCCAGAGTCGGGAAGAGGAGGAGGTAATGCCAACCCACTCCAGTATTCTTGCTTGAAAAATCCCATGGACAGAGGAGCCCGACAGCCTGCAGTCCATGGGGTCGCAGAGTCAGACACGATTGAGCACTCATGTACTTAGCGCTGTTGTACATGAGTACAACACAGCACCACACAGAGTTTGATCTGGAAGGACACTCAGCTATTAAGGTGAGATGAACCCTGGACATACATCAGGAGACCAGTACCCTGCCCACTGGCAGCTATGAGATCTTGAGTGAGTCCTGCCCCTCCCTGGGCCCCAGTTTTCTCATCTGGTAAGGTGGTGAGAGAATAAGAGGATGAAGAGACCTCTGTCTGAATGCCAACTCGGAACTGTCTGGGACACAATGCAGAGTGGGATTCCTTGCCCCAGTGTGTTAGCAATGCCTGCCACCACAGGCTCAGGAGCAGGGAGTAGGCATGTCACCTATTTGCCATGTCTAAAGTCCCTTCTGTGGGCTTCCCAGGTCGCTCAGTTGTAAAGAATCCTCCTGTCAATGCAGGAGCCCTAGAGGAGCATCAGTGGCAAAGAACTTGCCTGCCAATGCAAGAGACATAAGAGACACAGGTTCAATCCCTGGGTCGAGAAGACCCCTGAAGGAGGGCAAGGCAACCCACTCCAGTATTCCTGCCTGGAGAATCCCATGGACAGATGATCCTGGTAGGCTACAGTCCATGTGGTCGCAAAGAGTTAGATATGACTGAATGAGCTTGTGAGCAAAAGTCCCTTCCTGCTCAGATTACCTGAATTCATGGTTCCAGCCAAACTGCCTCACTAAACATAGTCTCTTCATAAATTAAAAAAGAGAAGAATATGATTAGCTTTGAAAACTTGGGTACCTCATTTCTGTTAGAGTATGTAGTCTTTGACAAGTGGTTGAGTCTCTTTAAGTTTCAGCTTATTCATCTACAAAATAAGGATAAAAATACTTAACCTGCATAATAAATAAATGTGTAAAGCAAACAGCAGGGTGCCTGGCATCGTGCTGATGCTCAATCAAACAGAAGCTGGTATTGGTATGTTCATCACTTGCATCGTTATTAGTCTATCAACCCCATTTTCTGAGCCATGGTTTGTAACTGCGTACATATACATGCTTACAGTGAAAACCCACTAGGTCACTCCTGAGAAATATATTTGAGCCCCTTCCCATAGAAATACAATTTAGATTTTTATTATAGAAAATTACAAAATTTACAAAAAATAGAGGATAGTAAAATGAACTTCCATGGACCCATGACTGACCTTCATAAACTGTCAATTCATGGCTACTCTTGTTTCATCTATATCCCCAACCACTCACTCCTCTTCCAGACACCCTGGATTTTCTTTTAAAGCAGATCCCTGGTTTTATATCATTTCATCTGTAAATATTTCAGTAACTATCTCTAAACAATAGAAACTATTCATTCTTCATAATTTAACAAATATCTGTTTTTAATTAGGCATAATTAGGAAATTATTTCCTCACATCTCTAATAACATACCATAAAAGTCACTAAAAGTGTATGTATTTTAAAAAATAATAATAAGGGGCTGGCTCAGGAGACCACGTGGGGACTGTGGTATGCATGATTTATTACAGCTACACAAAGTGAGTTATTTCATTCTTTCAGATATTTATGACACCGCTAAAACGCTGAATACATCAACATCAAAATTAATCATGAATAATATTTAATTAGCGCTTGACAAGGATCAATTTGGCAACTCTTTTTGTTCTTTCTCCTTCCCCCAAATAGAAAAATAGTCATAAACTAAAGTGTTTTATTTTTTCCATCTGCTTCTGGTAAAGCGCATCCCTGAATTGCTAACTTAGTTGCGATCTCCTGAACTTTCATATACCCAGGTAATTAGACTCAGATGCTGTCCGGACTGGGATTATAAATCAAGTCTGTGTATGTAAGCAGAAAACAGACCGCTCACACCGAGGGCGGGTGTTCTGGCAGGTCCGTTTCTCACAGACCTGCCCGTGGAGCAGACAGAAAACAGCTTTCATGTAGATCCCATGTCACTGAACCCCTTCTCTCACCTCTGCAATCTCCAGAAAGCACTGATTATCAGCTGAATTCTTTATTTACAAAAGAAAAAAACGTCCTTTTGGGCTGCTCTCAAGCAAAACTTCTGCTCAGAGCTGTGCTAGTATGTTCTAGCCAGATACGTGGCAGGTGGCATCTTTCCAGCCAGACTGCTAATGTCCAAAGTACTTGGTGCCCCAAAAACTTGTGTACCATTTTCCAACCAAGGAGTTTCATTCCACAGCACAATGATTAGGAAAACTTTCAATCCACTGTTTTGTAACAAGATATGCATGCATTGAATTTTAACAGAACAGCAATATTTGTTTCAGTTAAGTTAGTATTTTAAATTGTGGAGCCAAAGACTCCTGGGCTTTTGAAGGTGTCTGAAAGGAAGTGTTAAATAACTTTTGACTTGGAGAACGGCTGTCATTCTAAGGGGTCATCTTTTTCTTTACCTCTGACTCATATCAAGTAAAACAATGTTGAAGTGTCTATTGGAGACAATACATGTGACCTTAGGAGACGGGAATTTGGAGATCAGCTAACATTTGTTAAGTTCTAGTGCCAAGCCTAGTACATCCTCCAGCTCACAGAAGCCTCACAACACCCCTGGGGTGGTGGGATATGGTCATTCACGAGAGAATGAGAACATAAAAGCTCAGGTGGCCATAGGGGTGTCCAGAGTCACTGAGGTAACACGCATGAGTTAGGAGTCCAGATTCAGGCCTTTCTGATCCCTCAGTCCAGGTTCATCCCACACAAGCTGATCCTATAAAGGATCTTTGATCCTCAAACATAATAATTAATATTTATTGAGCACTACGTACTAAGAGCTTTGTATGTGCTAGGTCGCTTCAGTCAACTCTGTAAGACCCCATGGACTATAGCCCTCCAGGCTCCTCTGTCCATGGGATTCTCCAGGCAAGAACACTGGAGTGGATTGCCATTCCCTTCTCCAAGAGCTTTATATGCATCTCATTTAATCCTCACCCAGCGTCACATTGTTCCTTCCCATCTTATAGATTAAAAAAATAATGCTTAGAAAGGATAAGTGACATACTCAGGGTCAGGGAAAATTCATCTGACAGAAGGGTCCTTAGCATTCTGCCACATCTCCCTGAAAGGCAAACTGGGCCACAATAAGTAATATAATATTGCAAATCCACTATTCTTTCTCTTTGGCTGTGCCACACAGCATGCAGGATCTTAGGTCTCTAACCAGGGATTAAATCTGTGCCCCCTGCAATGGAAATGTGGAGTTTTAACCACTGGACCACCAGGGAAGTCCCTATATTTCAATTCTTAAAGACTGGGCCACATTCATGACTTTATAGAAGGCACAATACTCTGAAGTCCTGAGTTCCCACAGACCTGTAAATACTGCTGAGCGACTGCTGGAGTAGGTGCAAACTGACTTTACATCATCTAAGGGCACAAATAACTAGAACTCTAAGACCTTCAACAGAGAATATCCAACACACACACTGCTCATAAGAACACAAGTAAAAATGGGCACAATTGAATGATTTTTCACAAGGGGGAGGAATAGTAAGAAAGGAATTGGCCAGAGTTTATCATAAAAAGCCAAGCTCAGAAGATACGATTGAAATAAAATTTCTAACTGCATGTATCCTCCCTATGCCAAATGCTGACTTTCCCTCCTCCCTGCTGGGGCGATGAGGTCAGTGGATCTTGTTTCTGCTCCACTGTCTTTTCCACATGCAACCTGATAGCTTCTGGAAACAAATCAATGATTACAGATCATTAAAGTATGTCATTTTAATTAAAGGAGGGTGCTATGTGGAGCAGGGAGGGGCAGTAAACCAGTGAGCAGCCAACCCAAGTACCAGGTAAGAATCCACTCTCCATGGTCTGGCTCACCAATCCCTTCTCATGCTTCTGCCTCCACATCACAGCCTGACTGGGCCCAATTCTGCTTTGAGCCCATATGAAATTGGGTCAACCCACCTAGTACCTCACATGTGGCATTTTCCAGATATGCCTTGAGTGGCAAGAAGCTGGTGCATTAAAGCAGTAATCACTGCAAGTGCTAAGAGAGGCTTGGAATTTAATAGGGTTTTGAAAGAGAAAAAAGAATAAAAGTCTAGACTGCCAAAAAATAAATGGGCATTGCTGTAAAATTGTGTTGCACAGCGAGAATACAAATATTATTCATGTTAAGGAAAGGGTTGACCTAAGATGTGATTTATAGGCACTTCAAATGCAGTACAGGAAGTAAACGGAAAAATTAGGGTGTGAGGTCACCGAGTAGGCAAGAGTCAACTTAAGGGTAAAGTTAAAAACTTTAAGAAGGGAGCACACAGTTCAGCTTGCCATATAAATTAAGATCTGCCCTCACTTTGAAAAAATGGGAAAAAATTAAATATTAACGTACATATGTTACAAAAGGCATTTTCTGCTCTACATCCAGGAAAATAGATAATTTGTTATAGGATGAAAAATGTCAATGGGATGTTTCATAAAGAAAACAGAGAGGAAGTTGTTGCAATCCAAAAATCAATTGTGTTATCAGTCAGTAATGTAAACGAACCACAGTTACAAGTTAACCGGCTGCAGAGGCACTGTCCTGAGCAAGAACAAGGAATCCAAACCAAGTTTTGTTTTTAGGGATGTGTCATTTCATTTTTTTATTAAAGTAGTCTAAATTGGTTTGGACAGTTCCCTAACTTGTTAAGTGCCAGGAAAGGGTGACTGAAGCAGCAAGAGGTTTCAACTGTCAAGTTTCAGGCGCTCCACTCTCTGGCCATTCTATTTAAAATACCTTCAGCATGTTAGCTAAATTAAATATTGCCTTTCTTCCTTTCTTTTTCTCCAGGGGATTGAAATGTTTCCCGAGGACCCACTAGAGGGCAGAGCTTTGGGATGTCCTGAAATTAGTAATTGCGCAACCAGCCCAGTTTCTTGGCGACTACGAGGTAATCACAAGAATAGCTGTGACGGCACTTCTGGAAAGCTTGTGACTGTCTCCTCTGGGCCAAAGTCCACATAAAACAACCCAGGCAAGAGGCCGTGGAAGGGCCCTGTATCCCTCCTGGTGGAAGGAAACCAGGGCCGCGGTGGGGGCTCAAAGACGGCCTGACACGGGGCCGGCCAGAAGGGAGCGCTGCAAGCCTCCGGGGAGGCTCGGACGCCGAAGTCGCCGGCCTCCTCCGCGGCCTGGGAACGCCACGCGTGGGCAGGGGCTGCCCCACCGAGCGCGCCACTCGCGCCGGGGACTGCTTTTCACGGCAGGCCTTCCCCGCCTTGAGCAAGGCCTTGCCGTTCATTCTACTGTCATTTCATCTGCATATAAAAATACCGGGTGAGAAAAGCCAGGATACAGGATAACCCGCTCCCCGCCTACCGCCGCGCGTATTTTCAGCCCGCACCGCCAACCCTCACTGGCCTCTGCTGGGCTGTCAGCCTGGAGCGGCCAGCGTCGGGCCGGAGGCCGCATCCTGAGGGCCGCTGTGATACCGAGAAATCGGTGCCTGGGAGAAATCTGGGTGGGCAGCTCTCAATCAGTCCCTGGCTGCCACGGATGGCTCCCACAGAGTCCCACAAAACCCAGAGGTCACTCTGGCCCCTACAAAGGCGTTCTCACGCTGGGAAGACAAGGAAATATGTTCCCGGGGCCCGCGAGTCCCTTCGCTGCCTGGGGTCCTGAACACAGGGCAAGAGCTAATTCCCAGTGATCACTGGCCACCCCTGCAGTCAGGGGCCTCATTAACCCATGCCTTCCTAGCGTGTCTATCAGAGAGAAATCTGATCTCAGCTAAGGGTGTGGGAAGGGGCAATGGGAATTTTCTCTGTCTTTCAAACTCTGCATTAGAGTCCCATACCAGGTATAATTAAAACTTTCATACCCGCAGCCTCTGTCCAACTGCTCTAAGCCTCTGTTTCCCAATTTATTAAAAGGTAAGAATAAGATCAACTATGTCACGGGATCTCCAAGAGGCCAGAATGTGGTCATGCAGTAATCCTTGCAAAGGCCCAAGTGCAGCTTCCCTTTTTGGTCAGCCTCTAATTGCAGGGCTCTGTCTGCCCACCATCTCATGGGATGGTCTGCTTTTCCACCAGAAACTGTGAGGTCAAGGAGGGTGACCTTGAACCTAAACAAGTCTATTTCTGCCCATCGCCTGGAAAGGACTCCAAATTAATCCTGTGACCTCATAAATAGATGCCTGGTTTCATCTGTAAAATAATACAAAATTTTATCTTAAGTTTCCTTAGATCCCAGGACAATCCATGGTTCAAAACTACTTCTAGGACTGCATCCTGCTGCTTCATCAGCCATGTCTCCTACATAGCTGGCCCATCTTAAGCCTGTGGACACTTAAGAGCCCTACATCTTTTTCACAGGGGCTAATCCTAAAGCAGGCCTCCATTGCCTCGAAATGAAAATGTGCCCTGAATTTAGAACTGTATATTTTTCTTCTTGCATGTTTCAGCCAGTTTGGATCACTCTGAATTTCCAGTTGAGTCTGAGTCTCTCCCAGGTTTAAGTCAAATCTCTAGATTGTAGGGGGAGGGGGATGTGAACTAAATGCAGTTAATATACAATATCTTCATGCTCAGATCACAAAGGAAGAGGGGTACTTATCTAAAGCTAAATACCAAGGGGTAGAGGGCACTGAAGGACGACAGGAGTCTCTACCTGCAGGGCACACCGTCAAGGTGAAAGAGATCATGTGGGTGAGATATTAGCACAGGAGCTGGCATATGGTAACTACTGCTATTATTGTTTTTATTATTATTAATGTACAGTTTCATCAATTTAGGGCCTCGTTTTCTCCTGTTGTTCAGCTTTGACCATATGTTCACACTGAAACCCAAGCATGTTGTGGTACAGTGGGACAAACACAGGTTCAGAAGCCCACAACCTTGGACAAGTTACTTAATGTCTCTCAGTTTCCTCATGGAGAACAGGCAGGTACTAAGAGCATCTCTAGAACTGGTGTGAATAGTAAAGATACGATTATGTATTTGCGTAAGTGCCTAACAAAATGGACACTTGCTGAGTAACAATTACCACTGTGATTGTTACACAATTGTTAACAATTACCACCTGTGATGGAAACAGGTACTTGGGTAACTTTATTGTCTTAGTAGAGGAAAAACACTTCAGAGAAAATGGCATCGTGTGTAAGGCTACACTAGGGTTCTGGAATTACCAGTGGATTTCAGTAAGTAATTTAGGCAGGCTCTTCTGCTTCCTAGCCACTATCCCCACACCCACCCCCAAGACACACACACACCTGGAAAAAACTCTAAGAGTTCCCCATCAGACTGGAACAAAACTTGAAATCCATCCAGTGCTGACTCTAAGGGCACCTGGATGAACCTGGGCAAATCAGTGAGACTACTGAAAATCTCCATCAGTAGAGAATTTGTAAAGATCCAATGAGAAAACACATGTAGCAAATGATTTACAAATTCAAAAGTATAATTATAGCAATCCTTCCTCTACTGCCCTGATGCCTCAGTGGTAAAGAATCCGCCTGCAATTCAGGAGACCCAGGAGACGCAAGTTTGATCCCTGGGTTAGGAAGATCCCCTGGAGGAGGAAACGACAACCCACTCCAGTGGTCTTGCCTGCAGAATTCCACGGATAGAGGAGCCTGGTGGGCTACAGTTCATGGGGTTGCAAAGAGTCAGACACGACTAAGCTTAGTAAGCATACAGCACGCCTCCACTGCATACATTAAAGCAGTCCCCACTGAAAGGACCACGTAGGGTGTTCTGCAAAGCGACACAGTCTGGTGAGGAAACTGAAATAAACATTCTTTAAAAACTAAATGAAACCTAGATTTAATGACTAATGACCAAATCAGGTGAGAGCTCAAAATTATATACCATTTTCCTCTGTGTTGCTTCTAACAGGCTTTAGCACCAAACCTTGTCTAACCCTGATTGTTTTGGGTGCTGCTGTTGCTCCTATTTTTGTTTTAGGCTGAGTTCTCCATGGGGATTGGCCAAGAGGGAATGAGCCGTGGCAGCCCCATGGGTAGTGCTCACCAGTCACAGGTTCGGTTCTGGAGGCTCAGAGCACGCCCCAGGGAGAGGATGGCAACAGGCTGGGTCACCCCAGGGCAGGGACGGTGGAGGAGTATATACATGACCCAGGTTACTAGAACTGGATAAACACACCACTGGTGCTCAGCTCCAATGGTTAAATCAGAGCAAAGAGGGTCTTCAGTAAGAGCCCAGGGTAAGATTCAGTTTATTTAAAATTTCCTCCCAGGGCCATCCTTATAATAACCCAGGCCATGGTTTCTGTAAAAGCCAGATTAGATCGTCCTGCCCTGCCTTTTAGAAGTTTCCACAACAGATGGAGGGACACGGCCTAGAGGAAACCCCAACTCACATCCGTCTGCATTCATTATTGGCCCTGTTCTCGAAATGCTATATGTTATCTTGAGCCTGTTTGTTTTTATCTGTCAGAGTGGTTTATTGTTAGGGAAATGTGGTGTCAGCTGTCTCTTCCCCACCATCAAAGCCGCTTCATTAAAGTTAATAGTGTTTGACTTGCAGAGATCTCTTACTGAGGTAACCCAAGAAAGCCCCTGCTGGCTGTTATTTTTCCGGCAGTAAAGGCACCAAATGGATGCAATAACTGCATTAATCTTTTAGGAAGAAGAAGAAGAAAACCATACAGCATGACTTGTCTAGTAGCTGCTTAGTAAATGCACCTCGAATTTGCAAAGTGAACTCTACCCCTCAGCTCGGGACAGGGTGTCAAAACTAGACGACCTTTGTCCTGGCTCTGCCACTCAGGGCTCCGAGGGCTGCCGCGCATCCCTTCCGCACCTGAGCTTCTTCAGTTCACTTATCTCAGAAATGGATTTCAAGGAAGCCCTTCCTTCTCTAACTGGGGAATTCTTTGGACAAAAGTAATGTTGTAACAAAAATTGACCTTGAAAGCAGATAAAAGCAATATATTTTCTAGCTTGAGGTGAGGAGAGAGACCAGAGGAGGTACCTTCTCAGCATCTTTACCCTCCTCCCTACCCCCTCCTGCCTAAAGCCATCCTCACCCCTCCCTAGAGGGTCCTGGTAACCTCTGTGGGCTCCCACTCCCACTCAGGACTTCCTGGAACATCATTTGAAAACTACTGGCCTAGGAGATTTATCTTTAAGATCTTTTCTGCTCTGACTCTGGATTCTGTGATTAAGTAATTGAAATCAAACCACATGAGGACCGTTTCTAATTAGTGTAAAAACTTTATAGAAGACGCTCTGTTCAGTGCCAGACAAACATGAAACAGTTTAGCGTTTGCTTTGTTTTCTGTCTTCTAATCACTGCTGCCAAATCTCCCTTCTCAACCAGAGTAGTGGATCTCAAGCAAGGTCCATCATCCTGCCTTCCTGTCACCGAGTGCTAGTTAGTTCAGTTTGAAATGTCAGACTGACTCAGTTGGAATCTCACTTCCCTCCCCTGCAGGGCAGGCTGAGGCTGGAAGCATGACTCTTCAGAATGCTTCCTCACCCAGTGGGCATCCTTACAGGTAGGAAAACCAGCAAGAGAGTCAAACACTACAGCCCTCAGCACAGTGCACACCTGACCAAGATAAACTGGGGCATCCTCACCACCTCAGTCCCCGTCGCCATCCTGCCGTGCCTCTCCAGCCCTCTTCTCTGCTCCAGCCAGCCAGGGGACAGATGGAGCAAAATCAAGCGGATGTCCAGTAGGAAAACCTAAAGCCAGTTTTCCCTTCTTGCAAACGAGAAGGAATTTCCCCCCTCATTAAATTTGTTGAAGGAAGTCTCTGTCTCTCCCTCCCAGAAAGAAAAGAAAATCGTGAACTCTGTTCTTCCAAAAGGCTACAATCAGAAAGACTCTCTCCCTCTCTCTCTTCCCCCACAATCTCCATAAAAGGCCTTGAGGATGAGACTGGATCAGTGAGTGAAGGTAGAGGACCAAGTAGGCTGCCCCAAAGTAGGGGATAAAGGGGAGGCAAGGAATGGCGATGGGAAAGGGAGGGGCCACAACTCTCACTGACTTTATTTAAAACCTGCGTTTTCAACTAGGGCTCTAGTTGCCAAGTCCAATACCATGGTGGGGGGGGGGGGATAAAAAAACTTCCAGCAAACACCCTGCCCATGTGTAATACTAGGATGTCTACCAGGCTGTGTTTGTGTTTATACATGCGGCTTCGACTTGGATGGGTACCAGCATGTACACATGTGTAAAATTCTAAAGAACCCCAAGCCACACATTTAGTTTTATTTTTTTGACCCAAGTCTCTGACGGAGAAAATAAAACGAGCCAAAACAACCATTCATTCACTCATACACGCGTTCAGCACTGTCTATAGACCCTTTCCTTAACACCAGGCACTTGAGCAAGGCAATGACAAATAAAGCATGCTCTCTGTCTGGCCATGGTTATTCAAAACCACAGAAATAATTCCATTTGTATAAAACTTTAGCATTACTTTTCAAGAAGCCTTTTATACATGATAGTTCATTAGGATCCTCACAGTCGTAAGATGGTTATGGTAGACATAATCACTATTTTACAACTGAAAAAACAGAAACATGGCAAGGTTAAATGACTTGTCTAGTCCCACAGATAGTTGAGTACCGGGCAGGAATTAAAATTTAAATCATCTGACTTCTGGTCCCAGGCTCTTTCTGTTTGATCAAACTGCAACCGAATGTATCCTGTGATTTCCTTACACCTGCCATTACAATGTATAGCCCAGACTTTAGAGGATCTTTTCAGATGCAAATATTCCTTTCCCTTGTCTACCAAATTTTGCTTGTCAGAGCGCTTGAACTAGTTCTGAAAATATAGTCACTTGTACCAGCGTTTAGGTTTGAAAAATGTAATTCTTTTTTAGTTGAAATGGATTGAAGTTAGATTTAGACTTTATAACGTTAAGACTAGGCAAGAGTCACAATTTTTCAATCAAACCATCCTTTGGTGTAGAAAATTATTTCACTACACACATTATTTAAGCTATTCTGAAACCTACTCTGACGGTCTTTTTATTAATCTTTTTCCTGTTTCGAATCCTTCCATCAGGCATTTCTGTCAGGCTTCTGAAGGGTCCCATATGCACACTTGCAGTGCAGAAATGTGTTCTTTTTTGGTTCATTGGAATCCTTCAGAATGTCTGGCACCAAAACATATTGGCTTTAATTAAAAGGCTATGATTTCTGTGAATTCCCATTAAGCTAGTGAGAAAAAAAAATCTGCATTTAAAAAATACAGTTAACACATTAAGATACAGTTGTACTGAAAAATGGTTCATGTTTTAAAACCTACTTAAGCAGATGAAACTAAGCTGCCTGTAATAAAAATACACTCATTTTTAGTAAAATCCTTCACTTCTAAATAGAGGGGTTAGCTTAGTACATATGTGCCCAATTAGCCAGAAAAACTCAACTAGACATGAACCATGCAATCCACTGATTCGCTCTTGACTTTAAAACATATATTCTATTAACAGGAATGTAATTTAAACGGTTAAAAAGTGATAAAGTACATAACTATAATCTGATACGGTTTGGAACATGATACTGCTGTATACCAATGACAAATCAGTTTTGGATTATGACTCCAGCAAAGTTTGAAATAGCCAAGCCTGATAATTAGTGATCCACAAATTCAAGAACTGCCTTATATTATGTTATATATTATATTCACTCACAGCTTTTTGCCCATGAGCAGAACATTGTCAAACATTCAAAAAAAGGGCTATGTCAATCTTTTAAAATTCTAGGTCCTGAATGCCCTAGAAACCCCTGACTTAGTTTTCTCTATTCAACTTATCTTTAACTCAACTCAAGACAGTTGCTCAAGAAAATATTTAACAGTGCCCATGAAGTACAGTGAACGTGCTGCCCTCAACATGCCAGCAAATTTGGAAAACTCAGCAGTGGCCACAGGACTGGAAAAGGTCAGTTTTCATTCCAATCCCAAAGAAGGGCAATGCCAAAGAATGCTCAAACTACTGCACAATGGCACTCATCTCACATGCTAGCTAAGTAATGCTCAAAATTCTCCAAGCCAGGCTTCGTGAACCATGTATGTGAACCGTTAACTTCCAGATGTTCCAGCTGGATTTAGAAAAGGCAAAGGAACCAGAGATCAAATTGCCAACATCCGCTGGATCAGTGAGAAAGCAAGGGAGTTCCAGAAAAACATCTACTTCTGCTTTATTGACTATGCCAAAGCCTTTGACTGTGGATCACAATAAATTGTGGAAATTCTGAAAGAGATGAGAATACCAGACCACCTTACCTGCCTCCTGAGAAATCTATATGCAGGTCAAGAAGCAACAGTTAGAATTGGACATGGGACAACAGACTGTTTCCAAATAGGAAAAGGAGTATGTCAAGGCTGTATACTGTCACCCTGCTTATTTAACTTACATGCAGAGTACATCATGAGCAATGCTGGACCGGATGAAGCACAAGCTGGGATCAAGATTGTTGGGAGATATATCAATAACCTCAGATATGCAGATGACATCACCCTTATGGCAGAAAGCAAAGAACTAAAGAGCCTCTTGATGAAAGTGAAAGAGGAGTGAAAAAGTTGGCTTAAAGCTCAACATTCAGAAAACGAAGAGCAAGGCATCTGGTCCCATCACTTCATGGGAAATAGATGGGGAAACAATGGAAACAGTTACAAACTTTATTTTCTTGGGGTCCAAAATCACTGCAGTTGGTGACTGTAGCCACGAAATTAAAAGACACTTGTTCCTTGGAAGAAAATCTCCGAAAAACCTAAACCGCTTATTAAAAAGCAGAGACATTACTTTGCCAACAAAGGTCCATCTAGTCAAAGCTTTGGGTTTTCTAGTAGTCACGTATGGATGTGAGAGTTGGATTATAAAGAAAGCTGAGTGCCGAAGAATTGATACTTTTAAACTGCGATGTTGGAGAAGACTCTTGAGAGTCCCTTGGACTGCAAGGAGATCCAACCAGTCCATCCTAAAGGAAATCAGTCCTGAATATTCATTGGAAGGACTGATGCTGAAGCTGAAACTCCAATACTTTGGCCACCTGCTGCGAAGAACTGACTCACTGAAAAGACCCCGATGCTGGGAAAGATTGAAGGTAGGAGGAGAAGGGGAAGACAGAGGATGAGATGGTTGGATGGCATCACTGATTCAATGGACATGAGTTTGAGCAAGCTCCAGGAGTTGGTGATGGACAAGGAAGCCTGGCATGCTGCAGTCCGTGGAGTCGCAAAGAGTTGGACACAACTGAGTGCCTGAACTAAAGTGATGAAGTACAGAGATGTTCACTGTTACTAGAAAAACGAACAAGGAGCATCAAAATAATCACTTCTCTCCACGGCTTCCCTGGTGACTCAGTGATAAAGAATTCGCCTGCCAATGCGAGGTTTGATCCCTAATCCAGCAAGATCCCACATACCATGGAGCAGCTAAACTCCTGGGCCACAACTATTGAGCCTGTGCTCTAGAGCCCTGGAACGACAGCTATTGAAGGACATGCGCCCTAAAGCCCATGCTTGGAAACAAGAGAAGCCCCCGCAATGAGAAGCCCACATACCACAACTAGAGAGGAGCCCCTGCTCACTGAAACTAGAGAAAAGCCCGCACAGCAACAAAGATCCAGCACAGCCAAGTAACAAACTAAATAAATTAATAAACAACAACAACAACAAAAAGAATCACTTCTCTCTATATCAGACTCCACAGGGATATGCCCACATGGGCACAGGAAAGTCAGTAATAAGAAAGACCTGGAAGGACGATGTCTCATCCATTTATCATTATTTTTATAAGAGGTAAATGTGAGCTTATGCGTCTTACTCATTATTGTAAAATAACACCCTAAACATCTTTGGGATGGGGCTTCCCAGGTGGCACAGTGATAAAGAATCCGCCTGCCAATGCAGGAGATACAAGTCACGAGGGTTTGATCCCTGGGTTGGGAAACTCCAGTATTCTTGCCTGGAAAATTCCATGGACAGAGGAACTTGGTGAGCTACAGTCCATGGGATTGCAGAGTCAGACAGAACTGAGCAATTGAGCACAATGGGATAGGCTTGAACCCATCAAGAAGAATCAGATGGCTCACCAATGAATTAGTGACCTCACTCTGAGAATCACTGCTCTAGGTGTGAATAATATTAAAGATAGGGTTTCTTTTATAAATGTTTATAATTAAAATGAATTATATTGGAAGACATACTAAATTCCAATCATCATGATTACCTGTCTCCTCTTTTTAAGTGGCCACAGAACAGTGTGCTGCCGCCCCCTAGATCGTGTAATTCCAGGTAAATCCCATCCTCAGACTGCACTCCTCAGGTCTAATCCAAATCCCATTTGCGTAGGCTCAGCAGATTCCCTCCGGTTTTATATTCTTTGGGGAAAAAACCATAATCTTGTGACAGGATTCTCCAAATACTATGCCACCATCGCAAACTTAGAGAATGACTAGGAACAGTGTGCCCTACCAGAGGACCTGAGCCCTGCCAAAATTACCAAAGAGGCTGAATCAAGTGGTCTACCTGGTGTCCTGAAGAGAACCAGTTTCTTGGAGGCGAGGAAGGAAATCAGCATGTGAACGCTGATGAATCAATCTGTTTCATTCATGTAGAAATAAACCCACTGGGTATGAAGACTTCCATTCAAAGTTCACCAAATGTTACTGTGCTGCTTTATATTCAAAGTAAAAATGTCAAACTCTAGAAAGACATTCTGTCTGGCTTTCTAACCAAGCTCAGATTCATTCCCTCCTGTCCATTTTTTGCTGCACCTCTTCAGAGTGGTACTGCATCTTGCCTGGACCACTGCAGTACCTCTAAGCTGGCCCCTCTGCCCTGAGTCTCTCATTTTTCACACTGCTGAAAAGTTAATCTTCCCAAAGTCCAGCTCTGATAAAATTACTCCCCTGATCAAAAAACTTGAATCATTGCTTCCCATTGCCTGTCAACAGAATTAACATCACATTCCTTAGTCTGGGATTCAAGGCACCTGCCCCTTTCCAATGTCACTTATTTTACATCACTCTAAGCAATCTGCAAGGCCCACCCCTCTCAGTACAGACTCCCTGCAGTTCCCCCACCTGGAATACTGTCCCCTGCCCTCATTACATGTCCTCTTCAACCCTCTAAGACAAGATTCGATCCATGCTTAAAGCCTTAGAAGAGAAATTCCATCTTTTCTATAAAAAGTGCAAAGAGCAGTTCCTGGTTCATAAGCACTCAATAAATATTATCTGTTATCATTGTTGTTATTGCCAAGAAGTCATTAATCTTCAAAGATGGAACCAACCGCTTCCTCTTAAGGGATTTTTAATTTTAGCTCTCTTAAGATACACTCAATTACATGTTATTCCCTTTCACAGTTATTTAACTATATATTTCATCTTCTCTTAACTGACTGTAAGCTCCTTAAAAAGATCTGATTTCATTCATTTTTGTATCCTCCATGTCAACACAAGGCCTTAAAACAGATTTGAAGAAAAATGTTAAGTATTGCACTAGGCCACAAGGGGGCATGGTTGAGCTACTCTTAATGGTGGAATCAGCCTACAATCAGTAATACTGTCTTCAGAACTGAAAGATTTCTCTCCCTTGAAAGTGCATCTGAAAATCTGTTTAAAATAAACATATATGCAGTATGTGTGATTACAACACATATTGATGTTGACATGGAAAGACAGGTGCAATATAGTGAATTTTATAAAGGAATAAGCAAAATAGAATTTATATAGTCTGATTTTTATAAAAATCTATTTGCGATTCCCAGGTGGGGCTAATGATTAAAAACTCGCCTGCCAGTGCAGGAGATGGAGGAGACACGGGTTCGATCTCCAGGTTGGGCAGATCCCCCGGAGGAGGGCATGGCAACCACTCCAGTATTCTTGCCCGAATTTCCCATGGACAGAGGAGCCTGGCAGGCTACTGTTCATGGGGTCACAAGGAAATCAGACTTGACAGAAGCGACTTAGCATGCATGCAGTACATTCTTAAACATTCACGGGAAAAGTAAAAGTCTGGAAGAATATTCACCATGATGTTATGGCCTGTTATCTCTAGCAGGGGAGGAGGGAAAAGAAGCTAGTAATATGGAGGATTTTATTTTTATTTAGTACTTTTTTGAATTTTAAAATAATCAATACATATTAACTTTATAATTGAAAAATAAAGCTATTTACTTTAGAAAAATATCCAGAGTGTTTCTCTCTCTTTTCATCTCATCTCCATCTCCCTATTTGATGTATTTAAAAGTAAATACACAACTTTGAGAGTTTTCTGATGTACTAACGCAAAGATTTTCAAAATCTCTTGATATGTTGCACCAGGGGTGTCTCAGTAAGTTTTCACGGCACACCCGAAATGAAAGAAATACCTAACAGTTCACACTTGTTTAGTCGTTGAATTCAAACAACTTACTGGTTATGTCCTAGTAAGATAGCTGTTTAAAAGAATAATATGGATAGACTGAAAAAAAATAATTTCCTTCTTAAATGATCACAATCACTTATTCATGGACTGTGTACACCTACTGAACACTGTACAACTTCTTAAACACTGGAATCAGATTGGAAACCGCCCGCCTCATTTCCTACTCCACGCTGGTTCCATCCAATGACTGACTTTACCACTGCAACCACCAAAAACCCAGCTCCGCAGATATGACATCATTAAAGGAATGCAGCACAATCTAATGTTGAAACTGTGAACACCTCGAGCTACTACTGGATCTTGAGCATCCCACAGTGTAGCTCTGTTTTCCTTAAAAACTTCAAACATCTCACAGCACCCTGCGAGTGCACTGCAGCACCTCAAGACACGGAAGGGCACAATTTGGCAATCAGTAGATTCACATGATAAAGCTGGTTGTTTTCTGTGAGGCTGGTGAAAGGGGAAGAAACCTCATTAAATCTTCCTTAAAACTATTCCAACCTAATAGCTCAGTCAAAATTACTTTGTTTTCTCTGAACCAAAGCCTTCTGGGAAGGAGAAAAGGATGGTGTGGGAAGCTGAGCTGACCTCCAGGCTCATAGTTTCCACGGGTCCCCCTTCCACCAAGTTCGGTTCCGTCACTCAGTTGCATCTGACTCTTTGCGACCCCATGGACTGCAGCATGCCAGGCTTCCCTGTCCATCACCAACTCCTGAACCTTGTTCAAACTCATGTCCATCGAGTCAGTGATGTCATCCAACCATCTCATCCTCTGTCGTCCCCTTCTCTTCCAGCCTTCAATCTTTCCCAACATCAGGATCTTTTTCAAGGAGTCAGTTCTTCACATCATGTGGCCAGATTATTGGCGTTTCAGCTTCAGCATCAGTCCTTCCAATGAATATTCAGGACTGATTTCCTTTAGGATGGACTGGTTGGAGCTCCTTGCAGTCCAAGGGACTCTCTCAAGAGTCTTCTCCAACACCACAATATAAAAGCATCATTCCATCGAAGTCCTTTTCTAATCTCTTCTCTCCAACTCAAAACTGAGTACCAAGAGCAGCCTCAAAGCAGCATGTCCCGGAGAAACACCAAATTCTTCTCCATGTATTTCTGAGCCTGGATCTCTAAATATCCTACTGACTTTTCCATCTCTCTACCCAACTGTTTTGAGCCTTTGCAAAGATCTAAGGAGAACTTCTAATGAGCCAGCCCTGGTCCCTTCCCAAATCAAAAAGGACTTTCTCCTGCCACGAATCACCAGTTAGCTCCTGGGACCAAGCCCTCCAATCAAGTTCAGAACTGCTGCTATCCAAATCCACTTGAAATGGGGACTAAGAATAATTTTTTTCTCTAAAGTGAATGAATCCAGTTTCACATCTTGATTTAATGAGATGATTGGTGATTTTCTATTATCAACTTAAATATAATTAAAACAAACCCCAAAGTCATCACCCACTTGTGCGGAAGGAAGTTCTGTGCAGGGACTGCTTAAAGAACTCAATATTACAGGTAGGTGGAAACAACCCAAATATCCATATATAACAACAAATGTGGCATATACATACAATGGAGTACTATTCAGTCTAAAAAGGAAGGAAATACAGACCCAGGCTACAACATGAATGGACCTTGAAAACATTATGCTAAATGAAATAAGCTAGACACAAAAGGACAATTATTGTATGATTCTACTTATATGATGTCCCTTGAGATTAAATTCATTGAAAATAGAATGGTGGTTGCCAAGGGCTAGGGTGGGGAGTGGAAATGGGGAGTTATTGTTCAGTGGGTATGCAGTTTCAGTTTGGGAAGATGAAAAATTCTGGAGTTGGATAATAGTGATGGTTGTTGAACAATGTAAATGCCACTGAATTTTATACTTTAAAAATAGCTAAAATAAGTTTATGTTTTAAATTAGCTTTTTAAAAATCATGGAGATGATTTTTATGGTAAAGGGAGACTTTAATTTAACTGAGACCATATCCCTGGGTTGGGAAGATCCACTGGAGAAGAAAATGGCAACCCACTCCAGTATTCTTGCCTGGGAAATCCCATGGACAGAGGAGTCTGGTGGGCTACAGTCCGTGGGGTTGCAAAGAGTTGGACACAAGTGAGTGACTAAGCACAAGCTATGTTCCTAAATGTGAGGCTTCCCAGGGGGCTCAGTGGTAAAGAAACTGCCTGGCAATGCAGAAGTCGCAGGAGATTAGGGTTCAATCCCTAGGTTGGAAAGATCCCCTGGAGGAGGAAATGGCAACCCAGTATAGTATTCTTGCCAGAAAAATCCCTTGGACAGAGGAGCCTGGCTGGTGACAGTCCATAGGGTCGCCAAGAGTCGGACACAACTGAACGATTGTGCACGCACGCACGCTGATGTCCCTGTCACATGGAGAGCTTGCAGCAAACCTAGAAATGAGTCCATCTGGATGATTTGGTGTGAAACACATACATGAAGTTTCAAAACCCTGTTCTAAAGAAAACAGTGTCTAAATAAGGAGACAACAGAGGATGAGGTGGCTGAATGGCATCACCGAGCCGATGGCCATGAATTTGGGTGGACTCCGGGAGTTGGTGATGGACAGGGAGGCCTGGTGGGCTGCAATTCATGGGGTCGCAGAGTCGGACACGACTGAGTGACTGAACTGAACTGGCACTAGTATATGCCAGGCTTTAGGTACTTTGCAAAATTTACTCCAATTTAACCATCATAAGCACTCCATGAAGTAGATAACATTTTCCTTCTTAAACGTGAGGACTGCGGGCCACAGAGATGCCGAGGGGCAGTCTGCAAGTGGAGGTACCAGGATTTGAACCCAGGAAGTGGGCTGCTGTTTCTTAGGTTTTAAGGGCTTCCCTGGTGGGTCAGGTGGTAAAGACTCCGCCTGCAGTGCAGGAGACCTGAGTTCGATTCCTGGGTTGAGAAGATACCCTGGAGCAGGAAATGGCAACCCACTCCAGTATTCTTGCCTGGAGAATCATCATCCTATGGACAGAGGAGCCTGGTGGGCTACAGTTCATGGGGTCACAAAGATTTGGACACGACTGAGCGACTAACACAATCCCTGCTTCCTAGTGGGCCACCGGAGTCCCTGTCAACCGACAAAGCCAGGCTTGAAACACAATTTGAAGCACACTCTCATGCTGCATACTTGAATGAACACTTATTAAACATACACCACCTGCTGAACATCCCCCTGGGCACTACAGAGCTTAAGTAAAAGCTGCTTCTCTGAGTGCAACTGCAGTTCCCCCAGTTCCTCCCTGCGCTACGGTCTCCAACTCCACCCCTCGTCGTGCAGGGCTGCCTGACAGGCCCTGGGAGCCCAGAGTGGGCTTGAGGGAAGGCCCGCAGACCCAGACACTCCACCTTGGTGTTGCCCAGGGTGGTTCTCAACAACAATCAAGCCCCAAGGAACCACGGGAAATTCCAAACTTGTCTGCCCCCACTCCCAGTCTCTTCCTCATCAAGGCTTCCTCTGAGAAGTAAACCACGTAGGAATCCTCAGGAATCCACAGCCTTTGCCAGCAAGAGGCCAGGCGCGGCTTCATGAGTGACCCAGC
Source organism: Antilocapra americana (assembly GCA_007570785.1). Lineage (NCBI taxonomy): Eukaryota > Metazoa > Chordata > Mammalia > Artiodactyla > Antilocapridae > Antilocapra > Antilocapra americana. The sequence continues at coordinate 7,325,289 of ML663010.1, forward strand.
CCACAAGGACTAGCGCATGTCACTCCCCTAATTACTCCCTGGGCTGGGAGTCCAACAATAACAGTGCATCTTTCATGGGCACCTCCCACCGTGAACTTGGGAACCTCGCATGCAGCCAAGCACTAGGAAGTGCTAAAAGGGTCAGGGGCTGTGTGCTGCCAGCAGTCCCAGGCCTCTGGGGGAGAATCACACTCATTCTCTAGTCCAAAGTCTGGGCACCCCCCAAAACTGCCTGAGCCCCAGCTGCCTCCAGGGCCTACTTCCTGAGGCTGGGAGGGTCACGATGGGTGGGGCCTTAGACGGGCCAGTGGGTCACACAGCAGCTGCACCCAGGCTACCCAAGGGAAAAAGGAGGTGGCCGGGGGTAGTAGGGGGTCCAGGAGATGTTTCCTTGAGGGTCACATTCACTTAGCAAACGCTCCCAAGGCTATACTCTATACTCTGAACTTATTTTTTTTTAGTATTTACTAAATATGAGTCCTGATAGACTCTGAGAGGTGGCTGGTATGGTTCTAGGATGTTATTAATAACAGCAAGTAAAACAGCAAAGTTCCCTAAATTATTGCAGTGGGGGCAGGCAATAATCAAATTAATAATTTCAGATCATGATAAGAGCTTTGAAGAAATAAAAGATCCTTCTTGTGTGAGGGTGGGCAGGGAAATGGATTTTGAAAGCAGAAATCTGAATAAGGATGAGCAAGCAAAGCAAAGGCAAGAGATAATCACTCCAAGCAGGGGGAACATTAGTACAACTGTGAGGTCTCTGATTTAATGCTGATTGGGGGTTTAAGAAATGTTTTCTGAAAAATTAATGTTCTCTACAGTCTAGTACAAGGTAGAGTTGAGTTCTTTAGAGTGCAAAGATCAAAGTGCTATATTGGAAAGTTTGTTCTTGGCTCTAAGATGCAAAAAGAATGTGTGTGAATATATATTTACATGTCTCACAGGGGTCTTTAAAGAAAGCCTTTCATGTCCTTTATCCTTTAGACTTTTACAACATAGGTTGAAAGTGTGATACAATCTTTAACTTCTAGCTCATGTATTGAGAGATCTTTTTCTCAGAACAAATGAAGACTTCTGTTTTCTTAGGATGTAATTAACCTCCCTGTTCTAGAATTTGAAATAAGAATGCCCTGTACCTCTAAATGCAACTATGTAAAATGTATGTGTGCACGTGGACTTGGGCAGTGGGAGATATAGGACAGGGGCAGGGTTGTTTTCAATATTCCTTTTGTTGTTGTTGTTAAAACTGGCGAGAAAAGAATACATTGTGCACCACTGTGCGACCTTTTTGTCCTCGACGTTAACAAATGTGTTTTTCACTGTTGTTTATACCCCATTTCTAACATCGCTACCATCTTACATCTGCGCCAGGCCACAAAGTTGAAAAGTGCACGAGGTCTTTACCAACCCTTGTGCAAGCGAGTGCGCCTGCTCACGTACGATCCATGTGCACCCTTCTTTCTCACTCTAGACTGAATTTCTTGGGGAGCCTTCAGGCCCCCCCCCCCCCCCCCCCGGCCATATTTCTCCCTAGGCCCTTATTAAAACCAGGTGTGCGGGAGGCGGGCCTCTTTGGACAGAAAAGCCTTCTCTGGGCCCAAAGCTCCCCCTTCCGGTGTGTTTTCTAGAGGGACCTCTGAGCTGAGCAAAGAGAAAGCAGGCAGCTGGTCCTGGCCGGGCAAGCGGGGGTGACCTTGTCGAGATGGGCACGCGGCTTAGCTGGGCAAGGGCAAGGAGTACAAGGGCAGAAAGTGAGGCTGGGGGCGGGGGAGGGGGTTCAACAGCCGGCGACCCGGGACATTTCCGCCCCCCACGCAGGAGCCCAGGCCTGGGGAAGAGGAGCGGACGGAGGCCGCACCGGCCCCGCGCTCGGGAACTTGAAACCCGGGCTGGCGGCGGGCTCGGGCCGGACGGCCGCAGGAGCCGCCGGGGGCCCCGACGCTCCCTGCCGGGGCTCGCCCGCAGCCCCGCTTCCAGAGTGTCCGCCGGAGGCGCAGCGCTTACCCGCGGTGGCCGGTGTCGGTGAGACCGGGACGGCCCTCGTGGAGACCGGTCGCGAGGGACGCGGTGACCCGGGCCGCGGAGCGCACAGCGCGCCCGCCCAGGCCGCCGCAGGCCGGCCCCGAAGAGCCCGAGCTTCCGGGGGCGCGGGGCGGCCCGGCGCGGGGTCGCTCTGCGGGTCTCTGCCCGCGACTCTTGCCCCGAGAGACTAGGGAACCCAGGCTTAGCTTGAGAGCCACCCCCCCTGCAACCTGCACCTCCAATCCGGCCCAGCCTCTGAGAGGGCGTTGGCTGCTTAGTCGGGTCAAAGATCGAGTGCTGGCGCTTTGATCCGACTCTAGAGTGTTCCGAGTAGGAGACAGGCCTCAGGAGACAGAGCGTTGTCAGGACGCAAAAAGTTAAGGTTCAGAGAGGAACAGAGACCCCAAAAGATGTAATTCCGAATTTTGAGTGGCTATTTCCTCTTCCTTGGACCAAACATCAAACCGGCCTATTTTCTCTAACTGCTGTTTTTTAAAGCCCAGTTACCCTGGTCTTGATAGCCTTTCAGCCTAACAGACTTGCTTTCTGAGGGACTGCATGAATTTTAAGTGACCTCAGGAAACAAAGAGCCAAAGAGACAAGGTTAGAAAACCCAACCCATCCCAAATGTTTGCCTAACACACTGGGCTCTAAAAACCACTCCAAAGTGGGTCACTCCAGCACATCTTCTGGGCTTGGTGCCCTGTTTGATGGGAAAAGTGTTCTCAGCCTTAACCTCAAGATCCTGACAATTAACAAGTAAACTCCAGAGAAGTTTCCAGATTAAAGCTACTCTAATGATTTCTGGCAGAATACTGCCTACACCAGTTTCTCAGTTTTGGTCCACAGACCACCACCATTAGATTCCTGGGGGAATCCTTGTTGTATGCTCAGGATTTAGAACTTACACTATAGCTGACAAGATTAAGAGTGATGAGCCCAGAAATTTGCATTTTTAACAAGCTTGCCTTGTGAAATGTCTGCTTACTACAATTTGAGAATTACTAGACTTGGCTCTTATTTGACATTGCTAAAATGGTGCTTGTTTTCCCATCTAGAGCCCTCCCTCTCAACAGTATTAAGCATTCTTTTTTTCCCCCAAGTGTAGACTATGAAGTTTGTGTTCCAAATAAACTGTGCCTTATTTCCTTATTTCATGAATTTTTTAAACAAAATTATGCCAAAAGTATTACTTCCCATTGTATGGAGCTCTGAGCACAATAATAAAGTAGATGGGAGATACTATGTAAGATTGTTGGATGACATTACCAACTCAATGGACGTGAGTTTGGGCAAACTCTGGGAGAGAGTGAAGGACAAGGAAGCCTGGCATGCTGCAGTCCATGGGGTTGCAAACACTCAGACACAACTTAGCAAGTGAACAACTAATGTTGGGCTGTTTGTCATTCTGAGCCACACATATTCTTGTTCTGCTGCTGGGGACTGAACGTTTTGTTATTTGTCTTCTAACCACCACCACCACCACCACCCCCTTGCCCTCCACAAATTCATTTGTTGATACCTAATCCTCAGTGTTTGGAGAAGGAAATGGCAACTCCAGTATTCTTGCCTAAAGAATCCCACGGATGGGGGAGCCTGGTGGGCTGCTGTCTATGGGGTCGCATAGAGTTGGACACGACTGAAGCGACTTAGCAGCAGCAGTAGGATCCCCAGTGTATCATGGCATTTGGTCCCATCCCTTCATGGCAAATAGATGGGGAAGAAACAGTGACAGACTTTACCTTCTTGGGCTCCAAAACACTGTAGATGGTGACTGCAGCCATGAAATTAAAAGAGGCTTTCTCCTTGGAATAAAAGTTATGACAAACCTAAACAGTGTATTAAAAAGCAGAGACATTACTTCGCTGACAAAGGTCCATCTAGTCAAAGCTATTGTGATTCCAGTAGTCATGTATGGATGTGAGAGTTGGACCATAAAGAAAGCTGAGCATTGAAGAATTGATGCATTTGAACTGTGGTGTTGGAGAAGACTCTTGAGAGTCCCGATTGGACTGCAAGGAGATCCAATCAGTCCATCCTAAAGGCAGTCATCCCTGAATATTCATTGGAAGGACATGCTGAAGCTGAAATTCCAATACTTCGGCCACCAGATTCGAAGAACTGACTCATTGGAAAAGGCCCTGATGCTGGAAAAGATTGAAGACAGGAGGAGAAGGGGAAGACAGAGGATGAGATGGTTAGATGGTATCACCAACTCAATTGACATGAGTTTAACCAAGCTCCAGGAGTTGGTGATGGACAGGGAAGCCTGGCATGCTGCAGTCCATGGGTAGCACAGAGTCAGACACGACTGATTGAACTGAACTGAATCCCCAATGTAAGGTTCCCCCAGTAGCTCAGCTGTGACGAATCCACCTGCAATGCAGGAGATGCAGGTTTGATCCCTTGATCGGGACAATACCCTGGAGGAGGAAATGGCAAGCCACTCCAGTATTCTTGCTGGGATAATCCCATGAACAGAGGAGCCTGGCAGGCTATAGTCTATAGGATCACAAAAGAGTTGGACATGACATAGTGACTTAACAGCAATAATAACACCCCCCAGTGCAGTCATGTTTGGAGGTGGGACCTTTGGAGTTGATTAAGTCATCAAAGCAGAGCCCAGTAGGATTGGTGCCTTTGTAAAAGAGGCCCCGGAAAGCTTCTTCATCCATCCCGCTGTGTGAGAATACAGCTAGTAGATGGCTGCCTATGAACCAGGAACTGGGCTCTTACAAGACACAAAATCTGCCTATGTCTTGATATGGGACTTCCCAGCCCCTAGAACTGTGAGATATTTCTGTTATTTATAAGTCACCCAGTCTATGGTGTTGTATTATACCAGCCCAAAGGGATTAAGACACCTGCCAGTTTTTCTTGTACTGCCTTGCTCAGCCTCAATTAGCACAGCCTTTCTTGGGTAAAATAGAAGCAGAGTCTGTGATCAAAATGGTTTCCAAACTGAACTGCACAACAAAAGCATCTATGGAGCTTTTAAAATACTGATGCACACAGAATCTCAGAAGTTCCAAGTATATTTGTTTGCAGATATATTTCACAAAACATCCTGTGGGATTAATGAGCTATCAAAAATAGTACTATCAAAAGTAGCACTGAACTGAATTTGAGGAAATAGTTCAAGGCATAAACAGAATATTTGCAACAAAAAATACTCAAAATTCAGTTGTTTATAAAGAAATTGGAAATAACCCAAATGTATCCAGCAGTAGAAAGTGGGTTAAATAAATGATGGCACATTTATACGAAGGAATACAAGAGAACTGTGAGTGTAGTTTAGAAACTATTTATTGGTTTGGAATGATATTCTTGATGAGTATAGTGAAAAGTGCAACATGAACAATTGCTCCATTCTTGTCAAAAACAAAAAAAGTAAAAAGTCTAGTGCTAACCAACAGAAGACCCAAGAAATCAGACGCCCAAGCTGATGATAGTGAACTCTGAAAAGAATCCTAATCTGCACTGCAGCACTGGGAAACAGAACATAGAGCTGTAGTTGGAGGTCTATTGAAGAAATAAATTGATAACCTCTCCAAGTCATTACAGCTGGGTGACTGTATCCTACCCCAGCACAGTACTGGAGGTTTATTCCCCAGAGAGGCTAAGTGCATTAAAAACAAGAGGACTAAATGAAAATTTAGATAAAGCCCAAGCCCTGATCTCCAGTAGGTTGAAAGCCTGACATTTATCTTCTAAAGAGAAGGTTGCAGAATTCTTCTGTGATGAATCTGGACAGCCAAAAAGAAAAGAGAGATGTCCCTGGCAGTCCAGTGGTTAATCCGCTTTCCAATGCAGGACATGTGGGTTTGGCATGTAGGTTTGATCCCTGGTGGGGGAGCAAAGATCCCAAATGCCTCGTGGACAGAACATAAAACAGAGGGATACAATAACAAATTCAATGAAGATTTTTTTTTTGATGGTCCACAACAAAACAACAAAGAGAAAAGATGCTGACATGGCAGGCTTATGATCAGATCCAATAAGATCACCCTGTGGTGGAGCCCATAGTTGACAAGCCCTATCCTCACAACTCCCAATTAGTTCCTTTTTTTTTTTTTTTGGCCCCACTTGAATACCAAGAATCACTTGCTGTTAGAAGAAAGATTCTCATGTTAAAGAGGTGGTAAGAACAAACAAAAAAGACAAAGGCTATTAAGGGAGAAGAAAACCAGTATTTTTTCTTTATTAAAATTCTCAGAGAAATAAAAGAATATAGGCATCCATGAAACAAGAACAAGCTATTTAAAAAATACAAAACAGAAATGAGAACAAAGCAGAATTCTTGGACATAAGCTATGTGAAAAAAAAGGACTAAGGGATAAAAGATATAGGTAACAACAAAAGGCATCATGTTTACCAAACTTGTTGGCAAGATACAGAGCCAACTGGGGGAAATTTTGAGGCTACCTTAATAATTACATAGAAACTTCAGCAAACAAACAGAAAATAATGTAATTATTATTCCTGGGACAACTTAGAGTTGAGATTCAAAGGGAAAGTAATCTTCATACTTTTTATGCTACATGGCTCAGCAGTAAATTGTGTGTTATCTAGTCATGATAATGTGAACACTAAATATTGATCTAACCAAAGTTTTATGCTAGACCAGCATCAAGAAGATAAGGGTGTAAGTGTTATGTACCAGGGCGGGCAGGTGAAGATGGATGCTAAATGCTTATATACCTTCATGGAAATCAACAGAAAATGCCTAAAAAAGAAAACTCAAGAAGTGGCTTAGACATATATGTTAAATACCAAAGTACAACTGTAAGATTAAAAGTAGTTCCCTCCAAAAATAAATCAGAAAATTGAGGAGATGGAGTAGCTTGGGAACTGCTATTTTTTGTGGTAAGCCTTGGAGCACAACGTGGATATATAATTTGGTAAAAATAAAACTAATTTTTAGAAAGAAGACCAACACAACTCTAAAGCTTTTCCAGATAGTCCTGAAAAGTCTGTTTTTACCTCCTGGTTTTCTCCAATCAAACCTACTTTTTTCCAAGCAGTAGTTTTCCGCACGACTCCTCTGTGATTCTCTGCCATTGTATACACATTTTCATAAAAATAGGCTTTTGTGAGCTAGCCTGGGAACTTAACCATTGCTTATATTACTTCTCTGGAGACATGTATTTCAAATTCAAACCAAATAACTTCCAAAAATCCTTTCAGAACGTCTCCTGTGTGTTAATTGGGGACTGTATTATCCATTCCCATAAGACTTTACATACAACACAGCTGATAAGACATTTGAAAAATCACTGAATATTGTGATTACATCTAACACTGTGCCAGCTGGTACAATCAGTGAGTGATGTGGCTACTGGAAAGAAGGGTCAGGGAGAGTCATCAGGGGAGACTTTGTCAAAGAATCTCAATTCAAGCTGAACCTGCAAAGATGGATTGTACGCAGTTTAAACAGTGGCATCAATCAGGATTTTGTATGTAAGTGACAGACGCTCAGACCATACCAGCTAAGCCTGAAGTGGAATTTTCTGGCTTACCTAGCTAGGCTGTCCCAAGGGGTCTGGCATCCGGCAAAGATTGATCCTAGTTCCAAAAGAGTTGCTAAGCTCTCTCCATCTCCCATTGTTCTCCTCTGCAGCTCCAGTCTCACTTTCCAGCTTTGCAGCACGGGGTGCTGATGAGGTGGGTGAGTAACTCTATTGGCTGTCTATCAGAATCTCAGGGGAAGACAACCATTGGCCCTCAGTGGGTCCAGGTGAATGGACATGATGATTGGCTGGACCTGAGTTGGCTGCCAGAAAAGGGAAGATGAGGAATAAACTGCTGGGCTGCCAAAAATAATACCTATTACATCCAGTATAATTGTACACACCAAATATGTTCTAGTGGAGATTTATTAGAACCTGGGCCAGTTGGCAGTGTAAGTAAAAATGTCTCATAAATGCTGAAGCACCATGAAATGTTGGTTGTGAGTCAGTGCTAAATGTAAGTCTACATTGGCCCTGCCCAGCCAAACTGCAATTACTCCTGGATGCTCAGCACTCTGAATGTTTTAAGTTTTTCTTTCCTCCTAGCAGATTCATTTGTCACAGTTTCCCCGGGTATTGGCCTCTTTCTTCTAACAGAGTCTGCTTCCAACTGCAGTGAAAAATTTGTTCATGTCGTTTTTCAAAGGAAGTCAGGAGGAAAAAAAAAAATGTCCACAGTTGGAATAGTTCGAAACTGAAAACATAATGGATGTATGTTCGTGTAATCAGATTGTTCTCAGCATCTTTCACTCTACCGTTTCTCTAATCTATTGAGTCACTTTCTTGGCCTTGTTGCACCAGTCCTCAAATAAGCCAAAAATATTTTGCTGATACTAGCTGCAATTTATTGAGTGATAGGATATTTGTAATGTACTTTGAGACTGAGCTTATAGCCCTGAAGATGAGGCAATTAATTAGTAGAGAAATATTTTTGCCATCTTGAAAAAGCAAACCAAATTAATTAACGGTCTGTATTGGAATTTCCAATTTTTATAGGCCTACTTTAGACATCTGATTTTTAATTAGGTGTGAGGTGTTCCTTGACTGCTGACAATGTGAAGTAGGCTGATGCCTAAACGTGCTTCTGATAAAGCACTCATTGATTTCAACACTTGAATACCTAATGCTGCATTGAACTTTGTATTTGAAGATAGTATGGATGAATGCTAACTACTGTGAGTCTGAGTTTTGCTAAAAAGTACTTTGAGACTGAGCCAGATCTTGGTATTTTCTCTCTAACAGATATTAGTAAAATCTTAGGACAGTTCTTCAGTTCATTTGCACAAAATTGCCAAAACAAGACATTACTAGATGATTACCCAAGGCCATTCTTAGCCAACTTTTTTTCTTGACATCTTTCCATGACAGAGACTGAAAATTGCAAGTATTCACTCTCCCAGTCTCCTGTACAGCTAGTGATGGCCATGTGATCCAGATCAGGTCAGTAGCAATGAAGAGAGAGATGACTGAGGGATTTGGGAGAAAGGTTTTCTTAGCTCAGTGACAGACAAGATGCGTAGGTAGAGAGACTTTTTATTTCCATCCTTCCTGCTTCCCTCTTGTTTGAGTCACACTTGAGAAGGTAATGCCAAGAGTTCCAGCAGTCATTGATGACCATTGCTGAGTATGAAAGCAAGAAAAAGCTCTAGTCACAGAAGATATCTTTAGGCCACTACACCTACTGGAATGGCCTGCTTCTACATTTCATACAAAGTGAGATTAATCATCTCCTCCATTTCAGTCATTTGGCATTCTGTCACTTTCAAAGGCATGTTTTAACTTTAAATGATTCAAAGATATGAATTATTTACCCAGTGTTCATTCAATGTTCTCCCCTTTTTGACCATACCCAGATTTTTATTTGGGTGTCCAGCCTCTCTCTGTATCCCATGTGGTGGAAGTAGCAATAGATCCTGCCCCTGTTTACAGGGGTGATCAGTGGTTGACTTAAGTTTAATCAATAAATTTCACTCTCCTGGCATTGAATAGAGATTGATTCAAGGGTTAGCTGCAACTTAAGTTGTCCAACAAAAGTTAACCTTCGGATCTTGCTCAGAATACTGAAAAAGAAATGCTCTCTTCCTTTCTCAGCTACTCACATATGAAGCCTAGAATGCTATAGCCATTTTGCCACCATGACGAAAATCAGCCTTTGGAAGAAGTACATGCTTCAAAAGGCAGAACAGAAAAACAAAAAAAAACTAACTCATCATTGAGGTGCTGGACCACTATAGTTTTGGACTCTCCATTACATGAGTTCATAAATCTCCTTTATTAAAGTCAGTCTGAGTTGGATTCTCTGTTCTTTGCAACTTCAGAATTCATTCTGATTTGATATACTTTCTCTCTAGACTGTTATGCGACAGGCAAAGAGGAAAACCAAATGGCAACCTTTTTAGAGGCAAAGTAAAAACTTCTCTGTAAATGAACCATATTAGCTAGGTGTGCACATGGTCATCCATCCTGTTCTTCCCTCATCAAATATATATATATATATATAAAATGTATTGAACCACCATGTGTACCATGCTCCAGCGCTTACTCTTTTGGGCTTTGGATGAGTTACTTAACCTGCCTGTGCCTTGGTTTCTGTATGTCCGAAATGGAAATAGTGTCTGGTCTGAGATTAAATGAGATAATACATGTAAAGTGCCTCTCCAGGATCTGTTCATAGTAAACACTCAGTGGATGCTAATTATTATGATTATCGGGATCCTAGGCCAGTTAGGGATTGTGCTAAAGAGGACCCGTGTCTCCTATCAAATCTTCCAAATGACATCTGTACAAGACACCATCTGGTAGTTGAAGAGCTCATGCCTCTTCTCTTGGTCAAAAGAGAATGAAATAAGATGGCTGCAGAGCTCCAAGCCCTTCAGCTCCGTAGCTCACAGACAGATCTCTTACTCAAAGGTCAGTCTTGCCTTTCAGAAGGGCCTGGAGCACTGACTCTCACCCCTATGAAAAGAGGTGAAGGATACCCCAATCCTCTCACCCCAGGAATCCAGAACTAGGCCTGGTCAGGGCAGCACAGCAGCCCATTTTGGGGGAAAATCTTACCCTGGAAGGTGTCTGTACTTGCCGATTGCCCACCTCACCCCACAGTCCCCCGGGGAAAGACCAGGATGGGTTTAGTAAGCGCGGAGAGAAAGGGAGAAACCCAGAGACTGAGAAGCAGCCTTTGTAATCAGGGTTCATGGAACGGCTGCATAGTGATTTCATCCCTGGCCAAAGATGCCATAAAAAAGAGAAATATTCAGTGATCACCATTTCACATCGCTGTAAAAGACTGAGAATCGGGGCCCAGAAAGCTCGGCTTCCAGCAACATTCTGCTTTGACAGGACCTTAAAATGCCTTCTGGAGTCAAGACAGGGAGAAAAATTCTTAAGGTAACTGAGTGTAGCACATAACTAAGTATGAAGAATTCACTCTAATTGCCAAAAAGGAATACGGCCAAGGCTCCTAAGGAAAGGGGAAAAAAAGCGAAAAAGCAAGCAGAAACATTATGATAAGAAGAGAAGGGATGTTCATTTTCAAACAGGAGATAAGATATGGATTAAAGTTCATCCTCAGAATAATGTAGCAAGAAACTTTATAGCCAAACTGACTCCAACCGGAAAGGTCCCTGTTTCTTGGATCTCTTTGAATTATAGGGAAAACTAATTGGATCTTCATGTTTACCACGGAGGAAACCAAGTGTTACTCAGGATGTAAATCCTGAAGGTACTTTAAAAAAACAACACTGACCTTTACAAACCTCTCAACTTATAGATCTGTAAGGAGAAAAAAAAAATGGATTTCCTGACCTTTGACTGGCTTCTAGTCGTTTTTTTTTTTCTCCACTCAGGGGCCCCCAAACCCCTCACTCTCTTCCTGGTGTTAATTTTCTGACTGTGCCCTCTGTCCCTGGTCAGACCCGGGGGAAGGGGACGGGCCCATTCTCCATCGGGTCCAGGTAAGGGGCGACTCCACCACTTGAGGATCCTGGGTGAACAGCCTGTTGCCTCTCAGCATCCTCCACTGTGTCTAGAAGCTGGCTCATTTCTTCACCGGTCCCATGACAATGAGACGAGCCACCACGTTTGAGCACCTACTGTGTGCTGGGCCCTGTGGCATGACATGTTCAGACACTGTCTTAATTAATTAATCCTCACAACGACTCTGTGAGTTTCGACCTCTAACTGGCTACATGTGTCTCTCTCACTTCACAGATCAGGAAAACCCCCGTCCCCTCACCGTTTCCTCTCTCCTCCTTCCTCCTTTCTTCAGCCCACCTCCCCTGTGAGCCAGTAGGTAAGATAAATAGGGGACAGAGCCATCTGAGCTCACAGCTCTCCTGGCTGATGGGGCGGTTGTTGTAGAGCTGAGGAAACTGGGTCCTGGAGACGTAGGTCCCCCAAGCTCCTGAGAGGCAGGGCCAGGAGCCCCCAGGCCAACGTCATTCCACCACCCCATGCAGCTTGTTTTCATGCACTGAAGTCTGGTCCCCGAGGCCTCGGTGACTCACCATTCTTCCGTGTGAAGTAATTCCCTGTGAGATATCCGGCATCTTTAGCGTCAGAGGCTTCAGCCTCTGGGCCCCGATTCCATGGGAATGTTAGGGTCCTGGGGCTAAGTGATTTGTCAGAGTGACTCTGTCCCTAATCCTCAAACAAAGATGGCCCTTCTCATAGTAGGCAAGAGCTAGGTAGTGTGGTCTGAGATAGGCCTGCCTCAGGGGCCTGTTCAGGGACCCACATCTTTACTATTTGCCCCTCAAATGGTATAGCAATGTCCCCTGATTGTGAGTCATTTACTTAACATTATGAAGATTTTTTTCATATGTGTGAACCATCTGCAATATAATTTGCTTATGAGTTTAAATCGATGTTTTAAAAACATCAATAGAAACATTTTAGGGGAAACATTGTATCAGTACAGTAAGCAGAGCATCAGTATCATTTGCGATAAATTTGTAGCATAATAACAACTACAATGAAAACAAAGCAAGGTTATGAGAATCTTGCTGTTTAGTTGCCTGTGAAAGGTTCTGAGCCTGAGTTTTGTTCTCTCTTCGTTATGAAGAGAGATTACCAAGTGTTAGGTATTAAACAAGGAGCCAAATGGAAATTATCTCTTTGACTTAAACCAAGATTGACAGGAAGTTAAATGCTGTTGAACATCACCTAAATCATCTTGAGAACTGCCAGTGGTCTCCATTTCAGGCATTGCGGGATTCTGAGAGCCCCTTCCATGTTTCTCTGAAAAGGAACAACAGTTAAACGTAGGAAGGAACAACCACTGAAGACCTATTATCTAACTGTGAGTTGGGCTGGTTCACTCATCTGAGCCTCAGTTTTCCTCATCTGAAAAATGAGAAAGTTGGACCAGATGATATCTTCTAGTCTTTTCCAGTTCCGGATCCTACTTCCTCTATAACCTCAGAAAATAAATATCAGATCCAGACACAGGACAGCTGGGTGTAATGGGCAGCCATATGGTCATTTGAAAGGTGGTAGAGAATGAGTGAACAGTTCTGAACACTGGAGATAAAAGTCACCCTCTTCCAAGCCTTACCCAGGGTCACCAAAATAACATTTGCATCCCAAGAATACTCAGATGGTGAAAGTGTAAAACTCTGATGTTTTCATATTCAACACCTAGGTTTCTGAGCTAGATTGTCTAATTTACAGTGAGAAAATTGGACTTTATTTTTCTTTACAAAGAAAGTATCTACTCTCTTAAATGGAGCATCCTGAGTAGGCAGGTTTCTGTCTAACTGAGAGATGGTGTCAATCTGTGCTTAGGAACTCGGCCTGAATTCCGTGACTTCATAAGGCTGTGACTTGGACAAGTAAGTCTCCATCTTAAAGGGGGCATTAATAATGATACCAACTCGTGATATCCACTTGTCCTGAGTTGGATGAGAAAATATGTGTATAGTGTTTGGCATAGTATCTAGAGTAAATGAACAAACAACAATATTAGCCGTTAGTGCTTTCTGCGTATCTCATCGGCCCTTCTACTTGCTGTCCCAACAAAGCCTCTCCTCTTGTCTCCCTCTGTCTCCCTCTGCCCCACTCTGGTTCTTTCTTCCTGTCTTGGTGATCACCTTCCTCATGCTCTGGCTAGTATCTCTCCATATGTCTGTCTCCGTGTCCTTTGTCGGACACAGTCAGCACCCAATAAATCTGTTGACTTGTGTAGAGGCTTCTTTGAAAACAGTAGAAGCAGCCTTTAGCTGAAAACAGGAAGGATTTTACAGGAACATTTTTACACGGCCTTCATATTGACTGCCAAAAAAAAAAAAAAAAACCTAACTGAAAGTGTGTTATATACAAGGAATATTTGTGCAGCATGTGCCATCTGTATGGACTCAGTTGAAACAATTCCTAGTTCACTAAATTAAGATGAGGAAAAGAACATAATCTCTCACTTCTGTTTCATTTCACCCCAGGATAAGGAAGAAAAGAGGATGCAAGTTTCCCAACTGTCCTGGTTTTCTTCTTGGATTCATCTAAGTGTGTTTACAAAATAGACACAGTGGATTCCTTAGTAACACACACATGATTAGCCCTTTCTGATATCTGAAAGATATACGAATTGCTGAGCTGCTGATGAGAAAGATCCATGAATAGTCTTTTTTTTAATTGGTTTAGTAAGATTATTTCCAGTCAACAATTCCCTCGTTTAGTGACAGAAGATAGATTTGTTTTCCATAAAAGTGAAATGCCAGACTTTTGAATCACTCCAAATAAAAAACATTCCCTTAAAGAGTCACTTGCTATCATTTGTTTTATAACAAAAAATAAAAGTCAAGATAGAAACTATTATCACAGAATGGCATGCTGAAAAGGCACTAGCAATGATAAGAACACAAACAGTTCTCAGTCCTTCACTAAATTTCCAACTACTGCTGAAGGATGCACTGTGCCTCGCTGGAAACAAATAAACAAACATAAGCCAACTTGCCCTCATTTGTTTCTATCAGCTCACTAAGAATTGCTGCCTCCTACTTGGACAGCACTTTAGAATAGAAAATGCTCTCTTGTCTAATTTTTATTTGGTCTTCAGAACATCCCTGGGAGGCAAATAGGGTGGTAAGAGAGGTAACATCAGAAACCACCCAAATGTCCACCAGTTGATGAGTGGATAAATAAACTATGGTATATCCATACAATGGAATATTACTGAACAATAAAAAGTAATGAAGTACTGCTATACCCTAGATGAACCTTGGCATTAGACTAACTGAAAGAAGTCAGTCACAATGGACCATATATCATATGGTCCCACTTATACAAGATGTCAAAAGCAGGCAAATCTATAGAGACAGAAAGGAGATGTGTCATTGCCTAAGGCTAAGGGAGCATAGTAGGGCTGGAGTATGAGGTGGCCAAAGGGGAAGGAGTCTCGTTTCTGGGTAGTGAAATGTTCTAAAATTGAGTCTGATGACCGTTGCACAACGCTGTGACTATGCTAAAAGCCAGCGAATTTTAAACATCAAATAGGCAAACTGTGTGGTTTCTTGTACTCGATTAAGATTTTTTTAAAAGAGAGAGAGAGAGATGACACTGTGGAGTCTGCTTTGGGCATTAATGGGGCTTCCATCTCAGGCTTGCCACTTAGGTACGATGTGACCTCAGCCACTTATCAACTTTACGAACCACAGCAGACCTGTCTCAGCAGTAGTCATGCCCCCACTGCGGGGGTGAGGGGGGCTCCAGGCAAGGCCCACAGGGTGCCTGGACAGCACTGCCTGTGGACTGTGACCGTTCTCGTGGTGAGCTAACTGACACTGGCAATGGATAGCAAATGGGTCTGACTGGCCTTCTGACATGTGGCACTACTCCACCTTCTTCATGTTTGAGGAAGAAAAGAAAATCAAAATTTCAGATGCAAAAGCAGAAGAACTAGGCACTTACTCCCTATCATCTTCTAGCCCTGTGCTGGCAACTAGGGCTTAGTAGAGGGCTACGTGGATGTGGTCCCTCTCCTAATGGAGTTTACCGAGTAGCAATTAGGAGAACCAGAACTGCTTCACTCTCCCATGCAAGCTGCTTAAGTTTTTTCTTAAGGTTCAGTACCTACAAGTGTCAGATGCACATACTAGTCATGCCTAATCTATAAGAATGGTGTGACTATTTAATCAGACTATCTATAAAAAAATACTCAGTGCAGTCTGACACACAATAAACACTAACCAAAAAAACTAGTATTACTATTTTATTTACTATTGTCACCTGCAGTAGTATTGTTATATATCTGTGGCTTGAGGACCATCTACTCAACTTCTCTCAGCTTATTTCCTTATTTATGAACTGGAGATATTCATGGTTATCTCTAACTTTTTATGCAAGCCAGATAAGAAAAATTAGGTAAAAAGCATTTTTGATGTGGGATTACAATTTTCATTCCATGAACATAGCGCCACTCAGAACCTCGCCACTCAGAACCTCAAGTGAACCAAAGTGTTGCTTTGTTTTGCCTCTAATGGCAAGCCCTTCTAAATTACAGCCCTGGGAAATCGAGATGCTAGTAAATTATTCAGGCCATCCCCTGGCCTAGGGGACTTAGGGTTAGGGTTCAGGTAGTAAGTCCTAGAGTAAGTGGACATGTAGCCAGGCTGCAGATTGATGAGGGCTGAAACGAGCCAGTTATTTGATCCCCAGGAAATGTTTCTGTGCGGGGGTCACTGTTGCCAGCTTTTGAATCAATAACGCAGCACCTTTCAGACCAGAAAGTTCAGCTCTATTTATCAAGTCGAGAGTAGTGAGAGAAGCAACAAGCATGATGAAAGCAGGGCACTAGCTAAGCCTACAGTGACTCCAGTGTGAGATGGAGGGACCCAGGCAGAGTGACTTCCGCTTTCTAGGGGGCTCCTCAGGTTTCTGGGGTCTTCCTTCAAGAGCTCCACCACTTCCTCACCTCTCCAGACAAATGATCAGCAGACGATTCATTCCATAAACATTTATAGAACATGTACCTAGGAGCTAGGAACTGTTCTAGGCACAGAGACTCTCCATTCATGTATTCATTCAAACATGAATATTGAACACTGACTCTGTGCCAGCATGCGTGCATGTTAAGTCACTTCAGTCATGTCCGACTCTTTGTGACCCTGTGGACTGCCACCTTTCAGGCTGCTCTGTCCATGGGATTTTCCAGGCAAGAATACTGGAGTGGATTGCCATGCCCTTCTCCAGGAGATCTTCCTGACCCAGGGATGGGATCGAACCCACATCTCTTATGTCTCCTGCATTGGCAGGTGTGTTCTATACCACTAGCACCAGCTCTCTGATAAATGGAACGTGGCTGAGACACGGCCCCTCACAGAGCTTCCGGTCTAGGAAGGAAGAGAAGTAGGGCAGCAATAACAGAGGAAAAATAGCATAGGGACTTCCAGAAGATAGGCTTTATTCTTGAAACATCTCTACGAAATTTAACGTTTTTACAATAAATATGTGATAATTTATAATCAGAAGAAAAGAATAAAGCTGTCTTCTCTCATTCATTAAAGAAAAAGGAATCTGTTGTTTGCAGAGCAAGGTGCTGCCTGTGGGTGATTAAGGCAAGTACCCTGTCTCCAGGCTAAAGAAAACTGTGGGAGGGACCTGTGTAAGGAAGAATGCTATCAAAGCATAGAGGATGGGACTTCCCTGCTGGTCCAGTGGCTAAGACTCCACGCTCCCAATACAGGGATCCTGGGTTTGATTCCCTGATCTGGGAACTAGATCGCACATGCTGCAGCTATGACCCTGCAGAGCTAAATAAATAAATAAGCGTAGAGGATGGATACCTGATCAGTGTGGCGCAATCTAGGGTGGCTTCCCAGAGGTAGAGAGCTGGGAATTGAAGGTTGAGTAGAAGTTAGTCATGTAAATTGGAGACAAAAAGCAGAGGAAGTAGTGGCTTCAAGGTCTACATGTGAAACACACAATGTTTTTGCAGAATGGAAAATAACTCCATGTGGCTGTAGTAAAAAATATAAATAAATAAAAGTGCACCAGTCAGAATGACCATCATTAAAAAGTCTACAAACAACAAATGCTGGAGAAGGTTTAGAGAAAAGGGGACGACGCTCCTACACTGTTGATGGGAATGTAAGTTGGTTCAGTTACTATGGAAAACAGTAGGGAGGTTCCTCAAAAAACTAAAAATAAAGTTACAACATGAATGAGCAATCCCACTCCTGGGCATATATCCAGACAAAGCTATAATTCAAAAAGATATATGCACTCCTGTGTTCATAGCAACACTATTCACAATAGCTAAGACATGGAAACAATCTAAATGTCCATTGACAGATGAACAGACGAAGAAGGTGTGGTACATATATATACAGTGAAATACTCCCCAGAGAAGAGAATGACTACCTACTCCAATATTCTTGCCTGGAGAATTCCATGGACAGAGGCACCAGGTGGGCTACAGTCCATGTGGTCACAAAGAGTCTGAAATACTACTCGGCCACAAAAAAAATGAAATAATATCATTTGCAACAAAATGGATGCAACTAGAGACTATCATACTAAGTGAAATAAGTCAGAAAGAGAAAGACAAACAGCATACGATATCACTTATATATGGGATCTAAAATATGGCACAAATGAACCCATCTATGAAACAGGAACAGACTCACGGACATAGAGAACAGACTTGTGGTTGTTAAGTGAGGGGGAGGGATGGAGTGAGAGGTTGGGGTTAGCAGATGTAAACTATTATATATAAGGTGGATAAACAACAAGCATCAGAAGCTGTATTCACTATCCTATGAAAGCCATAATGGAAAAAAAATAAAGAAAACAGAATCACTTTGCTGTACAGCAGAAATTAACACAACATTGTAAAACAACTACACTGCCATTTTTTTAAAAAGTGCACAGTAGAGACGAGCCAAAAACACTGGTAAAAAACTGAAGCCACAGGATCACCTACCTGCTCCAACTAGTCTGTGGGGTTCCTGAACTGGCTGGAACACTCCAACATTACTAGGACAGGTCTCCAGAAGAAAAGACTTGTGTGCAATAGTACCAGTGCTCTGTCACATGTGCCACCTTCGTGGACCGAGAAGCAGCCAAGGCTCCTTCCTCGATTCCCACTGCTGGTGGGGCTGCCCGCCCCCACCCTCAGTCTGAAGGCCTGACTTGGCTACTTTCAGTCCTCCAGGAAGTCTCTGTGCCCCACACCCAGAGCAGGCACACGCTGTCAGCAATGACACAAGAGAAACCATCCAGATACAGGTTCTCTCGGTGACCCCACGTTCACAATTTGAAATCCAAACACCCGCTTCCAGCCTCTTCCTACTACCTCTCCAGTATGTTGACTTGGCCTTTGAAGTCACTGAAAACTCCCCAAAGGGAGGAGACCCCTAGAGGCGAGCTGGCCCTATATCAAGGAAATGAATCAAGCTCACACATTTATGTTATGGCAACACATCCCTCGGGTACTTTTCCCAACTCGAGTGTTATCTGGCCTCCAGTGACTTGTGATCCTCCCAGGGGTTCCCATCTTAAAGTACTCCCTTGCGGGGGTTTCCTATAAAGAGTTACTGAGCTTATCTTGCCAGGAGGCATTTGTCACATGCCAGGTCTGGGGCAGAAAGGTAGGGTGCTCAGCAGGATAACGGGACCACTGCAGCAGGGGTGGGGCGGGCAATGCATAGAGGCTGCTGACTTTCCTTAGGGGAATGAGAAAGGCCAGAAGAGGAAAGACAAGATGAGCTGGATTAAAAGACTTCCCTTGGGAGAGGTAGTTGTGCATTCATAATTTTTCTTTTCTTGACTCAGGACTTCCCAGGTGGCTCAGTGGTAAAGAATCTGTCCACCAATGCAGGAGACATGGGTTCAATCCCTGGGTCGGGAAGATCCCCTGGAGGAGGAACTGGCAATCCACTCCAGTATTCTTGCCTAGAGAATCCCATGGACAGGAGCCCAATGAGCTACAGTCCATGAGGTCGCAAAAGAGTTGGACATGACTCAGCACCTAAATGACAACAACAATGTTCTTGGCTGGAAATGGGGTATCTTAGAACAATGCTTCTCAAACTTAAGGTGCACATGAATCACCTGGGGGAAGGGGGAGCTTTGCTAGACTGTAGCCTCTGATGCAGCAACTGTGAGGTGAGGCTTGAGGCCTGCATTTCTCAAAGGCTCCCGGAGGATGCTATGTTAGTTATCTATGGCGGCTAAGGGATTACTCCGAAACTCAGCAGTATGAAACAACAAATACTTATTATCCCACGCAGTTTCTGAGGGTCAGGAATCTGGGAGCAGCTTAGCTGGATGGCTGTGGCTTGGGTTTTCCTGTGAAGTGACGAGCCAGCTCATGAAGTGGTAGCAAGTAACAGTCTCTGAGGGGACCGGATCCTCTGTTTGCAGGCTCAGGCAGTCAGTCCCTGCTGGCAGGAGCCTTCAGTTCCTCACCACGTGGCCGCGCCATAGGGCCCCTCATGGTCTGGTTTCCCCAAAGACAGAAGCCACAGTCTCTTAACACAGAACCCCCAAAGTGACAGACCATCATTTCTGCCATATTCTGTTCATCGGAAGAGAGTCATTAAGTCCAGCCCACACTGAAGGTGAGAGGAATTAAGCTCTACTCCTCGGTAGGAGGCTTCCCTGGTGGCTTAGAGGTTAAAGCGTCAGCCTGCAATGTGGGACACCTGGGTTCGATCCCTGGGTCGGGAAGATCCCCCTGAAAGAAGGAAATGGCAAACCCACTCCAGTCTTCTTGCCTGGAGAATCCCATGGACAGAGGAGCCTGGTGGGCTACAATCCACAGGGTCGCAAAGAGAAGGACTGAGCGACTTCACTTTCTTTCTTTCCTTGGTAGGAAGAAAATCAACACTCAGTGGAGATATTTTAAAAACTACCTCAAATACCATTTTGACAGCCCCCCTGCCCATACCTGGAGAGACGGGCTTCAGAACAGTATCTATAGTCGTAGTGCTGAGGTTGGAAGGTCACTTAAGTGACTCATCTGTACCTCATCTGATAAATGGGCTTAACAGCGGCTCCTGTCACATAGAGTTGGTGCCTTATAATTCACAGAAACCACTTGGCACAGTACCTGGCATGTAGAAGCACTCAGTTAATGGTAACCAATGTTGTTGTTGTTGTTGTTTAGTTGCTAAGTCGTGTCCAACTCTTAGTGACCCCATGGATTGTAGCCTGCCAGCTCCTCTGTCCATGGGATTCTCCAGGCAAGAATATTGGAGTGGGTTACCATCTCCTTCCCCCAAGAATCTTCCCGACACAGTGAATTACCAGTGTTGTCACTGCTCATAACGCTGTCGTTCTAGAAGCTGACCTGCTTCCCAGGGTCTGGCCCTGTCAGCTCCGGGCTTGGCCCTCTTTGTTCCTTGCTCCCAGTCCGGGCCAGGGCAGGAGAGCTAAAGCAGGAGGTGTGCCAGAAGTCCAGAGAGCCCTTCCTTCTCACTGTCCTGCAGCCTCCCACCCAGGGCATGGGGAGTGGGTGGAGGGAGGGGAGAATGCCTGGACAACATGAAACCAGTGTTTGGGATACAGCACAGAAAGCCTTGAGGTGGCGGGCCATCTAGGAACAAGATGATCAGAATCTCTGGAGACGGAGTCAGCTCATCTGCAGGTATAACACACTCTCTAGGACAATTCCTATGCACACCAGATTTGGAAAAGCCCTGCCGACAGATGCAGGAGATTTATTTACTCACCACCACCCCCCTCACCTCCCAAAGAACGGGAAGGCTTGACTTTGAGCCCCTGAGAACAATAATGAGCTGTCCTCCAGGGGCCCCATCTGAAGCCTGAGCTGGACTGGCTCTGGGGCTGACCTGGTACAGAACTTCTGTCCTGGTGACTAATGATCCTGCAAGGCCCGGCCTGGCTGCGGTTTGTCTACAGGCCACATGACAGGCCCATCCACCCAGATAACCGCAATCTTGCTTTGTGGGATCAAATACTGGCTTGGGATTTATGAGTCCCAGATACGACAGGGCTGTGTTAGCGAGGGGGCAGCGGAGGGCCGGAGTCAGGGAGGGTGGCGGGGGCAGCCTGTTCTCTCCCCCCGACTCGGAGCCTTTGGCTTTTACCTAGCAGGCCCTGAGGACAGTCTGCTGACTGTTTTGGGTCTGAACAGGGTCAGGGTGCCAATGAAGAGCAGAACAGCTGCTTCGTGTCTCCACTCAGCCCTTTCCACTTGTGTCAGAGGCAGAAATCACTGCATGGTACACACTGGTGCATTTTGTCATCTTAGAACGAAGACGAGGTTAAAAATAAAAAAGCATCATTCCCCCATTCCATATCAAGGAATGGAAAAGATGTCCGTCCTTGTTATCCCCTTAAAGCTGGAATTGACAGTTTCCTGAGGGTTGAGCTACAGTTGTGACTTGCAAAGGGCATCCTTCTCTTTTTTGTTCCTTGGGAATGCAGGCCTGTGTCTTGACAGTTAGGAAAGGTGGACAACGCCATCCTCGCTTTCCAGGTGTTCAGTTCTCACTGATGAGAGCAGGGCAGTGTTCATTCACTGATTTATTCATTCATTCAACTGATTTTGATTAAGTTCTGTTTGCCGGGCACTTTCCTAGGCAACTGAGGAAATAGCAACCACCAAGACTGATGGCAGAGCTTACATTCTGGGAAGGTGCCAGTGGCCACAAATAATACACAAGGAAACATAAATTAATGAGATAATTTCCAGTCGTGATGAAGCAGAGCCGGACAGTTGCTAGGAGACTTTTTAACAAGCATTATCCTGGGCTACGGTCAGAGAAAGTAAAGACTTAGAAACTGATTTGCAACCTAGACTTCAAGGTCTTTCACCATTTCTTTGCTGAAATAGTTACCTGATTTAAGGACTATCTTTCACTCGCTTTTCACTTTCCATTTTGTTTGGACGGAACGTCACACAGCCTCCCAGCACAGAGACCCCATTAATAGCACCGTTGTTACTACACAGATTTGTCCAGGTCAGATTTTATTGCTTTTGGCCCAAGGCTGCTGCAAAATTTACAGAGCAAAGAGAGGTACATTGTGGTCTACTGAGCAGGTTACTGAGTTAGAGCGAGCTTCTCTGCTTGAAGATACTTAGCATTTAAAAGCAATTTCATAAAAGTCATCATTAGGCTAATATATCACAATGGCAATTCAACAATGATGTCTAAAAGTTTTAACTGTGATTTTAGAGCAGCCAGTACAAAAACAGCCTTGACTATGGGGTTGGGGTATTTTTGTTTATACGTTTTGGGGGTGACTGAACCCTCTGAGACCTATGAGGTGTCATGAACCCTGGAAAATGCACGCACATTCACATAAAATTTCAGGGTGGATGAACTCCTAAAGTCCATCCATAGATTCCCCCTGGGGATCCATGGACCCCTGTTTCCTGCTCTAAAATTTATACTCATGGAAAGATATCCAAGGTATTGTTAATGAAAAAATAAATTGTAGACAGGATATACAGCATGATTCCATTTTTCACTTAAACGTTATATATTCACGAACATTCAGTACCTAATAGGAGTGGGATAAAGAGAAAGAATTACTTTTACCTTTTATTCTATATACTTTATTTTGAATTATTTCAGATAGGAGACACGTTACTTTTGTAATAGTAATTTGCTTGAAAGTTTAACCTTCAAAAATAAGAATCATGCCTGTGACTGAATCAGACAATGCTCATTTACCATTTCTGGGCAACTGATCCTGACTGAGAACCAGTACTTACAGGAAGCTGTGGTGTGGATCAGAATAGAAGAGGATGGATAGGAGGTCATGTGGAAGGTCTGTCTCAGGGCGCTTTAGATATAGAGTTCTGGATTTAAAAGAGTTCAGTTGGGAAGCCACGGAATAACTTGGAAACAGATTTCAAGCATATTTGTCTAAATTGAGGAAAGAGCAATTTAATCATGTAGAACGGTCTCCTTAGATCATTTTAGGTTACATTGCAGAGGTCTATAACACAAAAGTATTTTGATCAAAGGTCTCTGTTTATAGAGACCAGTGCCAGGAGATGCCCAGGATGAGTCCTCATCAGAAAGCAGCAGAGCTGACACAGGCAAGGGGGTGGTGAACCCAGCTTCCACAGTTACAAACCTGAGCACAGTTCCCAGGGAGCGCTCACATCTAGGGGGTGTTTGATGATGTAGAGAAATTGGGAATCTCATGTTTTAAACCATGAACCCTCTCTGCACCCCCCCACCCCCCCGCTTATCTAACCCAGAGCTGCTCCCTGCTAAAGTGGTGAGTAGAACAGATAAAAGTATTAAGGGGACTTCACCAGTGGTCCAGTAGTTAAGACTCTGTGCTCCCGGTGCAGGGGGCTCTGGTTGATCCCTGGTGGAGAAACTAAGATCCCACATGCTGTGCTGCAAGGCCAAACAAATCAACAGTAAAGCACTAAAAAAAGGCACTGTGCATTTAGGAATCATTTATTGCTCTGAGGGTGGGTTTTTGCAAAACCATACAGCTTAGCATATCACACAGTATATAAAAGGGAGCTCAGCCGGGCACAGAAGAAAGACACCCGGCCAGCCTCTGAATTAAGTCCTGGTCTGTCTTTGCTGCTTTCCTTGCACTGAGAAACCACGAGCTCCTGAGAGCAAGAGTGGGTCAGCCCTGCTCTGTTTCCTCTGGCCTTGGGAAATGGAATCCAGTTACATTTACTGGAGCCACTCCATCTAGTGTGCATGTAGCCAGGCCTCTTGAGCTTAAGCTGGACAGGGTTTATCACCACCCTTCAGAATGTCTCTTCCAGGGGAGGCAGGAGAGTGAGGTGACTAAGTTAGCTATTATCAGTGTGATTTTAGTGATAAAAGCAGAGCTGCTGTAAGTCAGTGCCTATCCTGCAAAGGTCAACCTGGCATCTTGGGTGAGGGTGACACTTCTGCCCCACCTCTAGAAAGCGAAGCATTTACGGAGTTAGGATCATTCTGACCCCTTCTGTCTTTAATTCGCAGTCCCTCCTTGAGACCAAGGCCATCAGCAGGGACTGGGACAGCCCCTGACATCAAAACCCCATTATCCAATAGCTTATCCCTTACTGCTACCATCTTCCATCCATAGAGTGCTTTCCAGCCTACACAGTACAGCCGTATAAATTAGTTATCTAATTTGAGTCTCACAGTGTATCAGTGAGCCCCAGGTGAGTGTGCCACTTGACAAGTTAGGAAACGGAAACTTGGACAGAATAAGAAATTTTTCCCAAGTGTACTCATCTTATTAGTGGAAGAAGGCACCCTAAACCAAGTTTTCTGACCCCCAAGTCCAATGTTCTTTCTCCTCCACTAGATGAAACTAGGCAAGGGACCACAAACAAAGCACAGTCCAGCACTGAACCATAAAGCATCCCTGGGGATGGTCTGCATTTGTCCTGGACACAGTAAAGGAAGCAATCCTTTGCTCCCCAGGCAAAGATAATAATACCTAGCTATGTAGTTCTTACTCCGTGTCAGACACGGATCCTCAAACTACCCTAAACAGAAAGTACTGTTATTCATTTTATGAATGGAGAGACTGAGGCTCAGAGCATCAGATGGCTTGTCCACAGTCCCAGGCAAAAAGTGGTGGCAGCCAGGATTCCATCCAGGCTGTGGGACTCTTAACCACACACTTGCCTCGGCTCCCAGCGGGCTTGTTCCCCAGTCCATTTATCAGGCCACCCACCCCAGGCCAGATGCCCTCAGGACCTTTGCTTGGTAGCAGGTTAGTTGATTGGATCGAGCAGAATACTTCCTCCTCATCTGTTAACACCCCTTCAGCAGTGGCGCATTAGGGCCCAGAGAGCCCTTAAACCAGCAACGCAAACTCCTCTCTTTCTGCAAAATTGATCTTTCAGATGTCGGTCAGAGTCCATGAGGACACAGAGACAGATTTCTCAAACAGAGTCTCACTCGACAGCATAATTAATAAATGTCCTGAAAAGGGTCAGGGGAAAAGATTTGCTGCTGTTTTGCTGGGCATCTGGGGAGTGAAACAAAAGCAATTCAAATTCATTTTTTATTTCCACTTATTGCCTTTGTCAAGAATCTCCATATTCCATAGTGCCAGATGAATTAGAGTTCTTTGTTTAATAGTTGCATGTTTAAGTGAAATAAGACTCCTACCTCTGCCTGATAAAAAGAAAACCCACAGACAAAGAAAGAGGAAAGGCAACCACCTAAGCCTTTGTTGACAAACCCCAGGAAGGAAAACTTCCTTTTGTTCAACATGCTTGTCCTTGTGTTTCAGAAAATAACATTTTTTTTCTAAAGCGACTAAATACAAAGTTGATATAATTTTGGTAGAGAGAAGTCAACTTGCAGTGGATTGCCCCCACAAAAATGTGCTGATAATAAAGGCGGGATGGAAGACATGGGAGAGAGTTTGTGCCAAGAAGAGAAAGCAATCCGGTGCCTGTGACCTGAAGTCTCAGCCCTTCGAGTCCCAGAGTTCAGCTTGGGGTTTTGCTGTTCTCCCTGGAGACTCCAGAGGATCGCTGGTGTCTCTTTGCATACAACGTGAATGAACTCCCAGGATAATGACCCGGCCTCCCGTGATTTACTAACCTCACCGCTGCACAGCCGCCCCCTGAGGGCCGGTTAATCCTTTAATGGTCCCTGCAGTGAGTCCAGGGTTGCAGCGAAAATTCCACAGCCCTCCCTGGAACACCGAGGGGCATTGAATGCCCTCTGCCCTCCCCTCCCCAGCTCCCCACCCCCACCCCCTTATCTTATCAGGGAGCTAATTCCCACAAATTATTGTGTGATTCCGGCAGAAAAACGAAACAGCTCCAAATCATAAATTTGTCACTTTCTGGTCAGCCGTTAAGTCAAGAAAATCTTGACCAAGTGGGGCTTAGTCACTGTTCTGTTCAATTAAGACTCAGTATTGCATTTGGTACACTCTCTCTCAAAGCAATGTTTATTAATGGGTCGGAAGGAAACAGTTTATATAGAGATTTAACATGAGATCCACTCTTAAGTGGAGTGTAATCCTTCATCCTGGGTAATGGGACCCCAGTATATTGTCCCAAAGGTCTCTGAGGCCCACAGTACCCCAGCACTGTGGCCGTCCTTGGGCCCAGGATGAGGATGAGCACCACCTTGAGATGAGCACCACCCAGGCTTCCTAAATCTAGTCCTGGTGAGTGCTAAGTAAATACCAGGGCTCTCACAGAGAGAGCCTCTGAGTGGACGCTGAGGAACCTTCCTTTTAGATTATATATCCAATCTGCCTGCTGCCCACCGCCTCTACCACCACCAGCTCCTCCAAGCCACCTCTCCTGGATTCTCACGGGAGCCTCCTCATTGATCTTCGTCCTTACCCCCACTTCAGTCTGTTCATCACACAGAAGCCTGAGGGATCTTTTAAATTGTTTTTTAAGAGTTAAACTTCACATAAGATGAAATTAAACATTTAAAAGTTCACAAGGCAGTGGCTTTTAGTGCATTTACTATGTTGTGCTATTATCACCCATGTCCAGTTTTAAAACATTTCATTACCCTACAAGGAAACCCATACCCAGTCACGGCCTGTTCTCCCTTTCCCCCCACTTCTGGCGGCCACTAATTTGCTTTCTTTTTCTATGGATTTGCCCATGCTGGACATTTCATTTAAATGAAATCACAAATATGTGACTTTCACTTAATATGTTTTCATGTCTCATCTATGTTATAGCATGTATTAGCATATCATTCTTTTTTATAGCTGAATAATATTCCATTTTCTGGGTAGACCACATTATATTTATCCATTCATTAGCTGATAGATGTTTGGTTATTTCCACCTTTTAACTGCTGTGAACAAGGCTGCTATGAGCATTCTCATGCAAGTTTTTGTTTGAATATCTGTTTCCAATATTTTTCATTCATACATAGCATTGGAATTGCTGAGTCATGATCCTTTTAATTTCCAAGTCAAATTATGTTATTCTTCTGCTCAAAACTCTCATAGTGGTTTCCCAGAATGAGAGCAAAAATGTTTACAATTCCCTGCAAGGTCCCTCCACGATCTGGCTCCTGCAACTTCTCATCCACTACTTGCCCACTTTGCCCCAGCTACCTGGCCTCCTTACTGGTCCTCAGGTGCACAATGATGCCCCAGCCCAGGGCTCTGTACTTGGCCATTCTGCCTGGAACTCTCTTCCCTCCTCCCTCACTTCCCTCCAACCTCTGTCCAAATAATCACCTTATTTAAAACAGAGCACACATCCCCTTTACCCTGATGTGTTGTTCTTCACCTGACTTAGTAAATATTCATTTAGTTTAGTTGTTCATGTTTTTTCCTATTTCCCCCAATAGAATGTAAGCTCCATAGGAGCAGAATTTTTTGTTTTGTTCATTGAAATTCCCAGTTTCTACAACAGAGCCTTCACAGGCTAAAAACAACTAGCCAAATTCAATAACAGGGTGCTTTTCACATCAAGTTATCATCTCTTTAATCTCCAATTACAACATAGGATATTAGTTCAATCTCTATGCATATATCAGATTTTTTTAAAAAGATTCAACACAAAGTAAGTTAGTTAGACAGCATACCCAAATGAAGTAGTCTACATATTAGTTATATATATATGTCTATATATTAACTAAAATAATCTTAACAAGAAAGCTATGTGTTAGCCTAACTAATGTGTGTGTGTGCGTGTGTGTGTGTGCATGCATGTGTGTGTGTGTGTGTGTGTGTGTGTGTGTGTGTGTGTGTGTGTGTGTGTAGTCACTCAGTTGTGTCCAACTCTTTGCAACCCCCATGGTCTGTAGCCTGCCAGGCTCCTCTGTCTATGGGATTCTCCAGGCAAGAATACTGGGGTAGGTTGCCATGCCCTCCTCCAGGGGATCTTCCTGACCCAGGAATCAAACCTGTGTCTCTTGTATTTCCTGCATTGCCAGTCACTTCTTTACCTGCTGAGTCATTGAGGAAGCCTAGCCTAACTCATGCATGGGCTTTCTTGTAAAGAGGTTAAGAGATTTGCCCAGGGTCACATAGCCAGCAAGAGTCAGAGAAAGGATTTGCATCTAACAGAGTACTTGCTCATAATGTACTATATAACCTTGATATTTGAATGCATTGAGCAAATGAAGGAACACCCAAAAATGTTAGGCTTAGAGATCCAAATTTTCATTTCAAAACTCAAGAAAATAGGCTTAGAACACTTGCTATCATATGGGATATTAAAAGATATTTTCTTTGACAGCTAAGAAAGAATTTCACATTATGGCAGAATAGTTACTAAACTCATAGCAAAGTTGACTTTTGCAGATACATGAAAGCAATAAGGACAGACAGTAAACCATAGGGGTGTTTCATTCCTTTGATGGGTGCGTGTGTTGGGTTTGAATTCCAACCCACACATTCAAGAGCACAAGAAATATAACTTTATTTTCCAAGAATGGAACTTAATTCCTGTATCAAAATCCCACATCACTGAGGTCTAACCTTGGTCAATGTTCGAAATCCTAGTCTATGTTTCAGAAGACTCATCACCAAAGCCTGGAAGGTGATCTTTCTGGTGTTCCAGGAATCTGTGCATTTATAATAGGTATCCACTGAGACACTTCCCCTGTCTACCTGGCCCCTCCAGACCAAGAGGGCATTAGATATTCAACTGGGCTATGTAGGGCACTCCACCACCCTGACTACCTAAGACACATCACTCCCCCTTCCTGGAGTCTTGCCTTCTCTCTTCTTAAGCTGCTCTTTTCTCTTTCTACCTCCTCTTGACTGAAGGAATGTTTTTCTGGTCTTCAAGAGAAATCCCTTCTTTTAAACCTTACAATTTCCTCTTAGAGTCATTCCCTTCATGATTTTTTTGGTAAATACAAACATAAAAATTCAAAAGAGGGACCAGCTGGCCATTTCCTCTTGTCATGTTACTGAGTCTAAGCTCATACTGCTTGCTGCACAACAGGCCAGTAATCAAGAGATGAGTTGTTGGGGCAAGGAATAATGACCTTATTTGGAAAAGCCAGCAAACCAAAAGATGGTGGGTGCATGCCCCAAAGAAACTTCTTGCCTGAGTTAGAATCCAGGTTCTTTTTCACTAAAAGGAAAGAAAGTAAAACATACTTCTTGGTTCCCATCAGCCACCAATGGCGATGTATTCATTTCTTCTTCCCTGCAGTCACTCCCTGGTGGGGCTGGTCAGGATGTTTCCTGTGAGATAAACAATGGTATTTTAGGGGGCTTCCCTCATGGCCCACTGGTTAGGAATTGCAATGCAGGGGACACTGGTTTGATTCCTGGTCCAGAAGGATTCCACATTCCATGGGGCAACAAGAGAAGCCACTGCAAGGAGAAGCCCGCACGCCACAACTAGAGAGTAGCCATTTCTCTCCACAACTAGAGAAAAGCCCATACAGCAATGAAGACCCAACACAGCAATAAATAATAAATATTTAAATTATTTTAAAGTATTTTAGCTTAATGTTCATTACCTGGAAAGCAGGGTTCCCAGAGGTAGGCCATTATGTATAATTGAAACTTATAGGCAACACCCCTCTAATGATTAACTTGTAATAGAATACAAAAGTTTCTTTCCTATTATAGTCATACCTCCCTGAAGACACGAACTCAAAGACTAGATGCTAGAGTAGAAAGAGGGAGAGCAGAATGCTAGGAGAAAAATAAGGAGGATAAATTTCGCCAAATAGCATCCTGCCACATGTTATTGGTGTATTAAAGCCTGGTGTGCTGCAGTCCATGGGGTCGCAAAGAGTCGGACACAACTGAGGGACTGAACTGAACATGTTATTGATATAGAGGGGAACAAAATCTGCACAGAGGTTGTGTTTCTTCTCTATTGCTGCTATAGAAAATTGCCACAAACTTAGTGGCTTAAAGCAACATAGATTTCTTTATATTACCTTTCTGAAGATCAGCAGTCCAAAATGGTTCATACTAGACTAAAATAAAGGTATCATCAGGATTGCCTTCCTTCTGGGAGCTCTGAGGGAAATCTGTTTCCATGCCTTTGCCAGCTTCTAGAGGCTACCCAAGTGGGCTTCCCAGATGGCTCAGCAGGTAAAGAATCCACCTGTAATACTGGAGATGCAGGAGATGTGGGTTTATCCCTGGGTCGGGAAGATCCCCTGGAGGAGGAAATGGCAACCCACTTCAGTATTCTTGCCTGGGAAATCCCATGGACAGAGGAGCCTGGTGGGCTACAATCCATGGGGTCACAAAGAGTCAGACACAACTGAGCAACTGAAAGAAGGAAGGAAGAAGCTGCCCACATTCCTCAGCTCGTGGCTCCACATCACTCTGAGCTCTGGTTCCTTTACTACATCTCCTTCTCTGATTCCATTCTCCTGATCTCTTTTCCTGTTTTTATGTAGGGGCCCACCTCAATAATCCAAGATGAAGAAATTGAAAGTGTTAGTTGCTCACTCGTGTCCGACTCTTTGCAACCCCATGGACTGTATGTAGTCCCACCAGGCTCTTCTGTCCATGGAAATCTCCAGGCAAGACTACGGGAATAGGTTCCCATTTCCTTCTTCAGGGGTTCTTCCTGACCCAGGGATCGAACCCAGGTCTCCTGCATTGCAGGCAGATTCTTTATCCTGTGAGCCACCAGGGAAGCCTAATACAAGATAATCTCTTTAACTTAATCTTTAAGTCAAATTCCTTTCACTTCGTAAATTCACAGGTTCTAGGGATTGAGAGACATCTTTGGGAAGCCATCATTTTGCCTGCAGTAAGGGGTTTAAAGTCTAGAGCAGCATGGTAGTGCAATCATAGGAGGAAAGTAGTATTTGTGAGGGATCACGGAGATAGAAGGCTGGAAATCAGGAAGTGCCTTGTTTAGGCTGAGACCTGGAGGATGAATTAGAGTTATGGGATTTGGGAGAAATGGGAAGAGGAAGCTATAAAGGGAGGAATTCAGAATTCAGACAAAGTTTAGAACAAAAACTTCCCTTGTGGCTCAGCTGATCAAGAATCCGCCTGCAATGCAGGAGACCTGGGTTCGATCCCTGGGTTGGGAAGATCTCCTGGAGAAGGGAAGGGCTACCCACTCCAGTATTCTGGCCTGGAGAATTCCACGGACTGTATATAGTCTATGGGGTTGCAAAGAGTTGGACACGTTTGAGCGACTTTCACTTTAGAACAAAAGCTCAAAGATAATAGAGGATAAAGTAGATTTGTGGAGCTATAATTTGGGGGGCAAGGAAAGGGTCAGGTGTTCAAAGGCCTGTTAAAACCCTGAGAAGTTTAGGCTTTATCCTAAGGGAAACAGGCGATGAGGTGAGATGACTTGCATTTTTAGACAAGTCCCTCTTGACTGCTGATCCAGTATAGATTGTAGAAGGGCAAGACTGGTGATGCAGAGAGCAGTTATCAGGTTGTAATGATAATGCAGAGACCATGGGGGTGGGGGCTGGAGACAGGTGAAGGCAGTGGAGAAAGGTTTAGACTTAGATTTAGGGTTCCATATTTGATTGAATGTCAGGTAGGGGCATAAGGAAAGAGGAGTCCAGGATGACTCCCAGATTTCTGGTTGGAGCCACTGAGGAGGAGAAGGAGGAGGCTCAGGAAAGGTGATGGGCTCCATTGTGAGCATATTGGTTTGCTGATTCCTATGGAAGACCCAAGTGGAGATGCCTGGGAAGCAGGTTGGGGCATAGGGTTGTGGGGATTAAATGATCCATGGAAAGTGGTTAGCCCAGTAGCTGGCACATACTTATGTCCTTAATAAGTGAGGTATTATTATTATTATTATTTAGTTTTATATTCAGGTCTGGGCTATGCTTCAATAAACCATGCTCTGAGAGCCATTGGAGGGTGGGTAGAGAGGAACAAAAAAAAGGCAAATAAATGAGAGGAGAGCCAGGAAAAGAGTGATCCCATAGCTGTATCCATGTCTATGCTTTTATTCTGAGTCCCTTGGATTAACAGAGGAAGGGTGGCTATTTGCTGAAGTGGAGGCATCAGTTAGTCAGGAATTTGCCAGTATCCCCTGGAGGAGCCAGGAGGGAAACTTGGGTCGATTGCTAGGATTAAATCTAGGCTGGTTTGTTTTTGATGGGAAGCTGGGTGGGCGTCAGAGGTGGGGGGCAGCCCTTTCTCAGCAATATCAACAGCAGCGACAAAAGCAATGAGTTGATTCTTTTCTTCACTCTGATTTCAATCTTGTACTGTCATCAAAGAGAGTTCTCCATCTACACATCTGGGCACACAAGTACTGGCAAGAAGTCTGGGGCAAATTCTCCTAGGGTTTTAATATTAATACTTTTCCCTTAGAGAGAGGAATTAATTAGTACTTGCCCCTCAGAAAGAGGAATTAATTTTCCTGGGCAAAAGTACCACTTGCTACAAGGGAAAGTTTTGATTTATGAGGCAATAGAGGCAATTTATTTCCTTTAAATATTATCATTATGAACATAGCAACTTCATAAGAGGAAAAATGGAATTCAAGGAACATTTCCCTTTAAAGAGTTACAGCATTTCAAATTCCTGTCCTGTCTTCATCATCAATAGAATTACTTTGGAAGTTGTGAGCACAAGGTCAGACAATGCAATGAGAAATATCCAGAATCCAGTTGGGTTGGATGTTGTTTCAATATCTCTTCTGTGTCATTGGACTCCAACACTGGAAAAATATTAAAAGAATGCAGGATTCTACCCAGTTTAGAGGTCTTTAAAACTAGACCAGAGACATTTAAATATCTTAAGAATCAAAGAAATTCAAAAGCCAGTCAAGTGAAGTAGCAGATTGTGAGGTATACAGACTTCTGTGAGTAGAGACAAGGGTTAGGAAATGTGGGACCTGAATTTTGGAGAGCCTGAGATACAGGGACATAAATAAAGCTCATTGGGTCTCATCAGTTTCATGGAAAGTCTTGTAGTCAGACTCAACCACACCAAAGGTAACCTCTGAAGTGTTTGGGATAATGAAATTGTTTCTTTGGAGGGTAAAATCTTCCTTAATTAAAAAACTGGGGGACTTGGTATGCTTAAGCATAGAAAAGGCAAGAGAATCAGACAAAAATACCACTATTTTTGCGTTAAGACAACTGTTTGTCTTGGTGTTGAAAGTGTAATGTTGAAGAGGATTTGTTCTATTAAAGTCACATTTCAGAGGCAATGCACAAATAAAATCCATTCTAGTGAATTTTCTTATATTTTCAGCTGCTGGACTCATTTTCTCTCACTAATCATTCTTGGATGCTTTCCTGAGATCAGCAATATATATAATTATGCAACCTAGTAATACAAATATGTGATATTTTGGATATATATTCCTATGCATCTTCTTTGACTAAATGTTTGTTCAAAACTTTTTCATTTCTTGTTTTGTGTCTTGTCTCTATTATTTATATCTCTTGTCTCTATCTCTCTTTGAATAATTCTTGTCAGTGTTGCTAATTTCTGTTAAATAATTGCAGTAACAAGAGACATCCTTGTCTGTCTCTTTTGGCTTTTGCACTTAATTTTTAAAAAGTATTATGGAAATTTTTAGCATGCATAACAGTAGAGAAAAGTACACTAAACTACCATATACTCAACACCCAGCCTCAAAAATCTTTAACACACCTCCAGAACATTCATTGGAAGGACTGATGCTGAAGCTGAAGCTCCAATACTTTGGCCATCTGATGCGAAGAGCCGATACACTGGAAAAGACTCTGATTCTGGGAAAGATGGAGGACAGGAGGAGGTGGGTGACAGTGGATGAGATGGTTGGATGGCATCACTGACTCAATGGACATGAGTTTGAGCAAACTCTGGGAGATGGTGAAGGACAGGGAAGCCTGGAGTGCTGTACTCCATGCAGTCACAAAGAGTTGGACACGACTTAGCGAAACCGAACAACAAACAACAAAAATTCTTGTTTTATTTACTGACCTGACTCCAAATATTATTTTCTCTTCATCCTCCTCAAAGATTATAGGGCATACTGGAGTATTTTTAAATGAGATAAAATCTATGAAATGTATAAACTGTAAGCATACAATTTGATGACTTTTGATAAATGTATATACCCAGTTAATCAAAACCTCAGTAAAGATATAGCACATCTCTATCACCCTAGAAATTCCCTGAGACCCTCTCTCCCCACTCTCCATAGGCAACAACAATTCTGGCTTCTATCTATGAGTTATTTTGCCTTATCTTAAACTTCATATGAAAGGAATCATACGGTACATTCGCTTTTGTTTCTGGATTCTTTCATTTAAAACTTTTTTAAAGTCATCCATTTTGTTGCAGTGATCATTCATTCATTCTTTTATTATTACCAAATAGCATTCTATTGTATGAGTGTGATGTAATTAATTTATTTATAACTTCTCCTACTGATAAATATTTAAGTTGTTTTCAGCTTTTTACTGTTGTGAATAGAGATGATCTAAACATTCTTGTACAATTTTTATTGTTGATGTATGCTTCCATTTCTTTTGAATAGGCACTAAGGAGTGGAATTGTGTCACAGGGTAGATGTATATTTGACTTTATAAGGAATGGAAAAGGTTTTCCAAATGACTTTACCGTTTTACACTTTTATTAGTGGTATATGAGAATCCCCATGTTCCACATCGTCTCCATTAATTGGTGTTATTCTATTCTAGTAAATGTGAAAAAGTATCTCAATTGTTTTTACTAATTTGCATGTGTATGTATGTGGGTATGTGTGGATGTATGAAGAAATTCTTCCTATGAAATTTTTAAGAGTTTGACCAAGGAAAATAACAGAATTTTTCAAGGTGGTTGTATTTACTAAGATAAATATTTTTTTCCTATTAAACAGGAAACTATCAATACTTTCTAGCATCCCAGGTAGTGCTAGTGGTGAAAGTCCATGTAGTCAAAGCTACAGTTTTTCCAGTAGTCATGTACAGATGTGAGAGTAGGGCCATGAAGAAGGCTGAGTTCCAAGGAATTGATGCTTTTGAACTGTGGTGCTGGAAAAGACTCTTGAGAGTCCCTTGGATGGCAAGGAGATCAAAGCAGTCAGTCCTAAAGGAAATCAACCCTGAATGTTTATTGAAAGGACTAATGATGTAGCTGCATCTCCAATACTTTGGCCACCTGATACAAGAGCCAACTCATTGCAAAAGACCCTGATGCTGGGAAAGATTGAAGGCATGAGGAAAGGGGACGACAGAGGACAAGATGGTTGGACGGCATCAGTGACTCAATGGACATGAATTTAAGTAAACTCTGGGAGAAAGTGAAGGACAGGGGAGCCTGGAGTGCTGCAGTCCATGGGGTCACAAAGAGTGGGGTATGACTCAGCAACTGAACAACAACAATTAAGTTCTGCAAAGTACATCTTCCATTCCCAGAAAAAGACTTACATATCCATGGTGGACAATTCTTTAAATAGGCATTGCTTTATTCTAATTGATACACTTGTTACCCAGGTTTTGCATCTTTTCCCAAGTATAATGAGCTTAAATTATTTGGGTGAGGGCAGCATGGTAAAGGTGGTGCTGCGTCCTTGTCAGATTTAAGGAGAAAACCGAATTCAATTCCTACAATAACTTCAGTTATCAGATACCCCACCGCTGATTTTTATGTTATAAAGAAATGATTTATGGTGCGGTAGAATGAGCATTGACTTGGGAGGAAAACAGAACTGCTCCAAATATCAGTCAGCTCCACACCAGCCTTCCGACCTGGCAAATTACTCCGTCTCCCTAAGCTTCAGTATCTCCCACAGGACAGAACAAATAACGCAAGGCGATGGACACCTGGTGAATCTTAATGGTCAGACTGAGGAACTGAGATAAAAATCTCCGTGAAACGTGACAAGCAATGGTGGAGTTACACTAGGCATAAGACCTCCTGGCACACAGCATCATTGGACATTCATCTTTGAGCACTCTATTCAGTTTCCCACAGCTGGGTGGCTTAAAACAACAGAAATTTATCCTCCCACAGTTCTGGAAGATGGAAGTCTGAAATAAAGGTGTCAGCAGGATTGGGTTCTTCTTGAGGGCCCAGAGGGAATATTTTGTTCATGCACGCCTCCTAGTTTCTGGAGGTTGCCAGCAACTCTGATGTCCCTTGACTTGTGATCACCCCAATCTCTGCCTCCATCTTCACATGACATTCTCCCGCTGTGTCTCTTTCTCTCTTCTCTTTTTATAAGGAACTAGTCACATTGGTAAGGATGCCTCCTACTCCAGTAAGGCCTCATCTTATCCAATTACATCTGCAATGACCCTATTCCTGAATCAAGTCATATTCTGAGTTCTGGGGAGGACCCAAACAAATACGCATACTTACATCCACTCATCTTTGGGAACTCAATTTCAGGTTATAAAATACATGCTTCAGAGAGAACTAAGATGGCGGAGGAATAGGACAGGGAGTCCACTCTCTCCCCAGTAAATACACCAAAAGAACATTTAAAAACCGAGCAAACTCCATAAAACAACATCCGAATGCTGGCAGAGGACATCAGGCATCTGGAAAGGCAGCCCATTGCCGACAAAAGAAGGTAGGACAAAAAAAAAAAAAGTCAAAAGAGAGCAAAGAGTTAGGGACCGAGATCCCTACCAAGAAGAGAGTCTCAAAAAAGAGAGAGGTTTCCGAGCATCAGGAAACATTCTCCCCAGCGGATCTATGGCGGATCTCGGAGGGCAACGTAATCAGGAGTAAAAATAGATAAATAATTAAGTCCCCCAGATTGCGTCTCTAACTGTAACTCCCAGCGGAGCGGCAGCCCGGGCGCCCCATCCCCCACTAGCCAGCACGGACTGCTCAGGGAGGGGCGGGCCCCGCGCTTAGAGAGAGGACTGAGACTGAACGCTGGGGCACCTAACCGAGGGTGCTAACTGGAGATAGACCGCTGGGTAGCCTTCCCGAGGAAGAGCCCCCGCCAGGCTCGCGCACAGAACAAAGGGCAGCGAGGACTCGGTCCGCTGCACGAGACAGCCGGGCGGAGTCGGGCGGCTGCGGGCTGCGGACCGGCCCAGCCCCCGCCAGAGAGCGGCCCGGGCGAGGCTTCTGCTCCCAAACCGCGGCAGAACTGGGTGCTAGCCTAGACCTCTGGGCATTCTGGACAGTCGCCGCCAGAGATCGGCGCTCCGCACACCTGAGAAGGCGCGCCCAGCGGCACGCCGAGAAAACCGAGCGGCTGGGCCGGGGGAGGGGAGAAGCCGCAGCCCCCTACAGCGCCGCGCGAGAGACCGAGAGCCTGAGCAGAGGGGGCGGGGAAAGCGCATGCGCGGGGAGCGGGGCAACCCCCAGAGCGGTGAATAGACACTGAAGAGACCAGCAAACAGAAGAGGCTAAAACAAGCAGAGGGAACCGCTTTGGAGCCCAACCAGGAAACTTTGACAAACCACACATCCAACCCCACCCATTGTGAGGAACCCCCAATAAAGGGACAACACAGCAAGATAAACAAGATGAAAAGGCAGAGAAATACCCAGCAGGTAAAGGAACAGGATGAATGTCCTCCAGACCAAACAAAAGACTAAGAGATAGATGTCTACCTGATAAAGAATTCCGAATAATGATAGTGAAAATGATCCAAAACCTGGAAAATAAATTGGATTTGCAGTTCAATAACCTGCAGGCAAGGATTGAGAAGATGCAGGTAAGCTTTAACAAGGACTTAGAAGAAATGAAAAAGAGTCAAAATACAATAAATAATGCAATAAATGAGATCAAAAACACCCTGGAGGGAACTAACAGTAGAATAACAGAGATAGAAGGCAGGATAAGTGAGGTAGAAGACAGAATGGCAGAAATAAATGAAACAGAAAGGAAAAATGAAAAGAGAATTAAAAGAAATGAGGACAATCTCAGAGACCTCTGGGATACGGTTAAACACACCAATATTCGAATCATAGGAGTCTCAGAAGAAGAAGACAAAAAGAGAGACCATCAGAAAATTCTTTTGGAGATAATTGTTGAAAACTTCCCTAAATTGGGAAAGCAAATAACCACTCAAGTCCAAGAAACCCAGAGAGTCCCAAATAGGATGAACCCCAAGTGGAACACCCCAAGACACATATTAATCAAATTAACAAGTATCAAACTCAAAGAGCAAATATTAAAAGCAGCAAGGGAAAAACAACAAATAACTCACAAGGGGAATCCCATAAGGATAACAGCTGATCTCTCAATAGAAACGCTTCAGGCCAGAAGGGAATGGCAGAACATACTTAAAGTCATGAAAGAAAATAATCTACAACCCCAACTACTGTACCCTGCAAGGATCTCATTCAAATTTGAAGGAGAAATCAAAAGCTTTTCAGACAAGCAAAAGCTGAGAGAATTCAGCAACACCAAATCAGCCCTCCAACAAATGCTAAAGGATCTTTCCTAGATAGGAAACACGGATGGGGTATATAATCTCGAACCCAAAACAATAAAGTAAATGGCAACGGGATCATACTTATCAATAATTACCTTAAATGTAAACGGGTTGAATGCCCCAACCAAAAGACAAAGACTGGCCGATTGGATACAGAAACAAGACCCCTATATATGTTGTCTACAAGAGACCCACCTCAAACCTAGGGACACATATAGACTGAAAGTTAAAGGCTGGAAAAAGATATTCCATGCAAATAAAGACCAAAAGAAAGCAGGAGTGGCAATACTCATATCAGATAAAGTAGACTTTAAAATAAAGGCAGTGAAAAGAGATAAAGATGGACATTACATAATGATCAAAGGATCAATCGAGGAAGAAGAAATAACAATTATAAATATATATGCACCCAACATAGGAGCACCACAATATGTAAGGCAAATGCTAACAAGTATGAAAGGGGAAATCAACAACAACACAATAATAGTGGGAGACTTTAATACACCACTCACACCAATGGATAAATCAACTACACAGAAAAGTAACAAGGAAACTCAAACTTTAAATGATACAATAGACCAACTAGACCTAATTGATATCTATAGGTCATTCCACCCCAAAACAAGGAATTTCACCTTTTTCTCAAGTGCACACGGGACCTTCTCCAGGATAGATCACATCCTGGGCCATAAATCTAGCCTTGGTAAATTCAAAAATATTGAAATCATTCCAAGCATCTTTTCTGACCACAATGCAGTGAGATTGGATATCAATTACAGGAGAAAACCATTCAAAACTTCCAACATATGGAGGCTCAACAACACACTGCTGAATAACCAACAAATCACAGAAGAAATCAAAAAAGAAATCCAATTATGCATAGAAATGAAAACACAACAACCCAAAACCCATGGGACACTGTAAAAGCAGTGCTAAGGGGAAAGTTCATAGCAATAAAAGCTCACCTCAGGAAACAAGAAAAAAGTCAAATAAATAACCTTACTTTACACCTAAAGCAACTAGAAAAGGAAGAGATGCAGAAGCCCAGGTCTAGTAGAAGGAAAGAAATCTTAAAGATCAGGGCAGAAATAAATACAAAGGAAACAAAAGAGACCATAGCAAAAATCAACCAAGCCAAAAGCTGGTTCTTTGAGAAGATAAATAAAATTGACAAACCATTAGCCAGACTCATCAAGAAACAAAGGGAGAAGAACCAAATCAACAGAATTAGAAATGAAAATGGAGAGATCACAACAGAAAACACAGAAATACAAAGGATCATAAGAGAATATTATCAGCAACTATATGCAAATAAACTGGACAACCTGGATGAAATGGACAAATTCCTAGAAAAGTACAACTTTCCAAGACTAAACCAGGAAGAGATAGATAATATTAATAGACCCATCACAAGCACGGAAATTGAAACCGTAATCAGAAATCTTCCAAAAAACAAAAGCCCAGGACCAGATGGCTTCACAGCTGAATTCTACCAAAAATTTAGAGAAGAGCTAATACCTACTCTACTCAAACTCTTCCAGAAAATTGCAGAGGAAGGTAAACTTCCAAACTCATTCTACAAGGCCACCATCCCCCTAATTCCAAAACCTGACAAAGATGCCACAAAAAAAGAAAACTACAGGCCAATATCACTGATGAACATAGATGCAAAAATCCTTAACAAAATTCTAGCAAATAGAATCCAACAACACATTAAAAAGATCATACATCATGATCAAGTAGGCTTTATCCCAGGGATGCAAGGATTCTTCAATATTCGCAAATCAATCAATATAATACACCACATTAACAAATTGAAAATAAAAATCACATGATTATCTCAATAGATGCAGAGAAAGCCTTTGACAAAATTCAACATCCATTTATGATAAAAACCCTCCAAAAATACATGCTTCATTTGTTGCATGCCCTTTGTAGATGGTGTGGTGGACTCAGAAGGCCTGGATTCTAGTAGCTGTTTGGCCTGGAGCTGGATGGTCTTGGGTAATCCACTTCAGGTTTCCAGGCCTCCTCTGAAAACTGAAGTCTGGACAGGTGGCCTCTAAGATCCAGTTCACTTTATTCTCAAGGTTCTGGGGGCCAATGAAGCTTCTTTCATGCAAGAAAATGTGGAAATGAGCCATCAGGAGACATGGCACAGGCTGGGAAAGGGTATAAGTGGACCCAAACAAGTGTTATTCTTTAGGAACAGCTCAGCACTTCTGTAAGTCTTGGTGGGTGGGGGACAGGTCCTTGCAATCCTATTTCAGAGTAGCCAGGCTGCAGCCACCCAGAAAGCATCCATAAGGTGTTACTTGCTAGTTTTCACCATACAAAGCCTGTAGCTGATGGGAGCGCTTTCATCTAGGGGCACTTATAGGATACTGAGGCTAT
This sequence comes from Antilocapra americana, assembly GCA_007570785.1. Lineage (NCBI taxonomy): Eukaryota > Metazoa > Chordata > Mammalia > Artiodactyla > Antilocapridae > Antilocapra > Antilocapra americana. Next base: position 7,366,416 of record ML663010.1, read on the forward strand.
CCTGAGCTGGTTTCTCATTAAACAATGGAGTTTATTACTAAATAAATTAAAGACCACATACATTTTGGAAAATGTGGATGAATACCGTCTAGCAGCAATCAAAAGAACAGATTCCGTTTACTGCAAGTTACCAGGCATTGTGATGAAGACCTTCCATGATCTCTTTCATTTAATCTCTCAAACACCTCTTTGATGTCTTGTTCCAGTTAATCAGTTTATTGCCTCTCAACTCCGAATTGACCCTTCAGTACCTGCTTTGCAATGATAGGTGGGATTCTTGAAGTATTTCTTCTTCACGTGGAGCACCGTATTAAGCTTTGTCAATAGAGGGCAATGGAGAGACACTACTGGGGGAAAACATTTTCTTGCACTTGGCTTGCTTTTGCTTACTCCTGCTGCTCTGCTCTTGCATGCGTGGAGATGTCCACTGGTGTTCCATCCCACCCAGGATGCCTAGTCCCTCAGCAACCTTGAGCCCCACCCAGAGCCCAGTGACAACTTCCCTCTGATCTTCCTCATATAGACACTCGAGACCCCTTCCAGGCTCCCTAATCCCCTTACATCCGCCCACCAGCCTCTGCTTGCCTGCGTCCTGGACAATCATTTCCCATGGCCTCCTGATACCAACACTCTGATTCCAGGCCACGTGTCACCTGCCAGGAAGTGGATTCCCATCACGTTACTTCTCTTTGCCCACTCACCTTAGCTCACCTGTACCTGGGCTGTTTCCTACTGCCTAGCCACTAGTCTGTATGCAGGTCAGGAAGCAACAGTTAGAACTGGACATGGAACAACAGACTGGTTCCAAATAGGGAAAGGAGTACGTCAAGGCTGTATATTGTCACCCTGCTTATTTAACTTATATGCAGAGTACATCATGAGAAATGCTGGGCTGGAAGAAGCACAAGCTGGAATCAAGATTGCCAGGAGAAATATCAATAACCTCAGATATGCAGATGACACCACCCTTATGCAGAAAATGAAGAGGAACTAAAAAGCCTCTTGATGAAAGTGAAAGAGGAGAGTGAAAAAACTGGCTTAAAGATCAACATTCAGAAAACTAAGATCATGGCATCTGGTCCCATCACTTCATGGCAGATAGATGAGGAAACAGTGGAAACAGTGTCAGGCTTTATTTTGGGGGGCTCCAAAATCACTGCAGATGGTGACTGCAGCCATGAAATTAAAAGATGCTTACTCCTTGGAAGGAAAGTTATGACCAATCTAGACAGCATATTAAAAAGCAGAGACATTACTTTGCCAACAAAGGTCCATCTAGTCAAGGCTATGGTTTTTCCAGTAGTCATGTATGGATGTGAGAGTTGGATGGTGAAGAAAGCTGAGTGTTGAAGAATTGATGCTTTTGAACTGTGGTGCTGGAGAAGACTCTTGAGTCCCTTGGACTGCAAGGAGATCCAACCAGTCCATCCTAGAGGAGATTAGTCCTGGGTGTTCATTGGAAGGACTGATGTTGAAGCTGAAACTCCAATACTTTGGCCACCTCATGTGAAGAGTTGACTCATTGGAAAAGACCCTAATGCTGGGAAGGATTGGAAGCAGGAGGAGAAGGGGATGACAGAGGATGAGATGGCTGGATGGCATCACCAACTCGGATGGACGTGGGTTTGGGAGTTGGTGATGGACAGGGAGGCCTGGCGTGCTTCGATTCATGGGGTCACAAAGAGTCGGAGAGGACTGAGCGACTGAACTGAACTGAACTGAACCAGTGTGGACCAGCTCTGGACCAAACAACCTGGCAGACTTGTTTGCCACCCAGTGGGCTCCACTCACTTTCTCCCACCAGGTCTGCACATCGGCCTCAGGAAGGCCTCCCATCCCATGTCTGTCCTTTCTTGAGCAGTTTCCCTCAGCCTTGGATTACCCTTTAGGATTCTCTTCATATCTTTGAATGCACCAATATCTGAGTTTAATACTTCTTAGGAGTAAGCCACTCCTGTCCAAATCATTGTGTGGTTTCTGTCTCCTGATTGGACCTAGACAGATATAAGTACTATTGTTATTTCCTTTTGGAAGATAAGAGAATGAGATTGAGAAAGGCTACATGACTTGCTCAGGATCATATGAGGAATATGGCAGAGCTGGGTACAAACCCAGGACTGCGGGCTCTAAAACCTTTGACTTTCATCATCTGCTCCACTAAAAGGGAGTCAACATAAAAACACCACATGAGACACAGAGCAATGGGCTCACCTCTCCTCACCCCCTCCTTTCCCATACTTATGTATCCTGGGTGTTTCAGATTAAAATAAGGGTGAAAAATGTAAAAATGAGGCCAGCTCCTAGAGGAAGATTTTCAATAATCTTCTTGAGCTAATGGCCAAAATAAACACACAGGAAAAGAAAACCAAAAAAAATCTACTTAAAAATCACTTTTACACTCTCTACATATGGTCAATATTCTGCTTCAAATACAATTGTTTTCAGGCTGATATTTGATTTTTGCCAATTTCCCCAGCTTTGTCTTATCTGCTAAAATGCCTCATTTTACTAAAGAGAGCTGAAATCCCAATTTGGGGTCTTGCTTGTATTTGTATTAATATTTGGCTCAAGGCAGCCAGATTTCTGGATGATGTATGTCCCCTTAGCTCCCAGGGACTCTGATCCCCACTGGGGCTGTGCTCAAAGGCAACATGGAACAGCTTCCATATTCCTGGAAACAAAGCCCCAGCCTCCTCTTACAGTTTCTCCCTTGAGGAACACAGCAATGTGAGTCCTAATTAGCCTCAAAATAACAAAATCCCAGTATTAATGATCTTCCTTGAGGGTTGCTCTGATCTTCCAGCTTTGTAGGAAAAACAAAGTCTTGTGCGAGGATTAACTGTTTCCTGCTGATTAGATGATTAGATGTAGGGAACTCTGGACCATGAGTTAGGCTACCTGGATTTGAGTCCTGCCTTTGCCACTCATTATGTGGCCCCTTGTTTTTCTTCAAACAAGAAGTTTGGATTCTAAGCTCCTTTCCGGTTCTCTGGTCCTTTGACTCAGAATCCTTTCAGCCTTATTTCATCAGAGCAGTTTAAATCAGGGCAGCTTCCATTGTTGAGGGCTCTCAATGTACTGGGAAAACTGCTAATCACCTTAAATGCATTATCTCTTCGGATTCTCACTGTAAACCCATTGCTATTCAATGTTACAGATTCAGAGAGATTGGAGCATAGCCATAATAAAGCCACAGCTACAGTCTTCTCTCCAGATGGGTCACTGACTGTTCCAACCTGATGAATGGGATCCAGCAGAAGAATTGTAGGTAGATGCGTCATTATATTTTTTTTAAGTTATCATCAACCTCCATCACTATATGAGGCCAAGGCAGTGGGTAGGAGTAGTCAGGGCAACTAGCTGATTACCAGCAAAGCCAGTAGACTTTGTACACAAAGTCTAGCTTAATTTTTACAGAAACTCTAAGTGAGCTTGTTACTCTATTTCCATTATACAGATGAAGAAAATGAGGTTCAAAGAAGTCCAAATAACTCATATACACTTACCACCACCGGTCAGTAGCAAAGCTGTGGTCTGAACATGCTACATTTCACTCCTCCTATCACTGTGCTGGACAACTCTTTGTGGTCAGAGGTTTCAGGGCCTGAGCAACTATATACACTGTTACCAAGGCCAAGGCTATGACAGCTGGCAAGGAAATAACTGGTCAACTCAGTGAAAGGTAGAAAAAAAAAGATTTCTTTAAAAATCACTCCTCTCTTGCCATTGGCTGTGCTGGGATCTCCAGGGCCAGAGATCCAGTTCCTGCCCTGCAGCATCTCTTTCTGGATGAGTGCTGTCCCACCCATGAGAAAGGAGTCAAGCGCATGGTTCTGATCACCACAGGGGCTGACTCTAGGTTCTAAAGCAAAGAAGGCTTTGGAATAGGCACGTGGGGACTTCCCTGGAGGTTCAGTGGCTAAAACTCCGAGCTCCCAATGCAGGGGGCCCCAAGGTTCTATCTCTGGCCAGGGATCTAGATCCCGCATGCCGCAACTGAAGATCCCACATGCAGCAACAAAGACCCAGCACAGCCAAATAAATAAAAATGAATAAATAAATATTTTTTAAAAAAAAGAACAGGCACGGGGGAGGAAGTACAAGAATATGGGCAGGGACATAGCCCTGGCAAACCGAGCTATCTTCAAAACTGAAAGAATCAGAGACTGTTGTTTTGTTTCTCTTTGACCTCATTCTTAAGGAGCAGCTGTTGAAGAACCACACAGCGAGGGCTTCTGGGAGAAGGGAGTAATTGACTCTGAGTACAGACATGGGCTTCCCCGGTGGCTCAGCAGTAAAGAATCTGCCTGCAATGCAGGAAACACAAGAGAAGTGTGTTCAGTCCCTGGGTCAGAAAGATCCCCTGGAGGAGGAAACGGCAACTCACTCCAATATTCTTAGCCTGGGAAATTCCATGGACAGAGGAGCCTGGCAGGCTGCAATCCATGGGTTCACAAAGAGTCAGACACAACTCAACGTGCATATTCTCTTTATTTATTTAGTTTTGGCATGTGGGATCTTAGTTCCAAGACCAAAGATCGAACTCATGCCCACTGCATTGGAAGCTCAGTCTTAACCACTGGACCACCAGGAAGTCCTCCTGGTCCTTTTAATTCTGGTAGATTCTTCTGCCTGGAAAGTTCTTCCCTTTCTTTTCCTTCTCAGAAACTCATATGCATCCTTCAAGCCCAGGCTGCTCAGCCTTCCCTAACCTCTTCAGGCAAAATTTGTTCTTGATCCTTCCCCCACACCTGTATTATCTGCTTTAGTTTCTGCTTCTCCTACTAGACTGTGAGGCCCTGGGGAGAGGATCATGCTTGCTTCATCTCTGAACTAGGGGCCAGACATATGCAAGGCTCACAAAATATGACTACTAAATGAATGACATTATAAATTTATCTCTGACCTTAAGTCAGGCAGTGAATGACATCACTCCTTCACCAATGTCCCTGTTTCCAGAGGTCCATAAAAGCAGTTCTAATGGTATGGCTGGACAACAGTGGCTAGCAGGGTATGTCTTTTCTCTAGCTGTGGGCAAGCAGTGCCCACTGTGGGGCAAGAGCATCTCTGATCAACCTGGCTCCAAAGGGGTGTTCTGGGAAGACCCAACCACTACAATTGGTCTTAAACTTCTTGGCAATCACAAAAGGTAGAGGACAGAGTGGATTTGAAGGCCAGAACTTGATCGTTCTCTTAAGCTCCCCTCAAACCATCCATAAGGATGGACCGTGTCCTCATATTGTCAGAGGAAGGGCTAGACTGACTCTCTCAAACTGGGGATTTCCAACCTCCAAGAGAGAGGGAGGGAATGAAAGGCAGTGGGAGGAGTGAGAGAGAAAGGATAAAGAATAAGAACGACTTCGAGAGTAGTAATGCTCTCTACATAAACAGGTGATAAAAGCTGATAACAGCCACGACAAAATTAAGAAAATAAAAACACTGCTCTGAAGATTTATAGGCCAGCTAACACAGAGCTAAATCGGCAATAACTCGGGCTGATAAAAAGCAACAGGGCATCAACCACATAAACACTCGGTCACTTCAATGCTTCCGTGTATATTACGATGACACTGGTTTGTTGACACCACCCCGTCCCCATGACCTCAGGTGGCAGGAGCGGTGCCTGACTCACGGAGGGGGACGTTCTGCAGGGCTGATGCTGACGAGGAGCTTTTTCAGAAAGACAAGTTATCCTTGACTGGATGCAGATGGCCCAGTGAAAAATGAAATCTGCCAGCGGAGGCTGCCTTTATCAGCTGGAGAGGTTCAGCAGGGACAAGACTTCCCTATCCCCAGCCCGCCAGAATGAGCCTCCGGTTTCAGCACCATATCACTGACTGTCCTAATGAATTCTTCTGACGGGCTGGAGCCCACACGTATCTGCTTCAGGGAGTGCGTGCTGGCAGGCTGGGGCATGGTACCAAACTCGCCTGGGGTCTGCATTCCGCCTTCAGAATCAGCGAGGAATGCTTGCGGCAGGAAAAGGGCTATCAGATCCACCAGGACTGAATGCCCTGCCCACACCAACCACCCTCCTGCTCTCCTGGGCTCCCCTCACTGACCAGCAGGCAATGGGTGCCCAGCAAAGGACAAGAGGTTCTCCAGGGCACGCCAAGCCAAATACCCACAGGAGTCCACCGTGTCAAAGACAAAATTACAAGCACAAGCTGCTGTTGATTAACTAACTTCCTAATATGTGCCAAGCCCCACTCCAGGAACTTTATCAGGTTTACCCCCATACGACTGTCCCTGAGGTCAGTGTTACTTTCCCACCTTAGAGATGAGCAAATTCAGGGTTCAGTCCAGCTGTCTAGTCATAGGCTTCCCAGGCAGCGCTAGTGGTAAAGAACCCACCTCCCAATTCAGGAGATGAAAGGGATGCGGGTTTGATCCCTGGGTGGGGAAGATCCCCTGCAGGAGGGCATGGCAACCCACTCTAGTACTCTTGCCTAGAGAATCTCATGGACAGAGGAGCTTGAGGGGCTGTAGTCCATGGGGTCACAAAGAGTCAAACATGACTGAAGAGACAGCATGCACATCCAGGGTCATGGGGCTGGGAAATGGCAGAGCTGGTGCATTAAACTGGAGTGACCTCTATCTACACAGCCTGTTATCCTAGGAGAACTGGTGTGGAAGAAAACAGGCAAAGTGAAATAAGTATCTGGAGGCTCTACAGTAGATGATAGACTTCTCCATTTTCATCCAGGTTTAGGAGTGCCGTGGAGATGACTGTAGTTAAATATTGATAGACTCTGAATCTATCATTGTGGTTTTTGAAAACCCACACACTATAAATTCATCTCAGAACCCAGAACCAGCTTTTCATTGCTGCTGCTTTTGGCTACTGGAGCCATTGTTCCTCTCATTCAGGAACCAACCAAGGTGTTTCCAAAGACCCAAACGGATCCAAAAACTGAGACCCATGGCTCTCCAGACTCCTTGGTCCTGTCCCTCTTGCTGACACATCCCACATTTTGTGCCTGAGCCAAGGCCTCTGAAAACTTTTTTCCTCTCTTCTTACTTGGGAAGCTGAAACCAGCAGGAGGCATTCTGATGGGTTCAGCGAGGACTTCTATATGAAAGATGCCTCAGGACACCAGGGCATGGACCTGACTCTGATGAAGGTGGGTCCGTCAGCTCCACTGACAGCCGCCATCTCTCCAGTGTGACCTGCGTCCCAGCCCCTTCAGTCTCCTGGAGCATCAAGTGGGACAACAACTGTGAGACAAGTGAGGTTTGGCAGTGACTGACACCATACCCTTCCCGGCTTTGCCCAGTGCTGCCCACATTTCCTCTCTGCAATGCAGTGGGCCATGGCTTGCTGGCAGGATGACCCGAGGCCAGTGCAGGCAAGAATCGGGGACAGGCTCTACCTCCTTGAAAGGCTTTGCCCTGATCATTACACAGCTGGAGATCTGGCTACCCTGCCTAAGCATGCCAGCTGAGCATCCCCTTCAGGCTTCTGGACCACTCTGGAGGAGAACAAAGTTGTTATCTGAGCAGAAGCTGAGGTTCAGGAGTCTTGGAGCCTGTATCTCATTGCTGGGATGCTCCTGAAGGACATGCCGACCCCAAGGCCTATTTCAACAGTCCTCATCCTCTGCTCTGAACCTTTCTAGACACCTCCTGTCAGAGGAGCATGGAGGGACTGGCCAGAGGCTGGATGACCAAACAGAACCATCGTGTCTTTCCACTAGCAGTTAGAATTTTCTAGACACAGGTAGAGGAGGCATCTTGCATGAGTCACAGCACCTCAGCTGCTTCTCCCAGGGTCCGGGAGTCCCCATCTAAAATTAGCGGCAGCTTATCTCCACGTGACAGCATTGGGATCTTCCTCAAACAAACTTTGTGGTATCCACCCAGAGATTTCAAAAGCATCTTTATCAGCGGAGCCTACGAGAGGGGGTCAACTCAGCCTCACCCAGCCTGCTGCTGCCATGAGAGCAGGTATGGCCTCGCTGGACTTCGGCCCCCATGAGACTTCCACAAACCCTTCCAACAGAGCGTGCCCCTCCTCCCCTGCCAGGGGCGAGCTCTGCTGTGGTAGCGGCTGGAAGGAAGGCTATGCCCGCATTGAGTCATAAAGCCCACTGACATGGGTCATTGTATTTGGAGACCTCAGAAAAATTAGGACAAGAGACAGCTGTGAGAGTCTCCCTGGAACTTCCTCCTTTGGACGCTAAGGGCCCAAAGACGTCTTCGAAATATGAAGGCTGCCTGCTGAGACTAAGGGACAAACCTGTCCATGAGACCCGTCCCAAGATGCCCCCCCCACCCCCACCATCACCAGACGCCAGCAGCTTCCTCCCCCGCCCCCTCCCTCTGACGTAGAGCTCCTTGGGAAAGCAGGATGCTGCTTTTTAAAAAGTACTCATTGACCTTGAACTCTTAAATGTGTTTCTCAATTTTCCCCTTTTATCACTGTCCGCCTAACATTACGCTATGTCATTTAAGTTCCGGTATTTAATACAAAATATTGAATAAAAACATATTTCATAAATAGGCTCTATCACTGAATATGGGAGGAACATTTTACCAATCACACCTACCCTTCCTCCGGGCACTTGGCAAACATTCCTAGTATCTGAACAAGCCAGTGGGCAAGAAGATATCACTGCTGTGTTCTCTCAGCATTTCTGTCCTCTGGTTTGTGGGCCCAGCATGCTCTGGGACAAGGCGGATAAGTATTGTAAAATGAAGGGGTTAAGAGTGTGGGCTTCGAGTCAGTTGGCTTTGAATCTCTGCCATACAAGAGCTGTTGAGACACTGTGTGAGGTTTCAGAGCCTCAGTTTCTTTATCTGTAAACTGGGCACATTCTCAATAAGAGAATGCATGTACAATGGCACTGGTCTGTACATAAAGATCTAGTGAATGGCCCCATTATTATCACTGAGCATCTCCCATTTGGAAAGACCCTGGATGCATGTTAACAGAGTTGGGATGGGCTCACATGGGTGTCGGGCCATGTCAGACAGAAGCCCCCCTTCCTGTCAGACTCCCCTAACATCCATACTCCACCCCTCATCTTTCTTCCCAGAGTGGTCCCCCTCTTTCCATGCCTCCTTCCTCTTTCTCCTGGACTCCAAACTCCTCCTCAGAGTCCCTACCATGTCAAGCAATTGCCCAGTGTCTACATCAATCCTCCCAGGATGCCAAGGGGAAGAGATGCCATTCATTTCAGCCAACCCACCCTCTACATCGATCTCAGCCCCACCCTCATGGACCATCTCTCAATCCTTCTGTGCTCCATAAAAATACCTTATTATCTCCTAAAATTACATTTGCTCATTTGCTCTGCCTTAGCTGTTTACGTCTGAGATCTTTCTGTCTGAGGCTTCCACTCACAGCAGGCTGTTTTTTCAACCTGTGCTTAAAGGTGCTAACTCCTTGGTGTCCTCAAGAGTTTGTCCTCATCTCCTCACCAGTCTCTGAAACAAAACTTTATTTAGAAGAGCCTGTCTGGTCTGCTGGGTTTCTGGCCCTCTGAGAGGTGACCCTTCCTGCGCTGCCTGGATCTCTTTCCTTCTTAAGACAAGTCTGAGAATTCACAGAATCAGGATTTTGCTTGAAAAATGGAGAAGAATCTAAAGCCCTCCACTGAAGCAACAACTTTCTCAGTGTAAAAAAATCAGACCATGTGGTCATCATTGTGATCACTTCCTAAGTTTTGCACAGGTTTCAATCATTTGAAATACAATTAAATAATCACTAGAAGCAAAGACCTAAATAAAAAGGGCCAAGCCTTTCACATTTTCTTGGGGATTTGTTTCTTTACTGTGTTTCTTACACATTTACCTGTGAGCCACTCTGCTGGCTGCAAGGCTCTGAAGAAAAATGTGGTTGGGAACCACTCTTCTACTTACACTGACATACACACTCACACACTCACACACACACACACACCTGTTCCTGACATGCCTGACACACTCACACACACACACTCACACACACACACACACACACCTGTTCCTGACATGCCTGACCTGGTTAAGTCCGAAGACAGTGGTGCAAACAACCCCACAGGCAGCACAAGGCTCTGGAAGACACTGCCTTCTCCCTTTTCCCTTTGGTATCCAAAGAGCTAAACACTGACCCCTAGTAGGGACAAGACATGGGGGATTCCTGCCTGGCTCATGGGAAATAAATCCTCTCCAGAAGACTGGAAGGTTTTGGTCTATGGGCACCAGCAAACATGGCATCAGGGAGGGAGAGGCCTGTGGTGGAGATGTGAACCCAGTGGGGTGTGAGGGCTGGATATGTAGGTGGACCATGCACCATGCTTCTCCTTACCTGGACTTGGGTTAGGGTGGAGGGTGTCTCCCCCACCTGTGGAACGTCACTGACAGAGGATGGGCAGGCTGTGTTTGAAAACAAACCTCTGCAGGGATGTTCTCGCCTGCACGCAGCACTTCTGACCACATTCAACACCAGTGCCCTGCCCCTCAGCCTCAGGGCCCATTATAGCAGAGCCTCGGCCATCTTCACGGTCACTGTTTATAGGCTAAGAAGGTTCGGGGTAGTCCTAGGACTGTCAGGTGCAAAACTCAGCAGAAAGTATTTATGGAGCCCAGTCTTTAGGTTTTTGTAAAGTGCGGTCCATCTGAGCCACCAGAAATATAAGAATTCCATGGACAGAGGAGCCTGGCCAGCTGCAGTCCACGGGGTTGTGAAGAGTCAGACACGACTGAGCAGCTAACACGAAGTGTGGTCCACAGCCCAGGAGGGTGAGCATCGCCTAGGAACGTGTCAGGAATGTGGTCTCAGGCCCCGTCCCAGAACTTCCAAATGGGAGACTGTACTTGAACAAATTCCATTCCATAGGGAATGTCTATGGATAATAAAAGCTGAGAAGTCCTTGAGGAAGTAACACAGGAAGGGTGATGATCTACTCCTCTAGGAGCTCACACATGGTTAGGAAGGTATAACTTGTAGATATAAAACTATGGAGCAGAGTGCATGTCTACATCATCAAGCACGTTTTGGAAGGAAAACTGGATACAGAATACCAAGACCAGCCTCAGCCACTACTATCACTGAGCCTCAGCTTCCCCATCTATAAAGTGGGAATAATACTTATCCTGTCAACCTGACAGACAGACAGTCCTAGATGGGAAAGCACGACACCCATGTAAGACGCTATTGAATGTCATGTACTCCAAATGCTAGAGAGGTTCCAGGATGAGAGAGTCTGGGAAGAACCACTGAAGGGCTGGAGGCGGCCTTTTAAAGATACTGGACCATACACTTTACTAAAGTGAGATGGGAAAATGTCCATTTTGACATCTGCACCTAATATAGCCTCTAGCCTGAGCTACAGAGAGCTCCCTGTGACCAACTTTCTTCCTGACAATCTGCTCATGGTCAGCACCACAGGCCTCAGACCACAGGTCTCGATGCCACTGGGTGCATACCGAACACACACCGACAGATGGGGTCTGTGGGGAGGCTGACAAGAGCTCTGGTGCTGCAAACCTTAACTCCGGTTTGCATGGAAACAGATTTGTTCGTCATTTGGTGGACCTGACCTGGAAGCTATCTGGATGCCGCAAAAGGATGCTGGAGGTGGTGGTGTTTGGGGTGGAGAGGTGGGAGAGGGGAATGGAAAGGAAATTAGCATGAGTTCTTGGGTAATCATTTTCCAAATGATGCTTATGAAGCCTTTGCTATGTGCTTGAAGTTTTAATGCTTTTCCTCCATTTTAATCCTCACTATGACTATCTGTAAGACAGGGACAAAAGAGTCCCCACTTTACAGATGAGGAAACCAAGGACTAACGATCTGAACCCAGGCTGGTCTGCTTTCCAAAGCCCATGACCTTAACTTCAGGCTAACCTGCTGCAGTGGTATGAGAATCTCTGGGCTTCCTTGAGCAGCTGAAACAATGTGGCTGCTTTTGTTGTGAAACCTGGCTCGCTCTGACTCGCTGACGTTTGCCATGCTTGTCCTGAGCTTCTCCAGAGAAATGCTGTCTTCTGGCAGGAAAAGATAAAAACTGCTGATACAAATGAGTCACCACATTCGCTATAATTAACAGTGATGCAAGAGCCAGATGCAAACCAAGTGGGGCCTCAGGACCTGACTTTCAGGCGGCCCCAAACTTTGAGCTGCACTTCAGCACAGAAAAATCCCTGCGGTGAGCTGCTGTCTGTTCAAGATACATTTCAAATGAAGAAATGAAGCCTGGAATGCATGCAAGTTCCCAGATAATGGAGTGGAGAGGAGCGGCACCAAATTAATCTCCTTATTTACAACTGAAAAACTATCCACCAGAACCAGGAAGAGAGTTTATAGTTTATAGATAATGTAGATCTCTGCTTTCACACTCGGCTGCCCTGGAAATCCTGAGCTGTCTCCAACCTGCTGAGCTAATTCATAACAACTACAATTGCAAATTCAGTTGTACTAGGTGTTCAGTTTATACCCTCCTGATTGCAGTGTGTACCTGTAAACTTTTTTCAAAAAAAAAAACAACAGTTATTATTTGCATCTCTCTAGGCTCTTTTGCTGATATGGAATAAGAAGTGATGCAATGATAGCCTGATGAAAATGACTCTGAAAATACAAGTCCCCCTGTCCAGCCATAAGCCCATGTGATCACAACTGGTTTATGATGAGAGGAGGAGGCAGTGCTCTCTGGCTGCTTCTAGGGTCAGTAATTGCCTCCTGAGTTTCAACAGAGAGAAACAAGGAATGTTCAGGACCTGGTTAGTCTTAAGCGGTCACTGATGTCAGTGTCAGCATCTTACCTGTGGAAAAGAGGCTCAACTCTCCCCAAGATGTGAACATAATACAGCTGATAGAATCTTACCACTTTCCTTTTGAATAGACTTTAATTGAGAGCAAAGTGAAAAATGCAGGTTACATTTTTAGCGTTATCATCAATATGGAAGATCAACACCAAAACAGTGATGCATCTAACATTTATACATTTCCTAACTTTAGTTGTCAAAGAGCAAATTATCAGATATATATATTTACACAATAATTTCAAGCAACAGTAAATAATAAACTCCCTCCCTTAAAAAATAAAAACAAAACACACACACATACACCCAAACCACCTTTAAACAATGGATTTCCTCACACTATTAAGTCTCATTTTTTTTTTTTACATATACTTGGAGACCCAAAGTTACTTAAGTTACTTAAGAACAGTCTTATCAGTGGAAATTCTGGACCAGCCCTTATGTTCTTTTAGAGTCATCTTAATTTTTACAACTTGAAGCCACATAACCAGCATGGTCTGTATACTCTAAGGACACCCCAAATGATAAAAATGAATTCCACTTCTTTTGTGTGAGGAGATATGTACATCTCTGAAGATGTGTATGATTACAACTCAAAAGTCAAACAGAAACACAAAAACAAAATCTCAGATCCTCAAGCACGATTTCTTAAGAGCATTGTGCTAACATTAACAATGAATTCACTGAACGCTAAGATTCTTTTAGATATCTCTGCAGAGGTACTGGTTAGTTCTGATTCTTTTTTTTTTTGCAGCTGCTTGAAATGCTTGAGTTTTAAAAGTTGCCTGGTCCAGGTTAGCAGCCTGCCTAACCTCCGGAATGTCGGACAGGACTCACCCCCAGTGCCTTGCTCTCTGATTTATTTCTCACTGTTGCTGTTAGTAAATGGAAACCATGACAAAGTTTACATTAGCAGACACATCCACATGCCCGGGCCCATAAATATTCTATGATGGAAAATGGTACAATGACTCCATTCCTTGTGAAAATGAGCGTAAAGTGAGAAGGGGCGGGGGAACATCACCAACAGTGGCTCTGCTTACAGTGGAAAATCCAGACCAAATGGCGATGGGCTTTTAACTAACTGGACACTGAGAGCCACTTCTCCAGGGCCTTTACAAGTCAACTCAAAGTTGGCTACGCAGAGACCAACTCCTTTGGGCAAACCTGGTAGAATCCGGTAGTACAGGCATCTTGTCTCAGACGCTGAATGGACAAAGATCAACCGCCGTTTCCTTCTCTGACAGGTGCGTGAGGAGGAATCGTAAAGTCAGCTTGGAAAGGAGTTCGCACTCTATCCTGCCTGGGACCCAGAACGGTGGCCGGAGTGGAGCCCTCAGAGCGCCAGCTGAAGTTTGCTCATGTTTCTCTGGTGCATGTTGTGATGGCGGACTAATTCGTCTGACCGGGCAAACTTTTTCTGACAACTGGGCCACCGACAGCTGAAGGGCTTCTCACCTGTTGACACAACGGCCAGTCAGAGACACTTGCCGTGGAGAGACGGAGCTGCAAGTTCAACTACCAAGGGCCTGAGTTAAATCATCACAAGGCACCCACTCCAGATTCCCTCTAGCTCTTTCCCTAAGCTCACACATCGAGTCCATCTCACGAGGCGGCCTTGACGTGGCAGCACCTCTGGGGCCTCAAGGATTAAAACGCTGTGACAATTATAAAACATTACTGAGTGAGAAGACTTGGGAAATGGGAGAGAAGGAGTGAGTCTAGTCAATGGAAATGTCTGGGCACTTCATATTTAATCAAGGGGGTAAAACACTTGGTAAAACAAAACCCCTGTCATTAGACCATTTCGTGACTTGTGTAAATGTTTCCCATCTGCTATTTAAGGGGGGACCTGAGCTTAACTGGAAGGCAAGGGCCTTAGGATCATCACACAGGATACTGTTAATGGACAACCATCCAGTAGCATAGCTGTAACTATAGCTTTAATATCTCTGTCTGTATAGATATTCTGGATGGGTGTTTTTAAATAAATCACCGACATCAGTACACATGGTATTTGCTTCTTTTACCTTAAAGGGTTATTTAGAGAGTAATACTCATCACACAGAAGATTTGAGGTGAGGTGTGGTTTTGAGATTTTTAAAAAGCTTGCCAAAAAATCGAGGCTTCTCCATCTAAGGAGGCCTCAGAAGTTTCTTCCAAGTCTCATTTTGGATGGGAAAGATAATCACATTTCTGAATGCCTAGGACTTCCCTGGTAGCTCAGACAGTAAAGCGTCTGCCTACAATGCAGAAGACCAGGGTTCAATCCCTGGGTCGGGAAGATCCTCTGGAGAAGGAAATGGCAACCCACTCCAGTGCTCTTGCCTGGAAAAATCCCATGGACGGAGGAGCCTAGGAGCCTATAGTCCATGGGGTCACAAAGAGTCGGACACGACTGAGCGACGTCACTTTCTTTCTGAATGCCTATCTATGTACTAAGCTCTGTGCTGGGTTTCATATATATATATATATATGCATATAAAATTATATATATTAATTATACATTATATATATAATTTCCTGTACTCCTTTCAACAACCTGTAAGGTAAGCATTATTATCCCCATTCTACAGATGAGGCTGGAACCTCAGGTGAGGGCAGACACAGGCAGGACTTCTTAAACCTAGGTCTGTCTGATTCCAAACCCGGGTCTGTCTGTAGGACACACTTTGTTGCATCACACTACCTGGGCCTTGGCTTAATGGAACAGCTATGGCTTTATCCTAAGGAAAAGCATCACAGGAGCCAATTCCTTCACCACCTGAGGAGGTTCTCAGGAGACAGCTAGTCCTTCTCTGAGAAATACTGGATGGGACAAGCACTGAGAAATATCCCAGGGGGAGGCACTGTCCCTAGGTCAGAATCGGAAGCTAATCAACTATAGCTCCCAGTTAGATATTAAACAGTCTGCTGGAGACATAGGTCATTTTGTATACAGATATGCATGAGGTAGGGCGCAGGGTACTGGGGATGACAACTCTTTCCCACCAAATTATGAGCTCAGGACTAAGGCAAAGAAGTGACATTAAAGGTACTCGAGTCAGGGAGTGAGTTGTCCATCCCACCGACTCTGGGGCACAGGTACTCAGACTGTCTGCAAGTACAGCCTGCTGGGGCTGAGAACCCAGGACTGCACGGGGGCTCATGGCTCACATTTCCCTCACCTCCCACTCACTGTTCCTCTGCCCTGCCTGATCTGGCTCCTGTTCCCTGCTCCCACTGCCAGCCATGCTGCCAAACGTCGCCTCCTAATGGACAAATCCTAACCTATTCTCCTGTCGGTCATCATCCTCCTCAGGCTCTCAAGGGAACTCAACTCTGCTGACCTTGGGTCTCCTCCCGATTCTCTCTCCTCCCTGGGCCAGAGGATGAACACAGACTCTTTCCCCAATAAAGAAGCAGTGGGTAGGCGGGCTGGGAGCAGACAGAACTGGGTTTGCTACTTACTAGCTTTGGGACTTTAAATGAAGTTATTTCATCATTATGTGCCTCAGTCTCCTCATCTGTAAAATGGGGATGAAATGTTACCTATCCTACTTTTCTTCCAAGGATGTTGTGAAGATAAAATGAGATCATCTAAGCATTGGTCCTCCCTCTACAGCTAGAAAATATACAACAAAGATGGTGCTATTTTCATTATGAATCACACCAGCCTTGTGGAGAAGCAAAAACTTTCAGCAGCTGTGAGTAAATGTCTTTTCTCTCTCTAGTCCTCTTGTTTATTTAACTTTTACTTTTGGCCATGCAGCATGTGGGAACTTAGTTCCCTGACCAGGGATTGAACCTGTGCTCCCTGCATTGAAAATGCTGAGTCTTAACCACCAGGCCGGAGGGAAGGAGGGGAGTTCCTCTCTCTATTCTACTATGAAGGAAATAATACCCACACACCAATATGAGCCTGGCAGAAACCATGACTGCTCCTGGGGCATTAACTTTTAGCAGAGCAAAAATTCAGGTCTCTGAAAACAGTGTTACAGAATGCAAACTTTCAGGAGTACAAGTGGTTGGCTTGCTAGAATTTCTGCTGTTTTCCTCCAGGGTTGATTATCCTATCAAACTGAGCAATAAAGACGTGATACAACAAACTGGGAACAGCAGGGACCTAGCTTATCTCTTCACTTCATTCTGGACACTCCTGAAAACAGTTCTTTTCATATCTCTTCTGCTCCATACCTCCCACCCCCGTTCCTTCTTAAACAGTGTTATTATTTAAAGACAGCCATACACCATTCTTTCTCTCTCCTGAATCTAAAGCTGTTTAGAATGTTTACACTCATCTTTTCCAATCTCTCACATCACAAGCAACTCCATTCAACAGTAGTTTAAAAAAATAAAGAAAAATAAATGTGAAGAAAAGTTTACGCACTTGTTTTACCTGTATGAGTCCTGGTGTGGGTCTTCAGGTGGTCGGAACGGGAGAACTTTCGCTGACAAGTTTTACACTGGAATGGTTTCACACCTAAACGGACAGAGAAGGTCTAGCCGTGGCCCTAACCACGTGGGGGCATAGCAAGGCCCACAAAGCCTGCTTCCCGGCGGCCTGAGGAGTTGGGCATTTCCAGCCATACCTGCAGTGTCTGGCTCGCCCTTGATTTCCCCAACACCCCAGGCCCAGCAGAAGCCACCTAATGCCGCACAGTAATCCTTGCAGACCTGTTGTCTTGGGAACAACTATTGCTTAACCACAAGTGTCCAGCTTCTCAAAGAGGTTTCAGCTGTGTCTGAGACTGAAAAAGTGAATCACACACTACAGATGGGTCTCTGCTCTCCACCCACCCGTGTTCTTTACTGAAACTCAGTGTATCATCAGCAAATTGCTAGTGGGAGTATCATGACTCTGTGGTTTTCAGGGGAAATGTGGGACATTTCCTTGTCTTTTCTTTCTTCTTCTTTAAGAGAAGGTAAATCCCCAGCAATTAGGAGGGAAAATTATTGGAGAAACTTAAAAAATGGCTGACCCTCTCACACCCATATTGAACAATAAAGAGAATCACTAAATCAATCATGACCCAAGGGAACACACTGCCGGCAACGAGAAGGGAGCCTACAAACCTGTGTGTCTCCTTTGGTGTCTTTTGAGCTGGTCTGAACGAGAAAACCTTCGTTCACAGTCCTTGAAGTCACATTGGTATGGTTTCTCACCTTGGGGAAGACACATATTCCGTTGGAAAATGATATTGGAAATAAAGATCTCATTAGAGGCAACTTCTCTTACTGGGACTTAAAGGATCCTGAAATGCTGAAAGGCACTTAAGTGGAAGGTTTCAGGGATATGCTGTCAACCTTAGGGGGCTTCCCAGGTTGTGTTAGCAGTAAAGAACTGGCCTGCCAATGCAGGAGATGGTAAGAGATGCAGGTTCAACCCCTGGGTCAGGAAGATGCTCTGGAGAAAGGCATGGCAACCCACTCCAATATCTTGCCTGGAGAATCCCCAAGGACAGAGGAGCCTGGCGGGCTATCGTCCTTGGGGTCACAGAGTCAGACATGACTGAAGCGATTTAGCATGCATGCAAGCCAACCACAGAGTTAGGAGAAAGTCCCACCTACATACATTCATGGGCAAGAGGCACAGAATCAGGGGCTGGGTGAATAAGGCTGAGTGGGAAGCAAAGGGAACTCGGGTTCTGGAGTTTTACACGGTGGGGAATATCCAGCTCTTTCAATCTGCTGGGTGAGGTGTCGTTTCCTCACTGTGAAACGGGGCCAACAACCTGAGAGCTTCCAAGGACTTATAAACAGATTACAACAGACCATCCACAGAAAGGGCTTAGCCGAGAGCCTAGCACAGAGGCAGTGCTCAAAAAATACTGGCAGCTAATATTTAAACAAATAATAAACCAAAGCGGTCTTAAGTCCAAGACTCGAGTTTGTGGCAGGATTCTGGGATGGATGTCCCCTGGAGCTGGCCCCGTGGAGTAAGTACTTTATGTTTTATGGCCTAAGGCTCTGGTGTTCTCTGCTACTGACTTCCTATCCCTGAGTCAGGTATAAACAACTCCAGGGTTATAAGATGCTCAAATTAAACCAGGAGCCAGAGCCTTTTGGGTATCCCTTTACATGAGAGAAGACAGGAATAGGATTACACAACCTCCTGCCTCACAATGGAGAAGCCCCACCCCTGTCTTTGCAGGAAAATGTTCAGCCAAATCCCAGGAACTGCGCCCCCTGAGTGCACTGAGCAACCCTGGACCGTCCCACCTTCTTATGAGAATTCTGAGTCACCGGCATTCTGGGATGGAGAGCCAGCTATCGGATCAGCTGGCTCTTTCTGTTGTCGGGCCGTCCCTGGTTACCTTTCCAGCCTCAAGACTGCCTCTGCTTCCCTGCTTCATCTATATTCCTGCTCTACAGAGCTCACCATTCCTGAACCCTGCCTTCTACTTTGCTCACACTAAACACCCTCTGTCCCTGTCTCCAGACTCCTAACCCATCATAAATTCCATGGCACATCCCTCTCCAATGCTGTTTTCTCTGCAATGCCTTCTTGGAAGCTTCATGTTCACATAGAAAGCCTTTCCTTCCCTCATTATAGAGTGGCTGACATGGGGCTTTGTCAGATCCACCTTCTGCCACAGACTAGAAAATCCTGAGAGCAGGAACCTTTCCTCAACTTTCTATTGTTATCCAGCCTAGCACCTTAACTAACTGTTCAAGCTGGAAAAAGTCACGCTTCTGTCCAGTCTCATGTCTTTTTTCTGCCTTTCTGCTTCTGCTCATCCTTTACTTTCTCTGCCCGACCCTGCCTACCCTTTAACGGTGAACCCAAGCCCTTCCTTCTCCAAGAAACAAATGATGCTCACTCAAAGCAATACCCTCTGAATGAATCTTCTCAGAGCCTCCAGATTCACTCTATCATCACACATTCTCTCCACCCCTTTTCACTTTTGTATGTCTTGGCTCTAAAACAGACCATTGACTCTTTGAGCAAGGGGCTTGCGACTTGGAGCTGAAAGGCATGAGTTTGAGTCTGGCTTCCTTATATCCTACCCACCAGATAATTGTTTTGTGTGTGAGAATAAAATGAAATAATGAATGTAGAGAATTTGGCCCATGGGAAGTATTTACTAAAAGGTTCTTAGCATAGTAGTCTGTACTATTATTATGAATAGATACAAAAAGATGGCACTCTTTCAAGAAGGGGATGTCAGTGATGTTAAATACCCTGCCCTCCTCGTCTTCTGCAAGGAAGAGTGTCTTAAAGGTTCCAGCAGGTCTGGGGGTCATGGCTATCTTTCTTACTACCTTCCCTTCCCACAGACATCTAACCCTTCCTGTTTTCTAAGTGCCTCTTTTCCATTATAATTTCTGCAACCGTATTGCCTTCGATGTATTCCCTTGTATTTGTCTAGGCAAAATTTTACTTTATCATTTTCCTTATAATCAGATACTTTTCAAATGATCTCATTTGGGGAAACACATAACAACATAACATGAAACTTCCCATCTTCAGCTTCAAAGAAGGTGGTCTACTGAGTACAAGCTCAGGTCTATGCCGGAATTGTAGCCTTCAGACACAATGGCTTAGCAAAGACCAATGGTCTACAGATATCTGAACCCAACTCATTTTCTTCCTCAGCTTCCCCAAAGAAAAGTCTGTAGTAACAATAAAACAATGAAAGTGAAAATGAAAGTCACTCAGTCATGCCCAGCTGTTTGTGACCCCATGGACTATACAGTCCATGGAATTCTCCAGGCCAGAATACTGGAGTGGGTAGCCAGTATTCTTCTCCAGCAGATCTTCCCAATCCAGGGATCAAATCCAGGTCTCCCGCATTGCGGGCAGATTCTTTACCAGCTGAGCCACAAGGGAAGCCCAAGAATACTGGAGTAGGGAGCTATCCCTTCTCCACTGGATCTTCCCAAGCCAGGAATCAAACTGGGGTCTCCTTCATTGCAAGCAGATTCTTTACCAACTGAGCTATGAGGGAAGCAATAATAAACAATAATGGTAATTATAACAAAGAAGTTACCTTCAGTCGTGGAAAAAAATGGTACCAGCTCCCCAGTAGGAAAGCCTGCGCTTTGCCCTGATTTCCTGTAGGGAAACTCAGTCACATTCCCATCTAGTGCCCACAAGGCCAACCAAGAACAGACATTTGTGAAACCGATGTTCACATTCACTGTGGCCAACAACCAAGCGTGGCCAGTTCTCTCCCTGAGGCAGACCCTGTGACCTGTGGGAAAATCCAGTTTTCTTGAAAACATCATCAAAAGTCATCATCTCTTTTTTTTAGGTTGAAAACAAAAATTAAACCTAGAAGCCATTTTCCCATTCCTAACCCAAGCAGTTAAGTTCTTCTTTGGACCATCTCATCCTAAGTCTCCAAAAATGACCTTGCACATCAAGTTCCTAGAAACATCTAATTACCAAGCTCCCAAGCTAGCTCCTCTCCCTTAAGAGAGGCTAGTACTATTTACAGCACTAATAAGAGCATTTATTCAGACTTATTGACCCAGCAAACTGTACGAGATGGTTCATATTTCTAAGTCCTTTAATTCAATTTGATTTTAGAAGTTAATCTAGTCTCAACAATTGTATAAGGGAGGCTATCACCTCCATTTTCCATGTAAGGCAAATGAAGTTTGACGAGTGGTTAGGTAACTTGCTGAAGGTCACACCACCTGGTGGTAAACCCAGACTTCAAGCTAGGTCTCTTTAATTCTGTGAAATTCTCTCTCTACCTACTCTGCCCTTCCCTTTTTAAATAAAGGATAGAACTTCAGGATACAAAATGGCCTGGCAGCTGTTTTCCATCAACTGAAAGCAGTGCCTACTTGGCATTCCAGGAATCACCTGTGTTCTGGCAGTGACCGCTGGAAGCAGGGGCTCCTAAGCCGCCCCTGAGCCCCCAGAACCAAGACTGGATGGTGAATGCACTCACCAGTGTGCTTCCGGCTGTGCATCTGTAGGTGGGACAGCTTAAAATATCTCTTATTGCAGCCTGGGTAAGCACACATGAAGGGGCGTTTCTCACTGGTCTCAGAGGCCGACCGGACAAGAGTCGGGGCCACTCCAGGCACACGCCGCACATCCTGCAGGCAGAGCGTAAGATAAACAGAGGCTTTAAGCCGCGTGGACCCAGGGAAAGTGAGCTTTGACGTATTCCCAAAGGAGGGATGGTGGATATGATGCCTGAAACCACTCCCCCAACACCGAGGTGCCCAAAGCAGACACCTCTGGTGGATGACAGGGCAGCACATTCAACAGTGCATTGCCCTGAGATCATCGCTGCTCATCAATCAGAACCGGGACTTGAGATGGAGTCGGTCTTGGGGCTGCTGATCCAGAGCATCTGGAAAAGAAATGCTGCACACTGGGAGAGCTCCCAATCTTTTCTGTCTCTCAGCTTCTCATCTTGAAGCAGAGAGATCTGGAAGTCAAAGCCCCAGGTTCTATTCTCTTCCCTCCCACTTGGACACCAGGCCACATGACCTTGGGCCCCATCTGCAACGGGTTGGAAAGTCTTTATTACAGAAAAGTGAGCCCCCAGCTGAAAAACCTTCCACATGGGAGTCAATGACAAGGAAGAAGAATATATCCGTGGGAGGTGAGGCTTCTGTCTGTGAAGGGAGCTGAAGCCACAGGAAGCCCACAGTGTTGCCAGTGTAATCCTTTAATAAAGACACGAGGAAGCACTGTGTGTGTGCCCCCTGCCCACTTAACATGTCCATCACAGGGCATCCTGTGGATCACCTTTATCCTGTAGGAGTGTGTGTGCACAGTCGGTCCTTCATGAGAAGAAGCCAGAGGGAAACAGTGAGGCAAATGCCCCTTAGGCTCCGGGGACCAATGAGTCATAGACAAAAGCAAGGCAAGTGCCTGAGGGACCGCTGAACCCTCCTCGTCCTCACACCGAGAGCATGTCCACAGTTTGTGTTAAGGCCCGGGACCACTTCTAAGCTTACCCTCTCCCGCCCTGGGCACTTCCCACACCACCCACGAGCTTATGTTCAAGTTCCTATTTCGCCTCTTGCTGCGCAATCTTTTTTGAAGTAAACGCTACTGATGGGCCACAGTGTCTTAAGGCAAAAGGTGGAATAAGTTTACATGAGGAGCCAGCTGTGTCTGATTGGTCCTCTCCAGAAGAAGATGAACACAGGCCACGACAGTAAGTCTGATAAACTGAGCTTGGTGAAAAGGAAGGGAAAAGGAGTTTCGTACAGTTCCTTTAATTCAGCCCAGAGGCAGCGTACACGGCAACAGGGAATAAAACGGGGTTGTCAGTGTCAGCCAGTCCTAGTGGAGAAGTCTGACGGTACCGGTCTGACTTCCATCAGATGTCCATATTTCTGTCACCTTCACCTTTACTCTCACCATCGGAAGGCTTGGGATGAGGGACCGCACTGTTCCATCCCCATGATGCTTCTGGAAACATTCATCAGAACATCTCAGAGCACTCGCTCCATACATCATGTGGGCACTTGGCCCACACACAACTTATTTCTAATGTGCTGACTACTCTGGAGAAAGCGTCTCAGCCATTACTCATGTTGTTGCAACCACAGAGTCACATGCCAAAGCCATAAACACAAACCCTTGGTAACTGTGTGTGGCTCCGAATGCCCAAAAGAGGCTCCAGGAGATGGC
Organism: Antilocapra americana; assembly: GCA_007570785.1. NCBI lineage: Eukaryota > Metazoa > Chordata > Mammalia > Artiodactyla > Antilocapridae > Antilocapra > Antilocapra americana. The sequence continues at coordinate 7,389,754 of ML663010.1, forward strand.
CTTCCGTCCAGTTTCCATTTTACTTTCCTTTCCTCACTCTCCCTCCACAAAGACAGAGTCTCCCTTTGGGTACTTGACCGTGCAGAACAAGTCTGAGAAGTCCAGAGTCCAGGTCATTAATTCAAGCTCACTCAGCTCCAACATAAGATGTGCATAGCCTACCCTAGAGAAGGTGAATTAAACAGCGAAGGAAGAAGAGAATTCTGCAGAAAGCACCCTGGTCTGAGTGAGGTGGCTGCATCCACACTGGCCTCTGGAGAGGAGAAGGGCCCCCTCCCCAAACTGCCCCAGTGGAAGAGGGGGAAATCTCTGCTGACACAGGAGCCTACGGTCAGGAACAGACTTGCCAGGGCCAAACGGCCAGCATCTTGGAAGTGAGAGGCTGTTGGGAAGGAAAGAGGCCGCCGGGGCCCCGTGTACTCACTTGAATGCCCCTGAAGACGCCGTGGGTGTGTATCCTGTACTGCGCACCACAGAGGATGGGTGTGGTGTGGTTGTCGCTCTCGTACCCCGCGCTGTGGCTGCCAACAGAAAAGGGAGAACAGGACTCAGGCTGGTTCACAGGCACACTTCAGGGCAATGCGCCTCTGCAGTGAGAGGAATGTCCTTTCAGAGCTCTCGGGACAACTCGGCTTCTGCCTCCCTCCACTGGGGCTACCCTGGAAGCAGCGCTTTGTGAAAGGTAGAGCTGCTCAATCCTCGGGTGACCCCCACGCAGTCCCTTAGCCTCACACTCTCCAGGACACACCATCTGGGTCCATGCCTCTCTCAGACAAGCCAGGGAAAAGTCACAGTGGCAGGAGTTCATCCCCAGCAAGTTGTTTACCATCAAGACAGCAGGGCTGACAGCTGTGAATATCTCAGGAATGAGCAGATGCCTCGGATTTCACGTTGAATGCAAGGGATTTTTTGCCGGCACCTCATGACTCAGTTTTTACCAGATAGCACCAAGAAAGCGATGAGGCTTACAAGAAGGGATGTCGCATCATCTGGGGCTCTGCTCCACTTCAACTGCAGATCAGGTTTCCAGATCAACTTAACTCTTTGTAGCCAAGCCAGATCCTAGGTGGACACTGAATAATCTTCCTCCAGCATTAGACTGACCAGTCCCCAAGCCAGAGCTCAGTTAGCCTTGCAAGAGCTGAGGGATGGAGAAGGTTGGAAAGAACACCTTGGAAAGGGTGGATGTTCTGATCTAAAAATATTCCCTCCTTTGGGTAAAAGCTGATCTCTGTTCTTCAGTTGTTTTACTTCCAAATGAAGCAGAGTGGACTTCCCCAGGAGTCCAATGCTTAAGACGTAGGAGGAGTGGGTTTGATCCCTGGTTGGGGAACTAAGGTCCCATATGCCACAGGGTGCCATCAAAGATTACAAAAACCACCACCACCACCACCACCAAATGAGGCAGGGTGAGAGCTGCAACCCACAAGGCAGCACGTTACCATCACAGCTAGACTCACCATGCGGAGCTTTTATGAAATGCCTCTGCAGAACGGTGAAGCTGCTTTGAACCGTGTCTGGCAGTTCCTCAAAAACTTAGATGTAAAGCTACCATGTGACCCAGAAATTCCACATCCAGGTGTATTCCCAGGAGAAATGAAAATATATTTCCCCACAAACATTTGTACCCATTGTTTATTAGCAGCATTACTAGTAATAGCCAAAAATGAGAATCAGCCCAAACGTCTGTCATCTGATGGCAGATACACAAAATACGGCATATTCCTAAAATGGAATAATATTTGAGGATAAAAAGAATGAAGTATATGACAAACCTTAAAAACATTATGCTAAGAGAAAGAAGTCGGTCACAAAGGACTGCCTGCTGCATGATTCTCTTTACAAGAAACGTCCAGAAGAGGCAAATTTATAGAGATAGAAAGTATATAGGTGGTCAACTGCCGAGGACTGAGGATTTTGAGGGGAAATGGAGAGTGATTGGTAAAGTGAAACTAAAGTCACTCAGTTGTGTCGACTCTTACAGTCCACGCAATTTTAGAGTGGATAGCCTTTCCCTTCTCCAGAGGATCTTCCCAACCCAGGGATTGAACCCAGGTCTCTTGCATTGCAGGCAGATTCTTTACCAGCTGAGCCATAAGGGAAGCCCAAGAATACTGGAGTGGGTAGCATATCCCTTCTCCAGTGGATGTCCCTGACCCAGGAATCGAACTGGGGTCTCCTGCACTGCAGGCAGATTCTTTACCAACTAAGCTATCAGGGAGGCCCGTGATTGTTAAAAATGTCCTCAAATTGTGGTACTGATCATACAAATCTGTGAATATACTAAAACCCCGAATATACTAAAACCCCCGAATTGTACACTGCAAATGGGTGAATGGTTCACTGTGGAAATACATAAAGCTCTTAAAAAAATTAAGGTAGGGGAAAGGATAAACTGGGAGATGGATTGACATCAACACATTACCAAATATAAAATAGATAATTAATAAGACCTGCTGGGAACTCTATATTCTGTAATGGTCTAATGGGAAAAGAATCTAAAAAAGAGTAGATACATGTGTATGTATAACTGATACACTATGCTTTACAGCAGAAAGTAACATAACACTGTATATCAACCATCCGCTTAATAAAAATTAAAGTGACTGTGCCAAAAAAAATAAAATTGCAAGTATTTATTTTTTTAAAAAATTACCTCTGGGGACTGGGGTCCATGCATTTTTTTAAGCCTCTGGGTGAAGGTTAACTGTCAGGACTGAGAACTCCCACCCTCTGCCTCTGTTACTCTAGAGATTCCCAGGGGCCCGATATAGGAGGCAGGTAGCCCACTCCATCCAAGGCTGGCTCGACTCTCACTCACCCAGGGGAGAGAATTCCTGGAAGGGAAGAGTGTCAGGACGACGCACACGTCCACACACCCCGTGGCCACAGCAGCTGTGGCGTTTCACCTCTGGTTCTGGCTCCAGGCTTTCTAGAAAGAACTGCCTGTCTCCTTCCGACAAAGTGATGAGAGCAGTTGGGGGAGGTGGGTGGCAGTGCTGCTCCCTCTAACCTCCTACACCTCATCCCCACATCCTTCAGGTGATTTCTGACACATCCGGGGGTGGGGGGGGGATGTCCCAAAGAGCCGACCCAGGGTCAGATACAGAAAACTGGGAGGAAATGCCAAACTCAGGTGGTGTCTGCCTTTCAGAACTTTAGAACGTGTTTGCCAAAAGAAAAAGGTCCCGTCTGGCCTCTTGACAATTGCGTCCTATAGACAGTGGGGGAGGGAGAACTGATGAGAAGGGTGATATGGCAGCAGAAAGAGGGCAGACAGAGCAAGAATGGTGCTACCAGGACATCTGCCTCCCAGGCTGCCTGCCTTTGCTTGGTTCAGCCTTCCGCATGGAGCCAAAATGTGACAGACACGTTTTCTAGGGCTCAGGGACCCAATAGGAGTCTGAATTATTTTCAAGTTCCAGTATCAAAGGGGAAGGTCTTCTCTGGCGGCTCAGTGGTGAAGAACCCACCTGCCAGTGCAGGAGACCTGGGTTCGATCCCTGGGTTGGGAAGATCCCCCTGGAGGAGGAAATGGCAACCCACTCCAGTGTTCTTGCCTGGGAAATCCCATGGACAGAAGAGCCTGGCAGGCTACAGTCGAGGGGTCGCAAAAGAGTCAGACACGACTGAGCAACTAAACAACAATAACAAATCAAATGGGAAGAACTTGGAATCTCCTGTCTCAGCAGCTAATCTCTGGATGTTACCTAGATTCCTTGAGGTGGGAAATATGGGAAACTGACTTTTCTCAGCCTACTTGTCCCAGGAAATGAAATGCTGCCCCACTCAAACGGGATGCCATGATCCTCACAACCAGATGCAACCAACAAACAAAAGCAGCAAGACTGTACCCACCAAATATGCCACTAGATTCTTCTAGCAGGTCCGTGAACAAGAAAACAGCCGGGTCCGTTCTCATTGGCTCTTGGGTCTCCATAAAACAAACACACCAATGCAGTTCCACCTGGTGGAAACTATGCCACCTCACACTCTTTCCAGCATAGTCCACCCAGAACACTGAGTTCTACCCGTGGGCATTCATCTTGGCAATGACTCTCTCCGGGTAAGAAAAGCAAAGCCAGTTGAGGGGCTTGAACCATAGATTAATAGAGGCAGAAAAGTCATCTATTCCGACTTCCTCCAGCTCATCTCTATCAGCGGGACAACATGACTGGTGACTAGTTTTCAAGGCAGCCCACTCCACTGGTGCTCTTCCCGACCTGGGGACGGAATCTGGGTATCATGCACTGCAGGCCGATTCTTTACTGTCTGGGCCACCAGGGAAGTCTAACTGTTGGGAAAGGCCTTTCTAAACAGAGCAGAAATCTGCCTCCTCATTTATGTCTCCTGGAGAACCAGAGTAGTACTATTTTACAGCCATCTGCGTGCGTCTCCTCCACTGTACAGTAAACACAGACCAAGCTGCTCCTTTCTGCACCTCTCAGCTGTGAGGTGCACAGTCCAAAATAATTTCCTAAGATGGACCAAATCTAACTCCTCTTCCACATGACAACCCTTCAGGTATCTGAAGACAGCTCTCCAGACTACAGACCTGTGGCTCTCTCAACTACGACAATGTGAACTGGCATCAAATTTCCATGCCATCCAGAACATCCTCTTCTTCATCCCCTTCATTTTGTTAAGTCCCTCTCAAAGAGTAGGCTTAGGGTGGACCCTAGTCCCAGAGGGGTATTTATATAAGGGACCGAGAACGGAGCATCACAGAAGTGATTCTAAACAAATACCTAACACTGGAGAGCAATGCCTCACCCAAAGAAATTTCATTCCAAAACTTTTTAAGTCAATATGCTAGTCAATACGATGCATGATGCCGGGGCTCAATCCCTGGGCAGAGGGTCTGGGGCTTCCCCTCTCAACCTGGACAAAGCATTGCTGCTAACACATGTAGGAGCACGTACTCTCCCAGCACTCAGGTCATGGTCATCTTCCTCAGTCAAATGAAATCTCCAGCTCCCACCCTAGCATGTACCACAATTAAGCCAGGTATTCCAGCCTTGAACCTGAAGGCATGATTTTTGTTTTTTATTGCGACTCAGGACCACACATTTATCCTTCAAATTCCATTCTATTTCCTTTAGAGAGTCATCCTCAACTGTTGAAATCTTTTTGCTTTGGCTTCCAAAGCATTTGCTTTCCATCCCATTTCACGTTATCTCAACATCTGAAAAGTACCTTTTCAATGTCTTCGTAAGAGGCAAGACTCTTCCTTGTTGCTGCATATATTTACAGTATGTAAAACTGGTATATTCAGGCAGTGAAAAGAATCTAAAAGACCTCTCTATGAGACGACCTGAGGTAAGCTATCATAAAGAATCTAGTCACTTGGATAGGGTTAATTAAGTCCAAGAGAGCAAAAGTCATCAGCAGGAATCAATCTGAGAAAGGGCTCAGGAAGACGGCAGCTACCATTGGATCAACAGCCACTGCTAAGAACCAGCTGCTAATTTAGATGGTCAAGTCAAGTCAAGCTTTACCACCAAAGAGACCAGCCAGTTTAAGTATGTTGTGGATGAACCAAACAAGAGTGAGAGTAGGACTCCTAGAGGTCTGAAACCATTAAGCCTTTCAAGAAGAGCAAGGAATTAACAGCCTAGCGAAGAGATTTCTGAGGCCAGAGATGCTCCCTTCAAGAAAGGAATCACAGAGCCCCATAGGTGGGGTAAAAACTTGTCATGACCCAGAGACAAGGGTGTTATTATTCATGGAGCCAATCGGTATCAGAAGACAGATTCTAGAGAGAGCATGAATCCCACCAGTCCCACATCTCCCTAGGGGTCGAAATGCACACACAGTGACTTCCTTCCAAACCAAATAATGAGAGGAAGGTAAAGGAGCCCTGGCACGATGTCCAGCATGGAATGTGACCCAAGCCTGAGAGAGGCTGGACTTTCTTAGGGAAATATAAAGTGGTGCTTTATAAAATGTTTTCGTGTTCTGCTACCTCGTGAAATACTCTTTGATAGATAAAATACTGGACTCGGCTGAATGGCAGAGAAAAAGGATTTGATGACTCTTTGGCCAAGACGATCAGGGAAAGCACAGGGATGGACAGTGAGGTGTAAAGAGGGCAGCCGTGGGGCCAGCAGGTGTGGAGAGTCAGCAGGTCTGGGGCAGGCAGGGAACCACATGGGAGGGGAAGTTGAGGGCAATGCAACTGCTGCGTTCTTCCTACCCTGGAACACTACACGAGAAACCACTTGCCAGGCTGGTAAAGATATTTAACAAAGCTCCTTAGGTTCTGTTGTTCAACTAGGTACAAATCACTCATTTAAGTACTTAGCCTATAACTATCCACAAAGACATCAAAAAATAACTATCGTATTTTTTTTTGCAATAAAGATCAACTACATTAGTGACCTTCCACGGAGACTAGTAATTCTAGAAACAGACTTGAGCATTGCATTGTGCATAATTAACACATCTTTGTTCTTAAACTCTTGTTTTTTTCCCTATGTGCTTTCCAAAATCAGCTTAATAGCTTTACCAACAACTCATGCTAATCTCACTGCTCTATGGTTTCCAGAATTTACTGGGGTGTTTTTTTTTTTTCCTACTATTTAAAAACTAAGATATTTGCCTCACTTAAGCAAAAACTAAGGCAAAGTCTCAACTCTTCTGTCACCTTGCTCCATGAATTTCCATGATTATCAGCCAAGGGTCAATGATTTTGCTAAACTGTTCAGAATATGCATTTGGGTTTTTTTCCCTTAAAGCAAAGCCACAAACTCAGGTACCTACAGGGGCCAAGCAAGTGAAAAAAATAAATGATGAAAGTCCCGGAAAGAAAGACAGCATCAAACTGACAAGAACGGCCAGCCCAGCCAGCCCACCCCTGCCCAAAGGAGGCAGCAAGGACCCCGATCTACCAGGCAAGTACTATTGATAACATAGCCCTAATGTTGCCAGATCTTTCCATTCTCCAGAAAAGTCAGAAATCACAACTTTTATGTGAGATCACCTGAGTTTTAAATTCTGGGAATACCTGAAATTGTAAAGAATCACTGTCAAGTTCAACAAAATCTATCTCTGGCTTAAGGGCAATCAATTTGCAACCTCTGCTTTAAAGGTTGAGCAGTGAAATTTAAACTGCAAGCTGGGAAACTCCATCTGGATTCTGTTGCCTCCTCCTACCTGGCAACAGAGTGGAGGTGGGGATGTGTCTGATTCTTTAAGTACTGAGTTATTAGAATCTTCCAAACCCTTGAAAGTTTGAAAAGATGCATCCTGAATAGCAGGGATGGTCAGTGCTGCTAGACCAAAATCCAGAAGTTATCATCTATAGGGGTCAGTGGTTTACCTCTAAACATCATTGGCCCATTTGAAAGTAGCCTTAGGCACTGACTTAAGCAACTGCAATTGCTGTGCAGTAAGTTGAAGTATGGGGCTTCCCTGATGGCTCAGACAATAAAGAATCTGTCTGTAATGCAGAAGACCCAGGTTCGATCCCTAAGTCGGGAAGATTCCCTGGAGAAAGGAATGGCAACCCACTCCAGTATTCTTCCCTGGAGAATTCCATGGACAGAGGAGCCTGGCGGGCTACAGCCCTTGGGATCACAAAGAGTCAGAACAACAGAGTTGACTAACACACACACACACGAGTTAAAGTGTATCTGCTTTCTACAGATGCTGTAACAAATCACCACAAATTTGGTGGCTTGAAGGACACAAATTGATGCTCTTACAATTCCAGAGACCAGATGTCTAAAATAAACTTCACTGCACTAAAGTTTAAGTGGTGGCAGGGTTATTTTCTTCTGGAGGCTTAAGGGAGAATCTCTTTCCTTGACTTTTTTTAGTTTCCAGAACTCACCCACATTCCTCAGCCCTTCTTCACATCACTACATCACTCTGACCTCCTGCCGCCTCCATCACATCCCCAATCACTCTCCTGTAGTCCAGTCTCCCTCTGCCTCCCTTTTATGAGGACACTCATTACAGTGAGGGTCCACTCAGGTATTCAGGACAGTCTCCTCATCTCAAGATCCCTAACTTAGTCACATCGGCAAAGTCCCTTTTTGCCACAGAAAGCAACATTCACAGTCTCCAAGAATGAGGGCTTGGGTATCTTTGGGGGTCATTATTCAGCCTACCATACCAAAGAAAATGGATTTATTCGGTTTCTTTCAGATATATTTGACAGAGCTAAATTAACCTAGATTCTTTATCTCTAGATTAACCCAAAAGATCAGTCTGAAAGAATATGGGGTTTTCATCTGAATGCCTGTGTTTCAGGCCCACTTCTATCATTTATTTATTCTGTGGTCATGGGTGAATCATCTACACTCTGACTCAGATTCCTTCTCTGTATAATGAAGCAATAACCCATTTTATACAATTGCTTGAAAACCAAAGAGCTAAGCTGTATGAGGAGCAAAAGTAAAAAAAAAATCACTCAGTAACCTTATCCTAACAAAATGTTCAGGTCTACAGTTATATGCATGAGGTGACTAACAACCACAGAAGTTATTTCTCATATTCTTCTTTTAAGCCTGGTGATTGAGATCCATGTGTGTGCTTAGTTGCTCAGTCATGTCCGACTCTTTGCGACCCCATGGACTGTAGCCCACCAGGCTCCTCTATCCATGGGGATTCTCCAGGCAAGAATACTGGAGTGGGCTGCCATACCCTCCTCCAGGGAATCTTCCCAATCCGGGGATTGAATCCAGGTCTTCCGCATTGTAGGCAGACTCTTTACCATCTGATCCATCAGGGAAGCATGACTGAGATCTATAAAACATGCTTTTATCTTTAGCACAATGCTAGGAGTCCCTAAGGGCATCACTTAAGGCAAATGACTTAGCCTTCCTGGCCTCAGCTTCATGCACAATGAGAAAAACAGTACTCCCCATCAGACTGTTATAAATGAGATCAGGTAAGTAAAGCACTGCTTGGTGCATAGTATGCCCTCAATAAATGGCATTTAACAGCACTATCCCCATTTTAAAGCAAAGAACATTGACGTTTAAGGAAAGATCGAATAATGTGCCTAAAGTCAGATAGATGGCAAGCAGCAGACAGGGCGTTTGCATCCAGGTCAGTGTAGCTTGTCTTCTTTCAAAGCCAGCTGGACAACTCTGGTGGTGCAAGCCCAGCCTGGGTTCACTTCTATCATCATGACACCTGAATAATCCCTAGCTCCTTTCTCCTGGAGTATGAATGAAATTATCCATGTCTGAAGGTTTGAAAAATGCAGTGGGAGTGGGATAGGAGAATGGGGGCTGTGAGGGGCAAGTTCAAATATATACTCTTAGCACATCTGAGCTTCTGCTTGGAGGCACAGTATTTATTTGGTATAAGAAACTGCAAGGTACACTGAAAGAAATGGTCTGCTTGTGTGCAATAGAGCAGTTGACAGTGAACAAAATTTTTATAAGAAAGTTTCTTTCTACCTAACTGGGAAAATAAACCAAGCAGAAGAAATTATCAGCAGAGCATATACATCTCATGACTCCACTTTTGGCTGTGACACAGACTGTACATTTTCCTAAACAGCTTTAAAATGCATTAAAATGTATCCTGAGAAAGTCTGCTTTTCCTAGACAGCTTCAAAATACATAATCATGTGACCTTAGAAAGTTTGTAAAAACCCAGAAAAATGTCCCTCATATAACCCAAGTTATGAGCCCTCTTCCTGCTAAAAACTTGTACGTTGAGGTTCGACCCAGAAAAAAACTTAATGTTTAAAGAGTAGCTTCTTTAGAAATGATTAATTTTGATATTTCACAGGCACAAGAAGATTAATAAAAAGGAATTGAGGGTTTACAGATGAGGAAAACCAGAGCTGCCCTGAAATCCCTTATCAACAGGAGAGGTTTATAAAAAAGAGAGCCTTTTGAGGGCAACTAGCATTTGATATGAATATTCAAAAAGGGGAAACCTCCACCTGTGATTTCTCTCTCCCACCTCTAATCTTTGGCCAGGTGAGTAACCCCCCATCTTCACCTCTTTCTTCTTGTCTCTGCAGAATTAATCAGATTTAAAAGGAAACACGGGAAAATCTCATACTCTGGTGTATCTAGAAAATGAAATTTACTCATCAACCCTTCTTTTTGCTCCATCTTTGCTACTTAGGTTTATATATGAGATGCTGAGATGCCGGATTTTTTTTTCCATGTTGAAAATACACTGTGCAAAAAGAAAATACACTTTGTTGCAAGTCTTGAGAACCATCACCCCTGTCTAGTGTGCCAGTTCTGAGGGAAAAGAACAATGGAATCACACTTTAAGAGTTCACTTCCTGAAAGTTTAAACACAAGAGATGAGACTGAACATACCACCATTCCTCAATTTTTCTCGCCAAAAACAGAAGAACCCAAATCTAATCAAGCCTCCTTATCTAACTACTTATTTATAGGAAAAACAGGGCATGGACATCCCAAGTTAAAAGACTTTAAGAGGAAGCAATCTGCCAAACCTGATTGTGAAATAGTCTACTGACCAATGACCTGCTATCTTCAACAAATCAGAGTATGAGAAAAGAGAGGAGGTGGGGGCGGGGAGGGCAGTTACAGCATAAAAGAGATGAGAGAGAACACTCATTAATAAAAAAATAAATAAACAAAACAATAACCCTATGCACAAATGCTCACCATACACACCGACCAGCCAGAGACAGTCGGACTTGAACTGATCAGTTCTAGAGGCTTAGGGTCAAGAAGTCCCCTGGGAAGCCTCCGTGGTCATATCAGAATGCTTGGGTTTAAAGCTTTACTGAATGAAATTGTAATTTCCCTACAGCTAGAACAAGCATACTGAAAACAAAGACTAAAAGATGCAGTTTCTTTTACGAATCCAGCATACAAAGCAGAATATAAAAATCAAACGACCAAGTTAAACTTGACTGAGTTTAAAAAAAACATAAGCAATATCTGGAAACTGATAATTTATGAGTATAAAATGTCCTCAGTAGTCTGCAGAAAACAGTCAGCCATATTTTTACTTGAAAAATTTATTTTCTTCCTGCCTTCAGGTGTTTCATTTCAGTTTAGACCTGAAGAAAAAGATGTCTTATTTTTTATATGTAATTAAAATATTTGCATATCATTTTCATTAAAAATTACACTATAATAATTCTTATTATTATGCTTTTTAATGAACACTTTTTCCATGAGCCTTAGAAAGAAGGCTCCCCCCTCCATCCCGACTCCATCCTTATTTTCTATCCAGGTCTTGTACATCCCAGCAGCCTCCAGCTCCACATCATATCTGGAGGGGAAGAGGACTCACTCCACTTTCACTAACTCTGACTTTTCAAATCCCTTGAGTGTCCTTTTATCTTTTTGCCCACCTTCCTCTGGTAATATAGACCCCCTTCTCCATTCAGGGAGCCACCCCTCTCTAACCCACCCTCAGGCTTCAGGAGTGAGGACACGCCTAGGGCTTGGCCACTCAGATCACTGCATTCTCTAGCTACATGACCCTTTGGTGGAGAAGAACCAAAACGGAGGCAGTCTTCTTACGAAACAGCGGGTGCCCAAAACAGCTATTTTTGTCACAACAAAGAGAGCTTGTCTGAGAAGATGGCCAACACAAGGGAGAGTGGAGGCACGGGACAATGAAACAGTGTTCTAAAGACAGTGTCTCAGCTCCTGAATCCATACACACGGATTTAAAATGCAATAAGCCGCTAAATTTAAATTCCTTCTTTGACCTAGGCCAGTTACAACTGGGGTTCTGCCACTTGCTATAGAAAAAGTCCTGCTAATACCTAATGTAACAGTTATCTAAAAGTAATCGGATTTATTTTTCAACAAACATACCAGAACAGGTATAAGTGAGTACTGCAAAAGGTCCTTCAAAGTGTTACCTTGTGGAGAATGACCAAGTTCCAACCATGTTAGCTATTACTACTGAAAATTTGTTTGGATTCCTGTTTCAAGAGGTTCTTTACAGTCACAGTTCATGTTTTCACTTCCGTGCAGTCTAGTAGTTGGCCACTATTTAATAGGGAATATAGGCTGAGTGGTTAATAGCCTGATAACGTTTGTATAAATCAGCCATTATGAACCATCAAGCTTTCCTCACCATTTGAAATGGTATACAAACCTTCTCCAACTGTCTTTTTTCTTATTTTACACTCAGAGCAGAGCTAAAAGCAATTTAAAATCTAGTTTCCCAGAACCGTTTGGGGAGAATACAGCTCCCCTTCAAAAGAAATCCCACTCTACTTACTGACTGCTACTGCTGGGAAGAAGATTTTTAGGCATGCTTCCTCCTTCAACACATACAAACATAGAAACTCGTGTTCTCACAGACGACCTCACCAGACCATACAAGGAAGCGCTGGATCTCGCCTTACGTGTGTCTGGTACTAAAGCGCTAGTTCATCAGAATCCCAGTGTCATCTAACTCACTGGGTTCTGTATTCTCCATGCTTTGGCTCTGTGGCCAGAGACTGCTGCTAGTTTCACCCTAAGAACAGCTGTCCCAAATTCACATGATAAACAAATTCTATATGGGGAAAATTAGCAGGGTCTTTTTCAGCCTGAGTTCTCAAAGGCTCCCACCCAGCTTGCTCATACATTCTTAAATTCTTAAATCTGAAAATTTTTACTCAAGTATTCTCAACTACCTAAAAAAAAAAATCCTCCCTAAAACCCCAGGATCCAGTTCAGGGGTCTTAAGACTAAGCCATTTCCTGCTTCTCCAGTTGAAATAGAGATTGGTACGTGTGAGGGCCAGTGTACATAATTATCTCTTTCAAAGGTACCACCTTACAGCTGACATTAGGGCTTCCCTGGTGGCTCAGCTGGTAAAGAATCCACCTGCAATGTGGGAGACCTGGGTTTGATCCCTGGGTTGGGAAGATCCCCTGGAGCAGGGAAAGGTTACCCACTGAAGTATTCTGGCCTGGAGAATTCCATGGACTATATAGTCCATGGGGTCGCAAAGAGTTGGACATGACTAAGCAACTTCCACTTTTTCAGCTGACATTAGTAACATAAAGTATTTCAAGGTGAAGAAACAGAAGAAAAACCTTGTTATACGTTAAAAGGAATCACACTCGTTCTCAAACAGATGTTTGAAGTCCAAGGCATTAAGATCATGAATCTTTTCAAAAAATTTGAAAAGGAGGAAATTCAAAATAGGGACATCTGACATACATAGAATGAGAAAAGAATTGATAAAGGTAATAAGGATGGATTGTTCAAAGCAATGTGGGGATAGGGTTAGTTAAAAACAAATTTAGAAATAAAGGTGGAATCCAGTTGTCAAGTTCAGAATAAATTAAATGTTTAAATGTTAAGAAGTCAATCAAAAGAATATACCAAAAGATAGAAAGTAAATTAGAAAAAAAATAACCTTGGAATTGGAAAAATCTTTCTAGGCATAATATAAAAGCCAAAAGTTGAAACTTTGAACCATAAGCTGATCATTTTTATTATGACAATAAAAATTTCTAACAGAAAAACATTAATAATAATATGTAATACAAAACAGAGGAAACATTTGCAGTATGTATGACAAGCAAAGGGTTAATATCCTTAGGAACAAAGAGCTCTTGGAAACCAATATTACCACTAGATGAACTATCTCAGTTCCTAGGTGCCCATGAAGCCTCTTCTCTTTCAAGGACCCTGTTCTAGCAATTCTATCCCCTTCCATCATTAACTTCACTCTTCTTGATCATGTCTCAATAGCCAACAGGCAAGTGCTTCCATCTAAATATAAATAAATCAAAACAGTTTTTAAAAATCCAACTGTTGCTGACCCTCTCTCCCCACTGGGCTAGAACCCCACTTTATTGCTTCCTTTTGCTGCAGAAGGGACACACTCCATGGAAGTGTGCTGTTTTACTACCATGTCTCCAGCGTATCTCCTCCTGGTGCTAGTGCATGCATGCTCAGTCTTGTTCACCTCTTTGCGACCCCAAGGACAGTAGTCCACCAGGCTCCTCTGAACATGGACTTTCCCAGGCAAGAATACTGGAGAATGTTGCCACTTCCTTCTCCAGGGGATCTTCTCGACCCAGGGATCAAACTCACATCTCCAGCGTTGCAGGGGATTCTTCACCTGCTGAGCCACCAGGGATCTCTTAAACTCATCTCTATCAGGCTTCTGCCCTTTCCCTCTAATCTTTTCAGAGGCAACTATAGTTAATAGTTCAGTAAACGTTTCCAGAGTTTTTTTTTTTCTGTAGATACAAATATACCCCAATATGTTTAAAAACCAGTTATCTCTGTGTGGTAAAATAACACACGACTTTTCTTTTTTCCTTTATAATGTTTTGGTACTGTCTGAATTTTTTCATTAAATAATAAGCCTGTGTTACTTTTATAATCAAGGGGGGAAAAGCTGTTTTCATTTTGATAAAGTTACTATCTTAGCCTTAAGAACACTATATCTGTAGCTTTGCTTTTAAAGTGAAGAGTTAGAAATAAAACTAGAATGAAAAACCCTACTAAAATAGGCAGCAGCCCCTCATTCCAGAGATGCATTTCTTTGGATGATATTTTATGAGTGCAGCTTCTATAACAACATTTTTCTAGTTAAAGATTATGATGGGGGGGTGGGGGCGGTAGATGACAGGGAGAAGAGTAAATGGTAAAGCAGAGGGTCTCAAAAAAGCCCATGATGGAACCATAGACATGAGAGGTCCAAAAGACTCCTTGAGGTCCTGAAAGAGATCCTCCATTTACCTGATATACCTTCTCAATCTCCAACACACACCTTTCTCAACAGACTGGGACCCTCATTAACCCCTTCCTACTCCGAGTCCACCATGATCCTCATTCCCAGCTGGGCCCCCTTCATCACCACCTTCCTGTTGTATGTTTCCTGCTCAGTTTCTTTCTTCTCCTGAGCTGAACAGATCTGTTATTTATGCTTCTGTTTACGAGATAAAACTCACTCCCTGCTTTAAAACAGAATAGTTAGGAACACAGTATGGAGGCAATAAGTCTATAAAGTCCAAAATACTTTTTAAAGCGAAGTATTTTTAAGAGGTTGAGAATATTTTCAAAAGCACTCTCATGAAGTTCAAAACAAAGAACTCTGCAATGGCCTACAGAACTACCTTTGCTCAATCAGATCTAAGTTGAAGCCAATCATTTGTTATAAAAAAGAAAAGGACACAAATGGGAAAAGGTCTGAAGGGTATGCAACATAATATTAACAGCAGTTTCATTGGGGCTGCTGCGGGAAGTGTTAATCTCCTTTCCTATAAAATTGGATTTTCTATTCTATACATTTATACATGAATTGAATATATGCCCAAAGAGAAAAGGGGGCAAAGATGAAAAGCTAGAGGAGGGAAAGAAGCAGCGGGAAAGTGAAATGAAGACCAAGAAACCACTGGACTAGTCCACGCTGAAAAGGAACAGGAGAGACGGGACTAAGTCACAGTCCCCATCTCAATCCTGAAAACCCAGGAGAGTCCCCTGCTTTGTTCTGGGAAGTCCAGCGAACGGACTCTAGCCAAGTCCAGCACAGTTGAAATGCATAAGTGTAACCGTATAAAAGAAGAAATTAACAGCTTTATCCTGGGAGTGGAGGTGGAGGAGCGTCCTCAGGAATGCTGATATTCCCAGAGCCGCTTCTCTCCACCTTTGTGTTTGCATCACAAGCTCCAGGAGCCCCTGAAAAGCAAGCTATCCATTTTCAAGAAGTAAATCTCTTGGATGGATACCTTCTGTTCACGGGCTGGAGAGGGAAGGTGCGGAACTCCCAGCCAGAGAAGACAGCTATCTCTTCTGGCACAGGTTCTCAGGGATGAGACCATGTCTAGTGGGGATTTTCTCCAGATTCGACAGCCTTGGCGCTACCCAGACACGCAGCTTTGTTTTCACCATACATCACTCACCCTGAGATCTCTCGTTTTTCCTTTCAAGCATCTACAGGTCAAACACTGTGTGTTCCCAACAGTCTGAACGTCTTGGACCAGCAAAGGGGACATTCATTTTGCTCAGCGCCCCTTTCACATCTCCATTGTGTTCAATTTCCCACTCCCCCTACCCAAGTCCCCAGAGAATAACTTCTTCCTTGTTTTAACAACTTGGACCACGGTCAAGGTTGATGTGTTTCTCCATTTCGCAGGATATTTTCTTCAGATGAGACAAAACAGAGGCTGACAGAGGAGCTGGGCTTGGGAGCAGTGTTAGGAAATCAGCAGGCATTAGGAACACACAAAAAAATGCTTCTAAAGAAATACAAAGCAGACAACAATGCAAGGTGCCACGCATAGAATTATTCGGAAAAGTGGATAGTCCTGAGAAAGATTTCCCTGCAATTTTTTCTCCCAATGACCCACTTAGAAAATTTAATCTCATTGTTTGTAGGTAAGGAAAGCGGTCAGAGTTAGGAAAGTAGCTTCATAAAGTATCTTCTCTGATTTACTGAAATACAACATTCTCCCACTTGACGTCATAAAAGCAGCTCTGATCCTTATGGGCATGCAGAGATGAAAATGAGTAAAGGGAGAAGGAGAGGGAGGAGTAAATCAGTGGCAAGATTCTTTCCTCCCCTTTGTGTGGGTGCTTAGTCGTTCAGTCGTGTCCAGTTCTTTGCACCCTCATCAAATGTAGCCCGCCAGGCTTCTCTGTCCATGGGGTTTTTACAGGCAAGAATACTGGAGTGGTTGCTATTTCCTCCTCCAGGGGATCTTCCCGACCCAGGGATCCAACCCACATCTACTGTGTCTCCCAAACTGCAGGCAGATTCTTTACTGGCTGAGCGATCCAGGAAGCCCCTCCTCGTCCATGTTTCATGTTTTCTTCTTTTCTTGCCTTCACTCTCCCTAAAACTCTATCCCCACCCAGTATAACCCTGCTCCCCAACATCTAATGAAAGATGTCTCTATGGACTTGCTTAGGACACAAGGAAACAAGCTTACCTTTTTTAAAAAGTATGATTTTCAAGGAAAGAAGATGTGAACAAATATTTAGTGGGTATTAGTCTTGGGTACACAATCTTTTAATAAAAATGATAATGCTTTTTTTAATGAGCAATTTAGAAATTACATCCTTTTTTTCCCCCAAAACATGACTCAGATGTCCAGTTTTCCTGTTACAGATCTACATAGTTACCATGACTTTTCACACCACTGATTTCAGATAGTGTCCAGACACTAGTTATGGATTAGTGCAAAAATACAGTTAGTTCTCTTTGTCTTTCGTCACAGAGTATCTTTTCCCAAATTTTCCATGAACAGCCTTTTCATACCATGACAAAGGAAAACAAATTTGGTACAGTGAATAAAGACACCTACTCAGATTATGCACCCCCTGGGGAAAACCACTTTCTACTGGGATATTAGTTTCAATTGTATCCAGTTCTCAGCTGTTCATGGGCTCCGAAGGAAATAGGTAAAGAGTTGCTATTTTTAGAGCTAAAAGAGAGGCAAATTGTGCTTCACAATAGACTAGTGAGTTGTGAAATCACAACCAGCAGTTTTTAAGATGATATGCAATAAAGCAGAAAACATCAGTAAGTAAAGCATGTAGTATTGTTTTGTGAAAATGTGTGTGTATGTGTGTGTTGTGTACATTTGGTCTCAGTGCAAAGGTATTTTTAACTGTGGTCACAGTCTAAATAAAAAGTTTAAGAAACTCGAATCTAGAGCCCAGATCCCACAGTCAGGAGTGGACTCTAACACGGCTCTGACACTTACTCGCCAAGTGAACTTGATTAGATAGCGCAACCTCTCAAGCCCTCATCTGAAAGATGCGTGTGACTACAGGACTGTCGTGAAAAAAAGAGAAGTACATAAAGCCCTTCACATCTGGCCCAATAATGTTCACATCCATCTTTAGATAAACATTCAATTCTCACACAGAAGCAAACATTTAGCTGACTTACAGTATGTGCCAAAGAGATTAAAAACCCAATGTGAGAGAAGATATTAATAAACTAGACAATTGTAACTTTTTGTTCTCCGATGAGTTACAGTACTCTTCTACAGGACTATCTATTGGAGTCACTTGATGCTTTTTACACAGATCTCTGAATAAAGTATTCAAGAAGTACATTTTAATTTCAAGAATCCTTTTCCAAAATGTAAAGATCAGATCAATGAAAACTCTTCTAGTTTTTGTTTCTTATACAGGATTGAACAAAACAAACTGACTCGCACTTTGCCCTTCATCCTTCTAGCTTCTGACTCCTTAGCAAGTGATTAATACCATGCGCCTGAAGATCTTAAAAGATACCAAGATTATCGCATCAACAGAAAGACCCAGATTAAAATATATGCCAAGATTCCTTATACATAAGTTTTGTAATTAAGTAAACAAACCAATCCTATATTCCATCATGAAGAAATTAAAAAAACTGAAACATACTCCTCACTTCACAATCATGCTCTATCTATTCTCGGCATGTAGTCTGGGGAGAGTTACTGAATTCTGAGAGAAGAAGAAAGAAGAAAAGTAAGGGATTCAGAAAGAAATGCTGGGACAAGGAAAGATAACGTAAGTTGCAAGTAGGTGGAAAGATACAATGCTGAAATTGTCATCAACCCTTGGATGGAAGTGGGGAGAGAAAAATTCCCAATCAACAGCAGGTTTTTATACTTGGGGTCTAGAGAAAGGAAGTGGAGATTTGGTTAAAATAGTTGAAAAATTGGGGGCTGGGTATGGAAAGAAGGCTCTAATAGTTTTAGAAAATGAAAAACAACTTTGCTGATCACCAAAGGATGATCCAAAAAACAGCACAGAACCAACAAAAGAAAGAAAGGCCAGAAGAGGGAGGCTGGTTCTGGTGTTTAAGCAGAGAAAATAAAATAAAAAGAAACAGTTACAAAAACGTCCCAGGGTGCAGGCTGTAAGGCTGGGGAAAACATACATGTTTAGGAATTCTAAAAAGTCTTTGCAGAAAGTCTGACCATAGGCTTGGGGGAAAAATTAAGTTCTCCCTGAGAGATTTAAAGGTAAATAGAGAAAAGGCAAGTTAAGTACGCCTGAAAGACTTGACCAATGTAATAGGACTATGTGTAATACCACAAATTAAACATTTCTTGAAATGTATGCCAGGAAATGAGCAGGGTTCCTAAGGCATCATTTCTTAAATTGTTTTCCAGGGGTATGCTGATGAGAAATGTCACCACCTCCATTTTGACCCACATTCATTTATACAATAAAGAAGAGGAGGCAGAGAGAGACTGAGAAAAAAAAAATGGATCGCTTCTTCCCAGCCCTGTGCACCAACTGCCCTGATTACCCATCATCAGTCCTAACTCCTGCATCACCCCAGCTGCCAGTCAACAAGGCCTACATCGTTTGCTTTGCCATCATCGCATTGTCCACTCACTTGCTCTGCCCTTCTGTCCATTTCACTGAGCTGGAGCTCCCAGCAGCAACTCTAGAAGAGAAGAAGAGGTGGGGATGGGGACTGGAGCATGCCTGGCTCTAGCAAGCCCAGATCCCGCAATCCAATGAGAAGCCACTAAATACAGAGACAAGGTGCCAGCTGTCTCGTCCAGAGTGCTGAACGGAGGCCCTGATCCCACCCGGCCTGGCGGTGGGGTTGGGGAGGAGAAGGCCCCACTGGGGAAGACTGGAAAGAGCCTTTGCTTTGGAATCAGAAGTGGACTTGGAACCTCAGCCGCACACATAGTATGATGTGAGCTTGGAAATTACTTAAATCTCTGAGCTTGACGAACTTCTTTGAAAAACAGGATAACAACGCCTAGGAGGCATCATAATGCCATCGGGAAGACTGGATGAGGGGACCCAGATGAATACCTGATACACCACAGGGGCTTCCTGACTGTTGTCCAACGTCCTGTCCACTCAGATTCGAAACTAAATGTGACTTCTTTTACTGTTTAAAGCAAGTCCCACCTTGCTTTTTTCATTGCCAGGTGCAAAGCATTGCCCCTACCTACGTTTGACTGCTGTGTTTTCTGTATTCTGGTTGTGCATCAAATGTGCTAAAAGCCTCCTGAGGCAACCACGTGTGACCACATCTGACTCTGGATGGTCCAAATCACCTTCAGATACGAGTTTAGATCTTGGACTTTGTAAACTCAAAGCATTTCTCGGGAGGATGATGTAACGATTAACCTCGGTGCTATCACAAGCAAAACATAAATATTAAACAAGGTTGAATGGACACAACTTTGAGGAACTCTAAAACATTCAATAAGGGAAGGCCATGTGGAGTTTTCCCAGTATTCTCAACCCCTTCATTCTAGACAAAAACATCCCCTAACTATATTCCTAAAAATTTAATACTGAACAAAACTGAGCAACTGGGAGAAGGAGACAAGCATCTTAATTCTGCAGAGAGCCACGCCTATTCTACAACAGTGCTCTCTTCCTATGGAATAAGGACCTTGAAAATGGTTCAAACAGGTGTAAGTTACTGTTTAAGGGAAACAGAGTAGAGAAGAACTTACCCCTTCAATGTGGCTCCTAAGTTCATCTGATTCCAGGTCATGCATTCAAGTTGGGAGGTCATCTGGTATAAATTGTCACTGTCAGAAAAATGACCAGTGTTAGAAAGGCATGGTATATGTGTATATGTGCATTTTTTTTCCAAAAAGCAATAGACCTTTAACTTTTCTTTACAGTGAAAGCCTCCACATTTTCCAGAATGGACGGAATACATGAGTCTACAATGGTTTTCATTTCATCCCACTGATCACATGTCATTCACTTCACACACAGCAGAAAGGATGTGAGAACAATTTGGAAGCCTTTAAAAAATCTTAGTAGAGCAAACACTGAAGTTTCTAAAGAGGTATTAAACCTCTGAAGGGAAGAGGCTAAAGGGAGTGAAACTTTGAAAGGCAACACAGGCTGGATAGCTCAACATTAAAGTTAAAAGCCTGGAGCTGAAAGTAGAAAGACAGCAGATTAATTATTCGTGAAAAGGCCATTAACTTGTTTTAATCAAAAGGATAAGTATCATGTGGATTATGAGGGCCTGAAAAGTCAAAGAGTGATGGGTGATGGATGGTCTAATACTCAAGGATGTGACAAGCAGAAGAAAGAGGATGATAAAACTCTAGATACAACTCAAGGAATCATTCTCTATAAATTTTATGGTCATGGTATAAGTCAAAGGGAGTTTTTTTCAAAGCCCCCAACCCAGACCTTTATTATATAAGGGAAAACAATGGCTGATCATTTACATTAAGACCCCAAAGGAAAAGTGTATCACCATATAAACCAACCAAAAATTATTCTTTTCTTTTCACATACAACTTTTAAAACCATGTTTATTGCATATGTCTTAAAACACTTCTCTGAATGCATTATAGAAGAGCTGTCACATTTATTTCCTAAAATAACACTCTTCTCAAAAGTATCCTGCATGGTACAACTCAACATCTTTATTACAAGCTTTTATTCTTACTAATGCATTAATTTCATATTTACCTCCTTCCTAGAAAACTAACATACCAACCGATTACCAGAAATCTCCTACATAGCCAAGTTCTATTAGGGATACATTTAATCCTGAAGTAAAATGGTTACTTATGAAATTTGAGGTCCAAGAGATGAATGGTTTTGTCTGGGGACCTTTGGTCTAAACACATTACAGACCATTTCCATTCCACCTTCATGGCAGAAGGGAAAGAAGGTAAGAAGCTCTCAGTATCTAATGTGTATGATACCAGATCGCAAATTCTGGACAATCTCCACCTTGTCACCACATTCCTTTGGGCTGCTCCATCCATCGGGCAGAGGCAACACCAGAGTTTAATTAAGAGAAGGTTTTGTCAGGCCAGCCAAACTGGGAACCCGTGGAGGGGTGAGGGAAGTAACAGCGTGTATCCCTTGGAATAAATGAACCTGTGCCCTCTCTCAACATCGCTTGATAAATCACGGTAGAGTCCATCTGCCTCTCACAGAATGACTCTGAAAATTATTTGGAACTCCTTAGTGGCGGGTACACAGAATAAGGAGGAAATCAGATTCCAGGAGGGAATTTTACATATGAAATGTGAAGTGACTTCAAACTTCAAGTATGTGTAGTTTCATTAGTCAGTGCCTATCTGGACCCCATCATTCATCCCCGTGTCCAACTGGCTATTATGCTACTACAATATACTACATATCAATGAAAAAAAAAAAGATTAGTTTCTCCAGCAGCTTCTCTGTTCGCCGCAGCGGCCGGTGCTGGTCTGTGCCACTACATTTCGCAATTCCACGAATTCTTGCTGTAAAGCCAGTGTAATTAATTCCTGAAGGACCCCAATTTTTATTAGAAGTGCCAGCCCACTGCATTTTAACACAGGAGAGTTTCTTGAACTTTCTTTGGGCTGACAGTTCATTAATAAGTGGCCTCCTCCACAATCTCTACTGGTTTTTGTTCTCCTGTGCCTTTTCATCAAGCAATCCATTTATTAATCTTGCCATTAATCTCAGCCAACAGGCATTGTATTCCCCAGGCAGCTCTCTGTTTTTGTCACTGATTTTTTAAAAACTGTTCACCAACTAAAATCACTCAGCCCCGGTTGACAATTTTCCTAGGTCCTAACGGGGCTTGGGATCTTTCTGAAATTATTTCATCCTTGCATAAGACTAACAACATTGTAATTTTCAAGAGGTCTGAGAAGCAAGATGAGTGACAGGCATTTACACATATGGCTCAATGAGTCCCAAATAGCTAACTTTACGATTCTGGAATTTTTCTCACAGACTTACAGAATAGTCCAACAGATTCCTAAAGAGAAAATAATTTTGTAAGTACATTTTCTTGGCCTGCAGAAAGCAAACTTTCTTAAATACAGAATCTATGCCTTATATATGTATCTTCCTAGTGGGGGCTTGAAAATCCTCTCTACTGCACTGCTTAATAGGTAGCCACTAGTGAGACATGGCTGTTTAGAACCTGAAATATGGAGAGTGCCACATGCTGAAGTAAGAGTTGGGCTTTGGGGGTTAAATAGAATAGTTTTAAAATTTTCTGTTTCTAATTTTTAAATGTGGCTACTGCTAAACTTCAAATTAAGTAGATGACTTGCATTATATTTCTACTGAACAGGGTTGGCTCTGTAAGTTTTTGGACTTTGAACAAATCAGTTCAGGCCTCTGCACCTCAGTTTTCTTATCTGTTAAATGGGAATTTTAATCTCAATCAGTCTAACTTTACAGGGATGTTGTGAAGCTCTAATAATAACTCTTTCAAGACTACACAGATAACACACTTCACTTTTTCTAACCCACCAGATTTTGTACAGTACATTCACACATCACCAATATTCCTCATGACAACTCTGTGAGGCAGGCGTAATTATGATTGTCTTATGGTCATCATTTACCAGAGGAGGACCAAGGTTCAGAGACTTGCCCGGTGCTGACCTGCCTGATGCCCCCACCTTCACCCTGCCCTGCCCCTTTTATAGCTTCTTGGCGTTATTTGAACTCTGAGCCTTGTTCTCTCACTGCTATTTAAACAACAGTAAAAACAATATGATAATAGTACAGGCAGGAGTCTGGAGGTGTAAGAGAAGAGTGTGCCAGGCTCCCAGGAGGACCCCCAACTTCTGGATTTCAGTAGTCCCGATAGTTCAGCCTGAGAACCCTCATAAGAGAAGAGGAGGTGAAAAGGGCCCAGAGGAGAAGGGTTTTCAGAAAATTCCCAAGCAGAAACCAAAAAAAAAAAAAACACCCAATAGATTTCCTGAGGCTGGCCATAGAATCAGAGCACAATTTTAACCACATCCTGCCTTCTGCTGGCCGGGACTCCTCAGCGGCTCAGTCAGCCAGCTTGGTTGGCACCATCTTCCAACTGGAAGTCAATGAGAGTAATGACAATAGCTGCTGCTGGGAGAGGACAAAATGTGAATCTGAGCTAAAAATACCGGGCCCAAGCTCTGATCTCTTCAGGCGATCGGTCAACACCCAGCTCTCATCATGAAAACCCACAGTCAGCACCAGTTAAGGAATATATGACCCCTGGCAAACAAAGCATCTAATTACCAAATAAGCACTGTAGGTGTCGACCATCTCATTCCCAGAAGAGACCAGATAAGCAAGTGGCTTGGCTCACAGTGACCACAGTGATCACGTAGGCACTTCAGCTCCCCATCTAACTCTTGTCTGCTCGGAAAGGAACTCTGAAACAACCGGCTGCCAAAACTTATTCCAAAAGTCATGGTGTCTTTTATGTTTCTTTTAAGTAGATCTTGAAATTTAAAAAAAAAAAGTCACTGGTTTCCTATGTAAAAAATGTTTGAAGTTGGACGCAAGGGAGAGAGGAAAGAAACTTCTATAACTGGGATTAATGCAAGTTGGAGTAAAATAAAAGGAAGTCAGTCCTAGCAAAAGGGGAACTTAAAAGGAAATCAGTAGTAGATCATATAGAGTTTGTTTTGGCCTGGACTGCAGGATTACTGAGTTCTCGACCTCTGTACAAAAAGAAAGGAAGAGAAAAGCTTTCTGCTATTATCTGGACCAGAACTCCCTCACTCTTCAAATGCATGTGTAATTCAAGTACATTTTCATCTTTAAGTGTGTTTAAGTATATTTAGAAGAATGAGGTAGAAAAATTCTTGTTACCAGTGGAATGAGACTGAGTAAGACTGGAGTTGCCTCTGCTAGATGGTTATTGTTGTTTAGTCACTGAATTGTGTCCGACTCTTTGTGACCCCTCGGGTTGTAGCCTACCAGACTCCTGTGTCCATGGGATTTCCCAGGCAAGAATACTGGAGTGGGTTGCCGTTTCCTTTCCCAGGGGATCTTCGTGATCCAGGGATCAAACCCTGGATCAAATCCTGCACTGCAGGCGGGTTCTTTACCACTGAGCCACCAAGGAAGCCCCCTGCCAGATGGTCATCAGCTGGCAAACCAGCATCTTGGTAGATGAAAAGTGTTCCCCGGGGTGGAAAAAAAAATTCCCAATAAGAAAAAGGCACATGTAAGTGGCATCTGTGCTCAGAATTCATGTTCCCAGAGTTTTCTGTAATAGTTTTGCCCCACAATTCTACCTGATAACCAAAGCCCATGCACAGAGGCTGCAGCCAAATTTCCACGCAGACCTTTTCCTGCGTTCTTCCCTCCGAGGCGCCATGGAGGCGGCCTGTTCAATAATTTCTGCCCAGCAGGCCATGGTGAATAATCATTTTACAGTCAATCTCTCGGTATTGTCATTTCTCTCTAGCTCACCAGTTAACCAAAGAAAAACCCACTGGGGCTTTAACTTCTATTCATAAACACTTGATCAGCACAAAAGTTGCAGGAATATTTGAAACTAGGTTTTTTGCACTCCCTGGAGACAAGTTCAAGTCAAGCCTTTCTTTGATAACACTGCCCCACCACCCTGGAAACCATTTCAGACTTTCTGCCTTCATGTCTACCTATATGGGAAACAAGTAGTGTCTTAAGTGAAGCTTGTACAGCATATAAAGTATTTGTAAACGTACATGTAAAAAGAGACATTATTAATTATGATTTTATTTCTTCAGGTGACAGCTCTTCTCTGATTCAATTCTACATTGAAGGCCAACCTAAATGGCAGATCATGTACTTCCCACTGACTGCATTCCCCAGAAGCTCTATAAGCTGCTAGAAGCTTCTCTCACATGAAAGACAATCTATATGGTAATAGACTCCACTGTCAACTTCATCGCTGGTGAATCGTCACCATTCAATCAAAAATATTCAAATCAGCAACTACTGCTTCTGCATTTGAAGTTTTACCTGACAGGGGCCAAAGAAAATAAGCATTCTCCTTTAAATTGGTAGCACAGTTACTAAAAATGGATACGCAAAGCTAGTAAAAGAACAAAATGAAAATGAAACTCTAAAGTCTAAAAAGATTAGTGCGTGTGGGAATATTTTTCAGGCCCAGAACTACTTTTCAAAGTAGCTGTGAGAATCAACCCATGAAACAGGCATGGTCAAGGGCTGCTGGCTTTAAAGGGCTCAGCAAGCAGTGAGAGAGAGGGGACTTTGGAAGAGGATTCAAGGGAAGTGAGCAGGCAAAGCCCTGCTACCTGCTTGTTGTAGGTCAACATCAGGGGAAAACTGTGCTTAGTGAGGTTGGACTTCACTACTCCTTCCCTTCATAGGAGCATGGAGGTCCCACCTTCCCTGAGACCTTGCTCTGGGCAAGCACAAATCAGCTGTCGCTCCCCCTGGGTCTGGATGGATGAAGAGAAAGGTCTCTGCCCTTTCAGCAAGTTTCTTTAGGAGCCTGGATGGAACTTCAGTAGTTCTCACTACTGGTAAAGGCAAAGCTGGAGGAGTCTGGAGTTTGAAAGATGGAGGCATTGTAAGTTAAAGGCTTTTTGGAGTGAAAGCTCAAATTAGCTCTTATGATACTAATTAAATTACTGCCTCTGATCCACAGAGTGATTTTGATTGAAAATTATGGGTAAAACGAAAGGATAATGGGGTTTCTCTCACAGATGTGAGGAATAAAGACGTTCCTCAAGCAAGACCTAGGGCAGACAGCACCTTTGGAAAGGAAAGGGCCCTTAACCATCAGGAGACGCAGCCGGGTGCCAGGAGGGAGAATGGATGCCAGAGCCTCACACCTGTTCTGTCCCATACTGTGTCTCACCAAGCAAATTCACCTCCAAGGGCCTCAGTTTTCTCCCCTGCAAAATGGGGGTGATAACCTACTGCCTATCTCAAAGAGTTTCAGATTAAATGCAAGTCTTACATTTAATTACACATTAAATGTAAGATTAAGTGCTTAGAATGGTTTTGGGAGGTAGTAAGCTTATGTAAGCATTTGCTCTTATCAATTATTAGCAAAGGTGCTATATAAGGGGAATATTTCAGGTGGAAGACAGTGAGTGACCTGGAATCCCTGCAGGCTTTAAAGACAGAGACTGAGAATCAAATCCTAGTTCTGATTCTCATTGCTAGGTAATTTGAGCAAGTTACTTTGAGTCTCTGAATCTGTCTCTTCTTCAGCAGAGTGGGGATTGGAGTACCGACCTCAAAAGTAATCAAAAGAATTAAATGAGTAAGTTGAGTGAAGCATGTAGCACAGTATGCCACAGCATAAATATGCAATAAAGCCTAGCGATTCTGTATTCAGGGCTTGAGCTTTCATCCAACTATTATCACTGGGCTCCAGAAGGGCTGAAATCTGGCTCCAGAATCCTTAGTGACCTTCAGAATAAATTCTGCCCACCTTCAATATGTGGGGTGAGGGGGGCAGAGAAGGATGGCAAAACCATCCCTTAACACTTCCCATAAGTAGACTGGGGTCATTTTTTGTTCACTACTCATCACATCTGTATACAGCTGTACCTCCTTAGATCTGTTACCTGAAAAAGAGGAGTCACTTTACAGTTCTCTCCTAATAGAGAATTTTGAGAATTTTCTCAAAGCAAATTCACATTGTGTAGTGCTTATTTAATGTCAGTGTATATACCAAACACACTAACCCCAGACTAAATCCAAGACTGGGGAGACAGAAGAAGCTTGGGAAGGGCAGGGCAAAGAGTCCTGTCAGGCTGCCTTAGCAAGTGCAACAAGGCAAACAAAATACAAGCAAGCCTTTCCCAGGAGGTCCCAATTTTAGACAGAAAAGGGAATAGAACCAGAGACCAGTAGAAGAACCACTGAATATATAAATGATTAAAGTTTAGTTGTATTTCCTATGTTTTTCAAAAATTGTTTTCACAAAAGCATGTAAATAACCTTTCAAACGTTTTTAGAAGTAGGAAGAAGGAAATGACACAACAGTAGTAATGTGGATGCACAATATCCTATTTAAAACATCCCTACACCTGTACATCCATCATTACTGCAGGGGAAGTACCTGATTTTTGAAAGGTGATTAGAAATGTTGTGAATTTAGAATGGATGGAGCTTCAAAGACTCAGGCAGCACCAACTTCAAGGGAGCAAACTTTTCCTACAAGGGTTACAAATTTTTTTTCAGGAAATGTTATTACTTAGAAATATTTCTATAACAAGAGAAAATGGTATTTTTATGATACTCACACAAAAGTGAGCAAAGAAGTTCCAATTATGTAGAAAGAAGAAAAGGATAAGCAAATAACTCTGAGAGATGAACCGGACAAAAATGCTTAACACAGCAGCCAGTTAGACAATGGATTAGAAAATGTGAAATTTTTATGTACAAAATGCGATCCAAGTGACTTTTCCTCCTTTCATGGCAACCACAAACTCAGCCGTAACTTAAAATCCACCACAGGGGCTCAGTTTGGAGATCTGCTGTTAAGCCAGAAGCTGTGATCACTTTACCCCTGACTCCTTGCTAGGCTGTTCAGTTCTTTCTTAGAGACCCACAGGGTGGACTTGAACTTGGAAGAGGAGAAGTAAGAAATGTGTGTAGCTGTGTCACTACTGAACCAGACCCCATAGCCCCGCAGTCCCCAACCTCCAAGGAGGCATCCCAGCCCATTTAAACAGCACCTGTTCCAGCATCAAGGTCTTCCTCTCTGCGTGGGGTGAGGCATCAACCAGGAGCCAAGGAGGAAGGACTGGGCCAAGGTCATCCCACCAGGAACCATTCCAAAGTGCACCCCACGCCAAGGCTAGAATAAGAGCAATGCCAATCTGCAAACAGGCAGAAGCAGCTCCTTAAAGAAGATGGCAATGATCCAACCATCTCAGGTTTGCTCGGGGAGGTGCTTCACAACAGAGATTTCAGATTCTGTGCCCATTCCAGTGAGCTGAACCACCAAGGGCAAGTGCAGAGATGGCTGCCAGGAGCAGATCCCTGGGCCTGCTGTACCAAGAACAGGACTGAGTTCTACCAGCTAGGGAGGGAGACAGGAGGGTGAGAAGGTGTGATCATTCAATCTCTACCTGGGCAAGTGTTAGTAGCTCAGTCGTGTCCTGACTCTTTGCGACTCGATGGACTGTAGCCCACAAGACTCCTGTCCATGAGTTTCTCCAGGCAAGAATAGTGGAGTGGGTTGCCATGCCCTTCTCCAGGAGATCTTCCTGAACCTGGGCAAACTTCAATTTTTCTTTTTCTTCTGCCCTCTCTCTCTGAAAAAAAAAAAAACTAGCGGGGGGGGGGGGTAAAAAAAAAAAAAAAAAAAAAAACCGTGATCTTGAATCCAAGATCAGATTAGATATGCCGGATTTCCCCAGTCAAAAGGAAAGGTTTCCGAAGTCTGTGTACTCTAGGCCTAGAGAAGTAGGTGGGCTGGACCCTGTCTTTCCCCAGGATGGGAGAAGCAGACCAGTGTTCTAGGCTCGGTTTCCTAAACACTCCGGGGCGCTGGGGTTGGGATGAGCCGCTGCGAGCTCGGGAACGAAGACCCCTTCCCCTCCTCCACCTGTGGGACTGGAGGGCCCCCAGGCGCGGCCATTCCTTCCACCAATCTCCCAGGGCAGGCGCTTTTCCTTCCTTCATTACCTCACTACCTCCTTCCCTTGACGTCAGCCCCGGGTCTTCCAAAGGAGGGGAGGAAAGATGGAGATGAGTCTGGGGCAGTCGGTATCAGGATCCCCGCAGCACCGGCTCGGGGGTAGGGGTGGAAAATGAGGTAATGCGCGCCCAATCCCAGGCCTCAAAAGGCCGCGAGCGCCACTTCCCTCCCGGCTCCGGCGGGTGGAGTTACTAGGCAACCCTATCGGCAACGCGGGACGCCGGCCAAGTTCACCCAAAGTTGAAGAATAAATTTGGGGGAAGAGAAGGTGGAGGGTGGAGCAAGCGCCGAGGAGACACGAGGGGCAGGAAAAGAGCTTGCAGGGAGAAGAAGCTGGTTTTCCGGCTCCCTGGAACAGGAAGAAGGGCGGGCGCGGACTGGAGCCGTCTCCCCGGAGGCACCGCAGCCGCCGGCCTGCAATCCCGCACCCAGTCCGGGGCAGCGGGGCGCTGCCGCACCCGAGACTCTGGGGGACTGGGGTGGGGAGAAGGGGGTTGCCGAGTGTACGCGCCCTCGAACTGGTCCCAGAGAAGACTGGCGAGTGTGGCCAGCGCGCGAGGAGGGGGCTGGAAAAGGGAGACAAACTGGGTGACTGGGTGGGAGTGGACCCCGTGTTTAATCCTTGATCCCGAGGAGGCCGAAGTCCTCCTAGCAAAGAGTCCTTACCAAAAAATAAAAACAAAAAATCCTCAAAGCTCCGCTCTTCAACTCGCATCAGTAACAGCTCTCATTAATAGTCAAAGTAGGACCACCAGGAGACCGGGAAACCTACGTGTTTCAGATAGGAGCCAAGAGCTGGGCTTTAATTTGCTTCAAGGAGCCCAGTGGGTTCGAGGCGCCCGTGGCCCCCAGGACTCGCAGTCGGGGCCGCCCGGCGGCGGACGCTCCAGGGCCCGCCAGCTCGAGCGCCCCCTCCGGGGTCGCGGGGACCCGGACCCGGTGCGAGCGCCTTCCTACCTGCTGTAGGGCGTCCTCAGCAGCAGGGCCTGGCTGCCTGTGCAGCTGTCGGTGGGCGTGTGGCAGCCGTAGACTGGGGGCGGCACGGAGTACTGCTGCTCCCCTGCAGAGAGCCAGGAGAGCGGGGTGAGCGCGCGCTGAGGGCCGGGGATGCGGGGCCGCGGGCCGTTCAGGGCGCAAGAGGGCCTGGATGCCGCGGCCGTGCCGAGAGACGGGCGTTCAGATCTCAGCGAGCTGAACTTCTCCCTTTACCTTCTTTTAAGCAGTCACCGCACAGAACACCGAAAAGGCCCTCTGGACATTCGCAGTCTCGGCGGAGTGGAGCTAACATACTTGGGGTGGGGGAAAACAATCTTTTCTTTTGAGATTACGCTATTTCTAAAATTCTAGCTGTCCTCTTCTCCCTACCCCAACTTGCTGTGGGTTGGAAATTCCTGGGGAGCCAGGGGTGGCATGGAAGAAGGGGAGAAGGCCCCCACCCCCACCCGGCTTACCCAGCGAGCCCTGTTGGCCCATGGGGTCCTCGTGCTTGAAGGAGTGGTTGGGGAACTGCGCCGCGTGGTGCGAGGGCGTGTGACCGTAGCTGGGCGTCCCGTCGAAGGTTACCGTGCTGTATCCTGCGGGCGAGGCCGAGAGAGAAACAGCGTCAGCGGGGAGTCAGGGACCCTGTGAACCAGAAACCGGGCGAGGAGCGCCCAGCCCCGCGTTCGGATCCCGCGCCAATCAGCCCCCAGGGAAGCCGGGCCCAGCGTGACCTCGGGACATGCTCCCCGCCCTTTCCCGAGTAAAACCCAGACCTCCCCAGAGTTTCCCAATTTATTTACGCCCTTGTCTTTCACGGCGTCCGCGGCTTCTGCACCGAACCTCGCCAGTATGAAAACGTCCAGCCGCTCGGCGAAGAAAGTCGCTCTCCCCCCAAAACAAAACAGCGCGGTTCTCGCGCAGGGGCAGCGGCGGGCGACCGAAATGGATCTGCTCGGCTGACCCGGCGCTGACTCGGAGCCGTAAATCAGAGGCCCGCGCACCAACTTTCATTAATTACTCGGGGCCAGTTAAACGGCCTGGGCTTTAAATGGGGGAGAGTAATTACTGAGTAACGTTATCTGTCTGAGGCTGCGCGACCCGACACCACTGACACCCAAAGCCCTCGGGAAAGCTGGTGAGGGGAAAAAAAGAAGGGGCCTTTCAAGTTGGGCCCGCGAGCCTCGACCCTGCGCCTTCCTCCGTCCATCCTCGGACCCAGCTCGCGCCCAGCGGGTTGGACTGTGACCATCACTGCAGGGGCCGACTTCCTCGCGTCCCAGGCCGGGAAACCTGTTTGTTTCAGAGTGTGCCTGACAGTGTACCTCCCTTTCACTACATGGTACGCACGGGGTCCAGTGCCTCAGTTTCCCTGCCAAGAAACCGAGGGCAATGTCGCCGCATTCTTCCCTTCCGAAGGTGGGGGGGGGGAACCCGTGTTGGTGGTTGAAAAAATGTAGTCTCCTTCTGTGATTACTGTCACCAAAGTACTTGAAACATTTACCCCACTGGCTTCCGCAAAACTGTAGCTGCTGCTGGGGGAAAAGCATCATCCGGCTAAGATAAGGATCAGTTCTGAGTCCTGAACCCAATGGTGGGGTCCCTTCCTGTGCGCAGGCTCCGTAGTCTCTAAACTGAGGTCCTGGCCAAGTGAGGAATCCCATTAGTCCAGAAGCTCACATCGGCTCCCTGCAGGGCCACTGGGCTGAATGCAGAACCCCCACACCGCCCTCGCTGGGCCCCGCCTCTTGCACTGAGCTGAGCCTCCAACCACCCCGCTCCTCAATTCTTGGGAGTGGGGTGAGTCAAACAACCTCCATTCTCCAACTCTTGCCCCAGGCATAATCAGGGCTCTACAACAAACGTCCCTGAAGACTTAGATTGAACAGTGAAAGGTAATACCCACGTCTTTTAAACGCCCCCCCCCAAACAAAAACAAAAACAAAACCAAGCTTCTACAGTCCACTTCGGGGAATGCGTGTTGAGAGTGGGAGGGAGGATTGGAGCAGGTCTTAATAAACGAATTGCACAAGTCTCTCGCACCAATTGGCGCCACAGGTTGACAACTTAAGAAGCCACCAGCTCCAGCAATTTGCATGACCCCAGAGGCCTCTCTTTCTGGCCTGCTAAGTGGGCAAAGATAACCCCCGGCCCGCTAGCTGTCAGGAGTGGGTGAGCACGCTGGCGCTTCCAGGCACTTCCTTTTGGGAACGGAGGCCGCGCTGTGTTTGAGGCCTAACAATCCGCTGACAAGCGAAATTTGGCTCGGAGCGCCCAGTTTTACAGGGGCAAGGCCGAATTTTTGAAAGAACTGTTTTATAAACAGAGGAGAAACAGGAGCGACAAAGAAGTTGTCTCTAGACGAACCCTTCTCCGTCCCTGAGCCGGTGGCCGGAGCACCGCGCTGTCCTCGGAGGCAGCGCCTGCCACTGTCGGTGCGCGGCGAGGGCCAAGGGGTTGCGGGCGGCCGCTCCTGCGTTGATCGCCTCGACTCCGCGCCCGCGAGGCTCCCAAGGCCCCCCTCCCCGGAGAGGGGGTGCACATCGGTGAAAGAGCCCTCATAGAGGAGGGGAGAGGGCCCTTTAAATTAGAAGCTTATCGGATGTGGGACTGATTAGAGCGCGTGGTCCTGGGGCCTTGCGCTGAGCCAAGCACGGAGGTGGGGGCCGGCCGGGGGAGGGACAGCTGCCGGCCAAAGGGGACAGCGTGTTCAAAGATTCCTCGTATTGTTACAACCTTAGATGGAGAGGCTCAAGCGGCCAAGGTAGCGCCTTTCCCACGGTTCCTCTCGGCCCAGCAAAGCAGTGCAACCTTGACCGCGTGGAGCAGCGACACACGCTTTGCGCGTCTCTCCCCCGCCCGCCGCAGCAGAGGAGTCCGGGAAGAGCCTGGCCGGGCCAGGCCCCCGCAGGAGCTGACGGGTGGAGGGGACAGAAGGCTCAATCAGGAAGGTGGTCCCAAGGGCTGAAAATGATGACTCCGCAGCCGCTGCAGCGGCAGCGTACGGGGAAAGCTATCTCGCAACGAAATACCCTCTCCAAAGTGACTCGAGGGGGGCGCCCTTGGCCCTGGGGCTGTGCTGGTGTCCCCGTGTGACACTAGGTGGCCCGGTGATAACAGGTATTCTCCAGGGATAGGGTTCTGCGCGCCAGAGGGGCTGAGGAAATCGCTTGGACTCTCAAGCAGTCCTCCTTTTCCCTTCCCAAGCTTCGCATTTAGTTTGGGAATGCAAGTCCTCACCCTCCTGACAAAATCCCCACTCGTCACACACAGACTACAGTCGGTTCTGCCGTCCTGCAGGGAAGAGGAAATCCATCTCAATAGTGGGGCAAAGATCCCTTGAAACGAAGGTTGAAATAGCCTAGAATGGTCTGGGTTTGAGTCCAAGTTCTGCCAGAGAGAGATCTCCTGGACATCCTATCTCTTAAGAGTCTAGATTTCCTCCAGTGTCAGGCTGTAAGCTTCTTGCAAAGGCTGAGACATTCTGTCTTAACATTCAGTCTCCAGTGCCTGGCACAGAATAAGTGCTCAATAAATGTTTCCTGAATGAGTATTTAGAAGCAAGATTAGAATACCGGATTTAATATTTAAGAAACTAAAAAAAAAAAAAAACAGAGGTATAATACCTTGCAGTGGGGAGAGATGCAAGGGTGCCAGCAACTGTCTCCTCCTCTGAGCCATTGAAGGTTGCCCTGCCTAGAGACTGGGACCCAGAATCTTCACTCCTCTCCCCTGGAACTGGCCTTAGCCAGCTGATGGGCTGGGGGGAAGGAACTCTTGCCCTTGCTTTCCCCAACTCAAGCCTCCCGCCAAGACTACATTCCTAGGGGAGCTGCAGAAAGCCCAGAAATCAAGAGAATAAATCTGAAATCTCAGGGCCCAATCTGGTTGCCAACACCAGGACTGAGCCACGAGTGGCTTCTGACATCCCATCCCAGCTCCCAGCTGCCAGGTGACTCACAGAGACTGGGCAAGTATGACCCCATGCTTTTATGGAGGATGTTTTTATCACAAGAGAAAACCTAAGCCTAAAGACAGGAACCAGCTTACAGGCTGTAGCTCTCTACTGAGTAATTTCCCAGGATGCTGGGTGGGGGTGGGAGGCTCCTTTACCTATTAGTCGAGGTCCCCAGCTCCCAAGCCCCTTTTCTCTTTGACAT
This sequence comes from Antilocapra americana, assembly GCA_007570785.1. Lineage (NCBI taxonomy): Eukaryota > Metazoa > Chordata > Mammalia > Artiodactyla > Antilocapridae > Antilocapra > Antilocapra americana. The sequence goes on from ML663010.1 coordinate 7,424,172, forward strand.
CTCAGGCCTATCCCTTAGAGAAGAATTGAGGTTTTTGCCCTTATGTGTAGTGCTGGCTGATTAGGAAGCCCACAGTCTCAACCCTGAGACTTGAATTGATGGAATTCTGGGCATCAGATGACCCTGTAGACGTTTGGACACAAGGATCCAACCAAAGCCACAGAGTCCTGGCTCCAAAAACCCTACAGAACCTAAATGGACTCAAAATGATAATGGTATTTTGCACACGAGGTACTTAGATCAAATGGTTTCTAAGGTGTCTTCAAATAGCACACTACCAAACAGAGGTTCACTCACCTCATACACCTGCCTGTCAGTCTTGCCCTTTTAGGTACAACCAAGTTTAGTGGGCTGCCGCCTTCTGTGTTTAGAACCCATGGTGGGGAGGGGTGGGTGGGGGCCGGGGTCGGACTTCTGTGGCATAGAACTTCAAACCAGAGTCAGACATCAGGTTGGGGTCTCGGCTCTCTTACAGGATAGAGAAACTGAGATCTGGAGATTTACCAAAGGTTCCACCAACGTGCTAATTAGAGGTGGTACAATCAGAGAACAAGAGTCTGCAATCGTCACTGAGCTGTTCCAATACTCCTTGAGTTCCAAACACTAGTTTTCCTTTACGAAAGACTTAGAGTGGAGGGACCTCATGGGTGGGTTTGAGGTTTTCCACAGGACATGGATCCCAGATTCCCCGAACGAAGAGAAGAGGGTGGTTTCGGTTTCGCCAGGGCTTCTGGCCGGCCGTATGCTCTCGGCTGGGTGTGAATGGGACTGCGCGTATGAAGATGCGCGTTTAGAATTTGCGCGCGAAGGCGGGAAGAACACAGCCCTTCTTCCGCGCTCCTTGGGCGCCCCGGTACCTCCTGCAAACAGTACGCACTCTTCTGCTCCCAACCCACGCATTCCAGAAACACACTACTCCTAGGCCTGAGCGAATTTTTGCAGGAAAAGCATCCGCCCCTGCGTTTTTAAAAGCATTTCCTAAAACTTCGAATCAACCAAAATCGGCTAGGTTCACAACAGCGCAGAAGTCTAATAAACAAAATAAAATGCAGAAGTTCGGCGTGATTGATTCTGCTTTGGTCCCTAAGAAAAAGCGGGCAACGGCTCAAAATGAGAAAACCACGGCTGTGTCCCTTGCTGTACGAGGACTGAAAACGGAAAATAAACCTCTCTTTGTTTTAACTTTCAAGTCTTGCAAAAATCTTTCTCCAGCTACGACCCGGGTTCAACGACGAGGAGGCTCCTGAGGCGGGCTGGAAGGAAGCCGGCTCTCTGGCCTCATTTCACCGCCTGTGGTAGGACCCGGTGGCGCAGAGTTTGGAATCGGATAAACGGGGTTCTCCTCCAGCCCTGGAGCCCGCGTGGCCGCACCTGAGCTGGCACCCAGGAGCTATCCACTTCTACACTACTATACACTGGAGCCAAACGCAAACAGGGACGTGGATCCAGGAAAGCCACTATTTGGTCTCCAGCTCATTCATTTACTCATCCTAGGGCCCCAAGGTACTTATGGTGCCTCCATTAGGGCCAGAGTGGCTCTTGGCATTTTTGGCGGGCAGATGCAGCAAGGGCTGCTCTCCACGCGCTGGTCCCACTCCGAATCCAGGGTCTTAAAACGCCAATGCTTGCCGACAGTTTGGTGGTGCCTTAGGCGACAAAACCTCTTCCCGAGGCAGAGCCAGGCATTGCCCCGGTTCCCGCTTGCCATCCCCACGGGGAATAGTCTGAGAATTTCCTGGGGTCCAAGGGCCCCCAGATGACCTCCCGGCTCAAGCGAAGGGTCCGGTTCCCCGGTTCCCCGCCCTGGAGGATGTCAGGAACCCACGCCGTGGACTTCCTCCTCTCCCTGGGCCTCCTCTCTCCCCCAGCTGCGGCTTCCTCTACCCTCACAGTCCTTCGTGAGACGACTGGGTAAGAGCTGTGGTCAGGGAAGGGGTAGGACAGGGGAGTGCCCGCGCGCGGTCACAACCCAGCCGCCACCGCCCCGCGTGTAGGGGGCGCTCCCCAGCCCGCTTACCCTGGTTGCGAATTGCGGGCTGGCTCTCGAGGCAGCTAGGCAGGTAGGGCGCGTTGGGGAACATCCTGGCCTGGCCGGACGACGCCTGGCTGGGCGGAGGGGGACCGAAGGGTCCGTAGCGACAGGCTCCAGCCGTGCCGGTAAACTGGCCCGAGAAGTGGACGGTGAAGGCGCTCAAGCACTGCTCCTCGTGCGGCTCCGCGCCTCCCCAGCTCGGCTCCTGTTTGATGAAGGAGTGAGGCGGCGGCGGCGGTGGGGGTGGCGGCGGAGCCGGCGGCGGCGCAGGACCGCCCAAGGACCCGTAAGCCGAGGCGCCCGGGGGCGCAAAGTCCAGCACCGGCGCCCACTGCGCCGCGCCGCTCACCGGCAGGGCGCAACCACCGCCGCCGCCCAGGGACGGTACGGCCGGCAGCAGCGCGTTCAGGTCCCGCACGTCGGAGCCCATCTGCTGTGGCTCAACCCCGGACGCTCCGCGGCCCCTCCGGCTTTGCAGACGCTCGGCGCTCGACTCCGCCGAGCCTAACTTGGCCCAGATGCCTTCCGGACCCCGGAACCCCGGCAGCTGGGGCTGCTGAAGGCACCCAGGCGCGGGCCGGAGCGTGTGCGAAGACGCCGGCTCCGGGGCACACGTGGACGCCGGCTCTTGCAGCAGGAGGAAGTCCAGGATCGCGGCGAGGAGGCGGCAGGGCCCCGGCTCCTGGGCTGCCGTCCGGGCTCTGGGTGGGTGGGTGAGTGAATGAGTGGGAGGGAGGGCGGGAAGGGGGGAGCGGATAGGCGGTCGAGTTGCGAGAGCCCCCGGGTGTGGGCGCTGCCTTGAACTCCTTACCCCAGCTGCCTGGCTGCCCCCAGCTTCTCAAAGCTCAAATAAGAGGGGCTGGCGGCGGGGGAGGAGGAGTCAGGAGTCTCGGCGGCTCCATTCACACTGCAGCCCTAGCGGATCCAGGCAGGGCGCGCGACTCCTTGGGGGCGTCCTCGCAGTGGGGGTGGGGGCGGGCCAGAGGGAGCTTCCCTCTCTGAGACACCCTCCTCTCCTACACGCCACGCGCTCTCCGCTGGCCTGTGGGACACAAGACCTCCCCCCCACCTCCCCTTCTCGGCCTTCGCGAGTGTGGGCGCCTCGGGGCACTGGCGAGCCACTCCAGGTGAGCAGGGAATGTCCCCCCTGCATCCCTGTGTGGTGAGGGTGGGGATGGGGTTGTTAATCGGGGAGGGAGGGTTGGAGGGAGGGGCAGGGGGCTCCACGAGGGCGGGAACTTCGGAATAGCTGCAGAGAACTTTCCTGGACTTCAAAACGGCGGATTCCTTGCTTTGCGCCCGCGAGTCCGGCTCTTGCTTCTAGAGCCGTCACATTGAACTGGTGGTCATAATCTCAGAGTCACTGGGGAGTGGGGTGGCTTTTTGTGGATTCCAGAGGCCAGACTCAAGTGTTAGGTGGGTGACCTGGAGGTTGCATCAGTTGTAATAAACGGAGCGTAATTCCATTGACTGGTGACATGGTGAAGTTTGCGCCTAGAGAAGGGAGGTTTCTGCGTATCTGAAATCGGTGCCAGCGACACTTCATCTCCCCTTCTGGTGAGGAGTATCTGACTCTTCGACGGTGAAGCCGGGAAAACAGAATGGAAGCTAGTTTGGGAGGAAAGAAAACCCTTAGGGAAATGCCCAGATTCCGGTCGCAGAATCCTGGCGCCGAGGTTGGAGGGTAGGGGGCGAGGAAGGTTTGGATACAAAGTCCTTGGAGGGGAGATTGGCTCCCCCTGCGGCTCCTGGTGAGCTCTGCCTCCGCTCATTCCAGTCGGGAGTACCACTCTGGAGGCGCGGTGACTGCCCAGGAGGCACAAGCCAGGTTAGGCGGACGGACGAAAGCTTCAGGGTTCTTACCATTGGGAGCTCCCAGCGCCTGGGGCAGCCAAATCATATTTCTGGCTCTACCTAATCATTCTTTGAGAGCCCCGCGCCCCAGGACAGGTGTTTGAGGTTTTTAGTTTTGTTGGTTTTTCTAAAATAGTCGGCTTCTATCGAAAAAGAGACCCTAGGCTAGAAGTGCCGGGAACCCGGATTGGAGTGCGCCGCCGAGGCGAGTGGAAACGCCCAGGAGGCAGCGGCGACGGCGCAGCCTGGGACTGCCAGGAGCGCCGGGCGGGAAGCGGCCGGGTGCCGCCTGGCCTCTGACACGAGGCTGGCCGCGGATGGGGCCCGAAGATTTTCAACCAAGCCCATGTGAAGCAACAATCAAGGTGGTTGCAGTTTTATAAAGAAGCTGGGCTTTTTTAAAGCCTTGATTTACTTACAAGGAGCTTTGGTTTTAATTAATTTGCACTAAGTAAAAGCCAGGAGTTCTGGGTGCGGACCCGCAGCTTGTGTGGCACCTACACGCTAAGTGCAGGTCCCTCCTCTGGAGGTCGCTTGTCCTGGAGAAGTAGGAAACCTTGAGGGCAAAGGTCGGGAATAGGCGCTACCCATTTGATGGCCCGACCACGTTCGCAGTGACGGACACCTCTCTGCGCGACTTTGGTGCCTGACTCTTCGAAGTTTGCGCTCAGAAGCTTTTTCTTTCTCTTCTTTTTAAAGAAGTGAAAAGGCTCTCGAAGCCAGCTCCTTCTCGCCTACACTCGTTGTGGACCGCCCACTCCTCTCCCACACGCCGCACCTGTAAACCTGCGCGGGGCTCCAGCGCTGGGCAGAGGACATGGGCTTTATGTCTTTTTGATGGAGAAAGGCCTCTCGCGATAAGACTTCTCAGGCCAAGTTGCCCCCAGGATGCCCCAAACCACTGTCTCACACTCTTTACTCTTATTTATACTTAGAAGTTGTTTCTTTTCAGGAGGACTCGCTCAGGCGCTGTGAGGGAAGGCGAGCCATTTATGAAAAGCCAAGGATTTCCACGTCTAAACGGGAAAACTTGAGATTATCTCTTTTTTTTTAATCCTTCTTTGCAGTTTGTTGGGGATATTTGGAGGAGGGTGGCTTGATTGTGACCTTCTGTGGTTTTGAAACCTAGAGAGAGCAAGGGCGGTAACTCTGACTTAAAAAGAAAAGTTTTTGCCTGGGGGTGGGGTGAGAGGAAGAGGAGGGGGGCTAGGAAATTTAGGACTCTACTTGTTGCCTGAAAACTCTTGAAGGAGGGAAAAGTAGTGATGCCATCCCCATTTCAACTCCGGGGTACCCCCTCGCCCCGACCTTGTAGTCCAATGCTGTGGGAGGAGTCCCCTGCAACCCGCAGCGTAGAGAAGTAAGTGCTGTGCATCCGAAACCGCAGCCTCCCCCTAGATGAAGTCTTCGAAGGCCTCTTGCCCTCGCCCGTGTTCGTGCCCTGAGCCCAGGCGCCCCGGAGCCAACCCTGGGAAACCCGAAAACTACTGTGCTCAGCCGGTGCCCTAAGCTCTCCGCTTTTCCCTCCGCTAGACAACGTTCTCAGCGGGCGCTCTGCGGTTCCCCAGGCGGACGTGCCGGCTCGGCTAGCCTCCGCGCTCTGAGCTGGGCAGACAGTTTGGTCTGAAAAAAGGTCCAACCTCTGTCCGCCCCAGCAGGTAGGGCGATCGGCTGCATCTCCGGCAGCTAGCTCGAGACCCTCCCAAGGTCCCAGGGATCTGAGGGCTGCGAAGACCTGGCTACTCCTTTCTCTCACTCACCTTCCCACCCCCGCCCCCCATAAAGAGGAGACCTCTGGCAGAGGATGTGGTCTGAACCACCGATTGGCAGAGCTAGAAATTCAACTCCTCCTCCTACAGAAAAGGAAACTGAGGCCCAGGCAGAGGGAGAAGAGGCAGCTACGGCTTGCAGTGGTTAAGAGCAAGGGATTGGTGGCCAGAGAAAGGGATCGCTGCTCTCCACCAGGTAACCAGCAGCCAGAGGACCATAGACGCGGTCTGTAGCCGCCGGGAGCCTCAGTTTCCTTAGTGGTCACACATGGAATAATGAGTTGTTAGTACCCAGCCTCAAGGGGTCTTCAGGAGTAGACAGAAGATAGTGTTGGCCTATGTCCTCGATGAACGTTACAGTTTCTTGTTATTATTGTCCAAGGACACTGAACAAATTAGCGACAAAACCGAGCTGGAACCCAGGTTCCTCTCAGGGCTTAACCCACCACCCTCTGCCTCTTTAGAGCTAATGGAGTGGGGAGTAAAGGAAAGAAGGAGGAAGGGAGATGCTGGAAACCTACGTGGCTTTGATGTCATTGGTAAAGTTCATCCTGGCCTGGAAGGGGCTTAATAATGGCAAGATTTTGAAATCGAGGCTGAGTGGGAAGGGGAGGGAGGTCCTCTAACCCCCACCCCACCCCCCACTCTGACCCCGGCGCCGTCAACTGGATCTGACCAAGCGCCCAGCCTGGCCCTGTAGCTGCGGCCCCAGGGACCAGACCGTACTCCGGAGCCGCGCTCCGGGCGTCACCCCCGCGGCCGCCGACAACTGAATAAACACACCGAGGCGCTGCGATCTGTCAAGGACTGGGGCCGCCTGCCCGCGCCCGGGGCCGCAGACTGCAAAAAGGAGTGGTGGGCTGCCGGGGAGGAACCAGCGCTCGACTTAGCGCCTCGCGCAGAGGCCAGCGCCCGAGCTCCACGCGTGTGACCCCAGCTCTTAGCAGTCTGCCTACCCCGGGCCGCGGCAGGCGCTTAGGCTGGTTTCCATCCCCGCGCAGGCGATGGGAATCCCAGCTTCATTTATCTAAATTGAAAAAAAAGTAAGAGAAGGGCTTTTGTTATTGTCTACCCCCCGGCTTCCTCTGTTCGTTTGAAAATTAACTGGACTTTTTGGCCAATCCACCATCTACGGTTCAGACTCGGTCGGTTTGGGGTCCCAGGACCCGTGCGCACTACTAGGTGCGCAGAGCAAAACTCCCCTTTCCCCGACCCCCGGCTCTCAGTGTCTAAAGCGGTCAGTGTTACCGTCTGTTCTGATGCCACCGCGAGAGAGTCCCCAATGAAAGGATTCCGCAGCGCCGCCTCTATTATTATACCGTAAATCTTTTTAAATTCTGGAACTAATTATATAGAGGATATGTCTCAATTTGTTCTGCATTAATGCCACAGTAGGGATGGAGGCCGGGCCGTGGCCAGAGCAGATACGCAGGCCTATGAAATTGATGAGCTGAGAGTTGCTTCTAGTCCTGAGCGCACCATCTGGAATTCCAGTCTGAGGTTACAATTAGAACTCCTGACCCCAGATTCAACTTTGCAAACAACAGGAGAAAAAAAAATGGGGAAAAGAAAAAAAAACCCAAGAGGAAAAAAAAACTTACTCTGCACCTGTAAAAAAAAAAAAATATCCTCACACAATCTTAAAATCTTCTCATCTTAGAAGATTCTTTCCAAGTATTTCTTTTAACCTATAAAAGATAATGGAATATATTTTATAGATTGGATTTTATCTTATCCCCTGTCCCTCTCCAGACTGCACTCCATTTAATAGTTGTCAGTTTTCCTTAGTGTTGGATTTAATTATATAGGAACAAAATTTTGCTCAGTAAATTAGCTTGCTAAATATTCTGTCACTTTTGTGATTCTGCCTTTGCGAAACAGCTTAATTACAGAAATCTATCTGGATCTAGGAATTTTTTTTTACTTGCCCCACCTTAACTGTAATCAGAAATTTTATTTGTATTGTAATTTTATTTGTGTTCTAAATCAGTTGTGCCAATTTCTTCCTTCTTTCTTTAGTAACATGCTGCTTTATTTTCCTCTCACTTTGACCCCCTGAAGAAAACGAAGGACCAGGCAGTAAGGGGGAATCTGTTAAATTTATTAGCATAAATACTTAGACAAAACGAGATATAAATCATTCAGATGAATTAAGCCATAAAATATCCCAATGAAGTCAGTCCCTCGCCAGGGTCCTGGTGTATAAATGTTCATATAAAACAAGGTATCAGTATTATCTTTCAAACTGAATATGTTGTAAAAATATCCAAATGTTAAGCAAGGAATATGGGGGTCATGACAGGGCACAAAGGGAATATTCTTTAGAGCAGCCTATTAGCACTGTGGTGCTCCAACTGTGTGACAGAAAGGAAAAATCTGAACAGTTTGCGTTTGGAATATTCAGTAAACAGTTTTTTTTTAAGGATATATTTGATCAGAAGCAGAGGAATAAGGAAAGAAGAGATAAAGAACAAAAGGCATTGCTTTCTATAGAATGTTTAGCTTCAAAAAAAAAAAAAAAGAGTCTGCTCAGAGGCACTGGCTCTTCATACAGATAAACCACCTGGGCCTTCGTCTGTGAACCCGGATATGCAGCTGGTCAGCAGGAGAAGGATGTGTGTTCACTAGAGGTCGACTGGGAGAAGAGGTGAGGGGGAGCAAGGGAAGGGAATTGTCAGGATTCCTAGCAGAGATATACCCAAGACAAAAATCGATAAAATGTTTAAGGAGCAGTGACTTGAAAAGCCCATAACCAGGGCTCTCCGTAAATCTTGGCAAAGCAGGGCATTTTGTTGTTGTTTTGTTTTTAGAATGATTGTTCTGGAGCTTTTTTTTTTTTTTTAAATCGTGGAGTCAGCCAGAAAAAGGGAATAGTCTCCCCTTTATCTCCAGCAGGGGCATCCTTATCCTTTCATTTCCATTCATTTATTCACCACGCAGCACATATTCATTGGCACCTCTTATGTGACTGTAGCAGGGATGGAGACTAAAGCAATGTGGGGACAAGGTCTGCCTTGCTCCCATGGAACTTACACTCCAGTAGGTAGGAATGACAGACAAGCTACAAGTCACGTGCTTTCATATCGTGGTAACTGCTATAAGGAATGAGGAGGCCTGGGGATGGCAGCACCATATCGCCCTCACTTCATTCTGCTCTCTACCCACTGCTACATTTTAACATGTTTAGTAAGTATCCCAACCCTACTGCCAAGACGCAGGAAGATTCTGAAGGATTTGGAATGCTTGGTCTAGATAAGTCTCTACCTACCAGGCGGCTGGACTTGACGGAACCAGTCATGTAGCTGTTTAGGTGGAGCTGCGTTAAATTGTCAGCACTAGCTGAGGGACTGAAAGGTACTGAAACTCTGAAAAACTTGACTTTTTCCTTTTCAAAGGTAAAAATAAGCACCTATTCAAGTTGTGAGAACTAGAGGAGATAAGGCGTGTAAATTTTTTAGCCCATAGGAAGCACTCCATAAATGGTGGCTGTTAGCTCTATTAACATACAGTCGGGTTTTCTTTTGCTTTGCCTTCTGCTTCTAACTATGAAGAAGTAATGAGTTCTAGACTTAGAGCTGGTTTTGGTGTGAGTTAAGAAAAGGTAGCAATCTTTGTTCTTGTCAGATCAGGGAGAAGGCCAGGAAGGGAAGCCTTTTGCTCAAGAGTCAGTTCTCAAGCAAGGATGTTGCCACCTTAAAGTAAATTGAAATCATTGTGCCCTACACCTGGGCCTTGAAACGGGAAATATGTAACTTTGCTTCAAAATCAACTTCTTTCCTTTCGGTACAGAAGGCTCAAGGCTAAAGTCAGCTTGAAAAGTTTAGGGTTGCTTTCTTCCTTATACTCACATTTCAGGTATGCAGCCAGGTCTAGAATAAAGGATCCCAGGCTAGCTATAAGAAAACCTGGACTCAAATCCTGCTTCTGCCAATGACCATGGCCTTGGAGAAATAACTTAGGCTCTTGATTTTTCAGTACCCTTATCTAGAAAAGGAGGATAATGATAACAAGGAAAGAAAGTATACAGAGTGACCTGAACACTGTGAAGTGCTAGGCAATGCACAGAACTATCAGGGTGATCTGTAACATGAGAACTAACAGTGGAAAGGAATGCTCTTGGAAGCTCTGGGGTCCATCATTTGCTCTCATATTTTTCTTCATTTGTAAAGTGGGCCTTTCTCTTGTGTTTGTTGTGAGAATTAAATGAGATACATGTAAACAATACTTGGCAGAGAGTGTGCTGTGTTACTGTTATTGTTACCCTTTTAAGGTCATTTTCCTAGGCTCAGAGGTGAGCCTTATGCTTTCACACCAGTAGCTTCTTACTCTGGAAGCACAGACTAGTATAAAGAATCTGGCTTTCGGATAAAATGGCTGGGGCTTAAATCCTCCTCTGCTACTTATTTTCTGTAGACTCTGGGTGACTTTTGTATTCTCTCTGAGCCTTAATTTTTGTAACTGTAAAATGGGGCTATAATACCTTTGCCTCACAGAGTTGTTTGAGAACAGATTAACACAACCCATGTAAAGTGCATACATGGTGCCTGGCATGTGGGCAGAAATCTAAATGGTAGTAATTAAATTTTTAATTTGTCTAATCGGAGAATAGTAGCTGACTTCAAAAAACAGATCAGCCCTCAAGAACTTGAATTACAGCATGATTCTGAGCATTCACACAGAAACAAATTCCTATCTTCTTTTAAACTACCTGGGGTTGCATAGATATTTCACTCTTTCATTTGCGAAAGACTTTGCAGTCAAGGCATTGACAGTGTGAGCTCTTTGGATAAGAATAGAATTTTATTTAGTTCCACTGGGATCTTTGCAGAATATCTAACGTATATCAAAGATGTTGGTCATCCCATGCTTTTTCAAAATTAGCAGGAAACTGTTTTCAGCCAGCAGAGAAAAAAGCAGTTTGACTGTCTTCCTGGAGTTACCACACAGCATTTATTAATAGTTCTGTAAACAGGCTTGAACATAGTATTAGCTGGCTGCTCAAGATATTATAAAAGATTATGAGAAGTTGCTTAGGAAAAACAAGATAGAGTCATTAGAAATCTGATACTGGTCAATAGTGCATTTAATTCCGAGTCTCCATAAATCACAAACATGAACCTTCTATTGTGATCACTGTTCCAGATCTGAAGGATCCCCATCTTTCCTTTGGTAGAAATTAAATAGATTAAGAATGCCTAAATTTTTTTCCTCTACTAATATAGAGGCTAATGACAAAATTTCCCAAGGGATAATAAATGTTAAACTCTAATCAACAGATTGACATATGATAAATAAGAAAGAAGCACATAACTTTGACTTTCTAATTAGGGCACATGTTTATCTTTAATTATCCCCAACCTGGGAATGGAGTAATTGCTGTTATCTATTTATTATGTGTTTCTAGAGTAACATCACTTTTTTGCCCAGGGCAGCCTCAGTTTAAGCTGTTGTCCTAGCTTAGTTATTATTTTCCCTTTACTTCCAAAAGCATCCTGGTTTTGATGGTAAGTGATAAGGACTCCGCTTGCTTAAAATTTTATTTTATAAAAAAGATGGATTTAAGAAAGCTGTTAGAGCAAAGGTGAACGATAAGAGTTAAGTGGAGCTAGTGAGAAGGAAAGATTGGATTGATGTTAGAAATGAAAGAATGAGAATAGCTACTGTAATTGAACATAAATCTTAGCTCTGAGCTTCCTGATAGCCAACTCAAAAAGGGAAAATAAAACTAGTTACATATCTCTCTTTATGGAATAGAAGGAAGAAACCCAGTTTTTCTGAAGAGACCAACTTTTCTAGCAACGAAAGAAGCTTATTATTTAAGAGGAACTTACATCACTGAATTTTCTGTAAGGGTCATCAGCAATGGTTAGTAATTTCAACAATAATGTTTCTAAAGTTGCAGAGACAGTCTCTAACTTGTGGCTTCTCATTTCAACTCAATAGTGTGGTATTAAAATTATAGTTCTATTAAGCTTTTTTTAAGAGGGACAAGGCAATAATATACACTCCTATTAAAATTTTCTGAGGATCTAATTTGATTCAAATTAACCTAGTGTTAATTTTTGGAAAACTCCCAACTGATAATTTTTAAAAAACATCTTTTATTCGTTAATCACCAAATAGCTTAGAACATGAACCAAAGTACTGCTAAGGACCTGATCATTGTTCTCCAGAATCAGTGATCTGATCTGGGGAGAACTGTAGGGCAGTGGTTAACTGAGGTGATTTGCCCCCTGCCGGGGGATTGGGGTGACAGGAGAAGACAGCTGGCAATGTCTAGAGACATCTGTGATTGTCACAACTCTGTGGGAGTAGGAAGGTGGATGCCACTGGCATCTAGTGGGTAGCTGCCAGGGATGCTGCTGAACATCCTTAAATGCACAGGGCATTCCCCCCACGACAAAAAATTATTTAGCCTAAAATAGTAAGTGCTGAGGTTGAGAAATCCTGCCCTAGAATATTATCAGTAAAAGAGATTGTTATTTCTAGCTGGGATAGAAAGGAAAATTCTTCTTAGAGGAGTGGGCCTTGAACTAGAGTACCCCACCCTACCCCAGAGGAGCTGGAGGATCCCTGTCCCCAGATTCAAGAAACGGCGGCAACAGAAACAGGCAGGTAAGAATGTTGTGAGGTGAGGCATGTTGTAGAGAGGTCATCCCCAAAGGGAACTCTGGGTAGACTAATTTGGCTAGAAAAGAGGGGGAATCCATGTGGAGCAAGTAAGAGGGAAAGCCAGAGAGTGCATGCAAATTTAGGGCAAAGAGCTTCTATTCTGATGTTATGCTCCAAGATCCCTAAATATTGCCAGTGCATTTTAAAAACCACACAAATCAGAGGCAGCATAAACTTTTATGTTCACGAAGATCATCTTTTGGACACTGGTATATGGTGTATATATAGATAGGCACATGTTTGCTTCTTCTCCCCTGCATCATTTTTCATCACTTACATATCAGAGATTCCTTGGAACTCAGTTTTATATCACATTAAATTTTTTTAAATGGGTGCCTGTTTATTAAAAATACAACCCATCAAGGCACAGAAAATTCTGAACCGCTGCTGTAATGAATAGAACATTGCAGGAATCGCCATTAAGAAATATTATTCTGACCTAGTTTGCTGTGTCACGCTGCAGATTGTCCTTTCCTTAAATTGTGGAACAATTTGTAAGAAAAGACCACAAAGCTGGGTCCCTCGATGTTAGCCATCTCAGCCCTCAAAAGTTCAGCCAGGAGTGGGACTGAACCCTCCTTACCATGTTGACATGTTTATTTCTGGCGTAAGAAAATATAGCTGTTGCCCAAATTTGGTTTTCCAGTCCATTCATTGGCCTGAAGTCATGTATTTTATTCTTTCCTTTGATAACTTACAAATAAATTATCATGATCTGCTAAGGTCTGCCAACATATATGCATTATTGGAGAAATCTAAGATGTTGAAAAATGATTGCAGTTTTTCCTATCCCAATACTTTCTTCTTAAGGACCAAATAAATAGCTAGTTTATACACCTGACATGTTTATTGCAGTATTCCCGCTGAGTACTTCCCATTGTCATGTGTTCTCACACATTGTTTTCACAAATTGTATTTTGAAAGAAGTCAAGGGAAATTCAGGCCAGAGAAACAAGATGTTATCTTTTGGAAAGGATGAGCCCACTCTAATGGAAGAGGATAATCCATTCAGAGGTTTAGAGAGCCAGTGTCCTCCAGTGGGTGTGATAAATCCACAGGATCTGAATCCAGGATTTTGCACTGGGACCTTGAAGTCAGCAGGAACAGTTTAATCGTCGTCCAAATAAACATAGTGTATCATTATTATTATTGGAGAAGCATGAACATCTGTTAGGTCAATTTAGCCCCATCTCCTCAAGGCAGTTGTATTTGCTAAACACAGTTCTAATTATGTCTATCACAGATAGATCTAAAATGGATCTATTAATGCCATAACTGCTGCTTGATCATCTCTCTGTTTGAGGCTGGGTTTAAAAAAGAAAAAAAATATTCACCTGCTCCTCTCAGATAGGTTACATGCATGGAGAACTCCATAGACTTTAGTTACCTTGTGGATTCTCTCAACAGAACCATTTTCCAAAGATGAGAATATTTGAGACAGCTGGACTTTTTCACGTTGCACGTGCTTTAAGTAATCATTTGGGGCAAGAGAAATCTAAATATCACCTACTAAGAAGTTTTTCACCATGTCCTTTTCCTAACTCAATATGGTGCCTTACCAGGTGCCACTCATTGCATACAGGATGTGGAAGATAAATTCTCTCTGTGGTAAAGCAGCAGTTTGCGGCAGGTTCCAGCTGTGAGAAACTTTAAAAAGCTTCTAGCCCTACCCCTTATTTTTCAGATAAGACATTACATAATTAACCCAAGATTACACAGCTAGGTAGTGGCAGGGCTGTTCCCAAGGCCAAGCTGGTGGTGGATGAGAACCATCTTTGTATAACAGCATTCACTCATCCAGGGCTTCCCAGATGTTGCAGTGGTAAAGAATCTGTCTGCCAGTGCAGGAGACGCAAGAGACATAGGTTCGATCCCTGGATCAGGAAGACCCCTCACAGTAGGAAATGACAATCCACTCCAGTATGCTTGCCTGGAAAATTCCATGGACAGAGGGGGATGGCAGGCTACAGTCCATAGGGTCACAAAGAGTTGGCTGAAAGTGAGCAACTGACATGTATTATTTATTATTTACTCATCCACACTTACTGTTTGCCTGTTATGGGCCCAGCAACTGAACTGGCGAGACACAGTTTTTGCTCTCAACTTGCTCACTGTCCGGCTACGCTGTAAGACTCGATCACAGTGGAAGCAGGATGTGGAATCTGTGCTATAAGAAGTCTCCTTGTAGGCAAGAATATACAATGGAGAAAAGACAACCTCTTTAACAAGTGGTGCTGGGAAAACTGGACAGCCACTTGTAAAAGAATGAAACTAGATCACCATACACAAAGATAAACTCAAAATGGATCAAAGATCTAAGCATAAGACCAGAAACTATAAAACTCCTAGAGGATAACATAGGCAAAACACTCTCTGCCATAACCCAAAGCGGGATACTCCATGACCCACCTCCCAGAATATTGGAAATAAAAACACGAATAAACAAATGGGACCTAATTAAAATTAAAAGCTTTTGCACAACAAAGGAAACTATAAGCAAGGTGAAAAGACAGCCTTCAGAATGGGAGAAAATAATAGCCAATGAAGCAACAGACAAACAATTAATCTCAAAAATATACAAACAACTCCTGCAGCTCCATTCTAGAAAAATAAACAACCCAATTAAAAAGTGGGCCAAAGAACTTAACAGACATTTCTCCAAAGAAGATATAAAAATGGCTAACAAATACATGAAAAGATGCTCAACATCACTCATTATCAGAGAAATGCAAATCAAAACCACAATGAGGTACCACTTTACACCAGTCAGAATGGCTGCCATCCAAAAGTCTACAAGCAATAAATGCTGGAGAGGATGTGGAGAAAAGGGAACCCTCTTACACTGTTGGTGGGAATGCAAACTAGTACAGCCACTATGGAAAACAGTGTGGAGGTTCCTTAAAAAGCTGCAAATAGACCTGCCATATGACCCAGCAATCCCACTGCTGGGCATATACACCGAGGAAACCAGAATTGAAAGAGCCACGTGTACCCCAATGTTCATCGCTGCATTGTTTACAATAGCCAGGACATGGAAGCAACCTAGATGCCCATCAACTGACGAATGGATAAGAAAGCTGTGGTATATATACACAATGGAATATTACTCAGCATTAAAAAAAAATTCATTTGAAGCAATTCTACTCAGATGGACGAAACTGGAGCCCATTATCCAGAGTGAAGTAAGCCAGAAGCAAAAACAACAATACAGTATACTAACGCATATATATGGAATTTAGAAAGACGGTAACGAGAACCCAACATGCGAGACAGCAAAAGGAACGCAGATGTATAGAATAGACTCGTGGACTTTGTGGATGAGGGTAAGGGTGGGATGATATGGGAGAAGGGCATTGAAGCATGTTAATTGTCATGTGTCTAATCAATCGCCAGCCCAGGATTGATGCTCGGGACTGGTGCAGCGAGATTTCCCCGGGGGGAGGGAGGAGGGAGGGGGGTTCCGGAGGGGAAGCATATGTAAACCCATGGTGATATCATGACAATGTATGGCAAAAACAATAAAAAAAAAAAAAAGAAGTCTCCTTGTAACAGGTCTCACTTAGATCAAGTTGAAGAATTCTCTTAAACTCCTCGGTATGGTGGTCAGGGAGACTATAGGCC
Source organism: Antilocapra americana (assembly GCA_007570785.1). NCBI lineage: Eukaryota > Metazoa > Chordata > Mammalia > Artiodactyla > Antilocapridae > Antilocapra > Antilocapra americana. The sequence continues at coordinate 7,440,120 of ML663010.1, forward strand.
ACTTCATGAGGTTTTAGAGAAAGTGGCCTGTGACATAATTAGCTAACCGCAATATTATTAAAATTGGGAAAGCGTCCTTGTACTTTAAGGAGAACTTGGTAAGAAACCTAATATGCTGACAGCATCTTTTCACTTAAAAGTAGTCAATGATGTCTCATACAGGTTTAGCAACAAAGATACCCCAAGGGGGAGCTCTTCTGGCTTGGAACTGAATTGAAGTGAGTGGCTGATCAAACACCAAAGCACTACAAGCCTCTTTCAGAGTTGCATTTAGTAGCACAGTCAAAGGAAGATACCCAGAAAGCCACAAAGAAACCATTAATTCTCTCCACGTGTATTTTGATATTGTTGCCTATTCAAAGCTGATGAAATCCTGATAGCATTTGGAAGCAAGGAGTGGGGGTGGGAGGATTGAGTGTTACACAATATGCAAACATCACAGACATCTACCGAAGATCAAGTTCCAAGATACACAACAAAATAAAACAAACAAACAAAAAAGATTTTCTTCTAATTTGAATCCCAAAGGACCTGAAAAGCATTGCAAACGTGTTTAGTAAGGCATTAAAAATAATTATACTGAAGAGTAATCACTCCCTTGGTTGTTTTAATATATTTTTGTCCACAAGCAAGAGAAGTTTTCTAAATTGCTGCATTGGCTTACTCTGCAAGGTCTCTGGAACAAAAGTACTTTGGGTGACCCCTGGATACCTGGCAACAATCACTAAGGATGTGGATGAGGCTGAGAAAGATAAAAACAGATGATGCACTTTTTGATGTCAGACCTGAAATATTGTATAATTACAACAGAATAAAATGCTGAAGCTTAGAAACAAAGAAATAGCCCCATCAGGGAAATTAGCAAGCTTATTTAAGAGAATGTGGAACACGATTTCTTTAAAGGGTACTATAAAATGACTCTTATGCTCCCCAGATGGCCCTCTGGGTGACTTTTTTATGTAATTAGTTCTCCCCCTCCTTCCCTTCTCCATCCCCCCTGCTTTACTCCTCCTCCTCTCCTTTGCATAATAGTTATTATCTGCCATCATTTATGAAGTGCGTAGGCTCTCTCATGCATTCTCTGTATTTCCTCATAACAATCATTTTAATTAGCAGTTATTATCACCATGCCCAAGATGAGGAAATAGACACCAGGAGGTTTGGGCTGTCCACTGTTGCCCGTCTAGAAGGTTGTATAACCAGAGCAGTGGTCATCATTCTGTACAGTCTTAACTTCTGAATTCTGGAAGGAAGTAAAGAGGTTAAACCTCAGGGATCCACTTCAGCACCAGCCCTGGGCAGAGAGTTTATCCTCAGAATCAGACTTAATGTCCTGTCCAATCATGACAAGATCCATGGGCCAATGTAAAATTAAATATTTTTTGCCACAGAATCTGTTTCCACCACACAGTGTCAACTAAAGTCTGACCCACCCACTTCCTGTTTATGTCAGATTCTGGCATACCCTGCTTCATACAATGGCTGTGTCCCTGAAATTAATTTTTTTTGTTGTTAAATACGTGAATTTATGTCAGTGTACTGTGGGGGGATGTGCTATTTCAAGGAATGTGCTATTTCAAGGAGTCTCAAGGTGATTTGTTTTCTCTCCTGGATCACTCCTCTCTTCCTCCTTGTCCCTCTCCAAACTTGACCTTTCGTATGCCAGGATGGATGGGGAGCAGAGGCGAAATGTAGGCGCACACCAATACTGTGTCTAAATAAGGCAGGTGACAGCTCTACTGAAGAATTCACCTAGGTTTTTAGCAAGGAGGCTCTCAGAAGATCTCAGAGCTAAGCTATTTCTGGTGATCACAGGAAGAAGAAAATGTACCTATATAAACCCAGAAGCTCATATGTACGTTCAGCTGTTCACACGAGCATGCATACACACAGGCACATACTTATGCACATTTCTGACATTTACAGACCTGGGCTTTCTCATTTTTAACTCTCCTGAAAAAGCAGCTTCTGTTTATACCTCATCTCTATTCCACGCTTTCCTTCACACAAACAATCCTCAAGTCTTGAACTAAGGGAATATTGCAAATTTAAAAAAGGAAGATGGCTTCATGGCAGCAAATTGGGAACTTGCAATAACACTAAAAGACAACTCCATCAAAGCTGACTTTCTGGAGTTTTTCATACATTTGTAGAAGAGAGGGATTTAAGTATCCCAGGCAGGGAGTCAAGCCTTCAAAAGGAAGATAACCAGAACCCTCATCCAGGTATTCGGGATCACAACTCTGCTGAGAAATACATTGTGATTTCAGCTTCCCCTTTACTTCTGGCAAAGAACACTGTGATCATGAACTGGGGACAGTGGGCAGAACTTGGAGCCAGGTGCCAGAGGATGCCCCACCCTGCCCATCAGAGTCCACCCCCTCATCAAAAGCAAGAGCAGCCCTCTCAACCCAAACCACGCTTCAGGGCTGGGTACGTGGGTCCCTGTCTGGTTCCATTTCCTTGGGCATCCCTTCAGGATTCACAAAGGAGGTTTTGAGGCTTATGAGGGTGGCATCTCTGCCCTTTGGGTCACTTTGCTCTTCGAAGTATGGGCAGCTCTTGGCAGGCTAGACATGGCACATGGATAACAATTAATAATAACTACGTTTTACTGTGCCTGCATGCATGCTAAGTCGCTTCAGTTGTGTCTGACTCTGCGACCCCATGGGCTGTAGCCTGCCAGGCTCCTCTATCTATGGGGACTCTCCAGGCAAGCATACTGAAGTAGATTGCCATGCCCTCCTGCTGGCGATCTTCCCGTCCCAGGGATCAAACCCACTTCTCTTATGTCTCCTGCATTGGCAGGTGGGTTCCTTACCACTAGTGCCACCTGGGAAGTCCTTGTTAAATGACTGGCACTGCAATACATTTTTTTCCTAGGTTCTTTCATTTGATCCTCATAGAAACTGAGAGGAAAGTCACATAAACATCCCCATTTTATCTATGAGGCATGGAAAGCTTGTCACTTGTCCAAAGTCCCACAGATACATGATTGCAGAGCTGGGATACATATCCAGGTTGACATGATGCTGAAGCCTTTCATTGTAAATATACTGCCTTCAAGCAGTGAGGGAGACCATCTACATCCAGGCAACTGTGTAGGTTACGGTCCTTCAGGAAACAGGGCACACTCCCATGGGGTAATTGAGGAATGTTTAATGAAGAGTCTATTTAAGAAGGTATCGGCAGGGTTAAAGGAAAACCAATGGGGCAGTGAAGCATCTTAACCATAGTCACTGCAGGGATCCTGTTACCATCCCTGGGACTGAGATGGGAGCAAGCAGAGAGAGTTGTTCCTGGAACCCAGAAAGAGAAACTGAAGTTGTTGGAAAGAGTGGAGAGGCCCACCTTTCATGAACCCTGGCCTTGGGTAAGGAAGTCAACCTGAGCTGACTTGGCAGGGAAGGAGCCGTCAGGATCGTGACTTGGCAGGATCAGGACAAACAGCCTGATCTCATCTTTCTCCTTCCAAGCTCTGCCAGTACTTTCCATTGACCAAATCATGAGAAATGGAAGGTAAGAGAGCCCATGGAGATAATCAATTCAGGTCAGCCTCCAGGGGCCCAGGGTAGGATAAAGAAAGGTGGAGATGGACCTGGAGGGCGCGTGTATGTCTGCAAATAACTTTAATCGAGCCTTTTCTTGACTGACACTTGGCTAGGTAAATATTTTTTTATTTTTATTTATTTATTAAAAACAATTTTTTTTTTAAATTTTCTTTATTGTGTTGGTTTTGCCATACATTGACATGAATCTGCCATGGGTATACATATGTTCCCCTTCCAGAACCCCCCCTCCCTCCTCCCTCCCGATTCTCTCTCTCTGGGTCATCCCAGTGCTTGACTAGGTAAATAATGATAGATTGGAAATCATTTTCCCTTGGGAGTTTGAAGGCATTGCTCTTTGCTTTTTAGCTTCTAGAAGTTGTCTTTGGGAAATCCAAAGACATCTGATTCTTGAGCCCATCTATGAAATAAGCTGTTTCTCTCTGGTAGTTGGTAAGATTTCTCTTCAGAAATCCCCCAAACTTCCAGGTTCAATTCCCAATAATCTTTGTTTAAAAGAATCTATTAAATAAACTGTCCCAACAATTATTTTAGAATGACAATTTACAGAGAACTTATAAAGACAGAAGAAATGTCTTACCCATTTTCATAGAAATCCCTTTCCCCTTAAGTGGCATCTAAAACTCAATCTAACATAGGTACTGAATTATAAATTCTGTTTTAAAATACGTATTCTGGGCAAATAATGTTAAAAGAGGAAGAGAAAAAATTCATGGTAGTGGGAGCATCCAAAATCATAGTACTTCTATTCAGGATCTAAAAAAGCCTCAGTCGCCCTAGCCTCATATGAGAGCTGCTGTTGAATAAGACAGGCCAAGGTTAGCACTGAGCTGTGTGTGCTTCTTCAGCAATAACCTAGGGCCACCTACTCTCCCAAAATGCAGATTTATCAGGCATTTCTCTTAGAAAAATGATCTGTTTTATTTTTAATGATCTTATTGTTTTACATGAGGATATTATAGCTGGAAGAAGAGATTGCCCTGTTGTAGAAAGCACCACCCAATAAATCGTGACCCCCACCCCCCCAGCACAGAACAGTTGGTGACAGAAATTCTTTTGTGGGTTGTAGTCTCCTGATGGATCCAGAGCTGGTTAGCATGAGATGATTTCCACAGTCAGTTGAGCATCAAAGATGAGACTGGCTCTTGGCCACAAATCAGACTATACAGTCAACAAGACCTGTATCTGTCAATCCAAGGCTGCTCTGACTTCTGATTTTTTTTTAACAATAGAAATGAAACTGCCACAGGGAGGAGAAAGAACAATGGTGTTTTGACAAATGGAACAAAGATAGGGCTTGGCTGACCATTCAGGTCAGAAAGAAAATGAAGGCGCAGGAAGAATGATGTTGGTTGGCCTCCTTGCCAAGAAACAAACATTCTGTGGGAGGTTTCCACTGACTTGATGAACAGGCTCAGCAGTGGCCATTTGGGATTTGGCGATTTTGTTGGCTATTTTATGGCAAAAGAGTACTTTTTCTAGGACTTCAAACAGAATGAGAGTAAGAAGTGCACAGTTAACACGTAGAGATGCATTATCCTTGAGACTTAAGGAAGGAGGATCTGGCGAGAGCTTAGAATCACTGGAAAACGTTGTCTTGTTTCCTTAGAGAGCCTCTAGAATGGTTTGGATGGAATTCTGGCCTGTGGAAGGGTGAAGCTAAGAAACCTCTAGGATTTGTAATCCTCAGAAAAATGGAAATTAGGAAGCATTCATTCATGACCTTGAAAACTTGTTTATAAAAGCATATTATAATGTATCAGTAAAATGAGCTGAGAAGAGGGTTTATGAGAAAGTTCACGTGAGAAATGCAGCTATTAACACGCATGCCATTCCCCACCTTGACCCCAGCAGGAATGTGTAAATGGTGACATATGGAATGTAAGCGTCGGTTGAGATGTTTCATAAATCTGCCCAGCAATGGGCATCACAAAGCCCTGGGTGAGAACAGGCCCCAGAAAGGGAGAGACAGTGAATGTTGCATCTAACTTTAGGCTACTAATCAGCCTGGAATCTAACAAGAAAAAGTTTTCAGATAATGCTGTTTAATTATATTGATTATTTTCTGAAAAAGTGATACTTTTTCATGGGACCTACTCCAGGAATAGGTAATATGTTCTTCCACCCATCCATCCATCCATCTACCCATCTACCCATTCATCCACCCATCCATCCAGGAAATACCTATTGAGAGACTTCCACATGGAAGACAGCATGCTAGGTACTGCCAGTACAATGAAGACCAAGAGAGACACTGCCTTGCCACTGCCGAACCTGCAACATGTTGGAAAACAGATATAAAACAAATAATAACACAGTCAATTTTATAATTACAATTTGGATAACTGCTATAAAGGAAGACAATAGCTTATTCTTATAGTACATTCTTCCAAACTTTCTACATGAATTATCTCATTTAATCCTCATGGTGATACTCTGCAGTAGAAGCTGTCAGAGGTATGGAGGTCTGCATATCCTGCCCAAGCTAATGAGAGATGGGCCTAGGATAGCAGGTCATGTAGTTAAGTCCAGGCCCCAAGTTCCTGACTCTACCCCATTTTTTATGACCTGAGTGGGGAAGGGGTGCTGATTTAGATTTGTGGGTTAAAGAAAGTTTCTTCCAGGATATAATTTTAGGCTGAGCCTAAGGATATGCAGGAATTAATTGGACACAAGGAGGTAATAAGAGTATTCCAGAATTGGGGAATGGCACATCAAAAGGCCTTGAGGCAGAAGGAGCTGGACTTGGAGGCTGGATTGCTGGTAGGGGGAATGGGATAAGAGGCAAGATTGGAGAAGAGGGCAAGGCTGAGAGCACAGGGCACCTTTGCTGAGAATCTAGAACTATATCCTGAGCAGGGTGAGACCTGAAAGACCTGAATTTATCTGGGACTCTGACTGGTATTGTTCTAATCCCAGCTGCTACAGCTGGGAAAGGAGAGGTATTCGCCCCATGGAAGAATGAAGCTGTCGAAAGGCTAGCAACTCACCCCTCCTTCCCACTGTCTTCTGTAGGAGTGAACGGATGCAACACACTTGTGTTCTTATCAGACCTCTGTCCCCTGGTGCAGTTAAAAGATAGCGATGTCAAGAAAAGACTCATGCTATGGACTTAATGTTTGTGCTCCCACCCCTACTCTCAAATTTCCTTTGTTGAAATCCTAATCCCCAATGTGAAGGTATTTGGAGGTGGACCTTTAGGGAGGTAAGTAGGTGATGAGGGCAGAGCCCTCACCGATGTGATTAGTGAGAGGCCAGAGAGCTAGCGTGCTGTCTTTTCATTATGTGAGGACACAATGAGAAGTCAGCACCCTGGAAGAGGGCTCTACCAGAACTGGACCCTGATCTCAGGCTTCCAGCCTCCACCACTGTGAGCCATACGTTTCTGTTTATAAGCCACAGTCTATGGTAACTTGGTACAGCAGCCTAAACTGGAGAAGACTCTTGCAAGTCTCTTGGACTGCAAGGAGGTCAAACCAGTCAATCCTAAAGGAAATCAGCCCTGAATATTCTTTGGAAGGACTGATGCTGAAGTTGAAGCTGTAATACTTTGACCACCTAGTGCGTAGAGCTGACTTATTGGAAAAGACTCTGGTGCTGGGAAAGACTGAAGGCAAAAGAAGAAGGAGGAGGCAGAGGATGAGATGGTTGGATGGTATCATCGATTCAGTGGACGCGAGTTTGAGCAAATGCTGGGACATAGTGAAGGACCAGGAAGTATGGTGTGCTGCAGTCCATGGAGTCTCAAAGAGTCGGACATGATTTAGTGACTGAATGACAACAAGCCCGAACTAGTTAAGACAACTGGTAAATCCAAAAATTCATTCAGCACTGAGGTCTGCTTCATATTAACCTCAGTTTACCGCCATTAATTTTGGCATTGCCCAAAGTGTGGGACCCCACTAAAAGTTTTTTAAAGGTTCCCTCCAAATTTTCATGTTAACAACAGAATTTCCTTATATTCTTAAGACAGATACTCTATTATTCTATTTTTTTTAATCAGCTCATTCATTGATTCATCAAAGATTTGCATATTTGTAACAGAAGTGAAAGCTATAAAAGCAAATAAGACTGAAGTTCCTGTGCCCGCACTGCTAGAGTCTGGTCTCAGGGGAGCACTCACACCACAAGATGCCATCATTCCCCATGGCAGGCAGAATAATGGCATCCCAAGAGGGCCACTGCTTAATGCCTGGCACCTGTGACTATTACTCTACATGGCAAAAGAGACTTGTAGGATGATGAAATTAAAAATTTTGATATGAGGAGATTATCTTGGATCATCCAGATGGGCCCTACGTAATTACAAGGGTCCTTTTAAAAGTGAAAGAGGGGGACTTCCCTGGTGGTCCAGTGGCTAAGAGTCCATGCTCTCAACTCAGGGGGCCTGGATTTGATCTCATGTCAGGGAACTAGATCCTCTATGCCACAAGGAAGATTGAAGATCCTGATGTGTTGGAACCAAGACTCCACACAGCCAAATAAATGAATAAAAAAAAATTTTAAGTGACAGAGGCAGACGAGAGGGGCAGAGTCACAGAGAAGCAAGGACAGAAGCAGAGTGAGAGTGATGCAGTTCTTGGATTTGAACCACAAACCAGGAAATGTAGGCAGCCTCTGGAAGCTGAAAAAGGCAAGGAACAGTTTCTCGACGAGGGAGAGCCCCCAGAACGGAGTGCAGCCCAGCCCATGCCCTGAGTTTAGCCTAAGGAAACACACCTGGGATTTCTGATCTCTGTGACTATGAGATAATAAACTTGTGTTGTTTTAGGGCACTAAATTTGTTGTAATTTGTTGCACAAGGAAACAAACGCACTCCCCACTCCAGCCACGACTTGGCCCAGGACAGACATCTCTAGTCCCTCATAGTTTCCCACTGAGTCCAGATGTAGTCTTGTGATCTTTCTCAACCCAGCGGCCCAGGCAGTTCCTCCCAATCAGTCAGTAAGATACAACTCACTTGCCATCCTGTGGGGTCTGTATAAAAATTTACACCTGTCTATGACCCTTCTGTCATTGCCACATATGTAAATATTAATCACTCAGGTATTTCTTTTTTGGGGGGGAAATATATATATATATATAATTTATTTATTTTAATTGGAGGCTAATAACTTTAAAATATTGTAGTGGATTTTGCCATACATTGACATGAATCAGCTATGGGTGTACATGTGTTCCCCATCCTGAGCCCCACTCCCACCTCCCTCCCCATCCCATCCCTCAGGGTCATCCCAGTGCACCAGCCCTGAGCACCCTGTCTCATGCATCAAACCTGGACTGGCGATCTGTTTCACATATGATAATATACATGTTTCAGTGCTATTCTCTCAAATCATCCCACCCTCGCCTTCTCCCACAGAGTCCAAAAGACTTTTCTATACATCTGCATCTCTTTTTCGGGTATTTCTTGATAATTCTTTCAGATTGGATTCCTAACCAAGTTCCACCACTTCATTGTTTTGTCCTTGGGCAAATTACATACATCTCTGTGCTTCAATTTCTTCATCTCTAAAATGAGAATAATCAAATTTACCTCTAAGGTTATGAAGATTGAATGACTCATATTTAAGCATTAAAAAAAAAGTACCTGAAATAGATAACTAATAAGGAACTTCTGGATAGCAGAGAACTCTACTCTATATTCTGTAATGACCTGTATGGGAAAAGAATCTAAAATAGCATGTACATAAATAGATTCATTTGCTGTATACTTGAAACCCAACACATCCATCGTAAACCAATTATACCCCAATAAAATGTTTTTTTAAATTGTGCCTGGCACAAAGGAAGTATTCAACAAATTTTAACAATGTTGCTCATGGTTGTTATTATTATTCCCTGCAGGGGTTAACATGAGGCTTAAAAGTCCTTTGCAGTCATTCTGCCTACAGTGTGAGACATACACTTAACAGCCCAGAGTGGGTGCAATATCATAGGAGCTAACTGAGGGAAGATTGAATTAGAGTGAAGATAGTCAAAAGGAGGAGAAATGTGTAGACTTGGAGCTATTGCAGAGGTCAAGGTGTTGTAGCAGCAAGGTCTGTTGATGAAGTGCGTTTAGGGGCTAAGGATGTGCCAAGCATGACAAAGTTAGAAGCCTTACAATGGCCTGCTAAAACAGCATGAAATAAATCCTTGTTTTGCTTTCTGCTCTCCCTACCCTCCATCTTTTCCTACTGTGATGCCTCTTTCCTTTCTTCCAACAAGGAAACATCAGAAAAATAAAAACTAGGACCGAAAGGTGTCTCCAAGTTTAGCAGGAGTATGAACTATTTGGACCATGTATAATAAAAGTAGGAGCATTCAATCTGGATTTTGGCTCTTTGGTGCCCATATGTCAAGAAAGCATCATATTTGGGTAGGAAGTGGGGGTGTAGGACAGGAAAGAAAGATTAAATAGAATTAAGATGTCTAAGTTGATTTTTAAATAAATGAGTTAGCATAAGCAAACAAGTTTTTTATTTTTAATGTCTGTAATGAAGTTGAGCTGAGGGTGTAGGCAACAGAGGAGAGAGGGGCCCTGGTGGCTGAGCAGGGTGTGGGGGTGGGGCTGGGGTCTGAGTGATGAGGAAGAGGGAGGTGTCCTGGAGATGGAGTCAAGAGAGATCGTTTCTAGCCCTTTGTCACCAATGCACATTTGAGCATGGTATCCACTCTGCAAGGGTTCTATGGGCTAGCACTTGTGTTCGTGGGCTCTGTAAAGTTGTAGGGGTAGGGTAGGAGTCCTCAGGAGAAGCCCATCTTACTGACATGTGAGATGCCTCTAGCATCTCAAGGGCCCCAGCAACTTAAGGGTGGCTAGAGGGAACCACCTTCCCCCACAAAAGACCTTCACACCCTTCTACCTTGGCCTCCCAAAGTGACTCCTATTAAAGTCAGTGTTTCTGAGCTGGCCAGCCAAGAATTGCTGACCAGTGGAGTTCTGCATGAAACAAAACACGCCCCCCTCACCCCCGTCACCTTCTTTTCCTTCTGATTGAGTCTTTGACTTGGCTGTGCTTAGCAGAAGGGAGGCAGGAAAGGCATACTTGAAATTGTAGCGAGCATTTGAGCAGACTGAATTCAATTTTGGATACAAATGTCAAGAAAAGGCTCCCTTGACTCCTGCTCCTTGTTTACTGAGGCGCGATGCGACGCTCCATTGAAAGGCCTGCTGAGCCGTGATGATACAGCACGGAGAGCCAGAGAAAGGATGACCTTCCTGAGGATGCCTGGAAAGGTGCTGCCCTGCTTCTCCGTGCTCCCCGGGACCAGGACAGAAGGCAAGAACCCGGGAGCGTCTCAGGTCCCAGCCTGGCCACAAATAAGCTACATGGCCTCTTCCCATACCTTTGGCTTGGTTTCCTGGTTCATAAAACAAAGGGACTGGAATAGAAGATCCATAAAATCTTTTTCACGTTTTATGATTCTGGCATTTCAAGTATTTACAGGTGCTGGCAAGCAATGATAGCTGAAAGTGTAGGATAAAATTTGGCCTAACCATTTGGGAGGACAATTTGGCATTAGTATTCAGATCTTTTGATGTATATACCCTTTGGCTCAGAAGAGTCAATTCTTAGGATGTATCCTATGGAAATACTAGCATAATAGGCAAGCACAGATATTTATACATGTAAAACATCAGAAACAACTTCTGTGCCCATGGAAGTGGTTCAAGAAATCTACCACACAAGTATTGTTTAAAAAATACAAATCCTTATGTAAAGAAAAGGAAAAATATCCTAAATATAACTTTAATTGAAAAACATAGATTGAATAAAATTTATAGCACAATTTTATGAAATTAAGTACAGATATGCGTAACATACATATGTCTGTTAAATTATACATTTATGTATATGTGAATGGAGAAAAAGTAAAGAAGGTTCCACACCAAACTCACAATAGTGTTTCCCGCAGGACTATGTGCTGCAGTATGGTAGTTGCAAACTCATACAGCTATGGAGTACTTGAAATGTGGCTAGTGAAATAGAGGGATAACATTTTTTAAATTTATTTCATTTTAATTATTTCATATTTAACTTAGAAACTGGTACTTCAGTTATTGGAAAACCTTGTAGTGTTTGCAACAACTTGGATATGTGAATCTTTTTCAATTGTATGTTTTAAGACATCTCAATCATAGGTCAAGTTTTTTTGATGAAAATTTAGCATCCAAATTGAGTCAGGTTAGAGAGTGAAAAAGTTGGCTTAAAGCTCAACATTCAGAAAACTAAGATCATGGCATCTGGTCCCATCACTTCATGGCAAAGAGATGGGGAAACAGTGGAAACAGTGTCAGACTTTATCTTTTTGGGCTCCAGAATCACTGCAGATGGTGATTGCAGCCATGAAATTAAAAGACGCTTACTCCTTGGAAGGAAAGTTATGACCAACCTAGATAGCATATTGAAAAGCAGAGACGTTACTTTGCCAACAAAGGTCTGTCTAATCAAGGCTATGGTTTTTCCAGTGGTCATGTATGGATGTGAGAGTTGGATGGTGAAGAAAGCTGAGTACCAAAGAATTGATGCTTTTGAACTGTGATGTTGGAGAAGACTCTTGAGAGTCCCTTGGACTGCAAGGAGATCCAACCAGTCCATCCTAAAGGAGATCAGTCCTGGGTGTTCATTGGAAGGACTGATGTTGAAGCTGAAACTCCAATACTTTGGCCAACTCATGCAAAGAGTAGACTCATTGGAAAAGACCCTAATGCTGAGAAGGATTGGGGGCAGGAGGAGAAGGGGACGACAAAGGATGAGATGGCTGGATGGCATTACCAACATGGGTTTGGGTGGACTCTAGGAGTTGGTGATGGACAGGGAAGCCTGGCTTGCTGCAATTCATGGGGTCACAAAGAGTCGGACACAACTGAGTGACTGAACTGAACTGAACTGATAAGTATAAAACACAGATTTGTACCAACAAAACTTGGTACAAAAAAATAACAGAAAATATCTCAGTCATTTTTAGCTCATGAATAATTTGATATTGCTGATTACATGTTGAAGCAATATTTGGATACATTAGGTTAAATAAAATATATAAAGCTAATTTTACCTGTTCCTTTTTACTTTTTCAATGTGACTGCTACAAAATTTTAAATTACATATGTGGCTCATATTACATTTCTATGGGACAGTGCTGCTTTGGGTAGTGGGAGAGAGGAGGGAGCTAAACTTTAACTTTTTACTTGAGATACTTTTGAATTGTTTGATTTTGCTATAGTAAGCCTGGGTAACTTTCATAATTTACAAAGAATGATAGTTTTAAAGTATTACAGTAAAAAGATAATTTCCAGGATATATTTTGATATGTAAAGAACATTCTTGAGAAAATACTCTTAATTTGTTTCTTTGGGGATGGAGTGTCAAGGTCTCAAATAAATATTTTGCCATTAAGTTATTAGAAAATGGAACTTTCATTTCAGTGTCTCTGTGATTTACCAGCATCTTCTAATTGAATCTCTTTTTGGATGACTGGTGTCCTCAACCAGGATACCTCTGCCTGACAACCATCCCAGCTGTGCTGGCAAAGGATTGTTTCTTGAGAGTAGGAGTGAAGCCCATGAGGGTTAGAAAAAAAGAGAAATAACCCTTAAAATGATCTCCCTTCTTCTCTCCTGCTCCCTCCTCCCATATCAAGATTTCCCAAGGCTTCGGGGATCTCGAGTTTTAGGCTGAACTTCCTACCTCACTAAATGACAAGGCCAGGATGTTAACGTTCCCCGCACAGACACGTCTGCATTATACATAAAGATGTCTGTGTTACACATAAACACGTTATGGCTGTAGCAATATCACTTTCAAAGGAGCAGTAATCCGCTGAAGTCATCGAGTCAGAAAACATTTGCTTCTCCATGTCTTGTGTCTGAACTGTGTGTGAGAGAGAAAGCAGGAGGGAGGAGGGAAAGGATGGAGGAAAGAGAGAGAATGCACTTTATAGAGCCCTACTTTGCAGAGGTAGATTTTAAAACTATTCGTCTGGTTTCTCGCTCGTCTGCTCTGGTGTCACTCTCTTACACTATTTCATCTCTGTTTAAAAAATTGATTATCATCTTCTCTCTACAAACTTACAGATACACAGATAACCCCAATCAACGTTTTGGGTATGAAGTTGTTGAGTTTGAATGGATGCCACAGGGTGACTTGGGTGGAGAAAAAAAGTCAGCTGTGGTTCTCATAAAGCTCAGGAAATTGCTAACTCAGTGCTTCCCTAAGTCTCCCTAGAACGTATTTGCCTGTTTTGACTTGTCTTCCTTGCTGGGCACCTCTATCTCCAGCACCTAGCACAAGGCCTAACAAATACCAGGTTCTTAACAAAAATCTGTTGGTTGAATGAATAAAGAAATGAATGGACCTACCATTTAAGGGTCAGCCATTATCTAAAACATTTATAAAATTAGAATATCGGCTCAAAAATGGACTTGTAAAATTTTCCATCTTATTGACATTGTTTTAATAAATGCCTATGATGGACTGAAAGCTGACTAAACAAAGTCAGCTATTAAACACACACAAATACACACACAGGGTCCCTGATATTGTGGCGTTTACAGCCTGGGGAGAGGGGAGAGGTAGGGGTCAGGCATAAATACATAAAGTGAAAAAGTCCAAATGGTGATAGGTGTTCCCAAAGATTCTATCAGAAATGATGAGAGGATTAAAAGTGTAGGGGGAGTTACACCAATTCAGCCAAGTCCATTTGTCTCTTCTCTGAGGAAGTGACATTTAAGCTAAAGCATGGGGAATGAGAGTGGGGCTTCCCAGGGGACTTAGTGGTAAAAAAAAATCTGCCTGCCGGTGCAGGGGACTTGAGTTTGGTCCCTGTGTCTGAAGATGCCCTGGAGGAGGAAAGGGCAACCCACAGTAAAGCGTCTGTCTGTAATGCAGGAGACCCGGTTTCGATCCCTGGGTTGGGAAGATCCCCTGGAGAAGGCACTGGCAACCCACTCCAGTCCTCTTGCCTGGAAAATCCCATGGATGGAGGAGCCTGGTGGGCTACCCAATGTGCTACAAAGTTCAAACTTGATTTGATTCATTTGGAATTTAGAGTCCACGCTAATTTGCATGCTTGGCTAGGTGTCAGTGTCTATAGGAACCCATGTGTTCAAAGTGTAAAGAGGGTGATTTCCTTTATGCGAAGTGGCATATGATTATGAAGGAATGTCCTGAGAGTGGGCCAGGTGGTGGCTGGCGAGTTTTATTCATTTCTCTTCAAGATTGTCTGGGGCCTCTTCACATTAGTTTCCATATTTCAGATCTGCTCTGTCTATTCAATTTTTCCTTTAAATATATATTTTTGCTGACAGTAGTTACATGTAGAGGGGGGTCTGAGGATTTGCAAGGAGAAGAGTCTTATTTTTCATCTTATTCTCCCTTTTGAATATTTTTAACTATGAGCTTTATATAACTTACAAAACTATTAAAATTGTAAACTACAGATACAGTTCTGTTTAACATGCCACCTTACGACCATTGCTGGGAATGTTTTCTTTCTTGTTTTCTGATTGTTAAGGCAGTACAAGCTCAATGCAATTAGTTTGGGAAAACTCAGGACAAATAAAAAATAAAATTTGTCATAACTGAATGACCCAGAGATTACCACTAATATTCTCTTGGTATGCAGAAGTTCCCCCCTTAGTCAGTATTTCACTTCCCACAATTTATGTTACTCATAGTCAACCACATATCAAAAATATTAGTGGAAAATTCCAGAAATAAACAATTTATAAGTCTTAAACTCTGTGTAGCCTGATAAAATTGGGCCCAGAGCTCCTACATGCCCTGGATGTGAATTATCTCTTTGTCCATGAAATCTTGCTCTTTAGTCACACAGTAGCCTCCTCAGTTATCAGTTCAATAGTCAGGTATCACAGTGCTTGTGTTCAAGAAACCCTTATTTTAGTTAATAATGACCCCAAAGCTCATTAGTGTAGTGATTCTGGTGGACATGCCAGAGTAAAGTGATGAAGTGCTTCCTTCAAAGTGAAAAGGTGAAGTTCTTGATTTAATAAGTAATGAAAAAAAATCTTTACTGTGCTGAAGTTGCTAAGATCTATGGTAAGAACAAGTTTTCTATCCATGGAATTGTGACAAAGGAAAAAGAAATTTGTGTTAGTTTTGCTGTTGCACCTCTCACTGAAAAACTTAAGGCCGCAGTGAGTGAGAGTGCTGAGTTAAGATGGAAAAAGCATTAAATTTGTACAATATGATATTTTGAGAGAGAGAGACCATTCACGTAATTTTTTTTTTACAGTATATTCTTAAAATTGGGGCTTCCCAGATGGCTCTAGTGGTAAAGAACCCTCTTGCCAGTGCAGGAGATGTAACAGACACGGGCTCGATCCCTGGGTTAGGAAGATCTCCTGAAGGAGGGCACAGAAACCCACTCCAGTATTCTTGCCTGGAGAATCCCACTGACAGAGGGACCTGGCGGGTTATGATCCATAGTGTTGCAAAGAGTTGGACACAACTGAAGCGACTTGGCATGCATGCATTTTTATAATTATAGTATTTTATTATTATTGTCCTTAATGTATTACTGTACCATATATATTTATAAATTAAACTTTACCACTGGTTTGTATGTACAGGAAAAAACAGTATATCTGGGATCCAGTACTATCCACAGTTTTAGACATCCAGTTGGGAGTCCTGAACCGTAATCGCCTTGGATAAAGGGAGACAACTGTATGTCTTTCCCAATGCCTCTTAAAAAACAGGATCTAATTCTACTTGTTCATTTATAACCAATTTTTTAAAACTTGGTATATGTAGGTACTTTTCTATGGCAATAAATGTCAAGCTTCTGAATGGACATATAGTAATTTATAATTATATATATTTGGATAAGCATTTAGATTTCAATTTTCACCACATAATTAACTTTTAATCTGACTTTTCATGAAAGTTTTTGTATCAGTCACCATCCTAGGATTATACTTGATTCCTCAAAATTCAACCAACAACAGTGATACTTACTTGGTAATCAAGAAATACAATTTTCTTTGCAGGTGTATAGTTAAATACTTCACGTGATAGTCCACTGGGTACAAACTTGATACATGAAAATCTAAACTTCAAAATTATTCCTTAACTTCACTAGACAATTCAAATAGCAAATCTCACCTCTTTCACTCAAAATGCCCTTTCGAAATGTATCAGCTTTTCAGAAGGTCGGCAATGAAGGTAGGGAGGGATGTCTCTTGAAATGTCTAATGCTTTATTTTAAGACCACCTTAGGTATTCTGTGCAGAGGTGGGATGGGAGCGGCAGGGGGCGAGAGTGTGCTAATAAAGGCGAGTGCTCTGACCACAGGTGTTACCAAGTGACTTGACAAGTCAGACAGGTGATGGGGGTGGGACAAGAGGCAGAATTCCAGGTATCAGAATCACACGTGGGTAGGCTGAAGGATTCTAGCTGTGGAAGCCCCCACATACCTGGACTTGAAAAAGGGATCCTCAACCGACTGTGTGTATGTGTGTGTGTCTGCTCAGTCATGTCTCTTGTGACCCCATGGGCTGTAGCCCGCCAGGCTCCTCTGTCCATGGGATCTCCCAGGTAAGAATGCTGGAGCGGGTGGCCATTTCTTTCACCAGGGGATCTTGCCAACCTGAATCAACTGCACAGGCAGGCGAATTCTTGACCACTGAGCCATCAGGGAAGCCTTCCTCAATCTATTACTCTCCAGCAAAACAGAACAGCAGCCAGGGCTGGACCGTCTTCATGCCAGATCAGCCTGTCTGTCTCCAAGTCAGCAAATACACAAAGATCCCTTCCACCCTCAAACCTGACATTCCCCTTAGTTACAATCCTGTGATTTCCAAAAAGATTATTTTCTGTTTCTTTTCAGCTATAGCAACCTGCTGTCTTAAATAGCTTCTTTATCTGGTGGGGCAATTACAGCCTGTGACTAACAGCTGCGGTTCATAAACATGAGTTTCACTGTTTGGGTCAGTAGTTCTTAGTGTTTTCTGAATGGCAACTCCCCCAGCTGATCTTGGCGTTAAGAGAAGCACCTACCATCAGCACTCCGGTTGGTACTCAATAATGCAGTTTGCTGTTGGAGGATTCTGTTTCCCCATTATAAAAGACATGACATTTTTTTTATTAAAGTTGCAAGACCTTAAATCTAATACCAAATGTGTTTCTGTATGTTGGTTTTACTGGTGATTTTAACTTTCCTCATTGAGTTTTTCCTTATATTCCAAATGGTCTACGATAGTCATGTCTTTCTTTTTTATTTTGGAAAAAATGCCCCTTCAAAAAGTCATTCATAACTATAAAAATTTTAAGAGAAAACCTGCAGGACCTAGGACTTGATAAAGGGCTCTTAGGTATGACACCAAAGGCACAATTGATAAAAGGAAAGAAATCTATAAATTAGTCTTCACCAAAATTAAAAGCTTTTGCTCTGTGAAAGATATTAAGAAGATGAAAAGACAGGCTCCAAACTGGGAGACAATATTATTTGCAACAACTGCACGTTAGCATCTCAGAGGATGGGAAGCCCATTTATTGAGCCCTTATGATTTGGCAGGCCCTGGACCAAACCCTTTACATTTATCAACCCATTTCAATCCCGCAGCATTCCTATCAGGCAGGAGTTGTTACCATTCCTATGTTAAAATTCAGAGGCAGAGGCTGGAAGAGTTTCAGGGTCTAGTTCAAGACCCTATCCCCAGGGCCAGGATGTAGTCCAAACCTGTTCATCACCCAAGGATGCTAAGAGCCTGGATTCTGGAGCCAGACTTCCTGGGTTCAAATCCTACATACCTTCTTGGGAGCTATTTGACTTTGTCTCCATTTCCCCAACTGTATAATGGGATTAATAATAATACCTACCTCATAAGGTTGCTGTAAACATTAAAAACATGAGTCTATCTGTGGCTAAAAGCTCTGTGCTAGGCACACAGCAAGGGCCATGTGGGTGATCACTATTGTTATGGTGGTATTATTATTTTACTGACTCTTAGGAGAAAAGTAAATGACCCAAAGAGACATGATTTCATGTTGCCTCAAGAGATTTCTCCTGGCCAAGTAAGCAAGACAGGCCGCCTCCAGGCTGCTGCTCCCAGCCCCAGGGCTTTCAAGCAGAGTGAAACTGGTCATTTCCAAAGTCAAATTCTTCAGGATAGCATTAAGTCTTTGTCTTATCGGGAAAGGGGTGAGGGTAGGAGAGGACAACTCTTTCATGTAAGAGCCATCAATGGATTTCCTTTGAAGAAACTTGCCTTTTACAAGTATTTGTTTCAGAGTATTCAGTGATCTTATTTTGTGTATCTCTGTTGCGGCAACATACCTTGGACTGTCAGTATCCTCTTTACTACAGAAAATACGGTCCTTAGTGCCTTTAAATCTAATCAGATTAGAGAAACAATTCAGAAAACTCATCTTTATGATTCTCTTCTTCTAGAACAACTCTAGGTACCTAAAATTACTAAAAGATCACAAGAGGCATCACCTGCGTGACAGTGGTTACAAAAGTGAAGCGCCCAAGAGCCGAGGCTTTCTTAACTCCTCCTCGTGGGTCATGATTATGAGACCAGTGATGTCTTCAGTCAGGGCCAGGGAGTTCAGTTTCAACCCCAATCAACAGCCCTGTAAAAGGCTTCTCTTTGAGAGACCCTTCGGTTTCCTTTTGAGATGGGAGATGAGGAAAGATGGAGCCTGGCTTGGTGCCTTGGGTGGGCCTCATGGAGCTCAGGGGGATACAAATAGAGACCTTTCTGGGCAGAGCACTGGAGATGGAACTGCTGGTATAGCACCTTGACGCAAACTCCAGGTTTTCTTGGCCTTCAGGAAAAATAGGGCTTACAGCTGATCTAGTTTAGGAAGGAACCCTCTCACCAGGATCCCCGAGTACAAAGAACACCTGATTTGGGGTGAAAAACCCACCCCAGGGCTGGTGTCCTTGAAGAGTCCCCTTAGGATCTCTAGAATCTTGTTTTCATTTCTATAAAGTCTCATGAGTCTTTAGGATTTGGAAACTTACCTTGATATGATTTTATCAGCATCCTTTATCCTATAGATAAAGAATCTGCCTGCCAGTGCAGGAGATACGAGAGATATGAATTTGATTCCTGGGTTGGGAAGATTCCCCTGGAGAAGGAAATGGCAACCCACTCCAGTATTCTTGCCTGGAAAATTCCACAGACTAGAGGAGCCTACTGGGCTACAGTCCCTGGGTTTGGAAAGAGTCAGACATGACTTAGTGACCGAAAGACAACAATACACTAACAAAAGGCACTAAACTCCATACCACAGTCACCTCTTCGAACTCTTCATTTTACGATGAAGAAACTGAAGCCCAGAGTCACACAGCACTATAATAATAAAGGCCTGGAACTGAAGACTTCTGACCTCAGCCTAATTCTCTACCCTCTTAGCCACCCTGCCAAAACGACAATTTAAAGGATGACTTCCTGAACTGATCACTCCTTCTCTCTTCTACAAGGCCATTGGGTCACCACACTGCAGATAATTCTCTCCATAAGCC
The DNA here is from genome assembly GCA_007570785.1 of Antilocapra americana. Taxonomy (NCBI): domain Eukaryota; kingdom Metazoa; phylum Chordata; class Mammalia; order Artiodactyla; family Antilocapridae; genus Antilocapra; species Antilocapra americana. Next base: position 7,460,171 of record ML663010.1, read on the forward strand.
AACTCAGAGCTGTAGGGAAAGAGCAAATTAGCCAAGATGGCGGTGATCAGGCTCTCTCACCCCCGCCACGGCCTCTCACTCTTGCCCCACGTTTTGCAAATAATGATTATGTAAGGGCTGAGATCATTTGTATAGCGCTGTGCAGTCGCAAAACCTATATAAGCACCACCTGAAACGCTCTTGTAGTCAAGTTGTGTTGAGTCGAGTTTCATAGTGGTCATTGCTCTGCTGTGTAAGCCATTAGAGAGTAAAGCATGTCTGCTTTGCCAAGGTGACTAAGGAAAGCCTGGAGTTCCTACAGTTCTTCACATCCTCTTCCAGCTCTGCCCTGCCTGCTCTGCCAACAAGACAAGAGCACTCTGAAGCATGTCTCATCATGAACTAGGACTTCTGCTCGGATGGAGGAAGAGGATTGAGCGAGTTTTGGGGGGTGCGGGATTGAAGGGGTACTGAACTCATTTAAAGACTCTGCAGAACAATCCTGCTGATTCAGAATGACTAAAGAGTGATCTTTCTGATTATCTAGTGGTTTTGCTCATATTTATGGAATGAATGAATATACAGAGCTTTGAAATGTAACACCAGCGATTCTACTGAATTAAATTCAATCTTTCTTCCCCTAGTATGTTAAAGTCACACTGAGTATGGATTACCACTCTGAAAAATCCAACTGATGAAGAACAGGGGTTGGCAGTCTTCCCTTTGGCCTTCGGTATATTTTTGGTGAATTGCTGACTCTGATGCAGAAGGTGAGGATGATCAAGCTGACTCTTCTGTCTCTCTCTCTCCTTTAAAAGTAAATCCCTCACATCAGTTTGCTTAACTTTCACTTATCCTTTTCTCATAAAAAATATCTTCAGGAATGTACACACACCCCCAAGTCAAGTTATCTGTTCGCTGGTTGACTGGAACATAGTTACCTAATCAATAGGACCATCGCACACAGGATTATGTCTTAAACTTTTCTCTTGAATTCCTGGTATAACAAGACTGAAGTGCCATGGGGCACTTGATTATTTTACTTCATTTAGGAGCGTGGATGCTGAAGCCAAGAAGCGGAAACCAGCCAACTGACAGAAGTGGCAACTAGACACAAAACAACTTAGTGATGGGCTCAAGAAGATGAGGTCAATTTAAAATTTTTCAAATTTATTGTCCAGTTACAATTTAATATATTTTTGAGCAGGCAATAAATTAAAACACAAAGAACAGTAAGGAGAGAAACATGTCAGGTAAATTACAAACAGAGGCTTTTTAGTGAAACTATTTTTTAACTTACTGCGTTTCAACTCAATATTTTTATATTTTCAAGTTATTTTTTACATCACAAACCAAGATTTATCTACATTCAGATAGGTTCTGCTGGCTCATGTCCAAAAGGCTTTGCTCTCTGGAGAGAAGTATTCCTTGCTTTTTAAGTACTTATTAACACCTTTTACTTGTCAGGAATTATGCCCAGTATCAAGGCTACAAAGGACTAAGACACAGCCCCTATTCTGTGGGGGTGGGGAGGGATTGTCATGGAGACTAAATGCTCAAACATTTTCTCACCCTCACCATCATTTTCCATCTTACAACGCCACCAGTCTGAGCTTTATAGCTAGTTTCTCTGTACAGTTTCTATACACTGGATAATGATCCTTAATTCAATTCACCTGTCCTCTCAAAAATCTTGCTGTGTTTTGTTTTTTCCTTTCTTTAACTTCCTTTTCCCCCCTGGGTTCTTTCTTCGGTGCCAGCTGTCACTGTGACACAATGAAGAGCTAAACCAAGACGGTTCTGCTCACCTCTGATTTCCCACACTGGGCTCAAACAGTAAGGGTTTTGTTGTGAACTATCTTCCCAAATTTGCCCTAGCCCATTTATCCCCAGATTGTTTTTTATTGCATGCTAGGTTGCTTCAGTTGTGTCCGAATCTTTGTGACCTTATGGACTGTAGTCTTCCAGGCTTCTCTGTCCATGGGATTCTCCAGGCAGGAATATTGGAATGAGTTGCCATGCCCTCCTCCAGGGGATCTTCCTGACCCAGCGATCGAATGCATGTCTCCTGCGGCTCCTGCATTGCAGGTGGATTCTTTACCCCTGAGCCACCACGGAACCCCTCATTATTATATGCTGAAGCATTATTTGTAATAGCTAAGGGGGAAAAAAAAACCCACAGCAGTTACCTATATCTCCACCCATGGAAAGGGGGTTAAGTAAACTATGATATAGCCATACGATGGAACCCTCTCCATGCTTCAAAAAGAATGAGAGGGAGGCCTCTTAAAAAAGCTGAACTCATAAAAGCGGAAATTAAAGTGACAGTTGCCTAAGGTTGGAGTTTGAAGGCAATGGGGAGATATTCGTCAAAATGTACAAAGTTTCAGTCCTGCATGATGCGTAAGTCCTAGAGATCTAATGGGCAGCATGGTGACTCTAGTTACTGTACTGTGTTCTTGAAGTTTGCTGAGAGAGTAGAGCTTTTCACCACAGAGAAAAATATGCTAGCTATGTAAGATAATGGACACGTTAACTAGCTCAATTATGATAACCATTTCACAGTGCGTATATATACACACACCTAATCATATTGAGCACCTCAGATACATACAACTCTGATTTGTCAAGTGTATCTCAGTAAAGCTGGGGGAGGGAATCAGAGGTCCGTTTGAACAAGTATCTGTGATACACTGTAAAATTAGAAGAAGGCAAGTTGCAAAACTAGGTGCTGTGAGACCCCGTTTAAAAACACATGTGAATCTGTATAGCATGCGCCTGAATACACACACAAACACAGTATTAAATGGAAAAACTGTAGGAGACACAGAGTCTGTGATGGGGAGCTAGGGGAGGAGCAGCTGAAAGAAGAAATGTCACTTTCTCATGCTACACTTCTCTATGGAATATTTTGACAATGAATAGATGTACTTTTGCAATAACTGAATAAATAGGAGAAATATCTTATTTTCCTAGACATTTTAAAACCGTACGTTCTTCTAGGATCGCATACCTGTTGAGTTTTGACTCCTTTCAATAATACACTCATCTCCTTTTATGGCTTCAGGGAATTAGGCCCCAGATGGACAAGTATGTGCCCTCACTTTCCTATTTGGCCCTTCTGTGGGTTCTCCAGCCCCTGGGATCATGTTGCTGCTGCTGCTGCTAAGTCACTTCAGTCGTGTCCAGCTCTGTGCGACCCCATAGACAGCAGCCCACCAGGCTCCGCCATCCCTGGGATTCTCCAGGCAAGAACACTGGAGTGGGTTGCCATTTCCTTCTCCAGTGCAGGAAAGTGAAAAGTGAAAGTGAAGTCGCTCCGTCGAGTCCGACTCTTCGCGACCCCATGGACTGCAGCCCACCAGGCTCCTCTGTCCATGGGGTTTTCCAGGCCAGAGTACTGGAGTGGGGTGCCATGGCCTTCTCCCCTGGGATCATGAGTGATTCACAAGTACTCACAGCTTCCAGGTCCCCTACAAGTTTTGTAACCATTCTGTGCTTGTCCTTTGCAACCAATGTTATTTTAAAGCTTCAGGGTGTATCTTCTGCAAAGCTCTGGAGCGTTCCTAGGGTAACAGGGTGTTAGCAGTATTTCTCTGGGCTCAGCAGTCTGCGCTTCATGTCCGTGAATGGGAAACCTCTCAATACCCCCAGCTGAGTCTTTACTATCACACACCGTTTTATATAAGCTGCTGGAGCATCCGCCTGGCACCAAGTCCCCACAGGTGACGAAGGCCAACTGTGTTTCATTCAGGTGTATCACTCACTGTTTCTTGGTCACATCATAGGCAGACTTGGCCCTGGAAAATCTATCCACCAGTCCCTGAAAGCAAGCTAAAGAGGTATTATTCTCCTCTCACAGACCAGGAAACTGAGGCATCAAAGGCTGACTGGGGCTGCCTAGACCACATGGCAGGATAAAGGTGATGGGGTGTTGTGGAAAAAATATTGGGATTAAAACCTAGAGTCCCAGGTTCAGGTTCTCGGCGTATTATTAATATATTGGGTTGGCCAAAAACTCATTCAGGTTCTGTAACAACTTAGGAAAAACCTGAATGAACTTACTGGCCAACCCAATATTTTCTTTAAGCCAAATTTGAAGTCCCTGAGCCCCAGTTTCCTCATCAATAAAATAAAAATTATAAAACCTGCCTCCCATAGCAGTGCTATTACATGAGTGTGTATACAATGTTCTGCATTTTGTAAAGTACATATCATTTATTATATAATTACATAAGAGGACCAACAACCAGGAAGTTCTATATGAATAGTTATATCTTCATGGCTGCATATCCAGCTAGGTTTTTGTTGGATTTTCTTTTGCCCAAAATAGAAATTTAAAATTTTCTTTGAAGCATCTTAGAAGCCATTCCTTTACCTTGAACAGTCTTAGTCTTTAAATTCAAGTGGTTTTTTTTTATACCCTAAATATGTCTCTAAATGGGTTTTAAAAGGGGCACAAAAGTATCAGTTCCAGGAAGAACGCAACAACGCTCTCCCAGAATGCCATGCCAAATTGCATAGCACTCTGAAAGCAGATTAAAGTTGTTTCAAATGCTTCAAAGAGAACAAAAAAATCTAATCCCCCAAGGTTCCCTTTAAATCCATATTTCTTAATTTCAGTAAATGTCCCAAGTCTTTTAAAAGGCCCAAATATCATTTTACAGTTTGGAAGTAGTAATGGAGAACAGTTCCTAATTTTTTAGAATGTTCTTTTTTTTCCCGGTTTAAAAAGGGCTCAGTAAAGCTGGTCTTTCTCATAAAGGAACCGGCCCAAGTTGAAGACAGCCCGCCTGGCTTGGGGGGAGTGGGCGCCATCTCCAGAGCCCTGAGCCTGGAGTTTATGGCTAATGGCTACCTGGAGAATTCCTTCAAGAAGCAGAGTCAGGCATTTTCCCTGTTATTTCTGGGCGAGATTTGCATGTCTGTCATTGTGGGAAGAACGCCCAGTCTCCTCACTGTGTAACACTGAAGGAAAGAAAGTTTCCAAATGAGAAGAAAAACAAGCCCAGCTGCAATAGAGGCTAGCAAGACCATTTTCACTGCTTTGGAAAAACTGCTCTTCTTAAGCCATCTTCACCTGCCAGGAGAGGCAAACTGTTTTCCTGAAACACTTTTTGTGATTCTTCCCTTGCTGACCTATGAAAACAGTCATAAAAGCCCCAATTACCACGATGAGTATTCATTGAGATTAACATGTACCAAGCACTGTGCCAAAGGTCCCACATGCTATATTTCATGAGGTCTGCTCAGTAGCCTTGAGGCAGATGCTATTATTAGCCCCATTATACAGATGAGAAAGTTGGGGTCTAAAGAGATAACTAAGCACTCAAGTGACACGCAGCTACTGAAGTGGTTGAGCAGGGACACCAAACCAGATCTTTCTGACTCTAAAGTCCAGGTTTAACCAGAATAATGCACTGCCTAAATACAATCCCAAGCCAGTGCAGCCCCAAGTCCGTGTTGAACATATCTGTTCTACCTCAACTCTGAAACGTTATTTTAATTAACAATAGCTGCCTGTGTCCAGCTAAGTGGTTTACATGCCTGGTCTCATTTAAGGCTTCCCAGCAGATTCAAATGGTATTAACTACCATTAACTACCCTGGAAATACTTTCTGCCTCTTCTGTCACTCTCTTCTCCTTTTCCTCCTGTTTTTTTCTCTCTCTCTCTCTTCATCTCAGAGATGTCGAGTGCCTTGGGTTGTATGTTCACCTTGCCTTCAGCCTGGCTTAAAAGGCAGACTGTGCAGTAAAGGAGATAGGTGTATCTTTTCAGGTGCCTTCTGCCTTTGTTTGAGGGGAAGTGCCGGTTGCTGCTCCCCGCCTTCAGGGCACCTCCCCATGGACGGTGCCAGAGTGGTGACCTCAGACCACAGCTTGAACACCCGATTACAAGTAATCCAGCTCCAGAGGTGATAGCGTGACCTCTCTTTAAAAAGGAGATAAAAATAGCCAAGAAACAACACTTTGCTCAGTTCTCTGAAAGGTTGGCATCCTTCCAGGATAGACTTATGTACTTTTTGTACTTGGAGGAAAAAAAGAGATGGGATTTGATCCAAGAATGGTCCTACAAACGAGAGAAATATGGAGCAAGCAGCTGGAGCCGAGCAGCCAAGTGGTACCACCAGCTGCAGGCCCATTAATTAACATTCCCTGGTATGCAGCAGCTCCAGTGACCTTGATTCTTGTTGAATTCACCGAGATAACTTTTACAGAGTCTCTACTTTTCTCACTGCGGTGTATTTATCCAAGGAGTACCTTGCATATTTCGCCCCCATCTCTCCAAGCAGTAAATTTATTCTAATTGCAAAGAGATACAGTAAAAGCCTGATTGAATGCTTGGCAGTTTATAGAGATTTATTTCTGGGGCTTAAGGGGGTTTTTAGAGTGTGTGACTAGAGCAGGGTTGAGGGGAGCTGAGGAAAGGAGCCCAAGAGAAAATGTAGATTTAATGGACCTATAAAATGACCCCGCAGTAGATAAATGCTTGTTCCAAAGAAGCTTAAACAGCCTGACCCAAACCAGGGTCTGTGACAGCCGGTCCGACACTTGGTGTCTGAAGCATTGCATATTTCTCTTTGGGTTTTCAGGTTTCCATATGAAATTTGTTATTCCCCAGGCAGAGGTGAGAGAGAGGGGAAATCTGTTTTCCAGAGGGAAGAAAGTGTATTTGACTACAAATTTCTAAGTACTGAAAGCTATGAAGAAAGGAAACCTCCAGCACCTGCCCTTAAAATCACTTTGCCTCTTCTCTAAGTCTCTGGAAGCTCAACTCTGAATTTTCAGCCTAGGAACCTAGAAGGCGGATCATGAGAACATGTCCTTTGTAGCAGGATTTCTGCATAGGAACCAGCAGCCTTCCAAAGGCCAGTTATCCCAGGCACTTTCAGCTCATAGTGAGATAGAGGGCAACTATCCTCTGACAGAGCTTTCGGCTTAGATTAGGCCGTGCATGCACGTATTGCTAACTTTTCCACGAAATCCTTCTAGGCTTTTGATCCCATGAGTGACATTCCTCTTTTTTGCAGCTGCTTTGCAAGTTTCGTTGAGGATGAATTTTAGGACTTTCAACTGTTGAATTTGTTATATTGTAAATCTAATCAGTACTAAAATGGAGACATTTGTTCTGGGGAAAGAAGCAAAACAGAAAAAGATCCAAAGTAGACACCAGTGGAGAAGCAGTTTGGAGAGCGAATGCACTGGTCTCTTTGGCCAGAGGCTAAACAGGGATTGGGTCAGCTTCTTGGGGTTCCCTGTGTCAGCTTTAGTAATATAATAGCACTAGCTATTTTGGGCTTCCCTTGTGGTTCAGCTGGTAAAGAATCTGCCCGCAATGTGGGAGACCTGGGTTCGATCCCTGGGTTGGGAAGATCCCCTGGAGAAGGGAAAGGCTAACCACTCCAGTATTTTGGCCTGGAGAATTCCAAGGACTGTGTAGTCCATGGGATCATAAAGAGTTGGAGATGACTGAGCGACTTAAACTTTTCACCAGTTATTTTATCAGCAAAAGTGAGTTTTTTCGGTAATAGCCAGAGGCATTGCAACTCAGAGTGTCAAATTATGGAAGACCATAGGCAAACCCAGGGAACAAAGAAGGGAAACTAGCTTTTATAGGGGAAAAGAGAGACTTGGGAGGGAGGAAGCTGGGAGTCAAACTATGGAAGCTTCTCATTGGTTGGACCACTCCAGTCTGGGATTGGCTGCACAATCCTTCAGGGAGAGAAGTTTTTTCCTTCCAGTTAAGACAGTGAAGTAGGCAAAACTTGCCTGTGGGAGACGCAGGAGAGCTATAAGGGTAGTCTCTTCCTGTTTGAGGTAATTGAGGATGCCTGGAGAGCGTGAGAACTCCCGCTATAGGCCTGAACTGACGCTAATTGTAGCTGAGTTTTCTTTTAATTCTACACCAGCCTTTTTCTTTCTTTCTTTTGTAGGAATTGGCATAAGGGAACCTTAGGGGAAAAAATTAAACTTTTTGATTGTTTAACACTCATATAAAAAAGCATTTTAACATGTGTTTTACAGTTAAAACCCAAATCAAGAAGTGTAGTATTGTGAATTCTCCCCTCATAGCATCTCTCATGCTCCTAGAGATAACCACTATCAGACATTTTATGGGACTCATAGCTTTGTTTTTTTTTTTTTAACAATTATTTAGCACCTAAGTATGCATCTACATAGAACAGAGTTTAATTTTATGTGTTGGAACTTGATAAATGGAATGAATGCCTTGTTCTTTTTGCTCAACCTCATTAGAGTCATCCAGGTTGTATGTAGTTATAGTTCATATTTATTATAGCACAATATTTTTTATTTACCCACATACCATTGATGAACATTCCAGGTTATTTCTAGCTTTGGGATGTTGATAATGAAGCTGTCGGGAGCATTCTTGTGTATGTACACAGGGAGCATGAGAATCTGGTCGGCCTGCCTGATTGATGTCAAACAGTTCAGTCTGAACACATCTTGAATCAAGGCTTGTCGGAGGTTGAATGGCAAAACGGGCAAGATTTGTCACTTGCTCATTCAGCAAATACAAACCAAACTTCTATTGTAGGGATAGGAAATATATGACCCAGGCTGCCTCTTCTCCCTTCTGTGCTCAGAGCAGACGTCACTGGTTCATAAGAGTGTGCTTCCCTGTTAAGCCTGGATGTGGCTTCGGTCATAGGCAATGTGGTCCTCCAGGCAACCCCTGCTAGCGATCGAACGTGAGGGCTGTGATGGTTAATTTTCTGTGTCAACTTGGTTAGGCCACAGTACCTAGATATTTGGTCAACATCATTCTAGATATTTCTGTGAAGGTATTGTTTTCATTGAGATTAACACCTAAATCTTTGAATAAAGCAGCTAACCCTTTGTAATGTGAGTGGGTCTCAAAGAAGATAACATGGGTCTCTACCACTGAGTTGAAGGTCTCAGCAGAGAAAAGACTGACCTTGCCCAACGAAGAGGGAATTCTGCTACCAGACTGCCTTTGGACTCAAACTGCACTTCTTCCCTGGGTCTCCAGCCTACGGCCTGCCACCCCTGCAGACTTTGGACTTGCCAGCCTCCATCATCAGATGAGCTTATTCATTACGATCTTTTTCTGCGTACACATGGACATCTTTTTGGTCCTCTCTGGAGAACACTAATACAGGTGGCATACTGTTTTCATAGGATTGCCCGGTGGCACAGGAACAGAAAGCCTGTCAAGATAATTTAAGCAAAGGAGATTTACTGTTGACAGGTATAGAACCCCTGAGAATCAAATACCAGGAAATAATTTTAATATTCAGTAGTACCCCCTTCAAAACCAATTCATTATAACACTAGTTATATCTGAGATATTTTTTCAAAATAAAATTGCGGTGGATGTCCCAGTTTCTGAGGGTCATCAGTTGCTGTCAGCCAATGAGATCCAGAGCAAAGGAGCTATTCTGAGTGTTCTTAATACAGTACTGCAGCTGCTTCCAGCTGGTGAAGTGAGTTGAATGGGTCCTGAGTGTGTGTTGTTTATTCTGTTCTGGGCTCCCTTTCTGCCACTGCTTTTGTGTTCTGGCAATGGTATGGCCAGGACTGGCTGACCAAAGGAGCGTAGGTGATAACACTGGGTCTACTGTAAAGAAATAAAAGGGAGGGCATCGTGCTAGGTATTAGAACTCGGATTTTCACGTGTACCCCAGCGGCCATTGCAACACTCTTTGCAGTGGCCAGGCCGTGCAGAACAAGCTGGGCGTCCGTCAACAGATGAAGGGGCAGAGCAGCTGCGGCACATGTATACGCTGGAGTGTTAGTCAGTCATGAAAAGGAATGAGTGTGAGTCAGCTGAACTGAGGTGGGTGGACCTAGAGCCTGTTATACAGAATGAAGTCAGAAAGAGAGAAACATTGCTTCTTAATGCACATACATGGAATCTAGGAGAGTGGAACTAATGAACCTGTTTGCAGGGCAGGAAGAGAGATGCAGATGTAGAGAAAGAACTTGTGAGCACAGAGGGGAAAGGAGAGGGTGGGACAAATTGAGAGAGTAACGTTGACATGTACACACTGCCAGGTGTGAAATAGATGGCTGGAGCTTCCCCGGGGGTCCAGTGGGAAAGAATCTGCTTGCCAATGCAGGAGACTCAAGTGTGATCCCCGATCCAGGAAGATCTCACCCGCTGCTGAGCAACGAGGCCTGAGCACCACAACTGTTGAGCCTGTGTGCTGGAGCCCGGGAGCCACAACTGCTGAGTCCAGATGGTGCAACTGCCTAAGCTCGCATACCCTAGAGCCCCTGCTCCACGACAAGAGACCACCACAGGGAGAAGCCCACGCCCTGCAACTAGAGAGTGCCTCTCACCACAACTACAGAAGGGCCGTGCAGCAATGCAGACCCAGCACAGCCAAAAATATATACAGTAAGTAAATTAAAAAGATAGATAGCTGCTATATGACACAGAGCCCATCTCAGAGCTCTGTGAAGAATAGAGGGTGGGTTGAGGGGGGAGGCCCAAGAGGGAGAAGATACACACACACACACACACACACACACACACACACACACACACACATTTACGGCTGATTCACATTGTTGTATGGCAGAAACCAACACAACTTTGTAAAGCAATTATCCTCCAACTAAAAAGGAAGAAAAAGAAAAAACGAACACAGGTTTTCCAGACGGTGTAGATTCTCCAAGTTGGGAAGTTGACTTACAAATAGTACTTACACTACAGAATGCTAAGTTCTGTAACAGCAAAGTGTGCAAATGTTACGGAAGTAAAATAACCATAGACTGGGGACATTGAAGAGTGGATAGAAGCTTCCCCGAAGAAAGGGTGTAGAGAGGACTTTTCAGGCAGAGGAAACAATATTGGCAAAGGCGCGGGGAGATGAAAGAATACAAACTATTCTTTGGCTGTCTGGCTACAGCAGCGCCTTCTTTTTGTGTTTTGATTTCTCCCAAGGAGCAACAGTGAGGCTCCATGAGAGAACCTCAGATGCTCTGGGCTCAAGCCTCCCATTATTTCCAGAACTATGGGGAAGGTGTCCACATGTTTTGCAGCCAAGGAAAATATTGCTTTACAGTAAAGGGAGAAAGAAAAAATTTAGAGGAGGTTAGAAAATGGAAAATTGAAGCACAGAGTCAGTGATAAGAAGTCAGTTTTATATGACACGTAGCAATTGCTCCTGGAATCATCAGGAGTAATATTTATAATCAGGATAAGCTAATGTTTTGGATGGCTTCCTGTGATTCTTCTGTTTCTGAGGAGCCAGATTACCTCTGTCTGCTGCAAACTTGCTAGAGACTTGTCCTCACGTGGCAAAGACCTGAGAGTAGGGATGACATTCAAAACATTTAAGCAGTGGATAGTAGATACCTGACCAGTTGGGGATGATTGGAATAGCCAGACCCAGGGCGTATAGGCTGACCTTCAACCCTGTCTTAGGGACCATTGAACCCAACACTTGTTTTACAGAAGAAATTGGAGGATTTACCTGAGACAGTGCAGTGGTAGGGCTGACCGTAGAGCCCAAGTATGCTATGTTGATCTCCTAACCCTCTACTGCAACCTGTGGCCTCAAAGCCTGTGTGACACCAGTGGGGTGCCTGTTGGTCTCCCACAGACTAGACTCACACCCAAGGCTGCCCTTGGGGAGCACGTCTGAAGCTTCTGTACCTTCACTCTGAGATTTACAGCTCTTAGCCTGTTCATGAGTGGGGCTTCCCTGGTGGCTCAACTGGTAAAGAATCCACCTGCAAGGTGGGAGACCTGGGTTCACTTCCTAGGTTGGGAATATTCCCTGGAGAAGGAAACAGCTACCCACTCCAGTATTCTGGCCTGGAGAATTCCATGGACTGTACAGTCCATGCAGTCACAAAGAGTCGGACAGGACTGAGCAACTTTCGCTTCACTTCACTTTACTTCACCCTGTTCATGAGAAAGGGGCTGAAAATTCTTTATCCACAAGTCAATAAATATCTATTGTTTATTTGCAAATAAGTTCCATTTACAAATATGATATATTACATAACACATTATAAAGGATGCAGGGAAATAGTTTTTAAAAATGCCTAACTGTGCAAGATGTTGCTATTATTTTCCTTCCTTCTTGTGCTCAGTCCTTCAGTTGTGTCCAACTCTTTGCAACCCCATAGACTGTAGCCCTCCAGGCTCCACTGTTCATGGAATTTTTCAGGCAAGAATACCGGAGTAGGTTGCTATTTCCTCCTCCAAGGGATCTTCCCAACCCAGGAGTCAAACCCACGTCTCCTACATCTCCTGTATTGCAGGCAGACTTTTTAGGGCTAACCCACTGGGGAAGCCAAATCAGCCTAATTCTGACTCCAAGTCCCCATCCTGCCTAGCTTGTGAGAAAGGTAGTTGCCTTCCTCTCTGCAATCCACAGGCTTATGCATAAGTCCAGGTTCTTATGCAACACCAAGGCCTGGGCTTATCATCATCATTCACTTACTTAACAAATATTTATTGAACACCTAACCACATGCTAAGACCTGCTCTAATTGCTGATAAGTCAAATCCCTGACCTCTGATCCAGGCCAACCAGGTACTTCTGTACTTTCTCTGGGGCTCAGGAGGGACTCCACAGAGTCCAGCCTCCCTGGGAACATGTGCAGTCCCTCCCCATCAGATGCTGCCCTTCCAGACCCTGCCAGCAGGTAGGGGATGAATTCCCTCTAGGTGATTCTGCACTTTTTACTGACAAAGATCTTCTTCTCACAGACTCCTCAGTTCTCAGACATCCTCCCTCTGCCCTCTCTCTCTCCAGAGCATCCTTCATCATCTCTTTAAAAGAAAATAAATATTATGTTTGGTGCTTCCCTGGTGGCTCAGTGGTAAAGAATCCGCCTGCCAACACAGAAGATGTGAGTTCGATCTCTGGGTCAGGAAGATCCCCTGGATGAGGGCATGGCAACCCACTCCAGTATTCTTGCCTGGGAAATCCCATGGACAGAGGAGCCTGGCAGGCTACAATCCATGGGGTTGCAAAGAATCGGACAAGACTGAGCATCTAAGCACACACACATTATAATATTCTTTTTACTTTTTTTACATTGCAGAGCTTCATAATAATATTTTTAAAGATTAGTTACCAAATCCATATAAGAACTCTTGTTGTTGGTTAATCACTAAGTTGTGTCCCGACTCATTTGTGACCCCATGGACTCTAGCCCTCCAGGCTTCTCTGTCCACAGGATTTTCCAGGCAAGAATACTGGAGTGGGTTGCCATTTCCTTCTCCAAGAGATCTTCTTGATCCAGGGATCGAACCCACGTCCCCTGAATTGCAGGTGGATTTTTACCACTAAGCCACCAGGGCAGCCATATGAGAACATAAGGGTGTTTATAATATTAGGTGTACAAAGCATGTAGCAATCATGAGTGATGTTCACTGATATTTCCAATTTTCCTTCCTAAGCACCTCCTTGGAGTTAGGTGTGGCCCGAGCACTTGCCTTGGCTAATTAAAAGTGAATGATATGGGTCATTTCCAGATGGAAGCCCTTAACAACCAGAGTATGAGTCACAGGATTGATGTTCTTCCAGAAAATCAAAGCCCCATCAGCCTGAATTGCTGAGTAAGGATCACATGGAGCAGAGACCCGACTGACTTGGGATGGACATGTAGCATAAAAGGAAACAAACCTTTGTTTTTCTAAGCCACTGGAGATTGTTTGTTGCTGCAGCATAAGGTAACCCATTGCTGACTGATTCCAAGCAGGAGGTAACTTCTGGCAGTATAGATAACTAGATATGCAGAAGCCCTTCCAAGTACAGAAGAACTGGATTTTTTGTTTCTTTTGTTGTTGTTGTTCTTTGCTACATGGCTTGCAGGATCTCAGTTCCCCAGCCAGAGACTGAACACAGGCCACAGCAGTGAAAGTGCAATGCTAATTATTGCACCACCGGGGAATTTCCTGGATCACTTTTTAAATGGACTGTTGGGCTTGTAAGTCGTGAAGTCATTGTCCAGGGATAGCTCTTATCCTCAAATATGAGCTGAAACCAGAACTGGGAACCAAGAGTGCTAAGGAAATAAGAAAACTGGGTTGTCCTAAGGGCCAGAACCACTGTGGCACAGCATGAACCCTAAAGCATCAGAAGATGGGGAAGCCAAGAGTCTGACACTTCCTCCTTAGGCCAGGACACTCCACAAGGGGTGAAGTATGTTCTCAGGTTGGTGTTTTCCTTCTGTTCCCAACAGAAGCAAATACAAATACTCAGTAGGAAAGCCATTAAAAGTCACCAAGTATGAGTCTGAATCTAAGATCACCAAGCACAGAAGGAGGCAGACCACCAAGAGAGAGTGAGTCACTGGAAAAACAAGCATCTAGTTTAGACCCCAAGAACTTTGGATGTATATTTTCATTTATGAAGGTGTTTAGAGCAATTATTAAGTGCTAGGACTATTGTAAAGTTTTTTTTTTTCCAATTTTAACTTATTTAATTCCCATAACAACACTATGAAGCAAGTGTTTTATGTTTTATGTTTATGTTTTCCCATTCTATAAAGGAAAAAACTGAGAGAGACTAAGTAATTTATTCCAAGTCAACCTTTCTTAAGCTGTGTGTGTATGCTGAGTCGCTTCAGTCGTGCCCAACTCTTTGCTACCCCATAGACTGTAGCCCACCCATCTGTCCATGGGATTCTCCAGGCAAGAATATTGGAGTGCGTTGCCATGCCCTGCTCCAGGGAATCTTTCTGACCCAGGGATCGAACTCGTGTCTCCTATGTCTCCTGCATTGACAGGTGGGTTCTTTACCACTAACACCACCTGGGTAGCTTTAGTGACAGAGCGCTACAGTCTGGATTCGGACAGTTGGTTCTAGAGTCTGCACCCTTCACCACAGTGTCCTGTTGACTGGCTAACATAGAATGTCTACACTTGACAAATCGAAAGAAATAAGGAGTGGGAAACCAAAGATAAGAAAACAACAAAAAAATGATTTGGAAAAGAATAAAAAAGAGACAAAAATAAAATAGTTGAAAGTAAACACTTAATGAGCATGTGAACTATCTGAAGAGATAATTAGTGAATTCAAGAAATATTTGAAGAAAACATCCAAAATGTAGCACAGGAAAAAAGGAAATGGAAAATAAGAAAGAGAAATTTAAAGATATGGAAGATAGGATGAGATGTTCTAATAATTTAATAATCTAGTAATTAAAATTTTAATTGCAGGTTTGAAAGTAGAGAGGATGGATAATATAATAATATCTGAAGCAAACATAGCTGAGAATTTTTCAGAACCAGTAGAAAGACCTAGGCTTTAGGAAATACAGTATATCCCTGGAAAGATAAATTAAAAAGGAAATTTATGCCTTTTATAGGGCAACTGGGGAACGCCAAAGACACTGAGAAAATCTTAAAAGCAATCTGCAGAGAAAAGGACTGCAAAGGACTAACAATTAGACTGTCAGGCTTATCAAGAGTTATAGTGGACGCAGGGAGCCTGTGGAATAATTATTCAAAGTGTTGAAGAGAAATAACTATCCATTGTACATCCAGAAAGGCCACATTTCATAAATGAGAGTAAAATAAAGTTAGTTTCAGATAAACAAAAACTAGCAGACATTTACTGAAGGAACTCACATCCATCTTTCAAGATTCATCTCAAATGCTGTTTCTTCCATGGAACTCTCAGTGTTGAATCCCTGTAGCATTTTTATTTGAGCCTTTCTCATGACTGTTCCCAAATTCAGACACAGACTGAAATTATATGTGCCTTTTCATAATTCTCTCTTGCCCTTGCCACTTCTCTTACCTGCTCCACTCCCAGAAATGCCCCAGGACCTCTCTGGTGTCTAACTCACCTTAACTTTTTGTATAGTTTCTATAATGGTATTTGCATGTAGTCAGCTCATGGTTAGTATTTATTGGAACCTACTGGTTAATTTTCTCCCATGTGCTTCATGGACCATCAATTCCAAAAGATCCTCATTTCTAAAAGGGTTTTATAGCTAAACCTTCTCCTGAATGCTGAAATTCACAATTTAATTAGTTTAAGCCCACATTTCTCCAAACTTTTGCCCACAGAACAACTCCTTCCACTCTTTACTCCATGACTATCCCAAGAGACTGGAGTTTCTAAGAGTACATTTAGCAAAAATCTGCAGAAGGCAATCACTTATTTGAGTGTCTAAGGCATGGAGTCAACATCTTGGATCCTGCTTCCACACAATGAATCGTTTAATTAGTTCTAAGTCATTTACCCCAGGTTCCTTATTTATGATACCATTAGCAGGTGACCCCCTTCTAACTCTAAAATTCTATGAATTAAAGGGCATTGCCTTTTATAGTCAATTGGTCAGTCATTCTACACATACTAAATTTGTACTAATGCCAGTATGCAAAAGGCTGGGCACACACTGGTGAACAAGGTTGGCATAGTCACTGCTTTCATGGAGTTACACTGAGAATGATTTTTAGAGCTCACTATTAGAACATGGTTCTTGGATTTCCAGAATTAAATGTCTTACAGTTAAAAGCTGGGAGTTTACTGTTTCATATATTATGTATATCAGGCTGTGGAATAAATCTTTAGACTCAACTTACGGCCTAATGAGGCTTACGATTCTGTTTCACCTAGGAGCTCCATTGTAGGCATCAAAAACTGAACAGGATCACTTAGGTGTATCTAGTCTTCAAATCTGCATCTTTAACTTTCCTTATAAAAGGCTTAATCCTCTATAGTTTAAAAAGTAAATTCTAAATGACAGAGCATCAGCTGAGCACTGTTGTGTATAGACACCATTCTAGGTGCCTATACATGTATTATCTCATATAATCCTTACAAGAAACACAAAAACCAAGAACAAATATTATTCCCATTTTACAGAGGTTAAATAACCTGCCCAAAGTTACACAGCAGGCAGTATGGATTGTCAGTCTGTGCTCTGAACCTCAACTCTAAACTCTCACTATTCCTAGTCATCAGATACTGTTCAGTAAGTTTTCTGCTAAAAATTTAAGGGTTAACATTGTTGAAGAGCTAAACAATCATATGGGATTTTTAAATGTCTAACTCCAACCAGGTAGTGTACTTAGGAGGTAATGAAAAATTAATTTTTTTTTGGCTAAGCACTATATCTTTGTGATTATAAGTGTATCCATGTGCCAGAGAATATTGAGATAATAAGTTAACATAAAATTAGTGGTACAGTTTTAAACCTGACAGCTCTGTGTGTCTGATATGTTTTCTGAAAGTAATTTTAAGATAAGACTCCACTCTCAAACTTAAAATTCATTCTTCAAAGATTGCCAATACCACACAGTATGTACGACATTGTATCAATTACATGGAGAAAAACTATAGTGCTAGGGGTAAAGGATGGTTTTAATTGTAAAATAGTAAAATAGTAAAATAACAAAATATAATCAATGAAATGTGAACCACACAGTGTCAGTGAGAATTCTTGGCATTTAGTTTTAGAAGCCATTTTGCATGGAAATGAGTAAAATATAAACACAGTGCTTTATCTAGGATATGACAAGAAACTTCAAGATTGTAGTGTGCATTAAGATAACATTCCAAACCTATCCTTTCAAGTTTTCAGCCAAGAATTTGTTTTTATAATTTCTTTGGCAAACAGCTAACCTCTACTTGAGAATATCAATTTTCATGCTTATGGTCCCAATCCCATTGTGTGTAACTGTTAACTTGCTGTGTGACCTTGACTAAATCACTCCCCTCCAACCCAACCCAACCCAAATGGAGGAATGGGATCTCTCAGGCCCCTTCCGGTTTTAAAATTCTGTAGTTCTAGCCTATGGATCATGACATAAACACCATAAAAAGTGCTTGCTCCAAGATTGGATTTTTAAAAATTTGTCCTATTTAAGTATTTTTAAATGAGCAGTCCTATAGCCAGCTGTAAGGAGACTATAAACTTGGGCAGCCAGGGCCCCTGGGTGATTTACTCAGGTCTGATGCTGGTCAGCAGCAGCTGTGCAGTCTCAAGTCACCAAGTACCTTGTGTAGTTCACAGAAACAGTCCATCCACATGCTTCCTAGACTCCCCCAACACGAATGGGGTCTGAGAGATTCTGGGCAAAAGATCTGCCGTGGGCCATGGGACGACCGTGGGCACCCTCCAAAGATGGAAGAGGTGTGGCCCTCCTGACCCCCTGCTCAGATCCCGGCCCTGGAGACCCAGAGTGCTTACGCCCCCAGCTGCTGGGAGTGTTGGCTGCTGCTGGCCCTTTCCTCAGCTGAGACCCTCTCTGGAGATAGCCCTTGGCTGAAGAGAGCTGCTCTGCCCAAACCCACACCCCTGTTCGGGGCAGCCGACATCCAAGGGCTGCAGATTCCACCCAACAGCCAACCTCTTGCCCCACTGAGGTTTAACGCTGGAGGGCCAGGCCTGTGCTGGCGCTCCTGTAGGGTGGCCTTGGCTGTGTGCCCCATCATCGTGCAACTGTTTCCTCAGCCAACAGAAGTCGGCCCCCAGCACACACCTTAAACTTCCAGTACCACAATCTCTTTCAGAAGCGGCTCCAGAAATCAGAACCTGCCAGAGGGACTTAAAGACGTGAGTTTGAATTGGATGTGCTTAACTGTGGGTCCCGGAGAAGGCAATGGCACCCCACTCCAGTACTCTGGCCTGGAAAACCCCATGGACGGAGGAGCCTGGTGGGCTGCAGTCCATGGGGTCGCGAAGAGTCGGACTCGAGGGAGCGACTTCACTTTCACTTTTCACTTTCCTGCATTGGAGAAGGAAATGGCAACCCACTCCAGTGTTCTTGCCTGGAGAATCCCAGGGACGGGGGAGCCGGGTGGGTCACACAGAGTAGGACACGACTGAAGCAACTTAGCAGCAACAGCAACTGTGGGTCCAGGAGTAAATGTCTTTTCCAGTGAAACGGAATAACTACCTCACAGAATTGTATATCATATGAATATGAAGAAATGAATCCAAAGCCGGTAGTGAATGACTAGTAGCAGCAATTTAGCATTTATTAGATGTGAGGTGCTGTTTTATGTACTTTACCACATACGAACTCTATGGGAAAGATAATATCCCTAATTTACAGAGGAGATAATGGAGACATTGAGAAGTTAAATAATTTCTCCAACCTCACGTCTAATAAAGTGAAGAATTCAGACTCAGGCTACTGGACTTCAGAAACCACTTTCTTATCTAAAAACTCTGCTGCTTCCTACTGAGAAAGGAAAATTGTTTAAATATTTGGATGATGGTAAACAAAAGCCCAGTAATATCACCTGATTCAAGATGTACCTTGAAAACAAAGCAATAATAAAAGAAAAATTTTACAAAGAATTTCTGTACTCCCATTGTTTATTATTACTATATTGTTTATTATTGTATTATTAATTATATTATTTCTTATTGTATTGTTTATATTTCTGTGTTGCTATAGATAATTTATTTTTGCTTCAGATCAATCATTTTTCATCAAGAGAATGGATAAAACAGGGTGGGGGACCTATCTGATGTGACAATGGTTGCTCTATAAGATAATATCTTTATGCTATCTGTTTCTATTTTAATGAAACATGTACTGAGTTTCTAATTTAATGAAATGTGCTAGGTGCAAAATCAAAGAATAAATAAAACAATGATATGTTTCACTGTTAGACGGTAATTTTGTATACCAATAGGATTTAGGTTATATCATATTCCCAACAATTTAAAATATCCCCCTCCCTTGGGTCCTTATAATGGATATACGTTATCACAGAGAAGATGGGCACTGTGACAAAAGACCCTGCTATGCCCCTCTTGATCCCTCCTTGGAAGTTACACTTGAATTCACTTCAGACTGCTTGTCTGTTAGCATCTGATGGAAGGCATTTGTTTCACATTTCCCTTCTAATCCAGAGGAATTTATACCATAATTTTTATCTTAGAGGATAATGTGTTAACAATGCCTTTTGGATCCCTGTTACACTTCTCAGGTCAGGAAAGTGTCTTTTACTCTTTAAGGCACAAGTCTGTTAAAGCTTTTATGATTTGCAAACAAAGTGTTTTTTCATCTGCTATTAGATAACTAAGGTATAAGAGAGTTCCTTCTACACCAAATAAATTAAACATCTAAATAATTTATAGCTCCAGGTACATTTGCCAGACTAGCATAACTGAATAAAGCCAACAGATTAAATGTTCCCTTGGCAATCGGCAAGGGTATGAGATACAGCACCTGGGCTGCCCCATTGGGTCTCATTATTAAATCACAGGCAAGAGCTCAGGATCCCAGGGTCCCAAGTGATGGGTAGGAGCAGACTGGAGGACAGAGCTTTTCTCCCCCCAGGTATCATAGCAGTCATTACTTCTGATCTTTGGAAGTGGAACATTCTTAGTATAATGAGATAAAGGAAGAGGGCAGAAGGAGGGAGAAAGACAGAGAGACAGACTGTTTCAATATTTCAGTGAAGAAAGACCAGTTACTTACATAACACCAAGTTGTAAACTCATCAACTTAACAGCGTTTATTTGCACCATCTCAGAGCAAAAGTTAAAAAACGGGAATATTTTGTATACAGGACCACTGTTTATCACTCTCAAGGGTCAGAACAAGAAGTACTTTCAAAAATAGACTGTATTTCCCTCATTCTTCTTTCCAGGTTTTGACCAGCACCCGCCTGTGTATAGAGAAGGAAGGTTTGGTTTCCAGAACTGATGGCAACAGCAGAGAAACATTAGAACTCAGGATTTAGGGAGTTATATGTAATATCCAGTCTACTTCTTGGGAAAGTTTTATGTGCCAGAAACCAGTCATCTCATCTTTAACAAAGGGAATTTATTAATCAGAATATGGTTTTAAATTTGCACATTGAATGATGGGAGGGTTCAGATGATTGGTGGAAAGATTAGGTGGGAGGCAGTAAATGTATATTTAGTGGAAATCCCACTTCTAGATCCCATTCATTGCACCTGGTAGACAAACAGGGTCCCATTAAAAATAAATAAATACATCACTTTCCTCTTGAAAGGTCTCATGGAAATCTAAATGCTTTGAGAAAAATATAGAAGGTAGAACTGTGCTGATACTTCTTAAGTATTGTTTGCACAGGTTCTCTGAAGATCAGTGAGAAAAAGAAATGGCCAAAACATTCCAGGTATATTGTATGCTGACACCTCTAGTTATTACTAGACTTCTGGTCCTGTGATAGTCCCTCTGTGAGGGGTGAGAATCAGAGCGGGGGAGGAGAAGGATGGTGCGTGCAATGATTTAGAGTGCCTAGCTTCCCTAGTGCTTAGACGGTGAAGAATCTGCTTGCAATGGAGGAGACATGGGTCCAACCCTTGGGTCGGGAAGATACCCTGGAAAAGGAAATGGCAACCCACTCCAGTATTCTTGCCTGGAGAATCCCACGGACAGAGGAGCCTGGCGGGCTACAGTCCATGGGGTCGCAAAGAGTCAGACATGACATAGCGACTAAACAACTACAACAGCCTCCAAAGTACCTAAATTTAAGGTAAAACTATTCAGTTGTGTTCATTGCTGAATTCTCACAGAGTACACTAACCTTTTCACTTCCATTTAGGATAAAAGGGTGGGAAAGAAGCTTTGCCTAGTGCCTGAATGTGGCCTTGAAAATGTCCTATTGTTGAACTATTGTTGTCTTGTTGAGTCTGCTGCCAGGAAGGCAGAAATCACTGCGGCAAAGCAGGTGTGAACGTCCCCCCACTTCAGAGGCAGCGCTCTTTGAAGCTGGAAAATCAAGGACGCTGGTACCTTCAAGGAAACAAGGATATAATTATCACAACACCCAATTGGCCAGTGGCCTTCCATTCCTCAGGCCTGCCCTACTCCCTTCGCTGGCATCCGCCCAGGTCCTCACAGACTGAGCTCTGTGTCCCAGATCGCTCAGCCGGAGGAGCAGCCCACTCCCGCACCCTTTGAAAGTGTTCTTAATCTCTTTCTACTGCGCTGCTCTTGCTGACATAAATCCGCCAGCCTAGGGGGCCTCCAAGCCCCCCACAGAGGGAGGCCCTTCAGGCCAAGTGGCGTCTGAGCAGCACAGGCACAGAATTTATGCTTCCTCTCACCTGTGCGGTCTGTCTGCGGCCCCGACTCTAGGCGGGTTTTGAAGGTTTGATTAGAACCTTCCAGCTCCTCGCCAAGTCTGCCATCATCACCTTAGTCACAGAAGCAGACTTCTCAAGGCCATTGGAAGTGAATAACAGGGACTGTCAGCTTCATTACTATATTTGAAATGTTGAAAGCAGAAGCCTAATAAAATAAGTTCAGAAAAACAAAAGGAGCCATAAATTATCATTTGAATGGAGTGGCTAGAGAACTCCTTTACTCAAAATACCTGGGGGCTATTTCTCAATTATAGCAATAATCCAGTATTTGGTTTCCTTCCCTTCACTGTGCAAGAGCCTTGGCTGTGTTCTCTTAGCACAGATTCTTTTCTGCTTTTGTATCAAGTGTCTAGA
Organism: Antilocapra americana; assembly: GCA_007570785.1. NCBI lineage: Eukaryota > Metazoa > Chordata > Mammalia > Artiodactyla > Antilocapridae > Antilocapra > Antilocapra americana. The sequence continues at coordinate 7,482,551 of ML663010.1, forward strand.
ATCAAGAGTTACACAAAAAACACTCCCTGTCCAACTCCTTCATTCATGCGTGCACATACACACACTCAACCCATACTCCCCAGCCAGTCTTGGTCCTAAAATGTTAAGTCGCTCAGTCGTGTTCAATTCTTTGCAATCCCATTGCAAGGAGTTTACCCTACATTGTTAACAATCAATACTCATCACAAATTTAGATTTCATTTAAGAGTAAAATTTTTTTCCTTCACTTCACAAAGACTACTTAAGTTAAACTGATATATTTAATGAAAAAAACATTATAATGGAAGCATTATTTCCTATAAAATCAAAAGCAAACTAGGGATGCCCATATCAGTTATCTTTATAAAATGTTTTGGATATTCTAGACCAGCGGGTCTCCACTGGTGGTAATTTTGCTTGCCAGGGGATATCTGACAATGTCTGGAGCCATTTTTGGTTGTCATAACTTTGGGGAAACTATTGGTGTCTAGTAGGTAGAGGCCAGGGATGCTGGTAAATATTCTGCAATGCACAGGACACCCCCCACAACAAAGAACTATCCAGCCTAAAATATCAATAGTGCTGAGGTGGCAAAATCTTGTTCTGTACAATGCAGCAAAACATAAAACATAAATAAAGGAAATAAAGTTTAGAAAATAACTAATTTTTATTCATTGCAAATTATGTGTATCACATAGAAAAGCAATTAAAATCAATAAGCACACAATATTAAAATTTATAAAATAATAAATAACATAGCTGGATAAAATGTTTTCTGTTATGTGAGGGACCAAGAGTCTTCACATTTTCCTACAGGTCTATTTATCTATTCTATAAACATTTTCCAAGAACAAAAGGATTAGTTTATAAAAGAATACTCAAAAGGTAGGAGAAGGTTTTTGTATTTCAAAACTATGGAAACAACTAAGAAATTTTAATAATCTAGCCTATAATACTACAGTACAAAACATTATAGGAAACCCAAGTAGACATATCTTCCCAAACCTTAAGTTGGACTTAAGGACTTTTTTAAAAGATTGTCTAGAACATGAAAAAATTATTTGAGGGCAGTGAATATACACACACACACAAACACACACGCACACGCTCCTTTGGTAGATAAAAACCTTCCCAGTGTTCTTAAATGAGGACAATATTCAAATACATCACAAAAATCAAGATGATCTACAACAATAAATTATTATGATTCAGCAGATCATATTGTAGGTAGATGAAAGTTTCTTGAGGGATGAGCTCATATTTCATTGGTTTTTCCATCTCCATAATTGACACATATCAGGAACCCAATAAATGTTTGTGAATTAATGAAATAAAAAAATAAAATCAGTGAGAGATGATCTTTGAATTTGCTAGTAAAAAGTCAACTTACAACTCTAGCAGTTGTAATTCAGCATCTAAGAACCCACATCTGAAAGGCTGAATGAATAGTCAGCATTTTAATAGAAGGTTTTGTCTCATGTTCCAACTGTTATATGTATATTTATGATGAGCTAATAGGAATCAACCAGGGATGTTTTACTAATAACAGTAAACTCAAGTTTTAAATGTTGAAGACTTGAAAGAATATGTAAATACTACATGATATATCTAAGTCTAGCACATATTTTCCTTGATCTTTCAGTTCATTTTCATAAGCCTTCAACATTTGAGGAGTAGGGAAGGAGGACAGAAACAAAGGAAGGCTGGATGAAAAGTAACAATTGGGAAATAATCAAAAGCCTTCACTTCACTTCAATTCAATTCAATTCAGCTCCATTCAATTCAATTCAATCCATTCAATCTCATAGCCTCTCCTCAGAATCCTTGGTCCTGAATATTTAAAAACATGTATTCCATAGTTCCAAGAGGACAAAAGTCTCACAATCCAGTTTCATATCAGGTCATTTGACATGATGTAGTGGGACAGGTTCATGGTCCAGGAAGTCCCAGATAAGCTCACAAGGAACGTATTCCAAAAGATCATTGTCCTTTTTGATCCAAATTTCAAAGCTTAGGGACAAGAAAAATAATAGTTACTGTTCACTGAAAACTTTCTCTGTGCTAGACATCTTCTTAAAGATGTTTTAAATTTTTCTACCCTTTTTACAGCCCTCATCTTCTGATGAGGAGACAGGTGTTATGGAGGGAGCATGGGCAGGCCACCCATGAACTGGCAGAGCCAGGATGGGAATCCACACGTGGCTCTCTAGTTCTAAATTAAGTCTAAGTTCTCTCCAGAGGATGTAGGTGGGCTCAGTAATTGCTGTACTCAGGCTTAGCTGCCCCAAGACATGTGGGACCTCCAAACGGTCCCTCAAAACCAGGTCCCTGGCATTACACGGTGGATTCTTAACCACTGGACCACTAGGAAAGTCCCCTGGAAGTTTCTGACATTTTCTGACTTGTACAGATAAACAGGTTCATCTTCCTGATGTGTTGAAAATAGACTGAAATAATCAGGACGAAACAAGGGCAAACAATGATGGGAATATTATAATAATCAGGAAAGAGATGGTTATAGCCAAGGGGTAGCAACGAGAATAGTTCATTTAAAAGGGTTTTATTGGCTTGGATATATCTTCAAGGTATAGCAAATAGGATTTCCAAGCAGAGTGGACAGGGATATAAGAAAAAAATATAAGACAAAAAGCCAGGAGACAAGAGGAACCCTAAAGTTTTCTGCTCCAGCAAGTAACAGAGTGGAATTGTCCCTAATAGAGATGGAGAGAGAGGTTCAAAATGATTGTTACACTTCAAGAAAGAGTAGAGCAACCTCGGCTACAGGTATAAATTGGTCTCAAAGTCCATGCTATAGCCAATAGTTTAAGAACTTGGAATTTGAGGATTTCTACCTGTTTATGGGAGTGAGAGGAGAGCTTTTTAGAAGTTACAAGAATGAAAGAACTAATTAGAAACATCTCAGAAAAAAAAGTCATAGTTTGAGTTATGGTTTTTAAAGTCCTGATCCTCCCAAGCTTTTTCTTATAGGCCCTTTCCTAGCCTGCCACCTCAAATAAACTCTATATGTGCCCAAGTTGGTTCTGGCCATCACTTCCAGTTGGAATGGAGGTTTTCACAGTAAACTTTAGAGAAACAGTGGTTCTTTGCTTGTTGACACTCTCAGGACCACCATGAGCTCAGGCACTCCTTTCCCTCTTCAGTTCATTGGGCTACCAGCTGCCTTGGACCTCTTGGCCATTTCAGAGTTTTTCTAGGTTGACGAACGAGGAAGATGGTAGGTCAACCTAATCATTCAAATAACTCTGCAGTGTGTCAGGAGATTCACTGGTGTCCTTATCACTCGTGTTTTCTTATCTTGGTTATAAGTCAGCCTATGAAAGGGAAGAAGCAATTGATCATCGTAGGAATAAAAGACTGAGCTAGACTCAAGAGCAGATGTCTTTTCTCATGAATGTAGAAAGTTTCCCCTAACATCTTCACTATTTGTTGCTTGGGAGCTAGATATGAGATTTGGATTCAACGTTTATTGATCTCCTACACAGCAGAGGTTAAGAGGCCTTCTTTGTGTTAATTTCATTTAATCCTCACAACACTGAAAGGTGGCATTACCTATATTACAGTGGGGAGAAATGAGGCTCAGAGAGGGTGAGCAACCAGCCCAAGGCCACGCTTGGGCCTGGAAGTGACAAGAACTAGCCTTCCCAACCAGGTCTTTAGGGGCTCTTACTTCTGTGTCACATTTTTTGCCTTATAATATGAGCAAATAGCTAAAGGTTCAAAAGCAAAATAGATAGTCTCTATGTACAGTGGTAGGCAAAGATGATTTGTCTTCTCTTTAGAAAGGACATATCCATGGGGGAGAAATTTCACCTTTGAATATGGGAATTACACTCTTGTTTGTCAAGAGGAAGTAGACAAACCCTTTATTCATGCCTAAAAGATGTGATAACAAAGACTGGAATTTTCTTTTTACTATTTGCTCAAAAGAGTATCCAAATTCACAACATAACATAAGATTGTATGTATGTGTGTGTGAGAGAGAAAGAGAGAGAGGGAGGGAGGAAGGGATGGAGAAAGAGTAATAAATGCTTACTCTGTGTAGGTACTCTGTTAAGCATTTTCCAAACTTGATTTCTCTTAAACTTTGCATCAATCCTATGAAGCAAATACTATTATCTCCCCTGTTTTACTGACGAAGAAACTGTCTTTCAGGGTAAGGTCTGTGTACCTACCTGTACTACATGAAGCTTAGGAGACCCAAGATTCCAACCCAAGTGAACATGAGTAACTCCTCATTTTCTCCACAGCCCAATACATACCATTTGAAAATGTTAAAATGGTTGTGGAAATGGCTACTCTCAAGTTTCTCTCATGAGCGTGTAAATTGGTATTTTTCAGGCTGGCACTTTTGATTCAATCATAAAAGTAAACATATTCTTTTGGCCCAACAATTTCATTCCTAGGAATTTTCCCCAAGGAAATAATCAGGTGTCTGTGTGCCAATATTAATGTGTAAGTTCTGTATGTTGTTATATATTTATCATTAAATTATTAATATTGTTACTATGTTATTAGATTCAAATGTCTAATAGGAACTAGGCTAGATCCATTATGGCACATCCAAATTAAAATAATATGAAGTCATTAAAAATCAAGATATATTGTGAACATAAGCAAGTACTATCCCAAGTGTGTAATATATATATATATATATATATATATATGGCATATAATATGCATTGAACACATACCAAACAGAGAAGGCAATGGCAACCCACTCCAGTACTCTTGCCTGGAAAATCCCATGGACGGAGGAGCCTGGTAGGCTGCAGCCCATGGGGTCGCGCAGAGTCGGACACGACTGAAGCAACTTAGCAGCAGCAGCAGCAGAACACATACCAAAAGAGATATAGTAAACTTTCTGAAAAGACATGACCTCATTTAATTTGGTTCAAGGCTGGCAAGAGGCCTACTTTAGCCAGAAATTCAATGCAGTCTCTTTGTGAGGTCCTGTAAGGTTGAATACATCTTCCCACTGCTCAGGGAACAAAGTCCAGACTTCTTAACTTTTAGACTGTATAGCCCTTAAATGACTGGTCTTCTGATCATCTATCCTCCATCTTTCTGCATTTCTCACTATGCTCCATGCACACAGGTCTTTTTTAGTTCTTTGGTTGTGCCTACTCAGTCCTACTCTGATGCAGGGCCTTTGCACACGCTGTCCCTTCTGCTTGGAATGATTTACCCCTTCTTCTCATGGCTGGCGTTTTTCTTCAGGTCTCAGCTTAAACGTCACCTCTTCAGGGAGTCAGTCTTTCTTTGACTATGAAATGTAGAGTCAGCATCTTCTGTTATTGTTCCCCACAGCCTCCTGCTCTTTTTCTCTTTTAGCATGTATAATAATCTGTTATGATGTGTTTATGTGTTTTACTTGTTCCATGTCTGCCTTCCCAAAGAAGCTATGCCCCGTGAAGTTAAGAGCCACCTCTGTTTTGTTCACCACTGTATACTAGATGCCTGCTGAGAGGTTATTCATAGTAGGCACTCAAAGACTTGCTAAATGAATGAATAAATGAACAGTTAACAGTAAGTTATTAGACACTGATTCTGTATCTAGCAAAGTGCTGGGAACATTTAGAAACTCGTTGGCTAAAGGAGACAGGGACAAGGTAACAGGTGGCTGGTAATCAATGTGAATCAGTGTAACACAGAGGCTATAGGAATTCATGCAAGGAAATGCTTCACTTATTTCTCGACCATTTTCTAAGAACGGCTCGTTGGATCTGAACTGGGTCCTGCATCTTAGAAGGAATGTGAACTGGAGAGCAATATCACTGAGCACAGATCTCGTTTTCTAAAAGGATCTAGAGCCAGGCATGTAGATTGATGCCGAGTCATTGCTCCACTTTGCATGGACTCACAGCCTCTTTTGCCTCACGCAGTCCCTCAAAATCTGACTTCCTCCTCTATGCAAAGAAAGAGGACCTGTCATCCCGCAGTCTGAGGGACTATGTCCAGATCTGTCCAAATCCTGAGAGAGTGATTCAGAAGTAGAAGTCATGCCTCCCAAAGAACCACATGAAATATACTAGAATAGTGGGGGGGAAAGAGCAACCACTTTGTGTAGAAACAGAAACTTTTATATGTTAAATTGTGTAGGAGGCTTAAAGACAATTATAGGAAAAGCAAAACAGATAATTCTACACCTTAACTGAATATTTTCCTCCCTACAGATTCGAAAATAGCAACATGTAAGATTTTATAAACAGAACACATAGGGCTAGCTTAGGGTCCATCGGTTTCCTAGGGAGTGCTGTCTTCAGATAGGAAAGTGGGTGTTTGTGGCGGCTGAGATGGCATAAATATTTTCCAAGCCCTATTCAAATAGCAACTTCTGTCTGTTACCAGGCTATCAATTTTTCCAACAGTTGATTGCAAATTCACCTCATAAATCAATCTGTACAAGAGGTCAGAAGCCAACCACAGCCAATTAAAACCTCTCAGCAATAATTCATCCAAGATCTGAGTAAGGATTTTTTTTTACAAGTCCTAGGAGGCTCTTGTTTATTCTAATCAGATCAGTAGAGGAAGAACTAAATTGGGTACGGACGCATTTTTCTCTTATCCTGGGACACAAACTCAGATGTTTTTATAAAGAAAGGAAGAGGAAGAGGAGAATGATATGAGGGAAGAGTGGGCTGAAGAATTTAGAACACTTTCTCCACATAAAGTAGTGTTCCCAGGGCTCTCCCCAAGGCTTGATCTGCTTCTGGTTTCCCCTACTTGACCTGGGGAGCTTCTATTCCAACCTATTTGGGGTCTGAGTCCTGTCAGTAATTGTCCGACAAATAAATACAGCTAACTACATTTAGTGAGGGGCTGTGATACATCAGACCCTGTGGAGGACTGAAGGAAATGCAGTATGCTTGCTGCTTTTTAGGAAACTTCAGACCAAAGAGGATTAACCAGGTGTAAGAAAGTGCTGGAAAAACTAGGAGGCTATATGTGCTTGTGTGCTAAGTCGCTTCAGTTGTCTCTGACTCTTTGTGACCCTACAGACTGTAGCCCGCCAGGCTCCTCTGTCCATGAGCTTCTCCAGGCAAGAATACTGGAGCCATTCCCTTCTCCAGGGCATCTTCCCGACCCAGGGATCGAACCCAGGTCTCCTGCATTGCAGGCAGATTCTTTACCATCTGACCCAACAGGGAAACCCAGATGAAAGGAGAGCTTTGCGAAGCACTCGCATGCTCTGTGGCCCCTGATGCCCGCTCAGTGTTGGCTGTAACTAAGAACAATATTGGACTCCAGGCCCTGCCAAAGTGCTCCCTGCTTATCAGCTCACTTTGGTTTCAAGATGTTCCCTCCAGTCCCAGGTCTAACCAGACTTTTGATTGATCACCCGTGGAGACTGCAATGGCATCTACTGGACGTCAGGCCTGAGGAAGTGCAGTGTCCCACAGTCCTGTTGCCTACGGCCTCCTTGGCCTCCTCCCTGGGGTAGCACAGCCCATCGGGAAGCCCCTGCTCTGTCCGCGGAGCTCAGTGAAGCTCAAAACTCTCCCGCCTGATTAGCAAGCCTCTCATTTAATCCCCACCTCAGCCAGCCTCAGATACACAAGCAAACCTTCCAGCTCCTTTTTATAATAGAATGCCTTATTTTCTAATTATAAATATAAACATAAAAGCTTATTATAACAATTTGAACAGATGTGAAGGGTATAAAAGAAAAAATTAATAGTCTCCCTTCCTCCACCCTCTTACCTCTCTCCTTGCTACCGCCATTCTAAGATAACAAGTGGAAATTAATTCTGTGAATATCCTCCCATGACTTGTAAATATCTTAAAAATACTTTTGAAGTGTTTATACAAGCACATGCAATCATATAGATGTATGATTATGTATTATATCTGCAATATTGCTTTCTTTTCCCGTACTATCCAAAATATTTTGAACATCTTTACCTTCCTGGTGGCTCAAATGGTAAAGAATCTGCCTGCAACGCAGGATCCCTGGGTCTGGAAAATCCCCTGGAGGAGGTCATGGCTACCCACTCCAGTATTCTCACCTGGAGAATTCCACAGACAGAGGAGTCTGGCAGGCCACAATCCATGGGGTCACAAAAAGTCAGACACCACTGACTAACTAGTATTTAGAAACTCTAGACAGAGCTGTGAGTTCTTTACCCACAAGTTCTGCAGGACATTCAAAAAGTAAATAGAAATATCAGCTTTGTCTTCTGAGTGACTATCTTTTAGGTTTCAACCTCATCGGTCCAAGACTTTAGGGTCCAAAAACCTGTGAGATGGGGGAAGTAAATCGAAGAGTTCATAACATTTACTTCTCTGTGAAACCAGAGTATTTGTGGCTACGTATGATCCATTTCCCTGTCCTCAGAAATTCTCTTTGTCTTCAGCTTTTCTGTAGGTTTGGAGACATGCGCAAAGAAAAGCTAGCAGCCAAAGACACTATCTCCCTCTCAGAGATCTCTGCAACTACCAACACATGGTCCTTCCTGAGAATGAGAAGATGAGAGCGCAGACAGGTTTTGCCCACTCTGTGGTTACCCCGATCCAGCCCTCAAGCTCGTCAGCCAGGAGCGCAGGGCCCTTCAGGAAAGCACGTCATGATCAACAGGCTATACCCGAGACATTTAGCTGTTGAAACAGCTGGCATTTTAATGAAACTGGCTGGGGCAAGTCCAAGAGTAGTTAGGAGTCACCTTTCTCATCAAGTCCTAGGCAATTTCTGAGAAAATGAACATAAAGCCAAATCCCACCCCATATCTGGGACTTCAGAGAGACACCGAAGGGAAGAGCCAACGCTCATCGTGGTCCTCATGCCTTCCTCTGAATTCATCCCCAGCAATCCTGGCAGGAAAAGAACCATCTAAAGGGATGAGACTGTTCTTAGGATGACTAACTCCGGTTATCTCTCTCAACTCTTACAGACAAAAGACCAACACATCTCATATCCACCTTGCATTGGGGCAAGAGCGTAGATAAAGAGACACAGCTGAGTGAATCGAGATAAGAGCTGAGAAAAAAGTAATGTATCTTGGGAGAGAAAAAGGTGCTCTGACACCAAGCTTAAGCCCCTAAATCCTGCCCAGCAATAACAAGGATAAGGAGGCTCCTTCTAGCTAGAAAGAGAGTAGTCCTCACAGAATTATTTATCACTGGCCCACCACGTTTATTATTGTCTGAGAGACAGAGAAAGTGCCCCTGTCTATGACAGGTTAAAGGGAAATTGGAACATGGGATTTGTGAGATGCCTGGAGCTGGTCGAGACTAGAAAGTAAACATCACACAGCATGGAGACCCACTCTGGTAGACACACAAACACTCTCCCCAAGCATGCTCTGAATATGTTTACCACTGGACTGTGAGCTTCCTGAAAATAGGGCTGATGGTTTATTCCATGTACTTCTTCTCCCATTTACCCTTTCATAGGAAACGAGATTCATGAAGCAGGAGCTCAATAAATATTTGTGAAATGAACTCTATATCAGAGAATGGAATCTTCTCTGTCAGTGAAAACAACTTAAACTTCAGCTAACTATTCAGAGTCTGAATAACACTATTCAGGGACAAGACCAGCCAGGACACAAGAAAGAGTCAAGCAGAAGTTGAAGAAGATGCTGTTTCCAACCTTAGCAATAGATGGAGCAGACCAGTTTTCACAAGAGATGATTCCATCTGTTAAAATAATTTTTTTTTTTACTTTCCCACTTACACTCTTAACGTGGTGATCAAATCCCTAGTCTTTTTTCATTTCTGACATGAGGCTTAAGATATAAGTAAATATACCCCAGCACAGTGCCTGGCATATACAAATACCCCCACCCGTCCCCCACCCCCAGGACTGGTTTCCTTCTCCTTTTCCCTACCCTGCGGACTTTAATCCACACAAGTTGGAGTAAACTGATGCAGGTTCTTTGCTGAGAGCTCAATTTGGCAGGAGAAGGGGGGATGAGGGCCCAGGAAGAATATCAGTGAGGAGCTGGGGAAATGGTTCTGTTTTGGTGAATTTGCCTGCAAAAAAAAAGTACACATATGAATGGCTGCAACTTCAAAGCCACTTAATGATTTTAAGCCAGGATGAACGTATTCAAGTCTAGCTGATAGGGATCTAATTCAACTATCCTCAGAAAACCCTTTCTACAGTATGTATTGTAATTTGTTATATCTAGTTCCTCATCTCCCCACTCTAAAAAAAGAAAACACACTTACAGACTTTATGAAGAACCCTATGTTGACTTTCTTTGAACATGACCTAGAAAAACAAATGACAATAGAAAATGTCCCACAAATGCTGATAACAAAAAGAAATAAAACCTTTGCCCAGTCCTCCAACCCTCCACTTTTTGAATAATGAAATTTAAATTGTTTAAATTTAAATAATGTAATTTAAATTATTTGTGGCCTGTTATGACATTTACTTAGAGGAAGCATGCAGATTCAAAATGTTTAATAATTAGATGTGTTCTTTTGTTTGAAAGCTTTTTAAATTCTACAATGAAACACAGAAAACAGAAAGAAGACATCTGAGATTCTGTAGAAATTTAATCTATATCTATCTATCTATATATATGGATTAAAAAATGGTATTGCAAGTAACTCTGCTTTCTGGCTAACTTAAGCTCTGACATGAGCGTTACTCAGTTTTTGAGACGTTTTGACAAATTTGACACTTCTCAAATTTGTGTATGACTCCTTTGAAGATGCTGAAACAGAGAAAGAACACTGGGGAGGGAAACTGGTGAAATTCAGACTGTATCAATGTTAATTTCCTGTGTTTAATGATTATGCTGTGGGTCGGTAAGATGTTAACATTTGAGGAAACTGGGTGAAGGGTATCTAGGAATACACTGCACTCTTTATGCAACTTGTTGGATAAACTTAAAACTAGTCAAAAATTAAAGTTTTTACAAAGATGTAAGGATATTTTTGCCCTCAAAGAGAACTCAGTGGGAAATAATAGTGGAGGAGACTGGGGGTTAAGACTCTGCCTACATAGTGCAAAGCTGCTTTTGACAGCTCCAAGCTCTGTTTACCCATATACTCACCACCTTCTAACATACTATGTAGCTTACTTATTTGTTACATTTAGTGTTTATTACATGCTCCCTTTCTAGAAGACAGATTCTCTGAGGGAGGGTCTTTGTTACTGGTTTATATTGAGATCCCACCAGAGTGTCTGGCACAGTGGAAGCAACCAACATATATGTGTTTGATAAATAAATGATAGATATTTGCAAAAGAATAAATGCAAGACAGCTTAACGTATAAAAGATGTAGCAAACTCAGATGCTTCAAGGCTTGGCCCAATAACTTAAATACATGAAGGGGTGATTTTTGTTTACCGGTGCATCTTATCTGACCCACATAGTTCCTGGAACATAGAAGACAATAAATATTTTCTAAAAGAATAAATATGAGACATTTTTTATTAGTTGGATGCAAACTATACATCTGAAATTTTAGTAGTATTTTGATTATGTGCTGTGCTTAGTTGCTCAGTCGTGTCCGACTCTGTGACCCTAGGGACTGTAGCCCACCAGGCTCCTCTGTCCATGGGGATTCTCCAGGCAAGAATACTGGAGTGGGTTGCAAGAATACTGGAGTGGGTCCTCCTCCAGGGGATCCTCCCAACTCAGGGATCGAACCCAGGTCTCCTCCACTGCAGACGAATTTTTTACCAGCTGAGCCACCAGGGAAGCCCAAGAATGCTAGAGTGGGTAGCCTATCCTTTCTGCAGGGGATCTTCCTGACCCAGGAATCAAACGGGGGTCTCCTGCATTGCAGGCGGATTCTTTACCAGCTGAGCTACCAAGAAGCCCTTTGATTATGTAAACATCACTGTAATGACTTATACAAAATTTAAGGAAGATATAACTAAGTTCACTGGTCAATGCAAAGATATTCTGAATAATACTTTTTATCTGCTCCATGCTAAGAATTTCACTTCCTCTATGATCTAAAAGAGAAAAGTTTGTTGAAGGGAAAAGATATTTCTCAAAAATGCTGTAGGGATAGTATCATATGTTGTTGGTGGCAATGTTAATTGCTGTAACTTTTCTAGAAAGCATTCAGAACTATGAATCAGGAGTCTAAAAAAAATGTGCTGAAGTTTTCACATAGCAATTTCTCTTCTGGAACCTCTCTTCCAAAGTGAACCATGTAGACACAGTCATCACAGAGTTGATTATACAACTGAAAGAGTAACCAAAAAAAGTATATCAACAAGGTGAAGATGGGTAAGTACATAATAGTATATCCAAATTAGGGACTATTTTGCAGGCACTAAAATACACGTTGATTAATCACTTTTAGGGCCATCAGAAAGTGCTTATCCTATAATGATAAGTGAAAAAGAGGAGGATACAAGGCTGTATGCTGCTGCTGCTGCTGCTGCTAAGTCGCTTCAGTCGTGTCCAACTCTGTGCGACCCCATAAACGGCAGCCCACCAGGCTCCTCTGTCCACAGGACTCTCCAGGCAAGAATACTGGAGTGGGTTGCCAACAAAGCTGTATAGGCTGTATTATCACAATAATAAAAAATACTACTGTAAAAATGAAAATTTGGATGGTCCTAAAAGTGATTTCTCTGCTTCTTTATACTTTGCTTTTCATTCTGACCACAGTTAATGTATACTATACCTTTAAAAGCAGAAAAGATGCCAATGATAAAATATAAAAATATTTGATTGATTAATCTTAAAAATGCTAAAAAATCGAGAAAAAGTCAAATGCCAAAATGAAATTTGTATAAAAACTTGTATAAAGTGTATAAAACTTACAGTTTTTATAAAAGCTTATATAAAATTTGTATAAAACTTACAGTTTTGTATAAAAACTTGTATAAAATTTGTATAAAAACTCAGTTACCAGAATAAATGCTAAATGGACCTAAGATCTAAATGTATCAATAAAAAATAAATGTAAAGCATTACCAAAAAGAAATTCCTTTATAATCTGCAGTGAAGAAAGCCTAACTATGACTCAAAAGCTGAAAGTAATAAAAGAAAAAAATAATAAATTTAAATGCAATAAAAGCTTTTTATTGAGTAACAAAATAACACCGTAGGCAAACTACATCAGTAATAACAACAAAAGACAAAGATGGCAGTGGAGATATTTGCAACTTTTATTTATAATAAGGACTAATTCTCTAGTATATAAAGGGTCTTAAGAGAAAAACTTAATAGAAAAATGGGCATAATACATTAACATTCTTTAAGTACACAATAAAATGCTCAACTTCTTTCATAATAAGAGAACTGTGAATTAACACTGCCCTGAGACATCATTTCTTACCTATTAGCTAGCAGAAACCCCAAAGCTTGATAACACTGTGAGGTTGTGTGGGAACAGGATTCTCATACAAGTTTGGTAGGATGCAAAATGCTATGTTCCTATGGAGGAGAATTTGGCCATATCCATTAAGATTATATATATTTACCCTTAGAATTGGCAAGCAATATTCTAAGAGCCTGCTCTGAAAACAAGCCTCCACAAATCTGAAACAACATATGCGTGAAAGGGTATAGATATTCACTGTAGCATTATCTCATGGCCAAAGATCAGAGAGGGCCCACATGTCCATTAAAAGGGAGCTATTGGGATCATCCACATAATGGAAAGTTTTGCAACCATAAAAGAGAACTATGAACCAATACAGAAATCTCTCCAGGATATATTGTTAAACGAAACACAATGAAAATGCAGAATTGCATTATAGTAATAGTAATTTCTACCTTTTATGTAAGAAAGAAGGAAGCCTATTAATACATATGTATTTGCCTGTTTTTCTAAAATAGAACTACAGGAAAATAAAATAAAATAAAATAGAACTACAGGAAGGACAAACTGCAGTAGGATTAAAATATTTATTTATAAAGGAGAGGGGTTGGGGAGGGGAGTGAGACTTCTATAAGGATATAAAAAGGAAAGGACATTTTTTATACCACGTGGACTTTTGAACACTGTAAACACTACTACTACTACTAAATGTCTATATTTTTAAAAATTCTTATATCAAATGGAAAAAAACAAGCCCTCCAATTTAATCAAAACAGGAATAAATGAACTTAACTGTACATCAAATTGATATCATAACCATACAGAGAAAAGAATTTTTAGTGTAACTTTTGAGTATAATATTTTTCAATGGGCTTCCCTGGTGGCTCAGCAGTAGAGAACCCACCCGTAATGCAGGAAACGCAGGTTCGATCCCTGGGTCAGGAAGATCCCCTGGAGAAGGAAATGGCAACCCACTCCAGTATTTTTGCCTGGAGAATTCCATGGACAGAGGAGCCTGGTAGGCTACAGTCCCTGGGGTCGCAAGAGTTGGACATCACCTAGCGACTAACCCACCATCCACCATTTTTTTTTAATGGGATATATTGTAAGGACAAAAAGAATTGTATGTAAGTCTTAAACTTTACTCAGGTGTACAGAGAGAAAGAGAAAAATATCAAGCAAATGTGGCAAATATTGAAGTTTGTTGAATGTATATGGAGTGTGTACTGTTCATTGTACTACTTTTTTCTGCTTTCCTATGTTTGAAACTTTTCAACATAAAAAGTTAACACTGGCATGACTATTAGGAGATCTGGGCTTCTGGACTTACCAGTGTCACTTATTTGCTTTGTGAACTAAACGAATCATTTCACTTTCTTTTTTTATTGAAATATAATTGACTTACAATATTATATTAGCTTCATGAGTACCACATAGAGATTAGATATTCTTATACATTATGAAACGATCACCATGATAAGTCTAGTTACCATCTGTCACCATACAAAGTTATTACAATACTATTGGCTATATTCCCTCTGCTGCGCTTTATATTCCTATGACTTCTTTATTTTATAACCACAAATTTGGACCTCTTAATTCCTTTACATACTTCACTCATCTCCCCATCTCTCCTCCTCTTTGACAGTCACCATGTTGTTCTCTATGAGTCTGCTTCTGTTTTGTGTTCATTCGCTTGTTTCATTTTTTAGATTCCATATTTCACTTTCTTTTTCAGGAAAGTGAAGCTTTGGAACTCAGTGCTGCCTTGAGTCTCTTTCAGCTCTCCAGGTGTGATTGTATTTCCCACAAGTCCTTACAACACTGAAAAACCTAGCCCCAGCATGATATGAAGGGACAGCAGAAAGAAGTTACCAGTTTCTAACAATATTTCCTCAAAGATTGTTCTACTGAGCACTTCAGCAAATACCTGGTCATTGAAGATTTTTGATCTGTTTCTTATAATAGGTCCTCTCCTGCCAAACACAGCCTGGAGTTGAAAATTTTGGTGGTGTTTTATAGCCACCATTAATGTAGGAAGAAAAAAATTCCTAGAAATGTGTTCTTTGTAGGAGTTGCTCCCAAATTTTCATAAGCAAGTGAAAAGCAAACAAAAAATATTAGAGTTGAAAGTTCTCATTAGAATGAAAATGTTTAGTACACAGATATCCCTTAATATCCTAATTAAGTATAATCTTTTTATTAGTAGAACTTTTATTCTCTGGTAAGTCAGCTCACACACACACACGTGTGTGTGTGTGTGTGTGTATTTATGTGTGTACACATATCAAATATATAAAATTTAAAGCAAATGACTATAGACTTTAAAATTTTCAATAGAGACTGTGTATTAGCCCAAAAGCAACACCACATCTATAGAAATAATCTGCCTAATTCTCCTTTTACTGGGATATAATTACGTTTTACTGCAATCATTCATGGGTTCAAGCTGTGTGTGTGTGTGTGCGCACGTGCGCACAAATGCACACACACACAGCCAGTGGGAAGAATGTTCTCCCTGGGAGCAGCTCTGCTGTCCCCAGAATGCTCCTTCCTCCTCTCCTCCTTCCTTCAGTACGCATAGACCTAGGTCCTACCACGTGCCAGGCACTGACCCAGGTCCTGGGAAAACAGTGTAGAGCAGTCCTTGAGTTGAAAGCCCAGTTCAGGTTAGCCTGAGAGCTGCTCTTAGGAAAGTTCTGCCTCCAGTTACTCCTGAGAACACTGGACATGTGGGCTGTGGACCGTGGTAGAGGCTGCAGTGATGGGGGAAGGTGAGACTCACTGCAGATGTGTGAGGACAGACATCTAGGGTCTCCAAAAGTGTCAGGCCACGGCTTGCGCTTTCGGGAAGCATCACAAAGTCCAGCTAGCGTTGGTGGCTCTCCTCCTCCACTCTCATCATTGGGCTCACTATCACTCCAAGACTCGTTTCTTGCTTAATAAAATAGAATGAGGATTTAATAACATAAGATGGAGTAATATGTCTGGGACTGGCATGCAACTTATGCCAAAGTGAGGGAGAGAATCAGTGCTTTTCTAGAAATGTTTAGACTAATCCCAATAAGCCTTTATTTCATTTATTCTTTATTACCCTCTATGAGATAGCTGTTATCAAATCACCCTTATTTTACAAATAAGGAAAGTAAGATTTAGAGAGTTGGGAAGCTTGTCCAGGATCATATAAATAGCTAGTAGGTGTGGATCAGGAATTCAAACCCAAGACTGTCTAAGCCCAAATTTTATGTTCTTGATTCTTAAAGCCATGATGCTTGTGGGAAAGGGAAAATCTGGTAAAGGTGCTTTGTTCCTTGACCCAAAGGAAATGAGTTGACCTGTAAAGCTTTTACTTTTGATCCATTACTGTTTCATATTTCTTAACATGATTTCTACAAATTAGGAGTTGAAAACTATTCCTATGGCAAATTTTTTGAGTCCCCACCACCCCTTTTTGCTTATACTTACCCTGCTTTCCTCATTAACATCACCACCTCTCCCCTTTGACAGCTGAATTTATGGGCTCTACACAAACCTGTTATATTTCTTATATTCTTTCTTACATTTCTTGCAAAAAGACTTGATGTGTTCACACACAGACTTACACACAAATGTTCATAGCAGCTTTATTAAAATAGAAAAAAACTGGGGAAAAAAACAAATTTTGGTACATCCATATGATAAAATACTGCTCAGCAATAAAAAGAGCAAGCTACAGATACACATAGAAAATATGGATGAATTTTTTTAAAAAATGTTTTGATGAATGAAAGAAGCCAGACACAGAAGAGTACATACTCTATGATTCCATTTATATGAGAGCCTAATCTATAATGGCAGAAAATAGATCAGTGGTTGCCTGGGCCTGAAAAGTGGAATGGATGAGGGGTATGGACTATGAGGGACACAAAGAGACTTGGAGGGTGATGGAAATGTGCTTTATCTTGATTGCACTGGTGGTTACACAGCTGTGTACATTTGTCAAAACTCATTAAGCTACACACCTAACATAGATCTACTTAATAATACGTAAATTATACTTTTAAAAGTTGAATTTTTTTTAAAGCACCCTTGTGTGTATTTTTTAAAAAATTCTCCTTGCTCTATAATCATGTGTGCAATTTGTGGCTGTGGTGCTGTAAAGATGTTCTAAGGAGCCTGAGTCTTTGACTTGCCACTTCCTACAAACAGACCTTTCTGGGAAAAATCAGATGGGTCTGTTTGAAAATCAGCACTGTTTTTCCATCACCAAGGGGATTGCTGCGGAACACCGCCCCCAAAGTTCATTATCTCAGCATTTAATGTTTTGTTTTTGTTTTTTCAAAATACAGAAAAGTAATTAGAAGACATGATGGGCAATAACCTCTGTGCCAAATTACCTTGTTTTAATTTGATGATGCTTTTGAATTGTTCAAGCTCAAATAATTAATTTAAAAACTGCCAGTCTCATGATAGAATTTTTTTTTTTTTTTTTTTTGGAATGTGCATGCTAAGTATAAGGAATGTTTTTCAGGGTAAAATCTTAACCCCCTAAGACACACAATGACCACCGGACCACTGATCTGCTTCAAATATTCGAAAGCTAATAAGCCACAAGTTCACAGGGGGGAATTATTACCTCGCCAGCCACTAGCAGTCTAAGTTTGACTGTTTCTTTAGTGACATTTATAAAACCCCATTCCTTTCATCAGATCATAAGAAGACGGAATCAGGTTTCAGATTCACTCAGGGTTGATAATTGAGCTCATTCCTGAAAGGCCTGAGAGCACTAAAGCACTGATGTGAAACCATGGAAATTAGTGATTTGAATAGGAGAATCATGAACTTCAGTAAAGAAAACATTCCCCATCGGGGCATTCATGGAACAAGCTTTGCCGACGCCTAGTAAGATTAATGAAGGCAAAATGAGGGAAAACACCGTGAATCTTGTTTTCTATGGGAGATAAGAAGGGGAAGGGAAAGAGAACAGAAAACCATCAACCTCATTTGCACCCTGAGCTCTGTAATGAGGGGCCCACATGGAGGGGCCTTCTTGCTGACGAAAAGTTGGCCCACAGCCTTGGGAACAGTTGGCCTCCCTAAATGACACAGGAGCAGAACTCCAGGCCATCTTTTGTAAATGTTTGTTCTCCACAAGGGCAAGGCGAACTTCCTAAGTGGGTAAGCTGGCTGAAGATCTGAGCAAGCTTAGAAAAGAAAGCCAGGCCTGCCCTTGAACTCCGGGAGCCTCACACAGCAGCTCACATATGCTCCACCCTGGCGTGGAGCCCCAGAGCTCCAGAGAGTTCGGGGGCATCCAAAGCCAGGCCTCGAATCTCCTTCCAAGGAGGCGTTTCATTGAGGGCAAGTAGGGAGTGACCCTGTTTAAATCGGTTTTTGCTGATACAGCCTTACACCGTGGCTTCCTAGCCCCTGAAAGGGTAGCTGAGTTTTAGTTGTGTCTATAAAATGGTTGACAATCTCTGGGGTATTTCGTGGAAGATGAATCTGTGAGCCATACAGAACCCATTAGACATCCAGACTATTCATTTATCTTTTACACCTGCCACCTGCCTGGCTGTGGAGTGAATGGTGGATATGAGTGGGTGCGTGCTATTGCTTAGTCCTGTCTGACTCTTTGTGACAGCATGGTTTGTAGGCTTATCTGTCCATGGAACTTTTCAGGCAAGAATACTGGTGTGGGTTGCCATTTTCTCCTCCAGGGGATCTTCCCGACCCAGGGATCAAATACATGTCTCTTGTGTCTCCTGCATTGGCAGGCTTGTTCTTTACCACTAGTGCCTCTTGGGAAGCTCTTGAATATGTAGATTTGACTTGAGATCTGGCCTATGAGCAAAGCCCTTTATCTAATTGTAGCTTTTACTTTACTCCCAGCCTCACCTTTTCTTCTAGAAGGTGTTCCCTGAACCTTCAATTTTACTGTCCCTGCTCTTCAGTTGACTTCGTCTCTTTGTACTCTCCCCTCGTTCATGTCAACTGGGCCACCCTGGCCTTCAGGGAGTCCGTAAACCCAGTAAGCACACTCTGCCTGAGGAACAGCCTTCTCACAGATATGGGTGCATTCTCTTGACAAAACTCTATTAGCCTTTGCCCTGCTTTGTTTTGCACTCCAAGGCCAAATTTGCCTGTTACTCTGGGTATTTCTTGACTTCCTACTTTTGCATTCCAGTCTCCTATAATGAAAAGGACATCATTTGGGGGTGTTAATTCTAGAAGGTCTTGTAGGTCTTCATAGAACTGTTCAGCTTCAGCTTCTTCAGCATTACTGGTTGGGGCATACACTTGGATTACTGTGATATTGAATGGTTTGCCTTGGAAACGAACAGAGATCATTCTGTCATTTTTGAGACTGCATCCAAGTACTGAAATTTGGACTCTTTTGTTGACTATGATGGCTACTCCATTTCTTCTAAGGGATTCTTGCCCACGGTAGTAGCTATAACGGTCATCTGGGTTAAATTCACCCATTCTAGTCCATTTTAGTTCACTGATTCCCAAAATGTCGATGTTCATTCTTTCCATTTCCTGTCTGACCACTTCCAATTTGCCCTGATTCATGGACCTGACATTCCAGGTTCCTGTGCAATATTGCTCTTTACAGCATCAGACCTTGCTTCCATCACCAGTCACATCCACAACTGTATGTTGTTTTTGCTTTGCTCCATCCCTTCATTCTTTCTGGAGTTATTTCTCCACTGATCTCCAGTAGCATATTGGGCACCTACCGACCTGAGGAGTTCATTTTTCAGTGTTATCTTATTGCCTTTTCATACTGTTCATGGGGTTCTCAAGGCAAGAATACTGAAGTGGTTTGCCATTCCCTTCTCCAGTGGACCGTGTTTTGTCAGAACTCTCCACCATGACCCATCCATCTTGGGTGGCCCTACACAGCATGGCTCATAGTTTCATGAACAAAGCTAGTGGAGGTGATGGAATTCCAGCTGAGCTATTTCAAATCCTAAAAGATGGTGCTGTTAAAGTGCTGCACTCAATAGGCCAACAAATTTGAAAAACTCAGCAGTGGCCACAGGACTGGAAAAGGTCAGTTTTCATTCCAGTCCCAAAGAAAGGCAATGCCAAAGAATGTTCAAACTACTTCAAAATTGCACTCATCTCACATGCTAGTTAAGTAATGCTCAAAATTCTCTAAGCCAGGCTTCAACAGTATGTGAACCGTGAACTTCCAGAAGTTCAAGCTGGATTTAGAAAAGGCAGAAGAACCAGAGATCAAATTGCCAACATCTATTGGATCATTGAAAAGCAAGAGAGTTCCATAAAAACATCTACTTCTCTTTTATTGACTATGCCAAAGCCTTTGTGTGGATCACAACAAACTGTGGAAAATTCTTCCAGAGATGGGAATACCAGCCCACCTTACCTGCCTCCAAAGAAATCTGTATGCAGGTCAAAAAGCAATAGTTAGAACTGGATATGGAAAAACAGACTGGTTCCAAATCAGGAAAAAAGTATGTCAAGGCAATATATTGTAATCCTGCTTATTTGACTTATATGTAGAGTACATCATGAAAAATGCCAGGCTGGATGAACCACAAGCTAGAATCAAGATTGCTGGGAGAAATATCAGTAACCTCAGATATGCAGATAACATCACTTTTATGGCAGGAAGTGAAGAAGAACTAACGAGCCTCTTGATGAAAGTGAAAGAAGAGAGTGAAAAAGTTGGCTTAAAACTCAACATACAGAAAACTAAGATCATGGTATCTGGTTCCATCACTTCATAGCAAATAGATGGGGAAACAATGGAAACAGTGACAGACTTTAATATTTTGGGCTCCAAGATCACTGTAGATGGTGACTCCACCCATGAAATTAAAAGATGCTTGCTCCTTGGAAGAAAAGCTATGACCAACCTAGACAGCATATTAAAAAGCAGAGACATTACTTTACTGACAAAGGTCTGTCCAGTCAAAGCTATAGTTTTTCCAGTAGTCATGTATGAATGTGAGGGTTGGACTATAAAGAAAGCTGAGCGCTGAAGAATTGATGCTTTTGAACTGTGGTGTTGGAGAAGACTCTTGAGAGTCCCTTGGACTACAAGGAGATCCACCCAGTCAATCCTAAAGGAAATCAGTCCTGACTATTCATTGGAAGGACTGATGTTGAAGCTGAAACTTTGGCCACTGGATGCAAAGAACTGACTCATTGTGAAAGACCCTGATGCTGGGAAAGATTGGAGGCAGGAGGAGGAGGGGACAACAAAGGATGAGATGGTGGATGTCATCACCAACTCGATGGACATGGAGTTGGTGATGGACAGGAGTTTGAGTAAGCTCCTGGAGTTGGTGATGCATGGGGAAGCCTGATGGCTGCAGTCCATGGGGTTACAAAGAGTCAGACACAACTGAGCAACTGAACTGAAGTGACTGAGACATGGGTGGCTTCACTTTGCGATAAGAATCATAAAGTTACATGTCTTTTATGGAGTCAGTGAGAATTGATTAAGGATCTTTCTTCATTCATTCAGAGCCTTTTCAAGAGTTATCCCTTTGTCCTAAATTCCAGATCTCTGTCTTGGTTTCTAGCGTCAAATGCCCATGTGATTTATCAATATCTCTTGAAAGCATTAACTGACCTTTTGTCAGTTCTCATGTTGGATGTAAGAATGGCTTTCTTAATAAAGCATCTAGGGAGATGCTTTAATATCACTATCCTTAGTTAATACCGTTTTAAGAACTCATTGCATATTACTCCATACTTCCAAACCTGCCAGTGTTTCTGATATGCTAAGAGTGCCCAGGATTCTTTGAAAATAGAGGAAAAGGGGCCAAGAGCCAAATAATGTGGCTATGCGGGCAGACTCCGGAAGCTGTGACCAGCCCTCAGATGACACCCAGCAAGAAAACGGAGATCCCAGCAAGGATTCTATTCTACCAACAACCTAAATAAGCAAGGACCTGGTGGCTCAGCAGTAAAGAATCAGTCTGCAATGCAGGAGACACAGGTTTGATCCCTGGGTCGGGAAGATCCCCTAGAGAAGGGAATGGCAACCCACTCCAGTATTCTTGCCTAGGAAATCCCATAAACAGAGGAGCCTGGTGGACTACAGTCCATGCAGTCACAAAGCTTCAGACAGGACAGAAGTGACTGGGTACACAGCACTCCAGAGGGGAACCCAGTCCTGCCACAATTTGATGTTAGCCTAGTGAGACACACATCAGACTTCTGACATGTACTGCATGTACATAAGCTTATGCAGAACTTCAGAACTCTAAGTTAATACACTTGCATCATTTGAGTTGCTAAGAAAAAAAGCCAATGATTTTATTGATTCTACGTCCTCAATAGATAAAGAGGCATTAAAATATTCCAAGGTTGACCACATTCTGTTTTATAGTATTATTATAATTGTTTAATTTTATTATTGTTGTTAATCTCTTACTATGCTAAAATCATAAATTAAAATTTATCATAAATAGATATACATAGGAAAAAATGGTATATATAGTGTTCAGTACTATCTTCAGTTTCTGACATCCACTGGGATATTGGAATGTATTCCTTGTGGACAAGGAGAGACTACCATATTATTGGGCTTCCCAGATGATACTGGTGGTAAAGAACCTGCCTGCAAATGCAGGTAGACTTAAGAGATACAGATTTGATCCCTGAGTCAGGAAGATCCCCTGGAGGAGGGCATGGAACCCACTCCAGAAGTCTTACCTGGATAATCCAATGGACAGAGGAGCCTGATAAGCTAGGGTCTCAGAGTCAGACATGACTAAAGCAACTTAGCAACAGAAGCAGCAGAAGATTATTATTTTTTTGAACCACAAACATGTATTATGTGTGAGGCAATATGCTAAGCATTATGGCGGGCATAATCAAAAATTCTGAAACATCATGTCAGTGTGCCTTTATATATCAGCCTGAATTATGATCAGATAAAATCCTGACTCTTCCTCATGGAAGAAACGTGGGGGCAGAGTCTTTGAACAATGGGCATCACACATCAACATCTGAGCTGTTGGCTAGAGTCCTGATTCTGCTGGAACAGGCTGTCCTGGGGACAGACACACCACGGATCAAGACCTTTGGAATAGAACTTCCACATTTCAGAATTTCCCTCTTCTTTTTGTAGCAGGATGTCAAAAGCATTCCGATAAGTCTCAAGATATCACAAGTGTGAGAAAAAAAGATTTTTAACTACTCTGTGTCCACAGACCTTCTCCTAAAATGGATTTGTAAATTTTACCAATGATCACAAATTCAATGAAAAAAAAGCCTTATAAGTCTGTTTCAGTACACCACGCATGCTATTATCATGCTCAGCATCTGTGCTAAACAAAGCATTCATTCATTGGCTTGTTTGTTTTTTCACATATTCATTTATTTAACAAATGTTTACTGAGTACGTACACTGTACTAGGAACTATGGGTGATATAAAGATGAATATGATACTGCCTCTGACCTTAAAGCACTTGGAGGTAAGAAGAGGAGGTAAAATATGCATTTAAAGAACTACAGATGTAAAATGTGATAAATCATTCAAACTAATTAAAGTGCTAGGGAATAGAGATCTGGCTAAAGAAAAAGGGCTTCATAGAAGAGTAAGCTGGGTCCTTGAAAAAAGTAATAGGAAACAAGCGTGTGAAAATGGAAATAGGGTTGAAGATTGGAAATTAACAGAAATCAAGGCAAAGACACAGAAAAATACAAGACCTGCACGTAGAAAAGTGGATAGTTCCATTTGACAGGAGCAAAATGTGTATGAAAAAGAAGGAAGTGACAGTTTCTCAAAAAACTATAACCACCATGCATGCATAGTTGCTCAGTTGTGTCTGACTCTTTGTGACCCCATGGACTATAGCCTGCCAGGCTCCTTTGTCCATAGAATTTTCCAGGCAAGAATGCTGGAGTGGGTTGTCCTTTCCTCCTCCAGGGGATCTTCCAGACCCAGAGATCGAACCTGCGTCTCTTACATCTCCTGCATTGGCAAGCAGATTCTTTACTACTGAGCCACCTGGGAAGCCCAAATCTACCACATGACCCAGCAGTTCCATTCTGGGGTATATATCTGAAAAAAAAAAACCTCTCTAATTCTAAAGGATATATGCACCCCATGTTTATAACAGCATTATTTACAGGTGCCAAGATATGGAAGCAAACTGTTTCCATCAATAGATGAATGGATGAAGAAGTGGTGGTGTGAATATATGCATTAATATATACAATGAAATACTACTCAGTCATATAAAAGAATGAAACCTTGCTATTAACATCAACATTGCTGGACTTCGAGGGCATTATGTTAAGTGAAATAAATTAGAGAAAGACAAATACTGCATGATATTACTGATCCATGGAATCTAAAAACTAAAATAAATTGCTTCTGCTGCTGCTAAGTCGCTTCAGTTGTGTCTGACTCTGTGCAACCCCATAGACGGCAGCCCACCAGGCTCCCCCATCCCTGGGATTCTCCAGGCAAGAACACTGGAGTGGGTTGCCATTGCCTTCTCCAATGCATGAAAGTGAAAAGTGAAAGTGAAGTCGTTCAGTCGTGTCGACTCTGTGCGACCCCATGGACTGTAACCTACCAGGCTCCTCCGTCCATGGGATTTTCCAGGCAAAAGTACTGGAGTGGGTTGCCATTTCCTTCTCCTAGTGAATATAACAAAAAAGAAACAGGCTCACAGATATAGAGAACAAACTAGTTATTATCACTGGGGAGAGGAAAGAGGGAGAAACAAGACAGAGATAGAAGATTAAAAGATACAAACTATTATGTATAAAATAAGCTACAGGGATATATTATACAGCACACAGAATACAGTCGATATTTTATAATAGCTGTAAATGAAGCATAACCTTTAAAGATTGTGAATCACTATGTGGTACACCTGTAACTTATATAATATTGTACAGCAACTATATCTCTATGAAAACAAGAGAAGGAAATGGAGACGCATGATACCCAACTGGGGAAGTCAGCATAACATTCATAGGTGAGGTGACCACATAATTTATCATCCAGATCATCATTTGAGAGTTAAAGGTGCATAAAAATAAAGTTTTATGTATATATATATATTTTTAACTTATTTCTTTGTTGATCAATACATTTTTTATTAATAAAGTATAATTGGATATTCATGAGTTTCCACTCTATTCTTTTGAACACCCACTCTGCTCCTGTCAAATGGAACTGTTTTTTCACATGCTTGCTGGCCATTCATATGTTTCCTTTAGTTAAATTTCTGTTCAAGTCTTTTGCACATTTTAAATTGGGTTTTTGTCTAATTATTGAGTTGTAAACACTCATTATATATGTTAGATACACGTTTCTGGCAAGGTATACGTATTGTGAATATTGTCTGCTAGTCAGTGGTTTACATTTACTTCAATGGTTGCTTAAGAAGAAGAGAAGTTTTTAATTTTAACAATATCAAATTTATCAAATTTTCATACGATTGGTTCTTTGCATATGTGTCCTAGCTCTTTACTTTTCAAAGTCACAAAAAATTTCTTCTGTATTTTCTTCTAAAGATTTTATGGCTTAACTTTGACATTTGGGTTATGATGTTTCCTGGTTTCCCTGGTAGCTCAGTCTATAAAGAATCTGCCTGTAATATGGGAGACCTGGGTTCGATCCCTGGCATGGGAATATCCCCTGGAGAAGGTAATGGCAACCCAATCTGGTATTCTTACCTGGAGAATTCCCCACAGTCTGTGGGGTCGCAAAGAGTCAGAAATGACTGAGGGACGTTCATCTCACTATGATGTTTCCACTATGAAAATGAATAATTTTTTACGTATGGTTTGAGGTAAGGGATGAGGTTCACTTTTTCCATTAGAATATCCAGCTCAAACATTTCCATTTCCCAATGGCCTGGGGAGGTGGGATGAGGACTATCTTTCTCCTTTAGATTAGGTCAACAACTTTGGTGATCAACTTTCTTGAAATATGAAAACTCAGTAATTTTTATAAAGCTAACCTATCTCCCTCCTTCCTTCCTTCTCATTGTTGCTGCCATGAATGCTGCATCCTGTACCACCCAGATTCCCCCTGCAGGACTGTGGCAAGGTTCCCCTGGCTGCTGGGAATGTCGGCTGTTGACAGCTCACAGTTGATTCCAGCTCCAGGATTGCCCTTTGTGAAACATGCTGCCTATCCAGTGTCGTGTTCTTGCCCCAGAGGCAGTTTCCATCCTATAATTAGTCACTGGTAAGGGGGGGGTGGGAGATGTAGGTGAAAAGTAAAGACCTGGCCTCATTTCAAGCAATGCTGACAGGCTCTCCCAGCTCCAGGACTCTCGTGGGATGGGCTGAGGCCGATATATTCAGTGGAATATTACTAGGCCATAAATTATGAAATCTTGCCATTTGTGACAACATGGATGGATCCAGAAACTATTATGCCAAGTTGAAATGTCAGAAAGAGAAAGACAGTTACCACATGATCTCACTTAAGTGTGAAATCTAAAACAAACCAACAAAACAAAAACAGATTCACAGATACAGAGAACAAGCAAGTGGTTTTCAGAGTGGAGGAGGGGTGGGGGAAATAGATGAACCAGTTTAAGAGGTACAAGCCTCCAGTTATATAATAAATAAATGACAGAGATGCAAAGTACAGCATAAGGAATAGGTCAATAATATTATAATAACTTTGTATGGAGATAGAGTGTTAACTACACTCAGCTTGGTGATCATTTCATAATACAGACGTTAAATTACTATGTAGAACATCTGAAACTACAAAATATAGATTAGCTACATTTCAATTTGAAAAAAGTGGAAGTCTTTCAGAAACATCCTGGCTTTTCACTCCACTGTTAATAAAAATATGCCATTAGAAAGTGAAACGCCTGGTACAAATACAAGGTGGCAGGCTGGGAAAATAGGCATAAACTCACAGTGTTCGAGGGAAACCAACACTACTGGTCATCACCCTAATTTATAAGTAATGGAATGCTGCTGAAGCTTTGCATTCAAGAATATTATTTCACACCCCCATAACCTTGAATGGATGCAGGGCTGCCCTTTGGCAATGCCAGTAGAACCAAAAAAAGCTAAGAAGAGAAACTAAAATCCTCTGCTTGGTTAAACACCCTTAGGAGATGTCACGGAAGTTAGTAACCACCCGATAGCCTGGTCTCAATAAATATTCCATGGGTAGAGCTGTCCATCTGGAGAAGGCAATGGCAACCCACTCCAGTGTTCTTGCCTGGAGAATCCCAGGGACGGAGGAGCCTGGTGGGCTGCCGTGTATGTGGACACGACTGAAGTGACGCAGCAGCAGCAGCAGCAGCAGAGCTGTCCATCAATACAGGATGTACGATAACTAAGGTTTTAAAGATGAATCGCAACAAATGCAAACTGTAAAGAGTCAACGGCCAACTTCCAGAGTTTCCATAGTTCGCAAATGTGTACATTTTCTCTAGGCACCCATGGTGGGGATAATGGCACCCACGGCCACTGTGAGCAGATTCAGAGGGTCAGATGTCTAAAACAACTATTTCAGACATAGGAGATTTAATTGGACAGTTTAAATGTACCTGGTTGAATCCTATTTATGTAGGAAAAAAGTGAATACTTCAAAATGCCACAAAAACAGAGTTTGGCTTATCAACACAGGTTCTGGAAGGATTTGAATTGGTTATTAAAAAGCAAAAGCTTCTGGGAATTTTCTGGTGGTCCATTGGTCAGGATTTGGCACTTTCACTGCCAGAGCCTGGGTTCAATCCCTGTTCAGGGAACTAAGATACTGAAAGCCCCAAGATGTGACTCAAAAAACAAAAAAAAGTTAAAAAATAAAATAAGAGGCTTTTGTAGCAACTGTAGACATATGTAACTTGTACTCTTAGGGGATTGAGGAATAATGTCATTTCACAGTTAAATAAAATTTAGAATGATATCAACTAAATCTCTTAATATTAGATACAGATTTCCATGTTTGTGTAAGAACTTTATACAGTTTTAATTCTTATAGCAACCTCGTAGCAGTGTGATAAATTAATACATGTAAAACACTTAAAGCAGTGCCTGGCACCTGATAAAAACTTAATAAATACAAGTTGCTGATATTAATTTTCTTTTTAAGAGAATTAGAAGCAGGAGAAATTTCAGAAGTAGGCATAGTTTACTGGAAAATTTCAAGCAACTATTAACATTTGTTTGGGACTTCTTTCCCCACTCATTGATTTCCTCAGCAAAGCATTTATTGAGTACCTAGTAATTTGAGGCTGGTTGTCATGCTATCAGTATAACTTAATTCCATCAACATATGATCAATATAATTCTATTCCTGCGTCTAATTTAATTTCTTTAACCAGTCTTAACTGAATGAAATAAACCATATGATAAATATTTACAAAGAAAATAGCTTTAAAAATAGCCTGCAGATTACATGAATTCATTCTTCTGTTCAATTTCCAGATGATAATTGCCCTTCAGAAATACCAACAGGACACAAGATACTACAGAGTCAGGGAAATGTGGACATTAACAGAATAGCCGGGTCAGTTATGATATCATAAAAAAAAAAACCACTCACATAACCCAAAGCCAAACAGACCATAAAACAATTAATTTCTTTCCACATAGAAAGACCAAATGCATCTCTCTTAAGAGTAAGGATTGTTTATGCCAGTTCAGTCAATCAGTCATGTCCGACTCTTTGCGACCCCATGGATTACAGCACACCAGGCTTCCCTGTCCATCATCAACTCCTGAAGCTTGCTCAAACTCATGTCTATTGAGTCGGTGATGCCATCCAACAACCATCTCATCCTCTGTTGTCCCCTTCTCCTGCCTTCAATCTTTCCCAGCATCAGGGTCTTTTCCAACGAGTCAGTTCTTCACATCAGGTGACCAAAGTATTTATGCTAGTTGGGTTGTATTTTATATATTTTCCATAAGTTGAATGATTATATTTGGAAGCTCTTAGGATTTGATAAAAATGTATTTTAAGCATGTGGCAATATTTAGCACACACAAAAAAAGGAGTTTTGAAATCAATTTTTTTAATATAGTCCCCAAATCTTTCTGAACATAGTAGGTTGGTAAAAAAGTAACTGATACAATTAATAGTCATTCAGTAAGTTTTGCTAAAAACTTCAGGTTTATGTCCTAGGAATTGAGAAAACAAATTACTCTACTGACTGAAGGACAAATCCTTTTACAAAATTAAGGGAGCATATAATATAGTTGTTAAACAAAAGAAAGTTTTAAATAATTTTTATGCTAGATAATTGTTATTTTAAACAGTCATTTTGGAGGGCTCAAAGAGTCAGTATGACATTGCCCTAATAACACTTTGATTCTGTTTGTGATTGAGATTTTGCAGTGCTTACATGTAAGAGAAAAACTGCAATAGATTTGATGCAGAAATGTTATCTCATGTGGGTAATAAGCAATAACTATCCAAGGATATATAAATCTATTTTATGAAGGCCTGTCTCATTAATCATTTACTTCTGTGGTTAATAATTATTTATCAAGATTTGTAATATATTTTATAATCTTTTGCTTTAGTGTGTGCTGCCATTTTCTATGTAATTGTAATGAAAACTCAATCAGAAGAAACAAATGTCACAAAATTTTGTGATCATGGGCCTTTTTAAATTTCAATTTATTTACATATTTATGTGGCAAAGAGCTATAAGAGACTAATTAATGAAAGATTTTCAAGATTAAAATAATTTACATGAGGGTGAGAAATAGAATGAAAATATAAATACAAAGGGAAAGCGAAATGATACAAAATTTTAAACTATTAAAGAATGGGTCCATGCATTCTTTAAGAGGGTGATGAAAAGCATGAAATCACTGAAGTATTTAAAGTATTTAAAGTCCAGTTTTATTTTAAAATGTCAGTGTTTCCAGTAAACTAGAAATAAACTCATTTGCAACTTTCTAAACTTACGATAACACTTTCTGATGGTCAACATAAATTGTGCAAGGGCATGCATAGTTTTTAAAGTGAATTTGGTAACTACTGAGAGCAAAAAAATTGCAAGATCCCTGCTGTGGGATATAATATCCATGCTGAATCCAAAAGGAGGCAGAAGAGCTATCCAGAGGAAATGGACTGGGAGCTGGTGGCAACCTCTATAGGGCATGAGCCAAGGCTGGGAGACTAGAGAGGGAAAACAAATTATGTAAGGAAAAATGTTTTAGGACAGCTAGAGTGGAGCCCCGTGCAGGCAGCTGAAGCCATGGGAGTAGTCAGATCACCCAGGAGAAAATTTAGAATAAGCAGAGCAACAGAATCTAAGGATGGAGCCTAGGAAGCAGAGCCTGAAGATAGCAAGAAGGTGTCATCCAAGAAGACAGAAAAGAATAGGGAGGGGATGTCATGAAGACAAACAGGGAACTTCGAGAAAGGGAATTAACAACAGTGTCTATTGCATTTAAAGGGAACAAGGATCACTGATGAATGTGTTGATCAAGAGTCTCTGGGTAGGAAGCCTAGGTAAGCAATTTAAGCAATGAAAGCAGTCTTGTAAAAAGTCAGCGTGCATAACCGATTCAGTTATGTCTGACTCTTTTCGACCCTACAGACTGTAGCTCACCAGGCTCCTCTGTCCACAGGATTCTCCAAGAAAGAATACTGGAGTGAGTTGCCGTGCCCTCCTCCTGGGGATCGTCCCAACCCAGGGATGGAACCGATGTCTCTCATGTCTCCTATATTGGCAGGGGGATTCTTTACCACTGAGCCACCTGGGAAGCCCATAAAATGCCAGAGGAAGAGTTGAATCAAGGCAGGAGTTTGTGCTGGAGCGTCTGGTGTCCCCCATCTCCAGCACACTATCATTTACTAGCTCAGTTCCGATTACTCCAGGTCTCTGGATTTCGTTTCAAGTTTCAAAGTTCAGGCCAGGTCATATGTATGTGTGCTTAGTCACTCAGTTGTGTCCAGCTCTTTTCGACCTCCGTGAACTGTAGCCTGCCAGGCTCCTCTGTCCATGGGATATTCCCAGCAAGAATACTGGAATCAGCTGCCCCCTCCTCCAGGGGATCTTCCCAACCCAGGGATTGAACCCATGTCTCCTTCACTGGCAGCTGGATTCTTTATCACTGAGGCTCCTGAGAAGCCCACCAGGTCATGTATCTATTCTTAAATGATCAGCTGTTGTTGTGGGGTTTGATAACCTCATGTAGTTGGCAGTGTGGACCTGTTTCCGAGTACTGGGGCTGAGTTAGAGAAGGGGGTACTACTGTCGGCTGGAACCCCTCCCACCAAATTGCCACAGACCACCTTACCAAGAGAAATGTTGGAAGCAGAAGTCAGACTGCAGTGCCCAAGGAATGAATACAAAGTGAAAAAATGGTGTTTAAGGACTTGGCCATGAAGGAACTAAGGGTGAGAGGGAGTGGTAATCAGGTGGAGTGACTGGATTAAGAAAGGGTATCAGCTTTTTCCACCAATGGAACATTCTATATACATCCAGTGTTCCCCTCTCCCACACACACAAAAATCTGGTATTAAAATTCACCTTTTTAATGGTTTCTCAGTGTGCCTGAAGTATAAAGTAGTTGATGTACAGAGGTCAGCGGAATAGTGATGTGGGGGAAAGAACGTGGACTTTAGATAGGGAAGACATGAGTTGGAGCTCTGGGCCATGTCACTGAGTAGATGACTTAGTTTCTCTAAGTAAAAAGAACTGAGAAGTAATCAAATCACAGAATGTATACAACTATTTTATAAACTGTAAAAAATGAACAAATCCTACTGTGTAACATCCACAACAAACACACAAATTAAAATTGGTCATGTACACCACCAGCAGCATCATTCAATCTTCAGAAATTCACCTGCACTTGCTAGTCTAATAATATTTTTGTTTTGGAAAGCATAGAACTTTGGAGGTATAAAAGTCTGTAGCAATCATCGAATCAAACATTTGTTTGAATCAAAGCATTTTGTTAAAAAGAAGATGCTCAGAGAAGTTTAGTGATTCATCCAAAGTCACACAGCTAATAAGAGGCAGGATGAGGTCTTTACTTAAATTTTTCTGACTCCTAATCCCATACTCACTTCACTTTAGTGTGCTCCTTCTTGGATTTGATTTATATGTTGAAGTGTAACATACCATTTCTGATGTCTTAATGTGACTTTTTTCAAAAAGTCTTTCCACCATAGTAAAGTCTACTTCTTTGGAAAAAGAAGAGAGGTCTATACTGCATAGTCTCAAACGGGAAGAGAAATTTCCATTAGGTCACGGGATCCTTGCCTTCCAGCCTTGGGGATAAAGAAATCGCACTGGTATAGCTGAAGGGAGTGGCTACTCAGGCCCTACAGCAGTCTCAGAACATGTAGCCTTCTTGGGAGCATAGGTCTGAATCTTGGCAGGGTCAACATGAGAGCTTAACCTTTTAAGACAGATAAATTGAGTTCTTGGAATGCCCCTGTTTAGTGGGCTCATACGGGTCTTTCGGATGAGCCCCTTGCTAAGTGAAGCTCCGTCTGCTTTGCATCAACTTCACACAATCTCGAGATAATCTCAGACTGGATCTCCATGAAGCCAAAGCCAGCAATGAGAAATTCAGTCTATCAACTCTTTATTTGGCATGAGAGAAATTGCTCTGTTATCCATTGCAGCATTATTTATCTTAGTGAAGTTTGGAGATTGCCTACACACCTCAAAATTAGGAAAGTTTTAAATGAATTATGATCCATTTTTACAAAGGAAGATTACATATCCAGTGAAAATTGTGCTTTCTTAGAACCTAAGCATCTTATTTAGCTCAATTTTTTAGTGATTTAATTTATATTTTTGACAAAATGTTGACACAGTATTGACTCAGCCTGGCTGATATCATGTATGAAGCACTTCGTAACGTTGCCATCTACCAGTCATAGTATCTGGCCAATCCTGCAACCTCTTTCCTGTGACTACTATAGAAAACTTTGGGGCTCATGAGGATGGGGGTATAGTTATATAACTCTAGAAGTGGGGTTTTAATCCTTTATAGTATACTGAAAGATATGAAAACTCTCAAAAAGTTAAAAGTAGTGTAGAAATTTAATTGCTGTACCTCTGCTAAATACTTTTTTGTCAAATTATTTCATTAAACATTTTTTCTATTAATCAAATACTTTTTTAATATAATACTTTTTTCAGAGTCTAATTCTGACATTGGCAATGTCATTGTTAATTTGTAACAGTGGTACAAATTAAACTCAGGGAGGCTAAAATAAAAAGACTGTAATAACAACTTTTAGAAAGCATGTGGAGATATTGGAACCCTCATACCTTGCTTATAGAAATGCAGAAATGGTGTGACCATTTTGGAAAACAATTTGGCAGCTCCTTAACAATGTTAAACATTGAGTTATCATATGACCCAGAAATTCCATTTCTGGTTATATACCTAAAAAGAAATCAAAACACATGTTCACACAGAAATTTGCATACAAAGGCTAACGGCAGCATGAGCCACCATAGCCAAAAAAAGTGGAAATAATCCAAATTTCTGTCAACTGATAAATGGGTAGGCAAAATGTAGCATATCCATAAAATGAAATATTATTCGCCCGTGAAAAGGAAAGAAATACTAATACATGCTACAACATGAATGAAACTTGAAGATGTTATACTAAGTGAAAGAAGCCAGTTATGAACAACCACATATGGTATGATTCCACTTACATTAAACATCCAGAATAGGCAGATTTATAGAAATAAAAAGTAGAATAGTGGTTGCCTATGGCCAAGGGTGTTTGGAAGAAAATAGGGGTTGACTGCTAGTGGGTACAGTTTCCCTTTGGAAAGGTGAACTGTTGTAAAGCTGACTGCTGTGAGGGTTACACAGCCTTGTGACCATACAAAAACCATGGAACTGCACACCTTACATGGATGAATTGCATGGCATGTGAATTACATCTCAATAAAGCTGCTAAAAAATTACCAAAGGGCTAGTCTCCATTTAAATTCAAAGTTTCTTATATTGAGAAAAGGAGAATTTGTTTCTTCTCCGAACTTAAAAGATTTGAAGTCCCTAAAATCAACATTTCAAATGAATATGAAAAAGTCAATAACAAATAGGGAAAATACACAGACTAAATGCAACACACCTACATCCGTTAAGACACCATCAAATGGTTAAATACAAGCCGAAGCTAAACACAAACCAAAGCGTTCTGTTTTATACCTCTCCCATAAAAAAATAATCTAAAGTATCATAAAAGTCAGTGGAAAACAATAACTTTCATGGTATTTAGTGGTACCAGCTCTGTGATTTCCTTAACCAATTGATCCTAATCTGCCTATCAGAAGTGGAGGCAAGTTTGATATATCTTTTGCTTTTGCCAAAGGGAGGAAGCCATTCCCACATCATAATCACATCCTTCTAGAAATCAAAAACGTGTGTTCAAGCCATGGTGGTCCTGCAAAAAACATAAACTCATAAAGGGGTTCTTGATTCATTGTCATCATTCATTTTCTTCACTGGAATAACCAGAGTTTTGCCAACCTATCCTATGACTGATAGCTTTTTCATAAAAAGGTATTTTACAAAATATTGAAATGTAGCCTATTTCTACCTGATAAATGCCTGGACCTGTAAACTTTGAACCCTCTTTGGCCTTTGTTGCTTGTGACCTTGTTTAAATGATTAATGTTCTTTTAACAACTGCAGGATGCAGAAGGCAATATGCACTTACTATGTGCAGATTCTTTATTCAAGGCAAAATGAGGTTGTTCAAATATAAAAATGATGATAATATTTACTCTACTACCGAGGGAGTTGTATCATTTTTAATTTCAGGTACTCTACGAAAGGGCAAGTATGTGCTTTTAAGACACATATTTTTTTCTCTTTCTTTTCTGTTTTTTATATTATGGAAATATAATAACACATTTATAGGAGACTTAGAAAATGCAGAACAAAGTTATATATAGTTACACTATATATTACAACTATTTTTAAGTAGATAAATTAAGATTTTAGTTGGCTTTTCAACATCAAACTCTCGAAAATTAATAAAATGAATATACAGAAAAGTAGAAGGATATGGCAGACCTGAAAATCACCATGAATCAATTCAACATAATTAAGAAGTATACAATTTTCACACAACAGTAAGATGAAAATTCTATTCAAGTTCCCATAGAACATAAACTAGGAGACACTGAAACATATCTGGGACAAAACAAGGTGCAAAAATTTCATAAATTGAAGGTATTGAAATCGTACAGAGTCAAGACACACAGTTTCCTATTTTAAAAAGTTACAAAGGAGTCCTCTGTTTTTTAATTTCAGAAAAGTACATTAACACAATTTATTTATCATCTCTAAACTAAAAACAAATGAATGAATAATAGGATTATTTCATCACACATTTAAAGTTATTGTTTTATCAGTGTTTAGTAGCATTTTGTACCACTTTGCTGTGATCATTAGAGTTGGTGAATTATATCATTATTGAGTTATGTGAAGTCTCAAACCTCCCAACTCTATCTACTGTTAATATCCATCACTTAAATATTAAAGATCTGCCTTTTCCAGAAGTCAGCAGAATTGCTTTCAGGGTCTAGATGAAAAATGGACTGCATTTTTCTTAATTAACATCACTCTAGAAATGGTGAAGACATACCAAATTTTCCTCATTGATTTTACCTCAGAATTGAAAACAAAATGTCCTGCTGGCCCACAAAGTGTTTTATGAGCCCAGGAAATAAACAAAATTAGAAATCTTTAGCAACTTGCTCAATGTACACCATTACTTCCAGTAATGATGCAACTCTGAAAACAAATGTCCTTGACAAAATAGTGATACATTTCCTTACCACTATGTAAAGGAAGATTCTCCTTGTTTAGGGATGGGGGAAGCAGCTGATAGACTGTGAACCAAAAGAATTAGGGACAACAACTTTGTTTTAAAGAGCTCATCTACAATGAAATCAATGGATTATTACATCAGCACTGCAAACAAGGCATTTCCTATCTCATTTAGGATCCACATCACCATAGGCAAGGGTTTTGTTTAGCAATTTACATAAAATATTACTAGAGGAGAGTTTGGTTTTTTTTTTCTTAATGGCTTCAAGGTTAAAGTTGAAAATACCAACTTGAGGTTGTGCAGAGATGTGGCCATATTGAATGTCATTCCAAATATTCCAGTAAATCATTTCATTATCCATAATAATAATCTT
Organism: Antilocapra americana; assembly: GCA_007570785.1. Classification (NCBI taxonomy): domain Eukaryota; kingdom Metazoa; phylum Chordata; class Mammalia; order Artiodactyla; family Antilocapridae; genus Antilocapra; species Antilocapra americana. The sequence continues at coordinate 7,518,911 of ML663010.1, forward strand.
CACTGGCTTTACAAATAATTGCTTTGTTAAACTTAAAGGAAGTCTGATTTTAATTTGCTATCTACATCTACATTCTCATATTCTTTTTATAGATTTTTTAACAAGTTATCAGTAGGATCTTCCTTCACTCAAACATAAGTGAAAGTTTTATCTATCTTGAGATATCACTAAAATAATTTATTGCTGGGGAAACAAAACCTTTTGTCTCAAAATATATTTCTTCCCGACAGCTGTGGTATTTCAGGGAAAGCACCAAAGCTATGATGATCTGGACTGCAATCAACCATTCTTAATAGGAAATTTTACAGACTTTTAATAAGATATCCTCAAATAATTTATGAGGAGCGGTTTTGAAGTGAAGAGGCATTGTTTGGCAATATGTTCTTCCTCTAATCTCAGGAAATTTAAATAAAAGAGTACTCATTTCCTCTGAACTCAGCAGTTCTCCTTAAAAAAAAAAAGAAAGAAAGATTAAGAAAAACACCTGCTACAACAGTCCCAAAACATAGCTTACTTGCTTCAAACAAAATTGTGCTAAGACAAACAAACAAACATTTCAATATTATTAGAGACTTCTCTTGTAGACTTCCAGGTTAGAAATTTCCACCAACAAAACCACAAGACCAGGGCTGTTTGAAAATCATCAGAGAACTGTCCCTTGTCTACTAAATGTATAGAATCATGCCTAGGTCACTCTGCTCCCTGGGAGCAGTGATTCCCAATCTGGCCTGTATCTTGACCCCCACCTCCAGTTGTTTATTGGTTTTGATGTTATCTTGATGCTACTCTGAATTCTTCCTGTTAAAGTTTCTAAATTCATCTTCTTTGATTTCCCACCATTTTGTTGTGGGTTTTGTCTGGTTGATTGATGTTAGTTTATAATGTTATCTTCCCACTTAAAATAGAAACTTTAAACCTCTCTTTACCCATCATCATAGTCATAATTTCATCATTTTCAGATATACTGATATTCATTCCATTTCGTTCCTACATGGGAAAAGAAATGGACAACATTGGAATCTCTCATGCTTTAATGGATGTACATGTAAATTACTTGGATGACTCATTTAAAAGTCTTAGTGGTTTTAGTGACTTAGTGGTTCAGATGTGAGGCTAGAAATTCTACATCTCTAACAAGCTCCTAGGTTATACTCTATGCTACTAGCCCTTGAACCACATTGAGTAGCAAGGAGTAGATCTCTTCCAAGTTCAAATGCCATATCCTAGGAGTTTCAATGAGGTTCCTGTGGGGTCTCTTAAAACTCCATGAAATGACCCCAAATCCTTTTCAGAAAACTTTTAAAAATTTGACAGTCACATATATTGCCCTTCTTCAAGAAATACAACCAGGAGAATTAAAAAAAAAAAAACCCACAAACATTAGCTGACTAGAAACAAGCATGATGTTGAACATAATCTTTGTCTTGGGTCAAGAGAAAATTATTTTATTCATTTTCACACTAGCTCTTTCTGTTTTTTTTTTTTTTTACCAATAACCTTGACCCCTCTCCCACACACAGATTCAGTTGAGTAGCTTCTGTACTTACATAAATTTTGCTTTCATTCATCAACCATCATCCAGAAACCCACAGCTGTACTGTTAAAAGAGAAGAAAAAAAGATACTCAGCTATGCCTCTGATAAGATGTATACAAATTTACTCAAAGCACAGTTGTGTTCTCAAAGAAGAATGGGAGGAAATGTGGATTCATCATGTATGTTCCCAAGATATCTTGAGGCCTTAGCCACTAATCCAGGAGAATTCTTTTTCCAATACCAACTCATTCCTTTATCATTCAGACTGTATATACAGCTAGAGATGGATAATTTTTAAACCTTCAGTCAAGATATAAACTGAAAATTTCCCCAAACTTAAAAAATAATCATATAAATTATAATCTACTATTGTGGGCTCCATTTTATGAATTCCTTCTTCTTTTCTCTTTAGAGTAAGAGATATACTAATTAAAAAACATGGAAAACTGATATCCCAACTTTCTCTTCCTTTTTTCTGTGTTTTCAAGTGTAGAGATCAAAAGTGATGACCTCAGTTTTCCACGTCACTTAGTAGATGAATACCTAGCTTAACGAAAGAAAAAATTTCAAGAACATTTATATGTTATACTGGGCAAACATAAGTGGAAAGAATTTTTAAATCTTTCAAGAAATCAGTGTTTTGTAAAAATTTCTAAATGCATTTGCATACTATAAAACCTTAGATCATATTGTTTGAACTAATCACAGACCAAAACAACCAAGGTCAGACATAAATTCAAAGCCCTTCAGCAACAAGAGCAAAGAAAACAAACAAAAAGATGGAGAATGGAGCAGGGCAAGGGAAGGAAGAGCAAGTTAGAACTGAAATAGTGTCTCTGCTGCTCTTTGGAGAACATTTAGAGCCATGAGGGAAGAATACCTGTTTAACTAGTATAATCAATCCAAGGGATCACCAGTATAGCTGATAGGTGTGCATGTGTGTTCAGTCACTCAGTCATGGCCAACCCTTTGTGACCACATGGAGTTTAGCCCCCCAGTCTCCTCTGCCCATGGGATTCTCCAGGCAAGAATATTGGAGTGGATTGCCATATCCTCCTCTAGGGGATCTTCCCGACCTAGGGATCAAACCCAGGTGTCATGTCTCCTGAAACTGCACAGCAGATTCTTTACCATTGGGCCACATCCACTGTCAATTACACAACAGTAGATTGTGGTTTGCACTAACAATGATACACTGTTAGCATATTGTTGGGTTTTCTGCTCAGTGGGTAAAGGATCCACCTGCAATGCAGGAGACATGGGAGACATGGGTTTGATCCCTGGGTCGGGAAGATCCCTTGGAGAAGGAAATGGTAACCCACTCCAGTATTCTTGCCTGGAAAATCCCATGGATAGAGGAGCCTGTCGGGCCACAGTTCACGGGGTCGCAGAGTTGGACACGAATGAGCAACTAAGCACACAATAACACAAAGTTTTTTAGAGTTTTACTGACGTGCTTAAAACCTCGGTCATGTCTGACTCTTTGCGACCCCGTGGACCGTAGCCTGCCAGAGAGTTTTACTGAATTCCCCTGAAAATAGATAATGAATGGTTTACAAAGTCCGTTGATAACTATGAATTAAACATTACATGGGGGCACAAATCATTGTTAGTAACAGTAGTCATGGTTTGTTTAGTGGTTTGGGGCCAGATATTATTTTAGATTCTTTACTATTTCTAAACTGCTATCCATGGCTTTGTAAGTAGGTTATTAAAGTTTTATTATTATTAACTAGTAAAATAAATCAAAATCCAAGGAAGATTTTTTTGAAAGAGAGTGATGTAAAATGATATATAAAACTTTGTACACCACTGAGTATCTCACACTTTTAGTTGTTCATTGTCCAGATTGCTCTTCTCTGCTCTGACAGCAGCTGAGATTTGCATGCAGTTAAAAAAAAATTGGGCCGAAATAAAAAAATTAAGGGCAGGCCACAAGCTGGCTCATCAGAGAGTAGAATCCTCACACATCTGAAGGGTCCATCTTAAGTCCCTGATTCTCATGGGTGATATATTCCTGAGCAACCTCTTCTACTTTTTTATTAGTAAGTCAACTAAATACTGTAAAAACACTTGGGGAGTGACTGCTAACGGGGGATGGATATTCTTTTGGGGAGTTATGGAATTGTTCTGGAATTATATAAGGGTAATAGTTGCACAGGTCTTTGGAAAAAATATCTACTGAATTTAACATTTTTAAAATAAATTCCATGGTATGCACATTATAGCTCAACAAAAATACAAATATACTGTTAACCATACATGAGCCTTATAGAAAAATTTGGGAAAAGACTATTATTAACAATTGAAACCCTTAAAAAAATTTTAATCAGTAAGTGAAGTTATTACATACAAGATATTGTAGAGCATCATCTAATTTATACTTTCTACCATTGTGTTGACAGTACCAGCCACAGTGAAGTATCAAATTCTGCGCTCCGGCAAATGAATAGTGAGTTAATCTTTGCCACTTCTCCCCACTTACTATCACCACACCAGCCACACTCCCTAAATCGCTCATTAAAATGTCATGGAAGGAATGTGACCCACCCGCTTCAGTCTGGCTCTAACAAGACTATCATCACTACCAAATCAATACGTGAACTCACACACTCCATTTGGTCAACTGTCCAAAGTCATCTTTACTTCGAAATTCATTTGAAGCCACAGCACCAAAAAACCCACCAAACCAAAAATTGCTGCTCATGGTTATTACAGTTTTCTTCTTTGTCTTTTCTCCACTTACATGGTTTATCCATTATTAAGGCTCACATTATATTTCTAAAAAATAGAGTTTTTGTTTGACTCTTTATTGCTAAAAGCGCCCCCCCACACACACACAAATGCCTGCCAATATCTAGAATTTAGAGAGTATGTCAGTGGTACTAAAGTAAGGTGATAATACATACAAACTGTCTTTTAAATTTGAAAGATATATTGCTAAAGAAAAGTTCTTGAATTAAGTCACTAAATCCCAAGGTTGTAGCTATCATTCTGTAACTCCTCACCATATCCTTCCAAAACAACAAAAAATGTTCCCAGATTTTTATCACTGGAAATCAGCATATGAAGCTTTTGCCTCCAGAAATAGCAGGGCTGTGGGGCTGCTAAACTCACTGAGAGTAGATGAAAGTCTACAGCTGAGCAGCAAAGTGAACGCCAGCAAGCACCTTGGTGTAAAGATGCTGACATAGTGAGGTCACCTGGCAGTAGTCCCTCTCCTGGCCATCCCAGGCCCCTGCTGGTCCCAAGTGATGTGTCTCTCCACTCCAGCTGTCACCTCTGACCTCTGCTCCCAAATTAATCCTCCCATATCTCTCCATCAAAACTCCCATTTCCTCCCTGATCTCTGCCCATTAATGTTAAAAAGTGATACAGAATATTTACAAGATGATACTTCAAAAACTGCACAGCACTATAGATATGGCTTTTGTTAGTGCAACTAATATATTAATACTCAGCGTGGTTTATTTACATATGTAAAGAGGTTGGTTGTGGTGATATGTTGGCCAAGGAAGGAATCTGTAATGGTAGAATGGCAAACGGGAGAAATATTTTGGGAGTTAGAGGTTTTCCATGCATTCATCCATCCATCCAACACATCACATCATGAAGCTGCCTATCTACTCTGCAATATTGTTAAACATATATGGCTTCAGAATTTCATTAGTTTATAGTTAGAGGCTGAACTTTGCATCTTTAATGCCAAATTGCTGGGCTTCCCTGGTGGCTCAGTGATAAAGAATTCTCCTGCCACTGCAGGAGTCACGGGTTCGGTCCCTGATCCTGGAAGATCCCATATGCTGCTGAGCGACTTAGCCTGTGAGCCACAACTACTGAATATGTGCCCTAGAGCCTGGGATCTGCAACTACTGAAGCCGAGTGCCCTAAAACCAGTGCTTCACAGCAAGAAAGCCACCGCAATGAGAAGCCTGTGCACCGCAGCTAGAGAGTAGCCCCCACTCGCCGCATCTAGGGAAAGCCTGTGAGCAGCAACGAAAACGCAGCACAGCCAAAAATAGACAAAATTAGTTTTGAAAATGCTTAATTGCTTATTATTCTATGTATACTATCCATACGGCTGAGAATATGTGGATCATTTCACTTCAGTGAGTTTCTATGTTTATCAAATGCTTATTATTACACTGGGGTGTTCATCGTCCCACAGTCCTTTCCACTCTGGCCCTTTAAGTTGCCTGACCCACTACACATCACAACCCCTCACTCTTCCTGTAAGGAAGGCACACACAGCAGATGCCTCCACACCCCTACTCCAGTATACACCACTCTCCAGCCAAAGCTCCAATACTCTGGCCACCTGATGCAAAGAGCCAACTCATTGGAAAAGACCCTAATGCTGGGAAAGATTGAGGGCAGGAGGAGAAGGGGCAGGCCGAGGGTGGGATGGCTACATAGCACCACCGACTCAATGGACATGGATCTGAGCAAACTCCAGGAGATAATGAAGGACAGAGAGGCCTGGCGTGCTGCAGTCCATGGGATCACAAAGAGTTGGACATGACTTAGCGACTGAACAACAACACATCCCACTACTGGATTTTCGAACTTAGGATTTTCACAAGATTCTAAACTCCACTCTCTTTCCTAGTTCTGGTCTCCCCCCTAGCTTCAAATGAGAAATTCCACTCACACAGATGGGAACAACCCACCCAATCTCCCTGCAAAGAGGTGGTAGAATTCACGTAGGAAGAACCTTACCTTCAACACTTTTCATTGTCATATGAGATAAAAATTTGTCATATAATGGCTTACTTAGATTCAATTTTACTGGGACAACCGAAGAAATAATTCTTTTCTTCTGTAAGACTATTAACCCATTTAACCAAACTCATATGATACCAGTAATGTGATCTATTCTTGCATGTCTCTTAAAAGAAGGTATATTCCATGGTGTGGTATTTTATGCTTCAAGGTGCAATAGTTAAGATGCCCCATAGATACATGAGTTTGCAACCCCTGAGATAACGGGACGATTCAGAGCATCCTATGAAAGCCTTGAAGAGGATGCAGCTTGTCCCTTCAGCTGCGGCACTCTTTCCCAATCTTTCAAACTCACTTTACCCTTATTTCTCTCAAAGCTTCCAAACAGCCTTCCCATTTTCCCAGAGAAAAGTACTCTGACAATGTGTAACTTGACATAGCATCCTTTGCATTTGCAGAGCAGAGAGTCTAGAAAATGCTTTTTAATGGAAAGCAATGGACCTTTAATGACAACATTCTAGGCACTGAGAGGCATACTCTTGGCCACAGCATTTACATCGCTAGTCTACCTATTCATAAGACAGGTCATGGGCATATTCTCTGTATTAAGGCTTGAGAAGCATCTCCATAAGAGATTATTTTTGTCTTAACATGGACATAGTAATAGTGAAACATACTGGTTAGTGAGCCTTTAGTGTTGAAAACTACTTGTTAAATTTATTGGTTCTTTGATGTCCAATTCATAGCAAACTCTCACGGTTATTTTGCCAAAGGAAGTTAAAGTTATCAAGTTGTGTTTTTTAATGGGGATTGATACACTTTTATGAAAGGGACTTTGCGGAATTTTAAAAGAACATTCATTTCCCTTCTTCCTAAGTACAGTAACCTTGCCATGGCCCCTTGAGGCTGCTCAACACCAGTGTGAATTTGCTGCTCCCTCGTGAATTTTACAACCCATCCAACAAAGCATTCTGACTTTTTCACCTAAATATCAAAAACTTTCAGTTAGCCAAGAGAAGAAAACATCATTATCTAAAGCCTTTCTCACACTCGGTTCTATGGAAACCACTGACCATATATAGGAAAAATAGCAAGCAGCTGAGACTTAGATGGGAGCATTCATCTTTCCTTTGTGATAAAAAGTTCGGCTGGTGACTCGGGACCTCACTCCACGCTTCATTGGCAGAAATGCTCTCTTTCTGCTTGAAAGCGTGGACACTTCAGAAGTGCCTCCCCTTGCAGGATGAGTAAAAACAATATCATTTTCCCTGATAGCTGTGGAATTGAAGTGAAGGATTATTTATTTAAACTTTTGAAGCATGAAGCCAAATGCAGCCAGTATGCACTGTGTCTGTCTTAGAAACCATAAGTCAGGGAGAGAGTTTACGAAGCATTCGATCAGCAGGCTGGTTCCCACTTTCTCATGTAAACCACACAGACTGCAAGGTCGAAGCGCCATTCTCTGAACTTCTATTAAAGAAGTAATCGTTTTCAGCTTCTTATTTCCTACATCGGCACAATCCCATTACCTCTTCTTTCCTCACAAAAATATGTTTCCAATTATTCCACGGTTGATGGTTGATGAAAAGCTCTTTTATTACTTACTAACAGTCATTGTTATGACTAAGAGCAGTGGGTCTGAGAGCCTTGGCTGTCCCTCCTTCCCTCCTGCTGCCGGCCCCAGGTAACCCGTCACATCAGCATCTGATAGTTGCTGTGAGTTTCACACAATCCTTACAACCTGGCGATGGCTACCTGCAGTCAGCCCTCCTGCAGATCACCTCTGCTGCTGCTTGAGCCCAAGTTCAAGTTGTTAAGACAGAGGTGGAAAGTGAAGTTTAATAACTATCCTGCTAACTACTCGTTTTACTTTCTTGCATCTTAGCATGAGCCCTTCACCAGAACCTTGAGGCCCTCCAAGGTAGAAGTTGCCGAACTTTTTGGCACCAGGGACCAGTTTCACGGAAGACTGCTTTTCCATGGGAGTGGTGGGATGGTTTGGGGGTGATTCAAGCACGTTACATTTACTGTGCACTCAATTTTGATTGGTATTACATCAGCCCCATCCCATATCATCAGGCATTATTAGATCCCAGAGGCTGGGGACCTCTGCTCCTAGGCACAACTTTTCTGCTTTTTGCTTTGTTTTTATGATATCATTAGTCATACCTGAGGGCGAATGAGTTTATCAGATCGTTCCTGAGAACAGGGAGCAGGGAGCATAGGAAGCCTTGACCAGAGCAGAAGGTTAGGGACACAAAGGAGAACAAAGCAGGGGACAAGCCTGAGAAGGACAGCAACTCCTCCAGCCTGGCCGGAGAGGCCTGGGGGTAAGCGAGGTAGACTGGCTATCGAAAGATCCGCAGAGACACCTACTGGGTGCAGACCAGACAGGTGACCCTGGGGTTCTTGCGGGACAACATCGCCCTGACCCTGGAAGGGATCCAAGAGCAACAGTCTTTCCCAGACAAGACTCTGAGGCCCAAGGTGCAGAGAAGAGCAGAAAAGCACAACTCCAAAATATATTGCCCAAGTTGCTCAGTTGTGTCCGACTCTTTACAACCCCATGGACTGTAACCCACCAGGCTCCTCTGTCCATGGAATTGCAAGTTGTGGGTAGCCACTGGAGTGGGTAGCCATTTCCTTCCCCAGAGGATCTTCCCAACCCTAGGATTGAACCTAGGTCTCCTGCATTGCAGGCAGACTCTTAACCGTCTGAGCCACTAGGGAAGCCCCCCATATTGCCCAAGTTGGGCTTTAGGCGAAATTTTTACATTGGTTTTCTATTGTTGCTTTTAATTTATGTTTTTATGTGTGTGTGCTCAGTTGTGTCTGACTCTCTGTGATCCCATGGATTGTAGCCCACCAGGCTCCTCTGTCCTAAATTACCACAAATTTAAAGGCTTAAAACACAGAAATTTATTCTCTTACAATTCTGGAAGATGTAAGCCCAAAATAAGTTTTGTGGGGTTAAAATCAGTGTCAGCAGGGCCAGTTCCTTCTGGAGGCTCCATTAGAGACTCTATTAGCTACCTCTTCCAGCTTTTGATGGCTACTGGCATTACTGGGCTTGTGTTCGCATCACTTCCGTCTCTGTTTCTCTTGCTGTATCACCTTCTCCTCTTCTGCCTCCCTCTTATAAGGACACTTGGGATTACATTTATGGCCCACTTGGGTAATCTAGGATAATTTCTGCATCTCAAGATATTTAATATAATCACAGAATCTACAGTTTCTTTTGTCATATCAGGTAATATCTTTGGGTGGGGCAGTAATGCACATTCAGCCTGTCATAGGCACCAAGTGTGAAATAATTATATTGTTACTTCCTTCTAGATAGTATGCTTTCTTTCTAAACTTGGAAGCTCAAAGAACACAGTGCTTTATCTAAGTAGTAATTCTCTAGGGGAGAAAAATGTTCGTGTGAGCCCCTCTAAATGACTGGTGCTCTAAATATTGAAAAGTTTTGGCATTTGGATCTAGAATTTTTAAAATTCAAAAAGTCCTAGTATCCCTATTCCTCAGACTGGTTTCTTAATACCATTTCCCTCTAAATGACCCAAAGCTCCTTGGATAAATAGCTGATTCCAGGTTTAGGGTAGGAAATCTACAATATGAGCCTGAAACATCTCTCTGTGAAAGTTAGAAAGTCTTTAAAGGCTCCTGAGGGCTCTTAAAGGCAGTCAAGAGACAACTTGCAAAAGACTCCACTGGCCAATAACAATGATGGGTTGAAATACATAAAGTATATATAAGTCCATGAGTTTGAAATGCTTCCTTGACAGTTTTAAAGGATGGTGAGGCATCAACTTATTATTTTAAAATGTGACAAATAAAGAGAAAGACTCAATCAAATATTTGTCCTTCTTTTTTTTCATATGAACTATATCCCAGGGTAATCAAATAGTTTATCAGAGAAATTTTCTCTTTATAGAATTATTTCAGCTGATAAACATTGAAGGAATTCTAGAGTTAGAAAAATCAAGGTAATCCCTAATGATTGTACAGTGAACTGTGCAACCCTTAATGAGTTAATGAATCTAAGCAATGATGATGCATGGCTGCTAATATCACAAAAATGAAATAACCAAACTTATATATCTATTGATAGAAGCACACATCTATAAACCACTACTTCTAAAACATCCTGTTAAAATGAAACTAATCAGAACCCTAGAGTTTAATAATAATCAAGTCACAGGAAATACAGGGGGAAAGGGAACATGCTAAAAAATACTTGCTTAGGCTCAATTTATAAAATCCACAAACTAGGTACCCTTCAGAACCAAAACCACAAGTACCTTTACTTGTAAAGGTAAACTACCTTTACCTTTGCTTGGTTACCTTTACTCAAGCAAACTACAAAAATCTAACAAAACAATCAGGGAAACTTGAACTCTGTCTAGTTATGTGGTGATGTTATAGAAGTGTGGTTAATTTTTAAGGTGTGGTAAGTTTATAAAAGGAGTTTTTATCGTTTAGAGTTACAATGATGTGGTGTTTGGATATTAAGAATTTGCTTCGTATTAGTCTGGAATGGAGAAAGGACAAGTGGATGAAACAAGATTGGCCACAAACAACTAACTTTTGAAACTGGATGTGTTCATATTTGTTTTTCGGTTTTAAGGTAAAATCTTGCTTTTGCTCTTGGCTTAAACTGAACTGAGCTAAACCTCACAACAATAACTGTAATAATGCTAAACACAGATTATTCAGGGTGTTTTATTTTAAGCAAAATGCAGTGAAAGGTCTTTAGCTGCAGTACGTTAGTAGTCCAAAATTCCCCATGGACTTGTTAGTAAGGAACAGAAGTTTCAAGTTCAGGCATTGGGGCACTAGCTAGCTATTTTGTGCACCTTGTATTCTACATGAATTTTACTTGAATGTCCCATTGTGTTTTGTTATATATTAGGGCTAGACAGAAGACTTAAACATGCTATAAATCCTACTAAGTTCATAGATTGCTCTTATTAACTGTTCTCAAATACCTTGATAATATTTGAGGCAGTAAATCTCAGATTGGTTCCTGCCCTATTGTAGCCTGGCATTGGAGAGAAAATTACAAGTGAAATTCAGCCCATCTCCTAATGCAGACTTTTCTAGGAAGAAAAGCTATATATATGCTAAGTCGCTTTGGTCGTGTCTGACTCTTTGTGACCCTATGGACCGTGACCCACCAAGCTCCTCTGTCTGTCCATAGAATTCTCCAGGCAAGAATACTGGAGTGGGTTGCCGTGCCTTCCTCCAGGGGATCCTCCTGACCCAGGGATCAAACCTGGGTCTCCAGCATTGCAGGCAGATGCTTTTACCATCTGAGCCACCAGGAGAGCCCTATTAGGCTGTAAGGATCTTCCAACTGAAGAATTAGCTCTCTCTCAGTAGCAACACTCTTGTCTTAGCTAACGAGACTCAGTACTTTGGAGTTATCATTGACGCGTCCCATGTGCTCTTTGAAGTCAATATTTCTGAGTGTTGCTGCGTGCCTATGTGCCCAGCACTGTGCTTGGCACTGAGGATACAGAGGAAACGCAACACATTCCTGTCCACGAGGAAATCAGCCTGGTGGGCCAGAGAGGTGCATGAATGAAAATACCTAGCAAATGCTCTGATGGAAATTCCTAAGTTCTCCAGTTTTTGTATGTCCCCTCTCCCTCTGATTCTCCATGGACACTGCCTGAACCACCATCCTGTGTGTCTACAGACAGTATGATCCCTTTCCAATAGACTCTGAATGCTCTTAGCATTCATTGCTTAAAAGCAGACTTGCGTCTCCACTAATTCTTAGATATTTTTGAGGTGTTTAACTTCACTGTGCCTCTGTTTCCTCACCTATAAACTGAGGATAATCAGGTCATTGCAGGAATTAAAGGAATTAGTATCTGTGGGGGTCTCAGAATAGTGCGTGCCTGATGTATTAAGGATCTTATCCATGCAAGTGTCTTAAGTGTCTTACTCATTTCTTCAGGCTGCTGTGTTCCCATAAATCTACGGCACTCCTAGCTCTTATAGTTGCTTCCTTTAATTCTGCAAGTCACTGCTGATAAATACTCTAGTGTTTACGAAAGCATCGCTAGAACCTAGAGTTCATTAAGATACCCCTTTCCAGGAAGACACTTACAGGACGTCTCTTTGCTCAGCCGCTAGCCTACTACTGTTGGCTTACAAGAGTCAGCTCATAAACCTTAAGACAGAAGTTCTCAGTGGCTTGTCCTCAGGCTTCACCCAAGTCAAGCATCCCCAAGTCTCTCCTTTGTCTCTGAAAGCAAAAGCCCTGTTTAAATAATAATTTTTACAGAAACACTCCCTGATCGCAGCCAAACTGTCTTTCGTGTTGCTATGAAAAAAACAATTTAGCAACTAATCCTGAACTGCTCTATCCCAAAGCAGGATTTGCTTTTTTCTTTGCATAACTCAAAAGGCACATTAAAAGTTGCTTTTCTTACAATTAAAAGAGCCATCCTCCCTTAAAGAAGAATTTTAAAGTCACTCCTAAAATAACTGACGTTAGTTACATTAATTTCATTTCGTTTAAAATTATTTGGGGGCTCCTGCTACGTATGTATAAACTATTATAAGCACAGAGAATAAATCCTGCATGAAAATCCAAGAAGGCTTCCCAGAAGCATGACATATAAGCTTTACATCATCTTTATTTCAATATTCTCCCCAAATGTCTATTAGGGGTAATGACTGCAGAGACTTAGAAGAAATATGACAAAACATAAGCAACAAGTATCTCAGGGTGAAGAACTTTTGGTAATTATTTCCTTCTTTATATTTTGTGTACTTCCTAACCTGCTGCGAGGCTTCCCAGATGCCACTAGTGGTAAAGAATCTGCCTGCCAATACAAGAGAGGCAAGAGACAACGGTTCAATCCCTGAGTCAAGGAAAATCCCCTGGAGAATGAAATGGCAACCCATTCCAGTATTCCTGCCCAGAAAATCTCATGGACAGAGGAGCCTGGTGGGCTCCATGGGGTCGCAAAGAGTTGGACACGACTTAGCACACATGCAATAACTTGCCTCAATACATGTATTACATTTAGAATAAGAGGACAAAATGGTGTTTTAAAATTTCTCATATCCAATTTTTTTTCTTTCCATGCTCATTTCCCCACCTTCTCCATATTCCATCACTTTTATCCTGACACCTCCCTGTTTGACACCTAGCAGTAAACTCCTGTTGTTCTTTTCCTGGAGCCTTAATAACTCTGCCTGACTTTCAAGCATTTTCATAATTCATCCTACCCCACCTTATCAAATCACGCTTCCACTGCACACTCTCAGCTCCTAAGGACAATTATCCTAAATTTCAAGGAAAGTAACTGCCTTTTCCTAGTTTTGGAGGGCTCTCAGAAAAATACATAACAATGGCTGCTTTTGGGGGTAGCTGGTAAGAAGCAGAGCTAAATACAAAGATGCTGATACACTGCACTTCTTTCTAGGAATTGCCATTATCTATCTTCAAAAGTCATGATTGTTACTATTAATAGCTGCATTTCATTGGTGAGTTAAATAATTTGCCACACGCCATACAGCTTAAAGGAATCAGAGCCTAGATTAGGACCCAAATCGACTGGATGCCAAAGCCATAATCTTTTCATTTTAGCAGACTCTTGGCAAGAGAAATAGTCATATTTTATACTCACTATCAGTTGCATTCATTGATAGATCAACACTGAAATTAAAAAATTGTAACTAAACTAATTCACTTCCATAGCTCTTTTAGTTTATGCCTCATAATTTAGTACAATTTATACTATAATGTGGGTTTCCCGGGAGGCACTGGTGGTAAAGAACCCACCTGCCAGTGCATAAGAAATGTAAGAAATGTGGGTTCGATCCCTGAGTTTGGAAGATTCCTTGGAGGAGAGTATGGCAGCCCACTCCAGTATTCTTACTTGGAGGGTCCCACGGACAGAGGAGCCTGGTGGGCTGTGGTTCATAGGGTCACAAAGAGAGCTGCACTCAACTGAAGCGACTTAGTATCAACACACATACTATAGTGTATTTTTGCTAACTGCTTCTTGTGTGTAAATCTTGTCTCCTTTGTCAGGTTATTGGTTTAATAAGGTGATGACCACATGCTAAGCACATACTTAGAACTATCTGTAGCACAATCTAAGTACACACTTAAAACTCACATAAGAAGAACTCCATTTCAGTTGAATGCTTGCTTTATCAAAGTAGTATCTTAAAGATTATATAATTCCTAACCAAAAATCTTGAGTAAAAGGATAATTTACCAATTCAGAGAAGTTAATATATCTCTTACTAAACTTAATTATTATATCATCCTTTATCAATATCCTCAAAACATCATGGATTCTGCCTCTCTTACAAAGATACACACCTTATCATCTCTACAAAAGAAAATACAGATGGACATAAAATTGTCAGTGTAATATATTCATGAACAGCATGTGCTAGCAGGAGATAGAAAGGTATAATTCAAAGGAGGAGATTTACATTCATGAAGGAGCCTAGAGAAACAATTTCATATGCCAAGAATCTGTTTTCATCCCAAACATACCTGAGAATGGAAAAGCACTAGGTGGATGGACCCAAGATATTTCTGTAATGAGGCTTATTTGTGTTTGTTACCAAGTAACTCATAATTTTGAAAATGTCATAATTTGTTTGCATTGCTTTTAGAAAGATGATCTGTATGATGCAACCAATTACAAAATGCAATTTTCTACCTGGTGAAATGTTTCCCCAGTTCTTCTTCCCATTCTGCCTCATCGGAGACAGGGGACTAATGGTGATTTTATTATTTATCAAATCACCATCTTCATTAGAGTAAATTCATGCCTTTCTTTTCTCAGAGGAAGTCTCTCTTGACTCTTTCCATCTCTGCCCTCCTCCAGTACTTTCCTTTTGCATTGGATCATATTTTCACATACTTGTTTTCATTTCCTAGAGGTACCAACTCTCTCCAGTTAGACTATAAACTCCCCAGGGTGGGTTTACTTTATTTTTTATAAAACCCCCTTAGCTCTTTGTACAGCAGAGAGCCAAAATAGGCATTCAATAAATTAAAGTATTATTGGGTTTTATTTCAGGAAGACAGAAATGAGGTCGTCCCTCTGCTTCATTCCTTGCTTCTTTGGGCCTCTCTGAAACCACATTCCCAAACACAGCACAGCTGAAATAACAATAGCACCAGCTTGCATTTTTACAGTACCATCTACTTTTCAAAGTGTTTTTACATCTCTTATCTCATTTATTTCTCACCAGAATCCTACGAGGTAAGTAGAACAGATATGCCTCGTCTCACTTGATAGATGGTAAAATAGAGGAAGGGAAAGGTTAAGTGACTTGCCCAGTCTCTCACCACTCTGGTCCATCTGCCAGAATTATCTTCCTAAAAATAAATATAAACATGACATTCCCCTGCATAAAATCATCAACAGGACTCCGGCTGTCTACAGGGTAAAGTGCAAACTCTTTAGCAGGGCATACAGGAACCTTCACATCCTGGCCCCATGCTCCTCACCAACTTCATCTTCCACTGCTTCAGCCCAGCACTGCATCCTCCCCCGGCCACACTGAACTTCCACCACCACACCAGCAATTCTCAAGACCGTGTGCCTTTGGACACATGGGTTCCTCTGCCTAGAATGCTCTTTTGGGTTTAAACCTCTCATTACCACCTTCCAGCCTGAGAAATTCCCGTTCAGTCCCCTACGTGTAGGTCAAATGAAACCTTTGCATTCTTGCTTCTGGATTCCCCTTTGCTGGGTGAGGGGCTTCCCTGGTGGCTCAGATACTAAAGAATTGGACTGCAACGCAGGAGATCTGGGTTCGATTCCTGGGTTTGGAAGATCCCTTGGAGAACGGAATGGCTACCCATTCCAGGGTTCTTGAAGGAGAACTCCATAGACAGAGGAGTCTGGTGAGTTACAGTCCACGGGGTCACAAAGAGTCGGACACGACTGAGCAACTAACACTTTCACTTTATACCCTTGGGTGAGCTGGATACTCCTTTATCGACCAGCCCCTGCCTGTTGCTCCCCCTTACGCTGATCAATATTTTTCTCTTTTCCTCTGTGGAACTTATCACCTTCCAATATATGATTTGCTTATTTATTAAGTCTTCCCATCTGTCTCTCTCTGATGAACAAAAGCCCCACAAGAGCATGGACCTTTGCTGGTTTTGTTCACTGGTGTGTCTCAGGTGCCCAGAATAGAGTCTGATGCATAATAAATGCACAGGAAATTCAGAAAGCATTAATTAAGCAAATGCGATTCTGGCACTGAAACTACAGAGATGAGATACAGTCCCTCTGGTTTAGGAGGAGGGGGTGGGAACTAAAGCACCATGATGGGAGCAGGATGCGGAGTGCACAGATAGTGGTATGTGCTGGGGGAGATGAGAGCGCAGATAAGGAGCAGCCAGTGAGGCGGGGCCAGGCTGAGAGTAGCTGGAAACAGCAGACAGGAAAGGCTTAGTCTTCATCCAGAGGGCAATATGTAAAGAGAGCCTTGACAGCCGTGCACAAGTTCACTGAGTTCAGACAGAGGTGGGGAGAATCTTTGCATTTGAGAAATTACAAGGAATTTTTATAGTTTAATATTAGGGTATATATAGGGATGGAATATAAGGCCAGAGAAGTAAAATCTGTTTATATCCATACAGAAGATGGTACTGGAGCTCCTGAGTATAAAGGAGCATGGCTGTAATTGGGTTGTTTTTACCTCCAAAACAGCTATGCTTCAGAACATCCTTTTCCTGTCATGAAAAACTACCAGAAATAATTAATTCTGATGTTCACAGTTTAGAGAGGAAAACAGTCTGGAGTCAGGGCATTAGACCTTGATCTCCTGAGACTTTAGAAGAAAATCCTAGAGAATCTATCTTGAAATATTAATCCTGCTCATTCATGGAGCTTCTGGATCAGCAGAAATTTGATATGTTTTCCTTCATTAAGCTCTTTGTTTTGTCCTTTTATAGTTTGAAAAGAACTTTCATAGCTAGAGATATATCTAGTTAGAGATGAATTGTGGTACTTGGCTTCATTTCAAGAGAGTAATATTTTTATTCGTTGAGCAGTTCAGTGTTGTTAAGTCATCTGATGAGTATCAAGCACTGTGCTAGGCCCTTGCTCCAAAGACTAATTAGGAACCCAGGGCCATGACTATTGAGGCTCACAGACTATTGGGATATACAGACGTATGTATACAGTGTAATGTTGCAGGATCGAATACAGAAGTATGCACAGGAGACAAAGGGCAGACGAAGAAGCGGATGATTCATTCCTCCAAGGAGACGGAAAGAGGGAAGTGTGCACATCTCATGAGGTTTCTCAGGAGACGTGATGCTTGATCGGAGTCTTGAAAGTTAGTGTGTGGTCATCAGAGGACGGTGAATTTTCGAGGTAAAGCGAGAAGCACAAGCACAGGCTTGAGCCTATGAAACAGGCTGGTGAGGAAGAAAGTACAAATAGTTCAACCTGGGCTGTGCATGTGGGCATGCTCTGTGTGAGTGTGTAGGAATCTGGGGCTTCCCTGGTATCTCAGATAGTAAAGAATCTGCCTGCCATGCAAGTGACACGAGTTTGATCCCTGGGTCAGGAAGATCCCCTGGAGAAGGGAATGGCTACCCACTCCAGTATTTTGCCTGGAGAACTCCATGGACAGAGGAGCCTGGTGGGCTTCAGTCCACAGGGTTGCAAAGAGTCAGACAAGACTGAGTAACTAACACTAGGAATTTTAACCCAGTGCTGTTGACTGTTACCTTTTTCACAATAAATTTTTCATCTATATTTTACTGTAAAACCTCCCAGTATTTAAATAGTGGTTATATTAAGAAGGTTCTTGGTTACAAAGAACAGAAGCAGATTCTGGATGATAAAGCAGAAAAGATATTTATTAAAAAGATGTTTAACATAGTAAAGCCACTCTAGAAATTATTTGGCAAACATATGTATATCTTGTGTTCCAACAACCTCATCCCTAGACACACACCTAACTGAAAGGTATGTTCCCCAAAAGACATACAGTAGGATATTTATAGGAGCACTATGAATCTTACAAGAGATGAAAACATCCCAAATGCCTAATCACAATAGAAAGGATAATACAGGGTAATACATGTACACTATGGAATACTGTGTACAGTGAGAAGGAACCATTTTACCACTACCTGCAGCAAATGGATAAGTCTCATAAACATAGTCGAGTAAAAGAAGTCAGAAACCAAAGAGTTCATATTGTGTGATTCTATTTATAATTAACACAAAGAGGAAAAACTAATCCATGCTATTTGAAATCTGAATAGTATTTGCCACTATTGTGTTGTGATTGTTAGGAATGTTGTGATCGGAGGGGTACACAATAGGGTATTTTGAGGTTCTCATTTTATTCTCTCTTAATTTGGTTCTGGTATGTTTGTATGTGAAGATTCATTGAGCAATACATTTATGACAGGTACAGAAGTGTCCCTAGCATGTTTATTTTTAAAGACCTACTCAACTACATGACAAAATCATTTTCAATGATAGTTATGAAATAAAACTAAATAATTGGGACCATAAAAAATGTTGATAGTGAAATCACTTTTTAGTTAAATTTTATGAACATGAATACACCTCTACACACACACATATATATATATAAGTTTTTAAATAATTAACAATCTAAAAAGAAGAAATTTTAATTTTAAAGATATTGTTCAAATTCAGGAAAATATATTACGTATGAAGTAAAATTTGCACTTACCATACAAAAATATTACATCTTTCAGTTTTCTCTGTGTTTCACTGTGTTATATATTGAACACAGATAAAAACTTCAGGCACTCACATAGATTGCTAGACTATGTGATTCAAGTTCTGTTTCTTTGTCTTTATAACCACTGTGCCAAAGCATATTATCTATCTCTATCCATAATGAAGATGCTATTGCTTTCCCCATCTGCCTCTTCTGTACATTATTTCTTTTTAAAAACAGCTCTGTTGATATAATTCCCATACCACACACTTCACCCATTTAAAACCTACAATTCTATGGTTTTTATTATATTCACAGAGCTGTGCAACTGGTACCTAAATTAATTTGGGAACATTTTCATCTCACTCCATAACAAATCTCTTACCCTTTAGTTATCATTCTTCATTCTTCCTCTTCAACTGCCCCCTGCTCCCACAACACACACACATACCACCAATGGAATTATATAACATGTGTTGTTTCTGGCCTGTTTCACTTGGCATAATATTTTCAAGTTTCTTTCATGCAGTAGCATTCCTTTTTATTACCAAATGATATACCATTGTATAAATATACTGTATTTTGTTTATCCATTCATCAATTGATATATATTTGCTTACTATGAATGTTTTTGGCTATTATGAATAATGCTGCTATGAACATTTGTGTATATGTTTTTGCATGGACATACAGTTTCAATTCTCTTGGATTGAGAATTCTGCATCATATGACCACTCTGTGTTTAGCCTTTTAAGAAATTGCCAGACTTTTTCAGAGTGGCTGTACCATTTTACATTATTATCATCGTGTATGAGGGTTCCAAATTCTCCACATCCTTATCAACACTTGTTCTGGTCTGTCTTTTTTATTATAGCTATTCTATGGATCTGAAAGCATATCTTATTCTGGTTTCAATTTGCATTTCCCCAATGGCTAATGAACGCTCTTTATCTGACCTGGATAACTGTTGCATGTGTATGCCCACTATGATAATTCAGCAAAGTATCCAGTGATGATTGGCACATTTTTCTGAACATGTTACATTTCAATACCAATGTTTATTTTGATTTTTTTTTTGCTTTTATTTTTTTTCTCCCTTTTATTGTTTTTTCCATACAATGTCATGATATCACCATGGGTTTACATACGCTCCCCCTCCAGAAACCCCTCCCTCCCCCCCCCCTCCCTCCCTCCCCCCCCACCCCCGGGAAATCTCGATGCACCAGCCCCAAGAATCAATCCTGGGCTGGCAATTGATTAGACATATGATAATTAACATGTTTCAATGCCATTCTCCCATATCATCCCACCCTTTCCCTCATCCACAGAGTCCACGAGTCTATTCTATACATCTGCGTTTCTTTTGCTGTCTCGCATGTTGGGTTCTCATTACTGTCTTTCTAAATTCCATATATATGTGTTAATATACTGTATTGTTGTTTTTGCTTCTGGCTTACTTTCACTCTGGATAATGGGCTCCAGTTCGGTCCATCTGAGTAGAATTGATTCAAATGAATTTTTTTTTTAATGCTGAGTAATATTCCATTGTGTATATGTACCACAGCTTTCTTATCCATTCGTCAGTTGATGGGCATCTAGTACATATTCCATATCAGGTAAAGACCTGTTACATTCTATTTTGGAAGTAAAATCATCACCAATTCACAAAAAAAGAGGCAAGAGCAACAACTTTCAAGTGAGACAGACTTGAATAGAAATCCATATTGGCTGATGCTCTATGTCTCATGCTGGCAAAGCTGCCTAACTCCTCTGAGCCTCTCTTCAATAAAACTTTAAACATAATAACTCACAGGATTGTGGTTAGTGTGGCTTATATAGAAGCTAAAAATAATTTTTTTTCCAAAAATGTAAAAATTATCAGCTCATAAAACTACACTTACATTCTCATGGTTTGCAGATGATATGCCTCTTGATGAATATATTAAGATTTTCCCTTTAGTATAAACATGTCTTTCTGAAATTATTTTAAAAACACAAATCATGAATGTGTCTTCTTTGGCTTCAACAGATTTATGAATGCTTCAGTTATTGATTATGTCATGTGAAATGAAGAAGTTAGCCTTATGAATTTGGGAAAGTTAATTCAGAAGATTAATGTTTTCTAATAGTCACTGGCACTGTATTAGTTACACTGCTGAATCTGCAGCTCAGATACAATACATTTCAGTAAGCCACCAGTCAGCTGGCTTAAACATTAGTTGTTTCACCTACAAAGTCACTATAATCCCATGTTGCATCACTAGTATAAAATTTAATTATTAATTATAAATCTCTGAGATCTTAAGATGATAGTTGCTTTGTAAATTCAGAGCTATACCACAACAGCCCTAAGAGAGATTCCTACCATAAATACACATTACAAGAATGTGCTAGTCTACACTTAAATAAACTTTTTATTTACAAAATTATGACGCTAGATTTCAAACGTTTTTCTCTGTGTCAGTCAGGATTAGACTCAGTTGAATACGAGAGAAATCCAATATAATGGCAGATTAAACAAGCTGGAGGTTTATTTTTCTCTTATGTAAGACAAGTCTAGATGGCTCATCTTAAAGACTCTGCCTGCCTTGCAGGAGACTCGGGTTTGAGCGCTGTCAGGAAGATCCCCTGGAGAAGGGAATGGCAATCACTCCAGGATTCTTCCTGGAGACTCCTATGGACAGAGGAGCCATGGGGTTGCAAAGAGTTGGCTACGACTTGCCAACTAACCCTTTCACTTTCAAGACAAGGCTTTTCCAGCTTTCCTGTCTATTATCACAGCTTCTACCCTTAAGATCACAGCTTGGTTACTGAAACTCCCACCATCAAGTACACGTGTTTTTAGGCCGCAAGAAAGAAAAAAGGCCAAGGCCAGAAGATTCAGCTTCCAGACTAGTCTGCTCCTTTTATAGCATTTTCCCAGAAGCCCCTCCCCAAATTTTTGTTTACATCTCATTGGCTACCCCAGCCATAAAGCTGATAAATTTAATTGCAAGAAAGGGTGCTTTGCCACACCTACATCACAGGGAGGATTTGCAACTAAGGAATAAGAGGATGGACAGCAGGCGGACAAGTAGCAGTCTCTGTCACACCTTTTTCCCTCACTCTTTTCCATGTCTTTCTATAATGTTGTAGTCATCTATTTTTCATTCAAAATTAAAATTTAAAGCAAAGACCAGAGATTTATTATATGTTAATTTAGTTAACTTTTATGATATCTTTCACTAATATAACACATATTTATTACACTTTCTTTGTTTCAGCCACTTCCATTAAGTGAAGGAATGGAATAATGAGAACATTTCCACCTTCTCAGTGTTCAGAGAATATTGATTCAGTAAAAGAATGATGATTAATTATTATAAATTATGCTGATTTCAAATAGGTTATCCTTTAAAATATAGCATTATTATTTAGGTAATCAATTACATGTACTATTCTAGCATAAAAATATACTTTTATTTATCAGATGAATAATTCCATAGTTTTGAGATACTTGATACAAACTTGAAGACAAATTTTGGGTATCAGTATCACACAAAGCATTCTTCTTGCAAAATAGGTAATTTTGTTCCAATGATAAAATTTCATGTGAATATGTTAATATGGTCCTTTCAAATAAGATAATTAAGAATATAGTTAAACCTAGGTTTTCCAGAATTTTTAATTAGAAAAAACAAGGAGATATTACTAGAGCGAAAGCAGACAAATTAAGAAGCAAAGAAAAACTTTAAATATTTGGTTGTATTTTTCAGATAAAAGAATCAGCTAGAGAATATTCCCTTTTAGAAGATAGGAGACCTGTTCAATTCACTTTTTAAAAATTTCGAGGTATGCTTTCAAGAAACTCTATTAAAGAATATGATACAATAATAATAGTATTATAATATATAATGCTATATACATATAATATATAATACTATATACATAATAATAATAATGCTATTGTGGAAGCATAAATAACAACTCATTTTATTGCCTTTAACATACCAGTTGACCTGTATATTAGTTTGGGGCATAAGATCAAGCTGAAATTGGCCTGCTCAAATTTCAGCTGGCTCCAAATTTCTTCAATGGGCGCCAAACGTTTTTATCTTAAACTCTGGAATATCTGAAACACCCCTTTTACGGAAAAATAGATAATCTTTCTCGTACCACTTGTCTAAGTTAGAGACTTTTCTCCCTTAAAAAGGAAAGAAAAAGCCCACAGAACATTTATTTTGTTTAACAAAATAAAGCTAAATTTTTTGATGCATTTAAAAACTAATTCGATCTGAGATACTATTTTTAAATATTAGTCCTCTTCATCTAGGCAATAACAATCTACAGTGCTGCTACTTTAGTTTGCATTTTCTAGAGGTTATATAAGTGGAACTATACAGTATGTCTGGCTTCTTTCACACAACAAATTATTTTGATTCATCCATATTGTTGCATGTATTGATATTTCATCATTTTTTATTGCAGAGCAGTATTCCATTACATGAATATATAACAACTTGTTTATACACTCACCTGTGTTTTGGGGGGTTTTTTGCCACGCTGTGCTACTTGCAAGATCTCAGTTCCCCAAACAGGGATTGAACTCAAGGCATGGCAGTGCAAGTGCTGAATCCTAACCACTGGACTGCCAGAAAACTCTATCCATTCATCTGTTGATGAACATTTGGGTTGTTTCTTATTTGGAACTATTAAAAACAAAGCTGCTGCCTTTTTGGAAAATAGCTCCTCAAAAAAACATAAAGTTACCATATAACCTAGCAATTCTACTCCCAGGAAAAAGAAATGTAAACACATGTTCCTGCAAAATCTTGTGCATGAATGTTGCTAAAAACATTGTTCATAGTAGCCAAAAATTGGAAACAACCTAAATGTGCTCCCACTGATGAATGGAAAAACAAAACATGGTATATGCATAACAATGAATATTATTAAGCAATAAAAAGGAATGAAGGATTAATACATGCTATAACCTCGAAAACATGCTAAATGAAAAAAGACACAGGCCACATATTGTTATGCTTCCACTTACATGGAATGCCCAAAATAGACACATTCCTTGCACTTGCTTCAAGTCCTTTCCTTGCTGTCTTCTGCATAAAAAGGTTTCTGGCAGATTTATTCATTGGTATTTTCCTCATTTCCTTCAGTTCTCTTTAATACTTGTTCCATTTTCTTTGCTTACTCTATCTTAAAAGACATGCACACACTGTCATACACCACTCTTTTCTCTGCTTTTCTCTTAGTAGTGCCAGCTAACAGTTACGTGACTATTGAATAACAGCTAAGACACCCAGAGTTCACCCTGTTTTAATTGCTTTCTTTATTAATTTACTTAGTCTTCACAATACCACCATGAGGTGAGTACTTGGTTTTATTTTTCCAACAGGAAGATGAAACAGCAGGGATTCCACCCCAAAGAACTCGATTCGGTAGCCTGTACAGGATGCCACCCAGGAGAGCCTTTCTAATTACTTTGTACTGTTGTGTTCTGTGTGCCTCCACTGAACATAAGCTGCCGGTGAGGGAGTTTACCTTGAAAACTACTGCTATCCCCAGGGCAGAGTGCACTGCCTGCCAGTCAGTCCCCTCAATAAGGGTTTAAAAGTGGGTTAAATTATAAGTCGAAAAAAAAATTGGCTTAAAACTTCAAAACGCTAGGTAGGCTCCGCGAGCAACAAACCCTGCAGTAACTCGAAAGAGCCAGCAACTCAATACGGAAGCTACAGGCGGCTGGAGGCAGTCCAGGAAGGTGGCTCCCTGGGCGTGTCCCGGCTCCCCTGCCCCGCCCCCAGCCAGAATGAGTGCTGGGATTGGTCTCCGTGGTTCCGCCCCTGTCGATGACCCCGCCCCGGAGGACCCCGCGGCGGGTGACCCGGAAGCGGTTGTGAGGCGCCGCCCCGCGGCCCAGCTCCCTTTTCCGGTCGGCGTGGTGTGCGAGCGCAACGGCCACGGGGCCCGGGCCTTCACCATGAGTGTCCCGGCGTTCATCGACATCAGCGAGGAAGATCAGGTGTGTTCCCGGGCCGCGGATGCCGCCAGGGTGGGAGGTAGGGGGAGACTCAGGGATGTGAGGGGCCGAGTCGAGGTCGAGCCCAGGCCAGGCGGGCGGAGCGCTGCCCCGCGGAGCCAGCCCCCGAGTCGAGAGCCGTGGCTGTGTCCTCCGCACCCGGGAGTGGGCAGGCCGAGAGGCAGGGGCGCGCGTTCCGGGCCTGGAGTTGCACCAGCCCGCCCGCCGGCGCTCCCAGCGCTGGGTCCCGGGCTCGACGGCCTACTTCCTGGTTGGTGTCGGGACTCTTCCCGCCTGTAGTCACTTCTGTCGACTCGGTACTTTTGACTCATTGAGAAGGGTATCTGCTTCCGTACCCGAATGCAGCCACATCCGGAGTGGAAGGTGGCGAATCTTCAGAAGGCGTAAGCAGTTCAGGGAAAAATAATTTGGTACTAAAGATCAAGATGGCTTTACTACTATGTGATCTTATGTAGACTGTTTTATACTCACTTGAGCAAGAGTGAGAGTTCTGAAAGCAGAGCGTCAGTTCCACCCCCAGACTTTTGAGGCATATAACTGGTGAACGGTCTTAATATTTTTAAGTTTCTGTTTGCTTTTTGGTATGTTTGCATGGGTAATGCTTCTCATTTTAAACGGAGAAGTCTCAAGTTCAAGTTGAACTAAACTCGAAGTGAGTTTCTCTTAAGTTAGTTTTGCAGAACTGAAAACTATTCTCCGAAGTTTTAAGTGTTGTCATTCTGTAGTTTTCTGCTACTCCACTAATATGGAAATTTTGGTTTCGGTAGAAGAGAAAACATTACTAATCTAAGGTAACTTTCAGACCTGAAGAGCAGAGTAAGGGAAAGAAAAATGGGGGGGGGGGAAGCTAGGGTAGGAATTGAGTATTATTAGAAAAGATGTGAAAGGAAAAAAAGCATATCTGATGAGGAATGGAATCAAGCCTAAACAGTAGGCTATTAGGTTATTGGGGGGGAAAGTTACTTGGTTTTTTTTTTATGGAAAAGGGTTGTTGATGCAGGAATTTTTTGCCATTGATTATATTAAAGTGTCTTTTTCTGGTTAGATTATGCTGCTGTTCTTGTTTCACCCCAGCCATTCCTTTTGGGTAAATAGATAATTGCTTCAGGAGTTTAACTTCCCTCAAGTTCTCCTATTAGATTAACCACCTGTGGCCAGTAGGGATGCCAGATGAAAATAGCAAAGTGTTGATTGAATAGTTTGCTTTGTGCATGCAAAGCAGAAAGTAAATAAATGCCTTGTGTGGGTGGGGCGTACTGTGTCTCCTTCATAGAGAAATGTACAGTGATATTTTAGTGCTCTCTGAAATGGTGAGATTTATTTTATGAAATCTTGTTTATAATACCAACTCATGTGAAGTTTCTGTGTTATCTGAAAAGATCATGCCATCAGATCTGCAGGTTTCATATACTTAGGAAGCCAGACATAGCTGTGGGATTAGAAATGTGATGCCCGTACATGTGCTAATGTTGTCCCTACATCTCCATTTCAGTTCTTTATTATCTTAAACACCATTTACATTCATGTGTGGCTGCCATAAAGCCAAGACCTCAAAAGAATAAGTTATTAAATATGTGTGCGTTAGAGTAGAAAATGCCTAAATTACCTGGGTGTGGTACTATATTTATGTTTTTATAGGTCCACCAGTGCTTTCTGATCCAGGTATGCATAGATTCAATTTGATAGAAACATTATATTAAGGGCGACACTCAAAGGCATCTTTTTATTTTTGTGTCTTTCACGTTGCGTATCTCAGGTCCTCAAACATTTACTTAACAAATGATTACTCCCTTACCAGGGTAATGTCTGTAACTTTTTAAACTATCTGTGTTACATAGACCTGAGAGCCATAAAACTTAACTGCTTTAAAACAGATCAATTATTCCCTTTCCCCATTTGCCCCCCAAAAAGCTTGGGTTATGTTAGAAAGGCTTTTGCTGTATACTGAAAGTCCAGCAGGATATATAGGTGATGTGAAAGAAATCTTGAAGGTGATCAGTATGGGGGTCATAGTGGGTCTGTGTAGCTACTTGTTTACGAAAACCTTTGAGACTGATGGCGGATGAGGTAGGGGAGAGAATCTTAAAGGTAATTTAAAGTCATCATTAAACATGGTATTCACATTTTTTTTAAGAACTAAGAATGCTTTTAGATCTTGCCTTTTGTAATTCATAGTTTGTCTAATAGATATAGAGCAATCTTATTTGGTTCAACAGGCTGCTGAGCTTCGTGCTTATTTAAAATCTAAAGGAGCTGAAATTTCAGAAGAGAACTCAGAAGGTGGACTTCATGTAGATTTAGCTCAGATTATTGAAGCCTGTGATGTATGTCTGAAGGAAGATGATAAAGGTTTGTTTTTAATTTTTTTGTATTATTACTAATCATAGACCTACTTTTAAAACTTTGTTGTGAATTATATTTGGTTTTAGACCTTAGAACTTGAAAGCACTGTTGTTTTTAATCTTTGCACACACTTTCAATTTATTCTCATCTGTTAAACCTGTGAAGTAAGCCTATCTTGAGAAAGCATCTTTTTTACATCTTTTTTTGAGTGTTATTGCACACAGTGAATACTGGTAATTTCAGAATGAACTGAAGAAAAAATACGAATCTCTTCATAAGGTTTACATTATCAAATGGGATTCAATTTCAGATAATTGAAAAGCTAATTATTTGACTAATTCTCTATTTATTGAGATAATATGGGAAATTTTGAAAATTAGGAGTCCTAAAATCTTTGGTTAAGGCCTAAGATTAAACTTGGCGTATAATTAGTATCTTGCCAGTAAAAAGTGAAACTGTATACTTCATGGATGTGTAAATCAGTCTTCTGTTTTCCTGGCTGAAAACCAAATCTTGGGTATTAAGTTCTTCCTCATTTAATAAATGTGTAAGTTGCTTTCTGAATGATGATGGTACAACAGAGCTGGTTATTTTAAATTCATGTGTTCTCTGTTTTTTAGTTTTTTAAGTTTTATGTTCGATGGTCTTTGGTATATTAACATTCTGGAAAAACATATTTAACTCAATACATTAAATATTATGGTATCACTGTTTGTGTCATCCATACGTGTGTAGACGTTGAAAGTGTGATGAACAGCGTGGTGTCCCTCCTGTTAATCCTGGAACCAGATAAGCAAGAAGCTCTGATTGAAAGCTTGTGTGAGAAACTGGTCAAATTTCGGGAAGGTGAACGTCCATCTCTGAGACTGCAGTTGTAAGTTAAGAACTGAAAGAGGCTCGGTTTTTCTATGGACTTTTCATGTTACTGTCATTTATTGGTAAAAAGCGAGGGGTTCTTCATGTTACTGTCATTTATTTGTAAAAAGAATTCTGGAACTTGACTGTCAGCTGTGACTTACTGGTGGTGTGTGTTTGGGCCCCATTTCCTTCCTTGCAGTGTGATGTTCGTAACAGTATCTGTGAAGTTTGTTGTCAGGGCAAGAAGGCCTCAGTGTACTCACCACAGTCACTGATCTCAGGCACTCCTTTATTGTTTGTTTGTTTACCAGGCTAAGCAACCTTTTCCATGGGATGGATAAGAATACTCCTGTAAGATATACAGTGTACTGCAGCCTCATTAAGGTGGCAGCATCTTGTGGGGCCATCCAGTATATTCCAACAGAGCTGGATCAAGTGAGTGACGATGTTATAAGAAATAACAAGCAAATGTGTTCACCATGTTACTAAATTTTCTCCTTTTATCAATCTCATTGTAGGTTAGAAAATGGATTTCTGACTGGAACCTCACCACTGAAAAAAAACACACCCTTTTAAGACTACTTTATGAGGCACTTGTGGATTGTAAGAAAAGGTATTCAGAATTCATGTACTGACTTAACAGGCAGTATAAGTAGTTGGGACTGTATTTTAAAGACAGGTAGGATAAGTGGTTTTGCTCTTTGTTCTCTAAGGAGTTGCTTAGACTCTCTTTCTGTAAATTTCACCTACTAAATTAAAGATAACTGCAAAGTTTGAAATAGTGTTTCCAATCTTTAAACTTTCTAAGAAGCAAAGCTTGCTATCCTAAAACTGGTACAACTGTTAATCCCAAAGCTGTGTGTAACATTAGACTGAGCTATTTAATTAGACGAAGCTTTGATGTCTTAGTATAGGGTAGTGCTCTCACTTTTGTTTAATGGTGGTGAGGATCTATCAATAATTCCCCTTAGTCAGTGTCTCTTACATAACCAGTGTCCCGGAGATGAAGCCTTGCAATGAAAGTGAAAGAAAAGTGTTAGTCGTTCAGTCGTATCTGACTTTTGGTGATTCCATTGACTGTAGCCCGCCAGGCTCCTCTGTCCATGGGATTTTCCAGGCAAGAATGACTGGAGTGGGTTGCCAGTTCCTTCTCCAGAGAATCTTCCCAACCCAGGGATGAGCCCGAATCTCCCACATTGCAGGCAGACACTTTACCATCTGAGTTACCAATGAAGCCAACTTTGCAATGGACCGTACTAAATCTTATTGTGCTTTTGCAAGGTCTTGAGTTTCTAAGGCTTGTATTTAGCCCAGCAAACTGCATGCCCAAAAGATTTATTCCTCATCCAGTTATGGATGCAACCAAATGATAGATTGGGCTCAGTTTTTAGAATCAGTATTGAAGGATAATCCTGCCATTTTGATGTAGCTTTTCAATTTCTCTTTTCACATAGTGGTTAAAAACTCTTAGAAAAAGTAATCAGTCTTCAGTTTAGTTTTATTGCACAATTTTTAGTGGCTTTCAGTGCTAGAGTGTTTCATAGAGAAGATCAATAATAGTGTTTCTGTTAATGGAAGTTTTTGCAGACCATTTACATTTAACAGTACAAGAAAAAATTATATTTTTGTTGTGAAAGTTGCAATGTTATTATAAAAGAAGCAGGGGATTTTGCATTAGTAGCCTATTTCATTTTGAATCAGTGGCTGTTGTCTGTTACGTGCTTGCACACTTGTGGCATCATTCCATCCAGTTGTCAGTAAGTGTTAAATAATTTTATATCAGACCATTTCAAATAGGAAGGGCATGAAAGCTACTGGAGAAGGAGTCCGTATTTTAATATACACTATAAATGTGCAGGCAGTGGAATAAAACTACCGGGATTCAAACCTTGGCCTTCCTACTAGCTATATGTTAGTTGCTCAGTCATGTCCAACTCTGCAATCCCATGGACTGTAGCCTGCCGGTATCCTCTGTCCATGGAATTCTCCAGGCAAGAATACTAAAGTAAGTTGCCGTTCCCTTCTTCAGGGGATCTTCCTGACCCAGGGATCAAAGCTGGGTCTTCCTGTATTATAGGCAGATTCTTTACCATCTGAACCTCCAGGCTAGCTGGATGACCCTAAATAAATCTCTGTACCTCAGTTTCCAACTTCTAGGTGGAAATAATAGTAGTATGTACCTAATAGCATTATTGGAAAGATTAAATAAGATAATATATACACGAAGTTCTTAAAACAGTGGTTTTATTATTAAGAAGGCACTCAGTGAATATTAGATATTTTATTCCTGTCATCCTTTTCACTTTTTTCAAGCTCATTTCGAAAAATTAAGTCATTTTTTCTGGTACAGTCATTTAAAATGATGTGTGTCGTTGATGACTACTCATTGAGTGGTGTCTCTAATTGCCATTTAGTAGATCCTCAGTCTTTTATGCATAAAAAGGAAGTAACTAAGGTCACCTTCTAAAGAATCCCAAAGCTAATTCTCAGGGAAATTGAGATAGGATGTCAGTACCCATCTGTCCTCTCCTGGACACACCCTAATGTTAACGTATTAAATACCTGAGAACATTTGTCACAGGTGAGCATTCTTTCTTGTTGAAATGCTCCCTTCAGGTGACTTTTGGGGCTCCTGTCTAGAGTCTCTGTTTCATTCACAACTCATTTCTTCTTCAGATCTGCTCAGTTGTTACCTCATTGGAAAGGCCTTTCGCTGTGTGTGAAAATAACAACATTCCTCTACCCTTGCATTGCTTCCCCCCACCTTCCCTCTTCTATTATTGCTCCCGTTGCACTCATTACTAACTGACCTACTATGTTTTAATGTTTGTTATCTGTCAGTCCCCACCAGAGTGTAAATTTCACAAGAGTCTTAACTTTTTGTTCATTGCTAGGACAGGGTCTGACAAGAATAGGCACTCAGTTTATATGTGCTAGGTGAATGATGACTATTTCTGAAAAACGAACATGTCACAAAAGTAGTAGATGTAAGAAGCAGGGACGTAAGGCAATATGAAGTGGTGGTTATGGAACTATAGTGCATAGCCCTTCCCAGAGACATTCAACCCAGCTTCTCTTCTGAACTTTAGGTCTTTATGTTCAGCTGCTTTCTGCCTGTTTGTATTTAGTTGCGGCCTTTCCCTGGTGAATCAGACAGTAAAGAATCTGCCTGCAATGCAGGACACCTGGGTTCGATCCCTGGGTTGGGAAGATCCCCTGGAGGAGGGCACGGCAACCCACTCCAGTTTTCTTGCATGGAGAATCCCAATGGACAGAGGAGCCTTGTGGGCTACAGTCCATGGGGTTGCAAACAGTCAGATATGATTGAGTGACTAAGCACACATAGTTGCCTCAAACTCAGTATGACCAAAATGAATTATCATTTTCTCCCTCTGAATTAGTCCATTTTCCTAGCTAGACATCTTGAAGTCATCTTCTGTTTATTCTTTTTACAGTGATTTTGTGAAACAAAAATTTCAGCATATCATTCTTTAGGTTTACCTTTTCTTTAGCATACAGTACAAAATTCTTAGTATGATATAGAAGTCTTTTCTGACATGGGCTTCCGTGTATTGCAAATGTGATGATAATTTTGCCAATTTTGTAGGTTTTGCAGTGACAAACTACAAAAACTTTGTTTTCTCTATATAGATACTCCCTCCCTCCGTTTCTCTCCTTTTATGCACACCCACCCCCACCCACTACTCTTCATCTTGGTTGTCATACTCTAGACATAGTGAACTGTGTGAGATACAAAAGCACGGTGCTCTTTCCCAGTCTGGACCAGAGAGGCTGGTACTTGTTCTTGTATGGTCTACAAACTAAGAATGGTTTTTACTGATTGATGGGGGCGAGTGTCAAAAAAAGGCTATTTCTTAAAATGTGGCCATTATATGAAATGCAAATTTCAGTATCCATAAAATTGTAACATGCCCATATTTACATTTTTATGTATTATCTATGTCTGCTTTCGCCAAGATTTGAATAGTTGAGGTAGAGACTGTGACTCTAAAGCCTAAAATATTTATTGCCTGGTGCTTCATAGAAAGCTGACCTATATTTGATCTAGACCCACACTCGACTCCTTTACTCTGCCTGAAATGCTTCTCCATATTTACAGTGCCCTCCGCCTACGATGGCACTTCATACGCTCAGTTAAGAGGTTTATGAGGTTGTAGGCTCAGTGAGGGCTTCCCAGGTGGTGTGGTGGTAGAGAGTCCACCTTCAGTGCAGGAGACACAGGAGACGTGGGTTTGATCCCTGGGTTGGGAAGACCCCTGGAGAAGGAAATGGCACCCCACTCCAGTATCTTTGCCTTGGGAAGCCCCATGGACAGAGGAGCCTGGCGGGCTGCAGTCCGTGGAGTAGCAAAAGAGGTAGACACCACTTAGTGACTAAACCGCCACAAAGCAGTAAAGGCTCAGTGAAGGTTAGGAGCCTTGTCTGTCCACCATTGTGTTCCCGAGGTGTTGGGCAGTGATGGGCCCTGAGGCGGTGAATGCTCCCCACGCTTGGGGAACTAGGGGAAGATAGTATTTAAACTCTGAATTTCTGTCATGCTGCTGCTTTAAGTTTTAAGATTTTACTTTTGCCTAGTACACAGAAAATGGTCTTTTTGTTGTCGTTTCTGCTTCTGAGTAGAATTCTGGGAGTCACCCTGCCCTCTTCGTAAGAAATACTTACACTTATTGGTGCCTCCTCCATGATTTTATTCATATGGTGGTTGATGCAAACTGTGTGACCCTTCTGAGGCCTTATTACATGTCAGATACTGTGCTCTTTAAATGGACTATCTGATCTTTGTGAATTCATTATTTTCTTTAACTGATGTATTCGACTGAAGTATACTATGGCTGTTAAAACTGGAAAGTGTGCCCACACTTGCAGTGTATCACAAGGTAGTAATTTGCTTTTTTAAATTGGAGGGTGATTGTTTTACAGTGTTGTCTGCTCTCTGCCGTAGGAATTCAGCCATAAGTGTGTGTGTGTATATATATATATATCCCCTCCCTTGTGAGCCTTCCTCCCACTCCTCCCCTGCCCCAAGGTAATATATTTGAACCTTAGTTTTGTGGGAAGTTTTAGAATGTCATTTAAATTTTTAAAAATGGTATAGCTCTTACTGATTTTACCCAGGTTGAATCCAGATATGGGGAGAAAAGAAGGGTTTTTAGTAAATGAAAAGGGTGTTTCTCCTACTGAGCAAACTGAAGCTTTCTGTAACTGGCTGAAGATTTCATCAGTTTAAAAGAAGAAATAAAGGGTGAAGATAAACATTTTCTAAGTTCAGATTGAGTGAGGCATTTAATTATTTCGTACTTTTCAGTGCAGTCAAAATTGATCATATAATTCTGGGGGTGATTTAATTGGAAGAATGTCGTTAGTGGAGTTATTTAAATATCTGGTGTTGGCTCAGGTTCAGCTGTACTACGCTATCAGTTTCTCAGACAAAAAAATCTTTTTTCTCCTCTAGGGCTTTTTATAGCTTGTCTTCTCTGCCTGGAAAGTCAGTCAGCCCCAGCCTTCCACCTCCAGTATTCTTCATAGCCAATTATTTTACATCCTTCAGATCTCGGCTTACATGTCATTTCCTCAGAGAGAGACTTTCCCTGCTCATACTGTATGAAATAGACCCCTCTTTCCTTTCTCGACTCTTACCACTGTATAACATTACCATTTTCCTTTATGGCACGTACCTGTTAGTTGTTACCTTTCCTTAGTTGTTTCTAAAGTTCCGTGACTTTCCATAGAGAAGAATTGTATCTCTGGGTCACCAGTGTACGTGTAGCATCAGCACAGTGTTGGCACTTAGTAAATATATTTGAGTGAATGAATGGTAGTAATGATATCCCGAAGTTCCTAAAGTTGTGTTTCTTTTCAGTGATGCCGCATCGAAAGTTATGGTGGAACTGTTAGGCAGTTACACGGAGGACAACGCTTCCCAGGCTCGCGTTGACGCCCACAGGTAATGTTGAGCAGTGCCCCAGCCATGGCTGCTGCTCTCGGGGCAGAGGCGAGCTACGGTGTTCAGTCACGCAGCGGGGGCCAGGCCGCGTCCGCCGTGATCCACAGCCGCTGGATAGCGTGTGCTCCATGAGGATTCTAACGCAGCTACCAGAATTCA
The DNA here is from genome assembly GCA_007570785.1 of Antilocapra americana. Classification (NCBI taxonomy): domain Eukaryota; kingdom Metazoa; phylum Chordata; class Mammalia; order Artiodactyla; family Antilocapridae; genus Antilocapra; species Antilocapra americana. Next base: position 7,553,238 of record ML663010.1, read on the forward strand.
GGATTTGGTGTTGAAAGAATCAACGAATGCCTGTGAAGTAGCCATGTAATGTTTGCTGTTTGGCGTATTCCTGCAATTGGGTTCCCAGCCTGAATAGTAGAACTTCATCTTGGTCTGATTTTACCTTGATATTAAGGAATGTTGATGGGGAAAGGTGGGATTTGGATAAAAATTAACTTTTTGCTAACAAGAACCGCTTCAAGCAGTTTCAGGTCTATTTAATAGCGATAAGAGTAGATCAGTGTTTTAAATAGATGGAATGGAAATTGTGGTAATTTCTTCATAGGGTTATTGCTTCCCTAGAACCTGTATATGATGGATATTGGTAGAAAGGGTAGTTAGTGGAAAAGATCATCATTGACTCAGGTTTGAATGTCTGCATTCAGATACTTGACCACTTAATTAGCCCTTAAAACCAGGCAAGTTCTTTTGAGCTTGTTTCACGTTTGGTAAAGTGGGCATGATAATACAGTCTTAAAGTGTCTCAGGGTGCTGTGAGGATGAAGTGAGATAATACATGTTAAAGCACTTAATGTCTGACATAATAGTAAAATATTGCTATTTTATTCTTTGGTTATTTTGATAGTGCTTTATCTTCAACTATGTTTTTGTCTGAATGATTTTGTTAAAACAGGCATCACTGGTCGATTTATAGGCCTGTTTTAACCCCAGTTTTGTAAATTTTTTTATGCCATGTATACTGAACTCTTAGATATTTCACTTAATTGAATATATTTTTCAGTCTGCAAAGTGAATGAAATGTACCTGAATTTCAAGACTCTGAGCTTTGATTTTGTTTTCTGATTAAGGTGTATTGTGCGAGCACTGAAAGATCCAAATGCATTCCTTTTTGACCATCTTCTTACTTTAAAACCAGTCAAGTTTTTGGAAGGCGAGCTTATTCATGATGTAAGTAGTTTATCCTTAATGTGAAAAGTGTTTTCTCCTATATCTAACACATTGGACCCAGAACTCTTTGTATTAATGGACAGAACTCAGAAATCTAGAAAGAACTATTTATTCCTTTTTTATCAGAAACAGACTGAAATTTAGGACTAAGATTTAGCTTTTCTCCACTGCTGAACACTCCTGTTCTTCCTTTCTTTCCTTCATCTTCTCCATTATGAACTTGAAGAATACAAATTTCTTCATATTGTATAGTGTCAGCTAGCCCCAATTAGGAAAATAAGTCTGATATTTAAAAACACATGAATGTACTTTTCTAGTGCAATTATAAATACATTACAGATCATTTTCTATTAGAACTACATCATTACTGTCATCTTTTGGGGTAAGTCGTTTAGAGCTCATTGTATTTACTGATTCTTTCATCTTAGTGAATTTAGTGAAAGCAGATTTACATGGTAATTTGATCAAACAGACTGAAATGTAGAGTCTCCTTGTTGGGAGTCAGTGTCTAAAAAATATCTAGTATAAACCTTGATTCTGAATTGAATACTGTCTTTTTTTTTTGTCTTTATTTGTATAGCTTTTAACCATTTTTGTGAGTGCTAAATTGGCATCATATGTCAAGTTTTATCAGAATAATAAAGACTTCATTGATTCACTTGGTAAGTTTCGGGGATTATCTTGGAGGGGTAGGGAGAGATAGGAATGTATGATCCAGAAAATACTATCATGGCCTTATATGTAGATTACCCTAACTGGTGGTGTGTCTTATTCCTTAGATGCATGGTGATTTAAGTTTTTGGTACTTCTTTTAAAAAGCCACGGTCGCATAATTGTAGCAGGTAGCTTTTTCCTTCTAATATAGTCCTTTACACTTGGTTCTCCGTCACTGCCCCCAATGAACAAGGTATACTGTGTTCCTAAGCAGATCTAAGGGAGGCTATAAATGAAGATAGAAGTGGAGTGGTGATTTTGTGTGATAGTTTGTTGAAGACAGCGTAGTAAGTTTAAGCTTTGTGATTGTATCTTGACGTTTTCTTTCTAGACCGACAGAGTTCAGTAAATGTTGCTGAATTGAATCTTACTCATCCTCACTGAGCAGACTGCATATATATTCTGTATTTTCTTCCTGGAGCATGTTTTTAACATGGCTAACATTAAAAAGAGAAACCTTAGAAAATCTGTAGTTGAACAGGTTTACTTGTTCTAAAACTGTTTTTAGAGAGTGAAGACAAATGAAGCTAAGGTGCTTAGTTTTTCTACTGGACGTTGACCAGAGCACAAAGGCCAGTTGTAATTTTCCATATTAAAATTGAATTTAGTCTTCCTGGTTGGTTGAAGTGTAGATAAAGAATACATTTATAATCTACTTTGATTATACTATTAGTCCTCAATTTGGTACTCATTAATTCCTGTCACCTATAACTTTTGTGCAGCCATTGGAATTAGGGAAGATTGAGAATTATTCTGAACGTATAAGGCGTTTGAAATACACCACGATAAAGGAGACGCAAGTGTGTTTGTGTTCGGTGCTTTGCCAGGTGCACTGGACCCAGAGAACCACACTCTGTCCCAGTTAATTTGTTTTGTGGCTGAAGCTCTGTGATGGAATGTTAATGTCAGCAACCTCTTTATTTACGCACCAAAGAAAAAGGAGTAGTAATTAACACTTTGACACTCCCCCATTGATGTGTAATTGACTGTTTCAAAGGAGCACTGGTTCATAAGCTATTGCATGCATTAAAATTACGTTTTCTATATTGCAGCATTTTAAGACAGGGGTCAGTGACAATGCAGAAATTGCTCAATGATGCACATTTTTTTATTACTGCATTAAGGTTTTGACATATTAGTAATGAATAAATGTTTCCATAAAATTAGATTTTTTTATAACTTTAAAATTGAAATATGACACAGAACACTGTGACTTCCTCTTTGAAGGTAATAATCTACTTTCATGAAACAAAGCACAGCTTCCTACAAGTCTTTAACTCATACTTTACTGGCTTAATAGTTTGATTTTGAGAACAAGAATCCTAAAGGCTTTAAATTTGCTTCTTTGCTTTACTTTAAACATCAATTTGAAGTGTTTTTAAATGCAGATATGTGTTAGATAGACCATGGTTTTACATAATTTACATATGTGTTAGATAGACCATGGTTTTACATAATTCATTCAAGAAATCTTCCCTCCTCTGATAAGTTTTTTGAATTATGGTAAGCTTGTAACTGCACAAAGAGTAGCAGTAAGATAAATTTAACTTCACGAGTATTTTAAATTATATCTTAGAAATTTCTATCATTTTATCATATTAAAAGGACAATATGCATGTCCATAGAACTGGTAATGTTAAGGAATTTTCTTGTAGTGACAAATATTGTATACAAATAAACTTTGTATTTGTTCTCTGTGATAGGAAAAACGTAACAGAATTTCTGTGTAAACCACAAATCAGATTCCCTGTTTGGCCTTTTGTTTCACACAATCCGTGCAAATTAGCAATCATTTATTAGTAATTTGTTTGTAAAAGATGTTTTGGAGAAAAACATCTTATTAAATGTTTATTTTGGGGTTTTAAATGTACTAAGACGTTATTACAGCTGAAAGTCTGGTTATAAATGTGTGGATTCCACAGGTGGCATCGGTTATTCTCAGAACACTTCGTTTTATTAACACTGACAACTTGGGCCAACAGCAGCCCTATCTTGTGTCAACTGAATTGCCCTAACATGTCCACATGTAATCTGGTGTTGTCCAGTTGCTACCTTCTTGCTTCGGAAAGTTAATCAGCATCGAATTTGCATTTGTTAATTAGGGTTAATGTGCACTAATTGATTTTTTGATGCTTGTAGATTTCCATTAAACCTGCTTAGCAATACTTACTTGGGTACCTCATTCATTTGAGTTATGATGATCATGTTTTTGTTGAATCTGTGCCAAATAGAAAGCCTGCATCATAATTACAGCTAATTAACAATCATGTCCTATATTAATGGGCTTCCCTAGTCTTCTGCTAATATTATGTTATAAATTTCAAATTTATTTATGGAGTACTTAGAACTTTTTTACCAGTACAAACTTGAGGCTCTTAATTACTAGAGAGTGTCATTTGCTGAGTTTACATAATCTGAAAGTTCAGAGAAAAGGAACGTGTAAGATTTCTAAATTAACTTTAGAAATGTTTTAAGAAATTAACATGAAATAGAGTATGTGTTATAATTCAGCTTCTATTTAGGAATAGATCATTTGAGTAGTCTGGATTTGTATATATTTGTATTTCTAGTTATTTTGTAAATGAGCTTATTTTTTAGGCCTAGTACTGTCACTTTGTAACTAATAAGTAAGTTATTTAATCTCTTTACTCCTCAATTTTAATTATTTTAAAGAGAAAGGATGGGAACTAGGTAGTTTGCTTTTAGGTCTGACAATTGTTTGTGATCTGAATAATTGTAATAATATTTCATTAGAAATTATAAGGCAAAATTTGAATTATTTGTAATTTTCTACTTTTGCCTTAAAAAGAACAAGTTAACCTGTAAATGTTAAATACACTTTTGCAGTTTGACTTTTAAGGATTAAATCAAAGTGGCCTAAAGGGAAATTTAATGTTTTCATAACTGAATGTATGTTAAAAGATTTTAAAACTCCATGCTTACCAGTAACACAGAAAACAGTATCAATAGATACAGAATCCTGTGTTTAAACGGAGAGCTTATTAGTGAAAATAAGTTTTAAGTAATTTAGTTAAATTAGAATGTTCTTATGAAATATATTTTGTATACTTTATCTCCTAAAATATTAAAAATATAAAATGTTTAGGGCCTAAAATTATCATTTTATAACCTGATCTTAACATTGAATGTGTCACCTGTGGCACTGAAGCAATAAAGAAATGCAGTTATAGAAAAATAATTTTAAATGCTCCATAATATGATTATGGGGTCAGTTTATGGTTTGCAAATACAAGCAGCTTTGTGAAAATTAACATTGTGACAGTTTTACAAAAGCGTTATCATGCAGGGCTGTAATTAGTACGGATGCTTATCTGGCTTCACTGCTGTGTTTCTCAGGCCTACTACATGAACAGAATATGGCAAAGATGAGACTGCTTACTTTTATGGGAATGGCAGTGGAAAATAAAGAAATTTCTTTTGACACAATGCAACAAGAACTTCAGATTGGAGCTGATGATGTTGAAGCATTTGTTATTGATGGTAAGGCAATCGTAACATTTTCTTTTCTAGAATTTCTTTCTACCCTATGAAACATAAGATTTGTAATCTTAAAACTGAGTTTAGTAGTTGAGCAGATTATATTTGTAGTACTGTGAAAATTTATTGAGAATATATTCAGTAAGTTGCTATGTGGTTTTTTTGGAGAAGGAAATGGCAACCCACTCTAGTATTCTTGCCTGGAGAATTCCGTGGACAGAGGTGCCTGTCAGGCTACAATCCATAGGGTCACAAAGGGTCGGACACAACTGAGTGACTGAGCACATGTGGTTTTGGTGTGTATCTGTTCCTTGAAGTCATGTACAACAAAAGGCCTTTACGGCAGTATATTGTGTGGTTAAGAGCCTAGATTTTAGTATTAAACCTGTGTTTCAGACTAGGTCTCAGCTGTGAAACATGAATGTAGGATTTAGTTTGTGGTTATGAGGATTAAATAAATTAACGCATGTGCCAGCACAGTGCCTGGCACATAGTAAATGATCTGAAAATACTAACCATTATCACTTTTTTATGATTGGCCTAGGAATAGGACCTTCTTCTCCAATAATTGTGTGCTGAGCTCAGTCACATCTTACTCTTTGCAACCCTGTGGACTGTAGCCCACCAGGCTCCTCTGTCCATGAAATTTTCCAGGCAAGAAACTGGATTAGGTTGCCATTTACTTCTCCAGGGTATTTCCCCAATCCAGGGATCAAACCCATGTCTCTTGCATCTCCTGTGCTGGCTGGGAAGCCTTAATAATTGCCTTATAAAATGCAATGTAATTAGGATTTTTTTCTGGGCTTTTTAAGATTAATAAAATGCACAGAACTATTGACATTGTTTCATTGGAATGCTCTTAAGTCTCAAACAGCCCTATCATACCTTATTAAGAAACTATTTCCTGTCTCCTTTGTTTTGTGATTTCGGGAAGAACACTAGAATTCTTACTGAAAACCGTATGTGATATTTAATACAGATAGGTGCAGCAACCAGAGGACAAATACGTGGCCTTCCTTTTGGTTGTATCATATTGCTGCACTTAAGAGCCAGTTTGTAAAATAGTGTTGGGAAACTGTAAAGTTTTATTATGGTTTACTCCGTCACAGTTTCGTGCTTTAGGCTGTTTTCCTTGGGAATTTTTCCATATAATAAGTTATGTAAAACATCTTTTTTCCAGCGGTAAGAACTAAAATGGTCTACTGCAAAATTGATCAAACCCAGAGAAAAGTTGTTGTCAGGTAAGACACTAATACTTTGCAGCATTTTGTAGAACAATTTATTCTATTTCACGTAAATGTTTATAGAGAACCAAGGTAGTGGGTGTTCTTATCAGTTGACTGTAGTTAAATAGTTCCTATTTATCATAATTTTATTAAAGTTCAGACTGAATGTGATTAGCTTATTTAATGAAAGAGTCCTATTTTCCAGCACATTTCATTTAATGGCTCAGCACTGGCTAGAATACTAATGACTTCTGTGTCTGGTTTATGTAGTTCAGGAAAATAGATGGTTTAGGATTAGTGTGAATAGTGAAAGTCGTTCAGTCGTGTCCAACTTTTTGCGACCCCATGGACTATACAGTCCATGGAATTCTCCAGGCCAGAATACTGGAGTGGGTAGCCTTTCCTTTCTCCAGGGATCTTCCCAACCCAGGGATTGAACCCAGGTCTCTGGCATTGCAGGTGGATTCTTTACCAGCTGAGCCACAAGGGGAGCCCGGTTTAGGATTTGTATGGGAAATAAAGGTTTTTTTTGTTTTGTTTTTTAAAAGCTTCTAGTCATTTTACACCTCTACACTGTCTTCTATATATATTTAACCTTGCTGTTTTAACTAGATACAAGTGTATTATAAAAGAATACCAAAGGACAAAAGGTTGACTAATAACTTTGTTTTTTAATTTTTTCAGTCATAGCACACATCGGACATTTGGAAAACAGCAATGGCAACAACTCTATGACACACTTAATGCCTGGAAACAAAACTTGAACAAAGTGAAAAACAGCCTTTTGAGTCTTTCTGACACCTGAATTTTTATGCTGTATAATTTTGTTCTTTTTGGAAAATGTAAATCATAGTAAAACAGAGGCTGAAATCTTACTACAGTCTGGACATTTATTGTCTCATATTTAAAAGAAATCACCATCTTCAGAGCATACAAAGTAATAAATTACAAAGGGTCACTGTTTATTTTGTATAATACATATGTTGTGTTCTGTAAGGAACGGTTTGGAGATGCACCAAGAGCTTTAATGAAAGTATATGGAGGAAAGACAAATTTGAAGGGAATCAGATGCTAACATTCATTCAGTGCTAACATCAAACCTTGCAATTTTAGCTCTCTTAAATGAAGCATTTATTGAGCGAAAACACAATAGTAATCTAATTTCATCAAAGAAAAAGTTGGTAAAGTGAATACAACTATAAAGCTTTAGATATAAGTTATATTCTAATTGAAACAACATCGATATTTCAATTAAATAACTCTCTGAAAGCACTTATCAACATTATTTTAATCTGTTTTTTCTGCCATCTCTTCTTTTCTTTTTTTAGGTTGGTTGTCATTTTCTAAGCTTAGAAACTTTTCGATTTCATTTATTTGATTTGTTACCAAGTGCTGCCAGTCATCTTCACCAGAAGACGATGCATTTAAATCAGTATTTTTAATCTTGGTTGCTGGAAAATGGCTTTGTAGCAGAGTTGATTTCAGAAGCTTTGTTTTCACCTAGGAAATACCAAACTTGTTTTACCACTGAAATTATTACTCATTTTCTAACCAGTCACCAATAAGCATTTAAAGAAAATCCTTCAGCCTCAGCAATCGGGTATGTGATAAAAACCCACTGTTGTCTTGGCTATTTTCCAGCTACCACCTTAGTAATTTTGGCACACACAAAAAACTATAAAACGTGAGTTTGCAGGCTCATGTAGTAGCTCTTCAAGATATACTTCAAGGATGCCACAGATGTTTTCTTAAAGGTTTTAAGCTTTCTTTGAAAGAAAAACATATTTAAAACAATGCAGATAAAAATCTGTTTTGTCTGCTACTCCCCTTCCCTTCCCAAACAAGTCTATGTTTCACATCTTCTATCAAGGCTGGGGAAAATTTTAAATGCTAACGGAAGTAAACTGCCATATACAAACTGCCTTTTCAGGTTTCCTCTTAGGCTTCAGAGCATCACTGCTGGAGAAACAGGAAAGCGCAGTGAGGTGTTGAGTTGGCGTGTTTCCACGGCACCACATTGGGTCGTACTTCCAATACTGTGTTGGAGTTTTTCTGAGTTTTTTTCTGAATATAATTTACCGCAAGTTTAGAAAAGTGTAAACAAACTAAAAATCATTAGTAATCCGCTATCCAGAGAGACCTGTCAACATTTTGGTATTTGCTATTAGTCTTTCTATTTTTAGCATCTATATTTTAGTGTTGACCATTCTATAGAATTTTATATCAGTTTTTCCTTCTGAATTGTTTCCTTATATAATACCAACTTCTCATAAGCAAATGTCAGTGACTGCAAAATACTTTTTATGGATGTGTGAAATGACCTATTGGTGACATGTTTCCAATTTATCCCTATCAGAAACAAATTTGAGGGCTTCCCCGGTGGTTCAGTGGTTAAGACTGTATTTACACTGCTGGGAGCACAGGTTCAGTTGTTGGTCAGGGAATTCCCCACATGCTGCAGGGTGTGACAAAATTGAGTTAATTCTTGAAAAAAGTTTTTATGGTCTTAGATAAATCTTCTCTTGAATGGGAATGTATTTTTGAAGTACAGAACAGAATAAGAATTTGATTTAAATTACCCAATATTGCAACCACCATTAAACATTTTGATATAGATATCCTAGACTCTTTATATATACAGTTTTTAAAAATCTGGATCATTTATATGATTGTCTATGCTGGGTTAAAAAACTTTTAAATTTCCCTCTAGAAAGAGCATGGCTCCATCATATTCCATGTTCCATAATTTAATATATTGTTGGACATTTGAGTTGTTGGAAAATGTTTACTGTTATTAAGCTATAATGAATGTAATTTGTTCATAAATCTTTGTGAAGATCTTTGAGTACTGCCTTACATTAAAGTCTTCCAATCTGATAAAAGTGGCATATTTTTGTAACATTGTATTTTCAAAGTGAGATTATATAGTAACAGTTTTTTAAATTGAATTTAAATGTTTACATTTATCTCTGTTCCTTAAAGGATATGTCCTTTTGGACTGCTCTGTTTGGTTCCTGAGAATTCTAGTCAACCACGAATCTCCCTAGAGTCTTAGCCTTTGATACTTAGTGATGCTGGGTTCATGTTTGTCTTACTGCCTGTTTTTATGAAATAAGAGATGAAAGCAAAAGTATCAGCAAAGGACCACCAAGAGACCTTAAGCAATTCATTTAACTCCTGTGGACCTTAGTTTTCTCATCAGATTCCTTCAGTTACAAAATGCTATTACTGTAAAGAGTAACTGGATAAAATGCACATAAATATATATTTTTCAAAATGTCTAGCATGTAAGTGTTTGACATACCTTGTGTAGCTCACAGGGCCAAAATGAATTAGTCATCCATGTGTAGGCAGTGTGTCAGCCTCATGCCATACTGAGAATAGTTAACAGAAGTAGACTAAATCCAAAGCTAGGTTGCCTCTGATTTTGGAGTAAAATGATTTGATGAGCTGACATAATGGTCCTGTTTAGGCAACAAAATGCTGGAAACATCTTGATGCATTTGACACCAAGTACAAATTACCCAGTTTCCCAAAATCCATATCTTTTGATGATGGAAAAATGAAGGAGACATTCACACATTACACTTTCCTTTTTCCTACTTAGTGGGAGAGGCAGAAGCAAGGATTGGCCATAGGGAGAAGCAGGATATAATTTTAAAGTTTACACTTAACTTGTCCTGTTTAACTTAGGTTTTGCAGCCTACAGCAGTAATTCTAGTTACACATATGTTACCACCTTTCCTTCTTAAAAAAATCACTCACCTTTTCACCTCTTTCTGCCTGACTCAAAAGATCTGCTCTTTGGCCTAAAATTTCCCCCGGCCTAGTACTTGTCCTCTTTCTTTAAGCTTGTGGTTACATTTTAAAATTCTGAATGAACCTAACTCGGTGTGTGAAACAAGTGACTATGCTTACTCAGGCCCTTCTCTCCCATCCTCATTTCTGGGTATAATCAAGATTGCAGCAGGCTGCCAACCTAACCCCCTCTAAGAATAAAAAACACATTACTCTGGATCTACAGGAGAAAAGTGAATTAACTCATAATAACTACCCAGAATTTTACAAGACAGATGTGGACAGTATACATAAAAATATGTTGAAAAATTTAAAGAACTTATATTCCCTTTCTGGCCATAAGTCTTCATAAAGTTCACTTTTCGTTTAGAACAAGAGTTGGCAAACTTTTGCTGTAAAAGAGCCAAAGTAAACATTTTTGGTTTTGTGGGCCAAGTGGCCTCCCTCAAAATTGCATCACTGTCCACAAAAGCAGCCATAGAACTACAGGTAAAAGAATGGGTGTGGCTGTTCTAATAAGCTTTTATTGTTAATAAAAACAAGGCAATAGGCTGCATGTGGCCCATGAGCTGTCATTCAACAGCCTGTGATGTAGAAAAGCATAAGTAAGCAACTAAACAGGTGTCATAAAAGGCTAGATTGGTCTTTAAACTAGGGATCACAGCCTTTTCAGTAGACTAAGCAAGTTCACCTGCCTTTAAATTTGTCCCATATTAAATGTTAATTGGTAACCAAGCATCAGCTGGGCTAATGGTACAGAGCACACTGCTTGATTCCAAGTGATGATCACTTTGCTAAACAGACATTTAGTGTGTGTTCCGTGCACCAGCATTTTGAGAAGAAACTGCTATGAATGAAAATTGAGAAGGTGATGTAGCATGTAACTAACAGCCAAGATCCAAGTCTAAGTTCACTGCAAACTGTTCTTAATGCTCTGGAAAATTATTTCACATTTGTGTCACTGCCTCAATATGATTTTAAAGCTATTGTGGGACTATTTCTCCAAAAAAGTTCTAAATTTTATAAATTCTTGATATTAATTACAGGAAAAGCATTAGGGATGCGCTACAAAGAACCTATTGGGTTGTTTTCTTCTTTTTTATTTTTTTTAATAAAAATGGGCTTGAAAGGGAGATGTGAAATTTCCATCATACCCTTAAACTGTTTGGAAATAGGACAATTATGTTAGAAGTGTTAAGTATTCAAGCCAATCAGAATGGATGTCTACATTTGATATGCAAGCTTCTTTTTTTGCTTTTGATTTGATTCTATGACCTACCCAATTAACTAAAGGTCAGAACTTAGATTTCCCAGTGCCTAGTCTACTGTGCATTACTTACCACAGTTTAAAGACTGAACACTTGCACGTCAAGCTGAAATGATTTGGTTTCGAGCTCAATTATGCAAAGGTAAAAACTGCAGATCCTGATTTTAGTTTCAACTTTCCCAGAGGGACAGTTAGGCTACCTTACTTGAGGTTTCTCCAATTTAAAAATGGAAATAAAATGTACTATTAGAAACTTACTCATAAGGCTGTGTTACTGCTATAATTTTCACTTTATACGTGCTCAAAAATGTTTAATGTGCATCTTTAAAATTTAAAATATACAGTGACTGTGCAGTTGCTTTTTTGTCCTTTTTTGGTTCCTTACAGCAGTTATACTTCTGTAACTTTCCTAACTAACCTTTTTGGGCTCCTTATAGCAGTTATACTTGTATTTGTTTTTTAGACTTTGAACAATACAGCCTTTTGTGCACTGAAGTTTTGCACACTTCAGTTTAAAAACTTACAAATTTACCAAAAAAAAAAAAAACAACCCAGCAAAACCTGTCAGTTGTAGTTAGTTGCTTTTCATATGACAAATGGACTCTTGGAGCCATGTAACGTCTACAATACTTTGCTTAATATTTGTATCCATACCTGATATATATTTATGAATATCTGATCTTTTCACATACTGTGTTTTAATCAAAATAATTTAAAATAGACAATTTCTTCCTTTGGAATAGTCATTTACTGAAGATAATATAAATTACCTTAAGCACTATTAAAAGCAACTAAACTTATTTAAGGCAGCTTTTATTATAATTTAAAATGCTCAATTGAGTGAACTATTTTTTAATAGTTTAAATAAGTAAATGCTCAAATGCCACTATACCTAAATTTAGGTGACTTAAAAAATAGAAGTACATTATACACTACCTCACACTCTCCTTCCCAAAACAGGCTGGATTATATCTATTTGATTTATACACTGTGACTTTTTCCTGCTGTTTTCCATCAACTTTAATTGTGAAAAATGGTGCCATGTTGCCCTCTTGATATTATTTTGGAGATCAGTTAGGTCTTAAACCATCCAGATGCATACAGTTCTACACATATCTGTAGAATTAGCTCACTAAGGTCTGCTCAGCAATATTTTTAATTGACTTACATGTTCTGTGGGAAAAGAAGAATCATAAAAAGTCTTTGCAATTGCATTCCTCTCTTCACTGGGCTCTCCCCTGGGATCTGGATGGATACTTGAGTTATTCAAAGTGTCAGCAACTCTGTTAATGCTGGTAGTATCTGGTTGACAAAGAGGAAATGACAACTGAATTTTATTCTCCAGGGACTCATTTTAGTGACTAAACTTGTTTTTCTCTGATCCCATGCTTTTGTATTAAAAAAATAACAATTTCTATATTCTTATGTTGAATACTGGTTTTCATAGACTTTGCTCTTACATTAGGTACTTCATTTCAGAAAACATTTTATTGCTACTTTCAAAAACCTACTGATTTCACATTAAAACCAGTGACATAGTGAAAGGATCTTCTCAAACAATCTAACATACATTAAAATGGTATCCTTATTCCCCTGGTAACTGGACTGCCTATGCATATAAACATTTATATAGTAAACATCTTACTAATTCAAAGGGAAAAGTCTGAACCAACTGAAAGATTTGTAAATTATATTTAAAAAGAAATTGGCTATAAGAAATCCAACAAAGGGTTATCTAGTAGAGTGTCAGTTCAGTTCAGTCGCTCAGTCATGTCCGACTCTTTGTGACCCCATGAATTGCAGCACACCAGGCCTCCTGTCCATCACCAACTCCTGGAGTCCACCCAAACCCATGTCCATGTCGGTGATGCCATCCAGCCATCTCATCCTCTGATGTCCCCTTCTCCTCCTGCCCCCAATCCTTCCCAGCATCAGGGTCTTTTCCAGTGAGTCAACTCTTCGCATGAGGTGGCCAAAGTATTGGAGTTTCAGCTTCAACATCAGTCCTTCCAATGAACACCCAGGACTGGTCTAACAATTTATAGAGAAACATGTCTTTGAAGGCTAAAAGATACTTAGGAGTATCTTTTATGAGTCTGAGTATTTTACAAGTTGAATTACTATAGAATTTTAGTCATCTCTCCTTGCATCCTAATTCAATCACTGAGATTTAATTTAGCAGGAAGGACTTCTAAGGAAATGGTAAATGTTAGACCTGTCCATTGACTAACATTAAACTAACTGCTGCATTTGATGGACAAAATTAATGGAATCTGAAGTAAATGAATTTTATTATATCAGGAAAATGATAGTTTGTGAAATGAGATTTTACAGTGTTATTGTGTTTTGTATTTTTCCCTACATTACTTCTCCATTCAAATAAGATATACTTGTTTTGCTTTTAATTCCCACTTCTTTTTAAAATTTTCTCAATTTTCTTTTTAAAAGAAGCCTGTTAAAGTCAGAGGGGCCATGCAAAGCTTTCCTTATAAGCCATATTTCTGTGATGGGTCTAAATGCATATTGTTAAACAGGCAAATTTCCCTAAAAATCTAAGACTGTCTAACAGCCCCAACAACTTAAACATGTTGAGATTGCTATTAGCAAGTATTTTTATTATGATCATACTTCTTAAACAGTAATTATCTTTAAGTTACCTTTATGCAGTACCTATACATGAGATATACTGCATTTCTATTTTTAAATGTCTTTAATATGAAAATTTTAAAGTACACAAAAGTAGAGAGAATGAACCTCAATGTACTCATCACCTAGTTTCAGTACCTTCAATATTAAGTCATGTGTATGGCATCCACTTACCGCCTCCTCCCTCTCTTTTTATTCTAGAGGACTTTTTTATTTCATGTGGTAGTTTTTACTACACTCTAAAGAATAGAACCGTCCCTACTACCTGAAATGTTTACTATTTGAATGTATCAATATGGATCTATAACTATTAAGGGATTCAATTTAAAGTGTTTCAAACGATCAACATCAAGGATATGAAAGGTAATGTTACACCTCACTATTACCTGGGGCTTTCCTGGTGACTCAGATGGTAAAGAACCTGCCTGAAATGTGGGAGACCCAGGTTTGATCCCTGGATTGAAAAGATCCCCTGGAAAAGGGAAAGGCTACCCACTCCAGGGTTCCTGCCTGGAGAATTCCACGGACAGAGGAGCCTGATGGACTATAGTCCATGGGGTCACAAAGAATCAAGACACAAATGAGCAACTAACACCTTCACTTGGCTTCCCTGTGTGGCTAAAAGGTGGTAAAGAATATGCCTGCAATGCAAGAGATCCATGTTCGATCCCTGGGTCAGGAAGATCCCCTGGAGAGGGGAATGGCTACCCACTCCAGTATTCTTGCCTGGAGATTCCAAGGACAGAGGAGCCTGGTGGGCTACACAGTCCATGGAGTTGCAAAGAGTTGGACACAACTGAGTGACTTTCACTTCACTATTACTTGCCAAACAAAAAAACAGAGAGCTGGATTTGTGGTGCTAGTGAAGGGACAGACAAAACAAAAATTAAGGAAGGAGGGAAAAATTAGAAGAAAATGAGAGAAACTAAAACAGTTCTGAGAGAAGGAAGTTTGTTTTATGTGTGCGTGTGTGTGTTTAGTATAGAAAGAAAAGGAGTAAACATGAATGCAGGCAGAAGCCTTACCAACAACTTTACTGCATTTGCTCTAGAAAGTAAAGAAAAAAAAAGAGAGACTTGGATTAGGGAGATGTTCCTAATTTAAAATCAATGACACATATGTGATTGTTTTTGCTAGCTGCAGTTCTTTGATAATGAAAAGGATTTTTTTTTTTAAATTTCCAAAATGCCGTAGACTACTGTACATGTTGATAATACTGGTTCAGATTTCAGTGAAAAGTCAGTGAAAAGAAATCTGCTTCCATTTAAGTAAAACCTTTCCTACTTTTATATATATACACACACACACATATACAGTCTTCAGGTTTAGGCAAAATAATATATATATATATATAGTAATATAAATTTTCATATTAAACAATCTGGAAAATTTTTACCAAGAATAAGTAGAAAAACAAATTTTAAAATACTTATTTTCTTACCTGGTCCAACATCCTTCCTGGCTTCATCCACACTAACATTTTTACAAAGTGTCATTGAAACAATCTTTTTGTTTTCTAACAGACCTACTGGTCTCTCCTTCAGCAACAAAGGAGCGCTAGATGTTGAAGTGCTCACTGTTTGACTTTCAATTTGATTTACTTTTGACCAAGAACTCGGGCCTAAAAAATTCACATACACTAGAGTTTTCTCAGTTTTTTTATCTGAAGTTGAAAGATCAAAGGCTGACCTTCCACTTATGTTTACTAAATCTCCAGATGGCTTTATGTGAAATGAACATGATTCTTCCAGCTGTCCTTCACTGTAAATTTTTCCTGAAACAATGTCATTTAATGACTCTGTTTTCTCTGTACTATTTAACAATGTATGCTGTCTTTCTTTAGGGAAGAGGTCTTTTTTTTTAACTTCAGTTATCTGATTCTCATCAATCTGACTTTCTTTGTTGGAAAACTGCATTTCTGTGGAAGTTTTCACGTGAAGAGCAGTTTTCCTATCTTTGGCTTGTGAAGCATCTATATTCTCATTGTTAATTTGAAGATGGGAAAGAGTCACATTGTTTTCTAGATACCCCAAACAGTTCTCAACTTGACTGTCTTGCGTATCATTCAGATTTTTCCATATTGTTCTTTTCCCAGGGCTTGAGTTGGGTGTCACCAACACAGGCATGATGTTAACAATTTTATCTGAATTCTTTAAAAGTACATTCAAAGAAGAAATGGGGTGGTTGATTGCTCTATCACAAGGAATAGCTAGTTCAGGTTGCTCTGAAGGACCATCACCAACTTGCTGACCATCTGCAGTTTCTTTAAATGGCAATAGGCTACATTCGCTTTTTTTATTTAACAGTTGTGTCTGTCTTATTTTACATTGTTTATCATCTAACATAACATTATTTGAATCCTGTAAACTATATTTCTGAGACTGGACAAAATTCCTTTTTACATCTACAGAAGACTCCATATCTGTTTTGATTTGGTGGCTATTTGTAATGACCTCTGTGGTATTTTCTTGAGTCCCTGGAAACAATCGGAACTGTTGTTTGAATGGCTCATCTTGAGAAACATCTTTTTTATGATTTGTATGGCAAGCCATCTCATTTAAAATACTGTTAAATGATGTTCTATTATTTTCATCCCCCAGATGTACATTTGCATGGTGAAGACCTAATCCTTCCGTTCTTTCTAGATGTATCTTTTCTGTTTCCATTGATGTGTCTGCCACTACAAAGGGATTACTTGGTGATTTAAGTTCTGTATACTCCTTATCTTTTTCCAAGTTCACCTTGTTGTTTATTTCTGTAGTAACCACTTTTGTACAGTCGGTAATATCCAAGGTTTGTCCTTCACTAATTAATTCTTTTTCTATGCCAAGGGTTTTGCCTGGGGATATTTCACTTTGGTTTTCATCCTGAGGCACAACAATATCAATTTTATTCTTGGAGCTTTTTTCAAAAAGCTGTAAGTCTGTTATAATGAGAACACAGTAAATTTTGGGGTTATATACTAAACCCTGCTTTTATAACACATATTAACTGTTTTTAAAAAACATTTAATTTTAAATATTTCACTGGCAAGCTATTACACAAACATAATGACATCAGTTTCATATAAATACTGAGTTCCTTTTAATAAGCATGGTAAAATATTTGGTTCTACTCATATTAAATTTATATTTCATAACAGAGAAAGTAGTTTTGGTTTAAAAAAGTAAGCTGAGGGCATTACAAAATGGTTATTTCTCTAGTCTGTTACTTCCTTTTGCATATATAGTACAATTCCATATAAACACACAGCTGATTAGATAAAAATTAATTTACACTAATAATCATATTGTAATTTTTCTTGTTATCTAGATCAAGAAGTTGCCAGCCGGTTTCTTTTCATCACTTTTTTGCTCACTACCTTGTAAATATTTTAAAATTATGGAATACTTTTGGGCAAATTGTACAGAATATCTACTTAAGATATTAATTTTATTCATCTGGGTTTTAACCATAGATTTCAAAATTTCAGTATAGTTACAATAATCTGTAGGCCATGAAGGGTCTTTTTAATCCAATCATTCTCTCTACAACATCCCCACCAAGTGGTTGTTCAGCCTAGGTTTGAACACCTTCAGACTACCTTCTTTAAACAACTCTTTCTCAATATGGATGAATTAGCCAATTATTTCAATGGTTACAGAAAGGTAATTTGAACTAAGAAAAGTACTCTAGAATTTGGTCATCAAAAGGTTACTAGTAGCTCAGAGAACACTCTCAGCAAAGAAATGAAAGCAGAAACCAGAATGCAAAAAGCCAACAAGTAAGTGATGAGAAGGGAAAGCAAAAATGTATTTTTTCCCCTGAATATTGACTCTATTAAAGAACAGCTCAAAAGACATACAAGTCCTTTTGTTAAGACACACAAATGGAAAAGTATTCCTCCAATTATACTACTAGGTCCTCAAATCTAAGACTGAAATTGATATTCACCTGAAAGACCAATATAAAAATTAGAAAACATCAATATAACTGGGTTACCTTTATTACCTATAGTGATTTCCTCTAAAAATGGGCCTTCTTTCGCTTCCCCTTTTTCTTTGTGTTCAGTGTCTAAACAACAACTCTTGGTATTTTCTTCCCTTATTTCTTGCCTGGAATTATATTTCTGTATGATGGTGTTTTCTGATTTTTCCACTGACATTTCAGTATTTAGTTCTGGAAGATTCTAGTATAAAATGGAAAAGATTCCTTTAATGTAAAAATATACTGTTAAAAAGTATAAAATATCTGAACAAATTTTGCTAATGAAAGTGGAATGTATATTTCAGTTAATCATCCAGCAATTTGTATTTGAAAGCCAAATGACTTTTTTACTAAATTTAATATAGTCCTCTTTATAACTAGATCACTCTAAGTTCATTTTGTATAGTCTATCATATTTAAATAAAATGGAGAGCCTTAGATGTTTTCAAACATGTATTCCACATTATTACAAATACCACATATTAAGAATCAATCATTTATTAAAAGCGAAGTAGTCATGGCAGGCAAATTGTTTTGAGTGCTTGGTGTTTCTATGTATCTTTAAAATAATGAATCAATTCAACATCTTTTTATTCCCCCGAAATATTGAACACATATTACATGGAAGCACTGCACTAGGCTTTGGGATACAATGATGAACAAAATATAGTCGCTACCCTCAAAAAATTTATGGTCAACTGGGAAAGATAGGAAAAGAAATAACAGACAATTTTAATATAGATGGGGATAAGAAAGCACTCCAGGGAGAAGAAATGGCATTTACAGATGTTAAAAGCAAACAAAACTATAGTCATTTCATGTAGTTCTACTTCATGGAACTACCTGTGATTTACTTCAGCATGAGCTTAGATGCTGTGAGAAGAATGGACAGAAATGAGTCTTGAGCTACGCCTAGATCATTAAGGGCCCCAAAAGAGCATGCTAAAGAGTTCAGACTCTACCAGGAAGTCAATGAAAAGTCACTGAAGGATTTTAGATAAGGTTATGACCTGATTGAAAAAACCATTCTGGCTGCAGTATAAAGAATGAATTGTTTTCCAAACTTCACTGATTAAAAACTGCAGTAAGAAATAAGTATATCTCATAACACAATGAGCATACCAAACAACACCCACTCAATGAGATACATTCTAATGTTTTCTATACTACATTAGTTTATTTCATTTTTAAAAGAATGCCAGTCATAAACTACTAGGCCGATTTCCACGAATCACTAGTAAGTTGCACTTGGTATCTGACAAACACTGAATTAAGGAGAAACAACACATGAGGCTGAGAGATGCATCAGAAGAATGCCACAGTAGTCCAGGTGATATCAGTAAAGTTGAAAAGCCTGAACAGATGTATGAATAAGGTATGTATGTATGTATGTATGTATGAATAAGGTACTGAGCTACTATCAACTGTTGAGCAACTGGATATAAAAGCTGAGAGGAAAGTCAAGACTGATTTGCAAAGGTCAGATTGGGTACCTAAGAGACTGGTGAGTGTTATTTACTGAGCTAGAAAACAGGAATAAGAGGTTTAGAGAAAAATATCAAGAGTTCATTTTGAATTCCTTAAGTTTGAAGAGTTAAGTAAGACAAAAAGGTGGAATTGTATAGTGAACATTTAGATGTACTGACCAGGAGCTTTTAAGAGAAAAATTGACTTGGAAAAATAGGTTGGAAGATCACTGGCAGATAGACATCAACTGAAGACATACTGGTTGATGAGACTGAGAGTATACTTTAAGAAGAAAGAGAATAAAGAACAAAATGCTAATGAAAATCCCCAGAGGAGAGGCAGGGAAAGAGAAGCTTGCAAAAGAGAAGGTTGCAAAGGAGATTGAGAAAAATAGTATGATAGTTGCCAGGAGCTTTGGAGTTGGATAAATATAGGTTCAAATCCTGTTTCAGTACCTACTAACTGTGAAATCCTAGAAGAATACTTAGAGAGTTGACATTTCAACATCATGGTCCAATTTTACACAGATTTTTCTTCAACAGTAAATACTACAGTACTATACATCTGCAATTGGTTCAATCTGTGGATGCCAAACCATCAATATGGAGGAACCATTTTTAAGAAGGACTGATTATATAAGTTATATACAGATTTTTTTACTGTTCTGAGGGTTGGTGCTCCTAACCCCTGAGTTGTTCCAGGGTCAACCATATTAAGAGCTAACAGTGGTTTAAAATAGCAAACATTTACTATCTCATCTTTTAGATGGATCAGGAATTTAGGAATGGCTTGGCTTGATGGTTCTGACCCAGATCTCTCATGAGGGTCTAGTCAAGCTATCATCTGAAACTTGGGGCTGGAAGTTCTGCCCCTAGAAGGCTCACTTCCACGGGTAACAGTTGTGTTGGCTGTTGGATGGAATGCCCAGTTCTCTTTTTTTTTAATTATTAGTTTTGCCAAACAATGACATGATATCACCATGGGTTTACATATGCTCCCCCTCCAGAACCCCCTTCCCTCCTCCCTCCCCCCAGGAAATCTCGTTGCACCAGCCCCGAGCATCAATCCTGGGCTGGCGATTGATTAGACATATGATAATTAACATGTTTCAATGCCATTCTCCCGTATCATCCCACCCTTTCCCTCATCCACAGAGTCCACAAGTCTATTCTATACATCTGCGTTCCTTTTGCTGTCTCGCATGCTGGGTTCTCGTTACCGTCTTTCTAAATTCCAAATATATGTGTTAATATACTGTATTGTTGTTTTTGCTTCTGGCTTACTTCACTCTGGATAATGGGCTCCAGTTTCGTCCATCTGAGTAGAACTGATTCAAATGAATTTTTTTTTAATGCTGAGTAATATTCCATTGTGTATATGTACCATAGCTTTCTTATCCATTCATCAGTTGATGGGCATCTAGGTTGCTTCCATGTCCTGGCTATTGTAAATAAAGCAGCGATGAACAGTTGTGTTGGCTGTTGGATGGAGTGCCCAGTTCTCTTATATGTGGCCTTTTATCCTCCAAGGCGTCTCCACTATGTAGGCTCTCTGCTAGGATAGCTGGGACTTCTTTACATGTCTCAGAGAGAAAGAGACTGAGAGACAGAGATAGACTGAGGGACAGTGTCTCACTGTCTCATTCACCCAAGACAGAAACCAGTCTTCTTATAACCTAATCTCAGAAGCAACATTGCATCACTTCTGCTATAGTCTATTAACTAGAAGCAAGTTACTAAGTCCAACTCAAACTCCATGGAGGGTATTACAACAGAACATCAATACCAGAAAGTGGAAATCACTTGGTGCCACTCCTCAGTATATACCTTCCAAAAATTAAAACTAGAGATTCAAACAGCTAGTTGAATACCAATGTTCAAAACAGCACAAGAGCCAAAAGGTAAAAGCCCAAGTGTCCATCAACAGAAGAATGGACACACAAAATGTGGTATATTAATACAATGGGATACTATTCCACTATAAAAAGAACTGAAGTGCTACAACATGCATGAACTCTGAAAACATCATCTAAATAAAATAAACCAAACAGGACAAATATTGTATAACTCCACTTATATAAAATATATAGACAAATCCAGTGTCAGAAAGTAGATGACAGGCTACCAGGACCTGAGGAGAGGGGGAAATAAGAAGTTACTAATTAATGGTTACACAGTTTCTGTTTGGGATGATGAAATTTTGGAAATAGATAGTGGTGATGACTGTATAACACTGTAGCTGTAATTAATGCCATTGAGTTATAATTGTAATTTTAAACTTAACACGTTAAAATGGCAAATTTTATGTTATATATTTTACCACAATAAAATAAATTTCTAAATAAAAATGGTCTACAGAACATCAGAGAAAGTATGATTTTATTTTAGTTTTTAAAAGGTACATGTGTATGAATGTCTGTTTCTATACAAACTGAAGTATAGGAAAACTCTGGAAGTCATATACCATAATTTTAATAATCACTATTTCTAGGCAGTTGGGGTTATGCATGATCTTCACTTTCTTATTTTAAAGTGTCTATACTGTCTACACTTCTTAAAAACATGATTTATAGTCTAATTAAATAAAATGTTTTCAATTTGAAAGTGAATGAATGCTGATCAACTTTTTATGAAGGAAGTCTATATTAATTTTATAATCAATCAGATGTTGTAGGAATTACTTGCCACTTATAACTCTCAAGCTATATTACATTTATGAATATTAAAACAGCAATAAATATCTCCTGCCTGGACTATGTCAGTATTCTCCAAGCTGGAACCTGCGCCCTTAGTTTTGTCTCACTTTCTAACCATATGATCACCAACATGATATTTTTTAAAAAGTAATCTAATCACTTTACTCCCTTGTTTAAAAGCCCCAAATGACATGGTCAAGAACAAAGTTCCACAAACAGTCTATACAGCCATTCATAGACTGTCTTCTGCCCATCTTTCAACCTCTTCTCCTGATACTTACTGTTAGCCTCGCTAACAGACATCTAGTTTACATACTGAATTACATTATTTCACATTTCTGATTCTTTGCTCATGCTATTTCATCTATTTTAAATCTCTATTTGGTAATTTCTTAGTTATTTTTAACAACTCAGCTCAAAATTCTCTTCCATGTGAGATCTACTCCTTACACACAAGTAAGGTGAAAAAAAAAAATACATGCAAACACTAATCATAAAAGATGGAGTAGCTCACTAATACCAGACAAAATAATATTACTAGGATAAAGATGGATGTGTTAAATGATAAAAAGGTCAATTAATCAGAAAGTAATAATAATTATAACTGTGTATACATCTAATAACAGGGCTTAAACACACATGAACAAAAACTGACAGAACTGAAAAGAGAAATATAAAATCACAATTATAATTAATGATTTCCCATTGACTGATAGAGCAAGTACACAAAAAATCAGTAAGGATAAAGAAGATTTGAACAACATTATCAACCAACTGACCTGACATTTATAAAACATTCCACCAACCAACAACAGAATATACATTGTTTTCAAAAATATACGAAGTTTTTGCCAAGATAGACAACATTCTTGGCCAAAAAACAAGTCTTGATATAGTAAAGAAGATAAAAGTTTTACTTATATTTGAAATCATTAGCAAAAAGATACTTGGAAAATTCTTAAATATTTGGAAATTAAACAGCAAGGTTATAGGTCAAACTCATATTCATGGGTCAAAGAGCTCACAAGAGAAATTTTAAAATACGTTTAACTGAGTAAGAGTGAAAACACTATACATCAGAATTTGTATAGTGAAGCTAAAGCAGTACTTAGAGGAAAATTAATAGCTTTAAATGTCTATATTAGAGAAGAAGAAAGGCCAATAACCAATAAACTGACAACTCAGATGAAAAGACAAGTTCCTTGAAAGAGAAAAACTGGCAAAATGGACAGTGTTGGAGGCCTCCAAGTTCACCCAAAGGTTTGGTGATTTGATATAAGGACTCACAGAACTCAGTACACAGTTGTACTCCTAAGGTTTATAACAGTAAAGGATGTAAAGCAAAATCACCAAAGGGAAAAGGCACAAGAGATGAAGTCTGGAAGAAACGAGGTACAAACTTCTTTCAAGAGTCCTCTCCTATAGCATGTAGATAAAATCTGAATTTGAAATCAGCTGATTTGTATCACCTGTTTGTGTCATTTACTCTCTCTCTCTTCACTCTCATATGAATTTTGGAACTAAGTTCTGTAAGTTCTTCCTCACATAAAAGGTTACATAACGATGACAGAGGATGAGATGGTTGGATGGCATCACCGACATGATAGATATGAGTTTAAGCAAGCTCCAGTAGTTGGTGATAGACAGGGAAGCCTGGAGTGCTGAAGTCCATGGGGTCACGACTGAGTCAGATATGACTGAGCGACTGAATTGAACTGAATAAATTCATTCAATTTCCAAAAAATAAACAGTCCTAGTGGAGTCACATAGGACATGCTTAATTCCTGCAGCAATAACTGAACACAAACGTGAACTCTTGTCCACTGGGAAGCTCATTAGAGACTTGGTGCTCAAAGCTTAATTGGCTGCTGGTCACTCTCTGCCTTCCATGTACCAAAACTACTGACTTCCAGAAAGAAAGCTAACGTTCAAAGTAAACTACTTCACAGATTAAGCACAGTGAATCACGCCTATCTGTTAGGAAATGGTGGGAACCCTCCCCAAATCCAGTTATCAGTCAACAGCCAAACCAACAAGCAGGTCTTCCAGAGGCCTTCTGCAAACCTGCTATGTCAACTATTTCCTGCACACTGGCATATGAAGAAATTGAAAATCTGAATAATCTGATAATTTAAAAGCTAAATTTGTTTTTAAAAATATTCTCACAAAGAAAAAGCCAAGATAGTTTCACCAATGAATTGTATCTAATATTTAGTGAACAACAGCAGTTCAACACAATATTCTTTAAGGAGGAAGGAACACATTCCAATTCAATTTATGTGGCTAATATTCAGTTCAGTTCAGTGGTCGCTCAGTCTTGTCTGACTCTTTGCAACCCCACGAGCTGCAGCACGCCAGGCCTCCCTGTCCATCACCAACTCCCGGAGTCTACCCAAACCCACGTCCATTGACTCGGTGATGCCATCGAACCATCTCATCCTCTGTTATCCCCTTCTCGTCCTGCCCTCAATCTTTCCCAGCATCAGGGTCTTTTCCAAAGAGTCAGCTCTGTGCATCAGGTGGCCAAAGTTTTGGAGTTTCGGCTTCAGCATCAGTCCTTCCAATGAATATTCAAGACTGATTTCCTTTAGGATGAACTGGTTTGATCTCCTTGCAGTCCAAGGTTCTCTCAAGAGTCTCCTTCAACACCACAGTTCAAAAGCATCAGTTCTTCAGTGCTCGGCTTTCTTTATAGTCCAGCTCTCACATCCATACATGACTACTTGAAAAACCATAGCTTTGACTAGATGGACCTTTGTTGGCAAAGTAATGTCCCTGCTTTTAAATCTGCCGTTAAGTTGGTCATAACTTTCCTTCCAAGGAGAAAACGTCTTTTAATTTCATGGCTGCAGTCACCATCTGCAGTGATTTTGGAGCCGCCCCCAAAATAAAGCCTATCACTGTTTCCACTGTTTCCCCATCTATTTGCCATGAAGTAATGGGACCAGATGCCTTGATCTTGGTTTTCTGAATGTTGAGTTTGAAGCCAACTTTCTCACTCTCCTCTTTCACTTTCATCAAAAGGCTGTTTAGTTCTTCTTCGCTTTCTGCCATAAGGGTGGTGTCATCTGCAAATGTGAGGTTATTGATATTTCTCTCGGCAATCTTGATTCCAGCGTTTCTTCAGGGCTTCATACACCCCAGCGTTTCTCACAATGTACTCTGCATATAAGTTAAATAAGCAGGGTACAGCCTTGACGTACTCCTTTTCCTATTTGGTCTGTTGTTTCATGTCCAGTTCTAACTGTTGCTTCCTGACCTGCATACACATTTCTCAAGGTCAGGTGGTCTGGTATGCCCATCTCTTTCAGAATTTTCCACAGTTTATTGTGATCCACACAGTCAAAGGCTTTGGCATAATCAATAAAGCAGAAATAGATGTTTTTCTGGAACTCTCTTGCTTTTTTGATGATCCAGCAGATGTTGGCAATATGATCTCTGGTTCCTCTGCCTTTTCTAGAACCAGCTTGAACATCTGGAAATTCATGGTTCACGTATTGCTGAAACCTCGCTTGGAGAATTTTGAGCATTACTTTACTAGCGTGTGAGATGAGTGCAATTGTGCGGTAGTTTGAGTATTCTTTGGCATTTCCTTTCTTTGGGACTGGAATGAAAACTGACCTTTTCCAGTCCTGTGGCCATTGCTGAATTTTCCAAATTTGCTGGCATATTGAGTGCAGCACTTTCACAGAATCATCTTTAAGGATTCGTAATAGCTCAACTAGAATTCCATCATCTCCACTAGCTTTGTTTGTAGTGATGATTTATAAGTCCCACTTGACTTCACATTCCAGGATGTCTGGCTCTAGGTGAGTGATCATGGAATCGTGATTATTTGGGTCATGAAGATCTTTTTTGTACAGGTCTTCTGTGTATTCTTACCACCTCTTCTAATATCTTCTGCTTCTGTTACGTCCCTACCATTTCTGTCCTTTATCGAGCCCATCTTTGCATGAAATGTTTCCTTGGTATCTCTAATTTTCTTGAAGAGATCTCTAGTCTTTCCCATTCTATTATTTTCTTCTATTTCTTTGCACTGATAACTGAGGAAGGCTTTTTTATTTCTCCTTACTATTCTTTGGAACTCTGCATTGAAATGGGTATAACTTTGCTTTTCTCCTTTGCTTTTCACTTCTCTTCTTTTCACAGATATTTGTTAAGGCCTCCTCAGACAGCCATTTTGCTTTTTTGCATTTCTTTTTCTTGGGGATGGTCTTGATCCCTATCTCCTGTACAATGTCGGGAACCTCCGTCCAAAGTTCATCAGGCACTCTGTCTATCAGATCTAGTCCCTTAAATCTATTTCTCACTTTCACTGTATAATCATAAGGCATTTGATTAAGGTCATACCTGAATGGTCTAGTGGTTTTCCTTATTTTCTTCAATTTAAGTCTGAATTTGGCAATAAGGAGTTCATGATCTGAGCCACAGTCATCTCCCAGTCTTGTTTTTGCTGCCTGTATAGAGCTTCTCCATCTCTGCCTGCAAAGAATATAATCAATCTGATTTTGGTGTTGACCAGCTGGTGATGCCCATGTGTAGAGTCTTCTCTTGTGTTGTTGGAAGAGGGTGTTTGCTATGACCAGTGCGTTCTCTTGGCAAAACTCTATTAGCCTTTGCCCTGCTTCATTCTGTACTCCAAGGCCAAATTTACCTGTTACTCCAGGTGTTTCCTGACTTCCTACTTTTGCATTCCAGTCTCCAATAATGAAAAGGACACCTTTTTTGGGTGTTAGTTCTAAAAGGTTTTGTAGGTCTTCATAGAACTGTTCAACTTCAGCTTCGTCACCATTACTGGTTGGGGCATAGGCTTGGATTACTGTGATATTGAATGGTTTGCCTTGGACACAAACAGAGATCATTCTGTCGTTTTTGAGATTGCATCCAAGTACTGCATTTTGGACTCTTTTGTTGACTATGATGGCTACTCCATTTCTTCTAAGGGATTGTTGCCCACAGTAGTAGATATAATGGTCATCTGAATTAAAATCACCCATTCGAGTCCATCTCAGTTTGCTGATTCCTAGAATGTCAGCATTCACTCTTGCCATCTCCTGTTTGAACCACTTCCAATTTACCTTGATTTATGGACCTAACATTCCAGGTCCCTATGCAATATTGCTCTTTATAGCATCGGACCTTGCTTCTATCACCAGTCACATCCACAACTGGGTATTGTTTTTGCTTTGGCTCCATCCCTTCCTTCTTTCTGGAGTTATTTCTCCACTGATCTCCAGTAGCATATTGGGCACCTACCGACCTGGGAGTTTGTCTTCCAGTGTTCTATCTTTTTGCCTTTTCATACTGTTCATGGGGTTCTCAAGGCAAGAATACTGAAGTGGTTTGCCATTCCCTTCTCCAGTGGATCACATTTTGACAGAACTCTCCACCATGATCTGTCCTTCTTGGGTGGCCCTACATGGCATGGCTCATAGTTTCATTGCATTAGACATGGCTGTGGTCTACATGATTAGATTGGTTAGTTTTCTGCAGTTGTGGTTTTTATCCTGTCTGCCCTCTGATGGAGAAGGGTAAGAGGCTTATGGAATTTTCCTGATGGGAGAGAATGACTGAGGAGGAAACTGGGTCTTGTTCTGATGGCCCTGCTCAGTAAATCTTTAATCCAATTTTCTGTTGATGGGTGGAATTCTGTTCCCTCTATGCTATTTACCTGGGGCCAAACTCTGGTAGAGGTAATGAAGACAATAGAGACCTCCTTCAAAAGATCCCATACATGTACTGCTACCCTCAGTGCTTCCAACCGTGCAGTAACCCTGTTGCAGGGTTGGTGGCTCTTATTACTCTGATACAAAAACTTGACCAAAAGTATGAAAAGAAAAAATGAACAAAAACTGCAGATCAATATTCCTCATCAATTCAAAACCCCTAATATAGCATTAACAAATCTAGCCATATATTAAAAGGACAATAGGTATCTCAGGAATGCAAGGTATATTTGAAAATCAATGTAGTTAATTGTTAATGCTGACAATAAAGAAAACAGAATGACCTTATCAACAGATATAGAAAAAGCATTTGACAAAATTTAATACCTGTTCATTATAAAAACTCAGCAAACTAGGAACAGATGGAAATTTCAATCTGATAAAGAGCACATATAAAAAAAAAAATCTATGACTAATACTGGGTCAGGAAAATCTGCTAGAGAAGAGATAAGCTACCCACTCCAGTAATCTTAGGCTTCCCTTATGGCTCAGCTGGTAAAGAATCTGCTTGTAATGCTAGAGACCTGGGTTCAATCCCTGGATTGGGAAGATAACCTGGAGAAGGGAAAGGCTACCCACTCCAGTATTTTGGCCTAGAAAATTGCAGAGTCAGACATGACTGAGCAACTGTTACTTTCACTTTCAATAGAATATGAAATGATGAAAGACATCTAAGATGAAAAGTTAAGCAATCATGTCCACTCTTACAATTTTATTTAACACCGTACTGAAAAGTCCTAGCTAGTGTAGTGCAATAAGTTGAGGAAAAAATAAAATGCATAGAGAAGAAAAAGATGTAAAATTCATCTGCCTTAAATTCTCAGACAACATATCATATACAAAGAAAACTCCAAAGTTCAACCAAGAAAAAAATAATACAATAATAAATTAATTAAAATGGTAAAAGAATAGGAAGTAAATGTACAAAGATCAATTTTAACTCTAATAGCAAGAAACAATTAGAAAAATTCATATTAAAAATACTGCTTATAGTAAGAGCCCAAAACATGAAATATTCAGGGGTAAATTTAACAAAATACTTGTAAGACCTATACAATGAAAACTACAAAACATTTCTGAGTGGTAGTAAAGAAAATCAAAATAAATGCAAAGATATACCATGTTATGAATTGTATGTTAAGATGTAAATTCTCTGTAAATTAATCTATATATTCAATATAAGCCAAATTCAAATATCATAGACTTTATCTTTTAGAAACTGATAAACTGATTTTAAAAGTTATATGGAAATGCAAAGAACTCACAATAGCCAAAACAATTTTGGAAAAGAACAACAAAATTGAAGGACTTATATTACCCCATTTTAAGACTTTTTATAATGCTGCATTAATAAAGAAAATGTTAAATTGTCTATCCACAAATATATATGCTGAAATTGAAGATTTGCATCCAAGAAATGATTCTTAATATTTATATGATATTATATAAAAATTAATTTAAAATGTACTACAGACTATATGCTTACACTCAATTTTAAAAAGTTGAGAGCAAATGAAAATATAAAACATGGAGATAATCATCAGTGATGGGCCTACTTTCTTCTAAGAGCTTATACCCCACAATCTTGAATTTTACCTCAAACTTCTTGTCTTCCTCAAACTTTTTCTGATCACATAATTCATCATAATCTTCTTGTAACTTAGTATGAGTTTCTTTAAGTGATGATAACTCATTTTTAATCTCATTAATTTCTCCATTAAGTTCTTCAACCTAGTATATAACATTTAACCAAAATGAACATGTATATAAATTAGCTGTGTATAAAAATACTTCATTAACACAAGTGTTTAGGAATTGTTAACAATGAAAACATTCCCAAAGTTGTTACTAATATTAAAAGCTACCATTTATTGAGTTGTGCTGAGTACTTAATAAACATAATTTCATACTCTTAAAAATCCTATGAAGTGTTTTCAGCCTCCAATTTACAGGTGAGATATGTGAGGCTCATAAACGTTAAGTAACTTGCCCAAGATGAGGCAGATATAAAGTGAAGTCAATATTCAAATGCAAGGCTAAGCCTAGGAATTGTGCTCTTAAGTACTACATTAAATCACTTCTTGTTACAAATGAAAAATTAATTAATTTTTAATCATAAAAATTCTAAAAAGGTTACCATTTCATTGCTTTCTTAAAGTTTTATTTTCTTATTGCAAATCAGATACACAGATTTCAACTCAACTAGATGAAGAATACTGAGTACTAAGTACTACAATTAGAAACTGACACTTCAGCCTAATATTTATACCTACAAACTAGTCTTTACTGGCTATAAAGTTTTATAATCTTTTTCCTGATGGGATTCTCCTTCATAGGAACCTCAAATGTGAGACAAAATAAGTTCCAAGAAAAAGAAAACTACCATTTTGTCATAAAATATTACGAAAGTTTCTCTTGAACAACTTTAAACTACCAAAAATTCTACTAATGCATGTAATTTTCCTTGTAGGGGTTAACAGTCATGAGCTCACCAACTACTTTCCCTTCACTGTGCCTATTTTAACCATCTTTTTACCTATCTCTGCAAGGCTCTTCTTCTCCAGGGCTCAACTCTTCTTGTGTTCTCTATCCTGTCTTCTCTTATCTCCCTTAGAGCCTAACTCAAGCAAAGATCTCTTCTCTCCTAGATATTCTCAATTTTCCCCACTATACCAGCATATTTTCAGCCCACAAATACACCCTTGTCATGATTGTAACTTTTTTCTTCTTGACTCAATTACTCTCTCTCACTTCTTAAAGCTCACTCTTGCTACTTTCAAATTCTAACCTCTTTTCACTCCTTAAGGGATTCCCTGGTGGCTCAGATGGTCAAGTGTCCGCTCGCGATGCAGGAGACCCAGGTTTGATCCCTGGGTCAGGAAGATCCCCTGGAGAAGGAAGTGGCAACCCACTCCAGTACTTTTGCCCAGAAAATTCTATGGATGGAGGAACCTGGTGGGCTACAGTCCATGTGGTGGCAAAGAGTCAGACACAACTGAGCGACACCACTTTCTTTCTTTGCTTTCACTCCTTAACAACCAGACCTCTGCCCTCATGTTCTACTGATTCTTTTTTCTATTATCACCTGCAAATTAGCAAAAGGACTTGTTCCAAGTTTCATACCATTTAACAGCATTGTAGCACAACTGTGTAGACTACTTATTTTCAAACAGCCTCTTTTCTTCATTTCATGGTACCACTCCCTCTTCATCCTCCTACCTTTCTCACTGTTCTCGTCAGGCTCCTTCTCCCCTCCTGTCCCACACTAACCACTCACAACATTCTGGCATTCCCCAAAACTCTTTCTTCTTTAGCTCTCTCTTCAAATCTTCTACTCCTTCCACAGATGATCTTATTATACCTTCAAATTTCATCTTTATGCTAATAAGCCTTAAATCTCTATCTCATCTCCCAACCTCTCACCTAAGATTAGATTCATGTTTCCAAATACATGATATAAATTTCAAGTCAGATGTCCTGCAGTCACCATAAGTTAAGCAATTTCCAAATTAAACTCATTTTCATCCACCAAATCTGCTTCTCCTTTTACATTCCTTATGTCATTTTGTGATATGATTATTCTGCTAATCTGTATAATTATACTAATCTCAGAATCATAGCTGACTCCTCTCCCTTTTAAAATCCATTATACATAAAATGTGATTAATCCTGCTAATTCTACTTCCAGTCCTTCTTGCATCTCTTTTCTCTGTATTCACTGTTGTTGTTGTTGTTCAGTCACCCAGTTGTGTCCAACTCTGCAACCCCATGGACTGCAATCCTCACTACTGTTGCCCTAATTCACATCCTCATGGGCTCATGGTTAGAACATTCTTCTTATTGATCTCTTTCCATAATGCCATTCTACATACTACTGCAAGAGTTATTTTTCTAAACTGCAGATCTAAGTCACTTCTGCTTTAAAAATCTCAATGGCTTCCCATTACTTATAAAATAAAATTCAATTTCCTCAGAAAAGAACTCTTCAGAAGATAACTTCAACCTCATTTGCAATTCTAGGGTCATCTTTTCTCTAAAACTTTCTCCAACCTAGTTAAACAATATGATTTATTTTGTGCTTTCATAGTAATCTGTTAATACTAATATTAATACTACTAAAAACACTTCATACTATTGTAGTTAATAATTACCTATCTTTTGAGAGTGTGAGCTCTTTAATAATCTATGTATTTTAGGCACCTTTGAAAATCCAGCACCTAAAATAGTGCCTAACACATAACAGATGCTCAACAAATGTTGTGAATTGAATTTCTTTTGTGACACCCCCTTTCTCTAAATAATTTCTGAACATCTCCATTTATTACTGTCTTACCTATAAATATCTATTGGCTATATGTATGTGTTAGTCGCCCAGTTGTGTCCGACTCTTTGTGACCCCAGACTTGGACTGTAGCCAACTAGGCTTCTTTGCCCATGGGATTCTCCAGGCAAGAATACTGGAGTGGGTTGCAGGTACACATACCACATTCCATATGACATTTCTATGAATTTTAAAATATACTGTCTAGTAATATTCACAGTTTAATTTTTACAGTATTCTTTCACTATTAAAAAAAGCAGTATATATGATTTCATCTTATTTTTGTTACTATCTTTTAGTTTTTTAAAAAACCTATCTTGATCTGACCTCAATAGCAATGCTAAAATTACCCTTCACTCAAGAGTGGTGAAATGCTTACAAAGAGAGAGAAATACAATTAAAGAGTACCTCTGACATCCCACTCAAGAAAACTCCTATAGAACCAAAGCGGCTTTTAAAAAATTTAACCATGTTCTGTTTAGTACTGAAACATAAAGTAAAATGAATGCAGATGCTAAAAATCCTAAGACAACACCAATTTCATCCAAATTATAAACAGGTCTCACCAGGGAAGCTGAATGCTTATTTTTCTTAATTAAATTGATTTTTCCACCCTGGGGAGGGACATAGTAGAAATACCACTAGGAAAAATAAATGTTTATTTTTCTTATCTCAACTAATTTTGGGGGGCATGATTGGCATATTCAAGTTTATATTCTCTTTTTACATCATAGTTTTCCTGACCCTGACAGTACTATTTCCATGGTATTTTAAACATTAGAAATGAGACACAAGTGTTGGGATGCAAGGCAAATTAGCTGAAGCTAAAATGAAAATTACTATGTTTGTTGCTTAATGACGAACTTTAACTATATAGGGATCATTAAGCATTTTATGCTAAATTTTATGCTTTTTATTTATTTATTTAAGCATTTAAAGCTTAATTTTATGGAGAAGGGAATGGCAAACCACTTCAGTATTCTTGCCTTGAGAACCCCATGAACAGTATGAAAAGGCAAAAAGATAGAACACTGGAAGACAAACTCCCAGGTCGGTAGGTGCCCAATATGCTACTGGAGATCAGTGGAGAAATAACTCCAGAAAGAAGGAAGGGATGGAGCCAAAGCAAAAACAATACCCAGTTGTGGATGTGACTGGTGATAGAAGCAAGGTCCGATGCTATAAAGAGCAATATTGCATAGGGACCTGGAATGTTAGGTCCATAAATCAAGGTAAATTGGAAGTGGTTCAAACAGGAGATGGCAAGAGTGAATGCTGACATTCTAGGAATCAGCAAACTGAGATGGACTCGAATGGGTGATTTTAACTCAGACGACCTATATCTACTGCTGTGGGCAGCAATCCCTTAGAAGAAATGGAGTAGCCATCATAGTCAACAAAAGAGTCCAAAATGCAGTACTTGGATGCAATCTCAAAAACGACAGAATGATCTCTGTTTGTGTCCAAGGCAAACCATTCAATATCACAGTAATCCAAGCCTATGCCCCAACCAGTAATGGTGACGAAGCTGAAGTTGAACAGTTCTATGAAGACCTACAAAACCTTTTAGAACTAACACCCAAAAAAGGTGTCCTTTTCATTATTGGAGACTGGAATGCAAAAGTAGGAAGTCAGGAAACACCTGGAGTAACAGGTAAATTTGGCCTTGGAGTACAGAATGAAGCAGGGCAAAGGCTAATAGAGTTTTGCCAAGAGAACGCACTGGTCATAGCAAACACCCTCTTCCAACAACACAAGAGAAGACTCTACACATGGACATCACCAGCTGGTCAACACCAAAATCAGACTGATTATATGCTTTGCAGGCAGAGATGGAGAAGCTCTATACAGGCAGCAAAAACAAGACTGGGAGATGACTGTGGCTCAGATCATGAACTCCTTATTGCCAAATTCAGACTTAAATTGAAGAAAATAAGGAAAAGCACTAGACCATTCAGGTATGACCTAAATCAAATGCCTTATGATTATACAGTGAAAGTGAGAAATAGATTTAAGGGATTAGATCTGATAGAGTGCTTGATGAACTATGGACAGAGGTTCCCGACATGGTACAGGAGACCAGGATCAAGACCATCTCCATGGAAAAGAAATGCAAAAAAGCAAAATGGCTGTCTGAGGAGGCCTTAACAAATATCTGTGAAAAGAAGAGAAGTGAAAAGCAAAGGAGAAAAGGAAAGATATTCCCATCTGAATGCAGAGTTCCAAAGAATAGCAAGGAGAGATAAGAAAGCCTTCCTCAGTGATCAGTGCAAAGAAATAGAAGAAAATAACAGAACAGGAAAGACTAGAGATCTCTTCAAGAAAATTAGAGATACCAAGGAAACATTTCATGCAAAGATGGGCTCGATAAAGGACAGAAGCGATGGGGATGTAACAGAAGCAGAAGATACTAATAAGAGGTGGCAAGAATACACAGAAGAACTGTACAAAAAAGATCTTCATCACCCAAATAATCATGATGGTATGATCACTCATCTCCAGCCAGACATCCTGGAATGTGAAGTCAAGTGGAACTTATAAATCATCACTACGAACAAAGCTAGTGGAGACGATGGAATTCTAGTTGAGCTATTACGAATCCTAAAAGATGATTCTGTGAAAGTGCTGCACTCAATATGCCAGCAAATTTGGAAAATTCAGCAATGGCCACAGGACTGGAAAAGGTCAGTTTTCATTCCAATCCCAAAGAAAGGCAATGCCAAAGAATGCTCAAACTACTGCACAATTGCACTCATCTCACATGCTAGAAAAGTAATGCTCAAAATTCTCCAAGCGAGGTTTCAGCAATACGTGAACCATGAATTTCCAGATGTTCAAGCTGGTTTTAGAAAAGGCAGAGGAACCAGAGATCATATTGCCAACATCCGCTGGACCATCGAAAAAGCAAGAGAGTTCCAGAAAAACATTTATTTCTGCTTTATTGATTATGCCAAAGCCTTTGATTGTGTGGATCACAATAAACTGTGGAAAATTCTGAAAGAGATGGGCATACCAGACCACCTGACCTGTCTCTTGAGAAATGTGTATGCAGGTCAGGAAGCAATAGTTAGAACTGGACATGGAACAACAGACTGATTCCAAACATGAAACGGAGTACGTCAAGGCTGTATATTGTCACCCTGCTTATTTAACTTATATACAGAGTACATCATGAGAAACACTAGGCTGGAAGCAGCACAAGCTGGAATCAAGATTGCTGGGAGAAATATCAATAACCTCACATACGCAGACGACATCATCCTTATGGCAGAAAGTCTCTTGATGAAAGTGAAAGAGGAGAGTGAAAAAGTCAGCTTAAAGCTCCAACATTCAGAAAACTAAGGTCATGGCATCTGATCTTATCACTTCATGGGAAATAGACAGGGAAACAATGGAAATAGTGTCAGACTTTATTTTGGGGGGCTCCAAAATCACTGCTGATGGTGACTGCAGCCCTGAAATTAAAAGACACTTACTCCTTGGAAGGAAAGTTATGACCAACCTAGACAGCATATTTAAAAGCAGGGACATTACTTTGCCAACAAAGGTCTGTCTAGTCAAGGCTATGGTTTATCCCGTAGTCATGTATGGATGTGAGAGTTGGACGGTGAAAAAAGCTGAGCACCGAAGTATTGATGCTTTTGAACTATGGTGTTGGAGAAGATGCTTGAGAGTCCCTTGGACTGCAAGAAGATCCAACCAGTCTACCCTAAAGGAGATCAGTCCTGGGTGTTCATTGGAAGGAGTGATGTTGAAGCTGAAACTCCAATATTTTGGCCACCTCATGTGAGGAGTTGACTCACTGGAAAAGACCCTAATGCTGGGAAGGATTGGAAGCAGGAGGAGAAGGGGATGACAGAGGATGAGATGGCTGGATGGCATCACTGACTCAATGGATATGGGTTTGGGTAGACTCCAGGAGTTGGTGATGGACAGGGAGGCCTGGCGTGCTGTGATTCATGGGGTCGACAAAAAGTCGGACACAACTGAGCGACTGAACTGATTTACTGACTGAGGCATTTTATAGTATTCTGATCTAATGAATTATAAATTATTTTTTGAGAATTTGGTAAAGCTTATCAAATTCATCAGTGAAAATCTGAACTCTCCAAAATGCAAATTAAGAGAACATGTTAGCTGCAAATGGATCAAAAAATCAAGAATTACTTTTATAATAATTTGTATCTTTTCAACCTAAATAAAATGTGAATTTTGTTTAAAAAAAATAAGTTTCAACCTAAATGTGAGTTTTGTTTAAAAAAATAATTTATATCAAAATAACTCAACTACAGAATAGTACACAGATATATATTATTATAAACTGTATTAATAAGTGTTAGAATTTTATGGTATAATTTGTATAATAGTTTAAAATATCTTACTTCCCAAAAATATAGCTTTCATAAACTTGTAAATAGTTACCTTCCATTTTGTTTTAGTCCTTTTAAAAGAATTGAAGGCAATAAAAATAGATAATAAATAGAACAACTGATTTAGGCTTCACTAGTCTTTAAAGTGAACCTTATATTTCACAACTTTATATCACTTTATACGTTTTATTATCTACTTCACTGAAATTAAAATTTAATGTTAAATAAAAGAGTTGTGCTTTAAGGAAATAATCATGTTAATAGCATAACAATTCTCTTGATAAAATGTTAATACTAGAGAACCCAACTACTGTATACATGTTCTAAACATGGCTTTAATATGACTCAATGAAACTGCTGAGGAAAGCTAAAGAGATCAGCCAACAATAATACCTATATAATTCTTTATTATAACCATTTACTAAAACACTATCAATGGTTTTACAAAAAGGAAAATTAATTTTTATTTGTCACCTATGAAAAGTCATACAAAATACATATAAATACACACATGTATATGTGTGGCTTTTCATGCATGAAAGCATTACAGAAAATTTTATTAAATTTAACTTTAAAAACATGAAATTTTTAGAAATTCAGTGAAAGAAGAAAATGTGTCTGACTTTATTCCTATCATATTTTTGCAATATTTTCTTAGCATTTAATAGTTATTTTAAATGTCTATAACTACTTAAAATATTTAAAAATTTTACTATTAAATAAACCTACATGCTTCTTCCAGGTTCCTAGTGCCTTCTCATGCTCATTTTG
This sequence comes from Antilocapra americana, assembly GCA_007570785.1. Classification (NCBI taxonomy): domain Eukaryota; kingdom Metazoa; phylum Chordata; class Mammalia; order Artiodactyla; family Antilocapridae; genus Antilocapra; species Antilocapra americana. The sequence goes on from ML663010.1 coordinate 7,590,612, forward strand.
AAGATTAAGGAACTTTTCTTCATTTTCTTTTACCTTCTCCCTTTGCAGCTCATTATCTCTTTCAAGGGTCTGCAATAAAATTAATTATCCAAAAAATAATCAATACCACATTAATGAATTTTGATGTGTTTTATGTTGCTTGGACCTTTGCTTCTAACATGCTGAAAGTGCCATACAGATCAGTGATAATGTGCTATCTCAACAATAATTTTCATAAATTAACAGAAAGGTGCTTATAGTTTAGTTAACAGGAAATAGGGGGAGGTTATGAGAAAGAAATGGCTATAAAAGGGTATAAAAACATTGCCATTATTCAGTTTCACTGCATAAGTTTTAATGTACTGAAAAAAGTAATATAAAGTACAGCACTGAAAAATATGAAATGTAGCATAATCCAGCCTAACCCTACTAAAAATTTTTAACTACCACAGAATATATTTTCCATATCTGTTTATTTCAGAAATTAAAGCTGGAAAACTTTTAAATACAATTAAAATTTTTAATTTCAAATTAACATTTTTAGTAGAACTTCAATATTCACTAACTAACTTACTACTTCATAAATTAACATATTATATAATCATTACTACAATCTCCTTTCCCATTCCAAAATTTAAATGGTAAAATTATCACTGTTTTCTAAGACAAAGATTTAAAAGATATTAAACCAGTATCACCAATATTATTAGGTTTCTTCAGTGTCTGCTGATAATTCAAGTAAACTTCTGTAAAAGGACAAATAGTAAGAACTCCAGCTCTATGTCTAATATATTTGGAGTTTTTACGTTAATTTATCATTACTAAAGCTAAGTACATTCAGGATCAACATTCAAGCCACACAAAGGATACAGAAAGAAAAGGCAAAGTTTTCCTCTACTGGTTTTCAAGCTCTCCTCACCAGAGGTAAAGTAGTTTCTTGTGTATCCTTTCAAAAATTGTCTATAAGCATACAAGTATATGAAATATATCTTTCAAACCATACTATACATACTCTGTTGTTCTGCCATTTGCTTTTCTAAAAATATATTTAGAAATAATATATCTTGCTTAACTTCCATATCACTATAAGATCTCATTTTAAAGGCTTCACAGTATTTCAACTTTTTAAAGAGTCCTCAGTTATTATATAGAATATCAATATGTGATGACATAATTATGCAAAATTTTGAAAACATTTGATAAAACAATTTTAACACAAAGATTCTCCTCTGGCTCATAAAGAACTATGCACTTTCAGAGCAGTCAGTGAATACCTATTTTGACTGTCTCTACTTTAGGACAATGTAAAAATTTTTATAGAAGTCATGATTTCATCTTAATTTATAGGTAACATATGATAGTAACAAGGCAGTTTCTAATTATTTACAAGGGTATTGTTTAATAGGTGCTTAGTACTTTAACATTCTAACAAATATTTACAGTATCTATTTATATTAGTAACACTATTTTAGTAGACAGACAAATCAAAAAGTTCAGAGGAGATATGGGAGAGTATACCGGAGTATCCTAGTAAAAATGAATGACCAAAAGCATTATGTCCTTAAAAAGCACATTAGATATATCAGTCATTTCCTGTCTGTAACTATACCCCCATTTAAAAGAAAGGGCCTGTATCTGGTATTCTCTCAGTTTCCATGTTTTGGAGACATTCCATCCTTCTCCTACAATGTGGACTGACTGTTCTTTCAACCTGCTACACTGATCAGGCAATCTTTGAGAATTTCCTTTTTTCTTCTGTGGTGAGTCTCCTGTCTCCTAGATCCCATGATTTCCTCCTGGTTTATTCCCTTGTCTTGGTAAAGCAAGCTATTACTTTTTGATAAAACAGACAAATATCCTATTTTTTGAAACCTTGCATGTCTGAAAGTATGTTTCTTCTATCAATACTTAATTTGTTTGGCTGAATGCAGTACAATTCTGTTTTGGAACCTCTGAAAGCATTATCTTCTACCTTCCAGGGTTGCCAAAGAGTAGTTTGAAGCCATTATGCTGCCATACTCATTTTGGATCCTTTGCCTACTTTTTTTGCTCCTCCACCCCCAGAGTTTTATAATCTTCTCTTTTAGTATGAAATTTCATAATGATATGCATTGGTGTTAAGCAAAACAAACTCAGATCCTTCAGTTCTGGGTTATTTTTCCTGCATTATCTCTTGGGTCATTTGCTCTCCTTCCACTTTTTCTGTTCTCTCTGAAACTCACTATCTTGAACAACTCCCTCATTTTCTTCCTTTCTATTTTCCATCTTCTTGTCTTTTGGTTCTACTTTCTTAGATTATTTTTATGTTATCTTCTAACCTTTCCATTGTACTTTTAATGCATGTTAATATATTTAAGTGTTCTCTTTTATTCAATGAGTGTTTTTTAGATCCTAAATTACTGTTTTGGATTAAGAAATACATTTCTCTTCACTGAGTATATTTTCTTAGCTTCTCCAAGTTTTTTTTCATTAACCTATTTGTCTGTTTTTCACACTGGAGATTTTCAAATACCCAACGATCCTTAACTGTTTGTTCATATTTAATAATGAAGTATTAAATGGCCAGCTAAAAGTTCTGTCAACTACAAAGTTTTGTCATTAGAGTGGTGGCTTCACTGTGCATTGATCTGGCTGAACTGTTTCATCAAGGGAACTTAATTGCAGGTTAGTCACCACAGCATCTTCCATTCTGCTGCCTGGATGTTTCAAGGCTAACTGTCCTCCAAATGGGGAGACTGCTTGGAGGCTTCAGAATTCAGTATGTAGACTTTCCAAACTATTTTTTAAAATAATACTCTCAGTACTGTGCTAGTAAACTAGGTCTCAATAAACCCTGATTAGCAGCATTTGCCAATCTCACTGAAGTTTAAAAAAAAAAAAAACACTGTGGTTAATTCAAGCTATCACTTATTTAAATCAGCTTACAAAATACAACAGCTCTAATAACCAGTTCTCCCTAGTACAAATTGCCTCCAACACACCACTGGATCTTTCCAGTCTCAGTTGCTCCTCAAACTCTCCAACTAATTCTCTATCTTTTGCCCAATAGAAGACAGGGAGTGACTGTGTAGATTAGGGAGAAGAACCTGAATGTGCAACAGCTTTCCATGCAGACCTCTAGTTACTGGCTCCAGTTGTACATCTTACTTTAGAGGCACATGATGCTCGCAATTCCTAATTTCTGTTGCTTTAACTTGGGTTTCTACTTTCTCTCATTTGCTGAGTAAATGACTAAGTTTCCATTTGGTTCCCACTTTTAAAACTTTATTTTTATTGTTTCTTCTTCCCATTTCTGCATTCTTATGGTTTTTATGTCATTTTATTGCAGCTTCAGAAGGAAACAGAAGGGAATGTATAAGTTCAATCCAACATGTTTAACCAGAAGCAATATCTGAACTCGCAGAGTCTGAATTCACTCACTGTTAATCACTCGTTAATTTAATAAGATTTAATGAGCTCCTATTATGTGTCAGGAACTTTTTTGGGCTCTTATACTATATTAGTAAAACTGTTACTATTTTTATAGAATTTATACTCTACCAGGGAATTATTTGGTATTATCTGTACCTGCATTAACAAATTTGAAAACCTCCTCTGACAAAATATATATTGTGGAAAATCTAAATAAAATCACTAGTTAATGGTTTAATATATCAAAAACTAAGTAAATTATTCTGGTTAATACTATGTTAACACTATGACTGTAGCGGCAAACTAAATAAACAGTCTTCCTAACACTATGATTATAGCAGCATAACTATACTTTTATCTGGACTAAACTGTAATTAAACCACAGTAAAAAATATTCTCTATCATGAGAATTTAGGTCTCTATGCTCCAAATTGTACTTAAAAAAAATAAGACAGATGACAGCATGATTGCAGAGCACTGAAAAACAGGAGGCCATTATGAAGAGTAATGATCCCTTTTAGTACAGGTGGAATTAGAATGCTCCTCAGGAAAACACTTTTGATATCTATGCAGCATAATCCTCAGCAACAGTTCAACATTAATATTTTGTTATACTATATATCAATGGTTCTCCAACACCAGTCTGTAAACAAGAACTGATCCATGACAAAAATCTCACTAGTCCATGGCAAAAAATGTCAATGTAAGGTCATCAAATGTGTTTTATTTATAAAGGACTGTCCTTTATCTGGTATTACATCCTTAATATACTTTTGGTGTTAAAATGTTATCTTTTATAAAATGAAAGTGATGATAGATGGTACTATTTTTTAACGCCCCTAACTGTTAAAATAAACAGCAGACAATTCTATCTTGTTCTTGCCAATACTTTGTTTGAAATTTTACTATATGTAATCTAGTTTCTCTATGTACTATCAAGGCTTAGGCAATAACAGGTCTAGTAAAAGAGAGAGGCATTTGAATTATCTAAAATATTGCCATTTATAGCTAAAAAAAATCCTGGAAACATAGTTATTATCATCATTAACTCAAAGAAACTATTAGGTTGGTACAAAAATAAGTGTGGTTTTGCACTGCTGAACTTTGCCATTTGCTACTAGAATACATTCTTATATAAACATGGTTGTTATACATCATTTTGATGTGCATTTCTTGCTTTATGTTTTTTGCTAATGAATTATTTGCTGTTTATTTTATATGTACTTTAGTCTACAGAAATATGGAAATGATGTTGGACAAAAAGCAAATTCGAGCAATTTTTCTTATATGAGTTCAAACGGCTTACAAAGCAGTGGAGAAAATCACAACATCAACACATTTGGCCAAGGAACTGCTAATGAATGTACAATGCAGTAGTGGTTTAAGAAGTTTTGCAAAGGAGACAAGGACCTTGAAGATTACCATCGTGGCTGGCCACTGGAAGCTGACAAAAACCAACTGAGAGGATTACTGAAGCTACTACATGAGAAGGAGCAAGAACTCAATGTCAACATTCTATGGTCATGTGGCATTTGAAACAAATTGGAAAGGTGAAAAAACTCTGTAAGTGGGGGCCTCATGAGCTGACTGAAAATCAGAATTGTCATTTTGAAGTGTTCTCTTCTCTTATTCTACACAACAACAAACCATTTCTCAGTTTGGATTGTGACATGCAAAGAAAAGTGGATATTATACAACAGTCAGTGACAACCAGTTCAGTGGTTGGACCAAGAAGAAGCTCCAAAGCACTTTCCAAAGCCAAACAAGAATGAAAAAAAGTCACAGTCACTGTTTGGTGATCTGCTGCTGGTCTGATCCACTACAGCTTTCTGAATTCTGGCGAAAACATTACATTTGAGAAGTATGCTCAGCAAATTGATGAGAAGCACCGAAAACTGCAATTCCTGCAGCCAGCATTGGCCAACAGAAAGGACCCAATTCTTCTCCATGACAATGCCCAGCTGCATGTTGCACAACCAACGTTTCAAAAGTTGAACCAATTAGGCTACAAAGTTTTACCTCATCTGTCATATTCACCTAATCTCTCACCAACTGACTACTTCTTCAAGCATGTCTACAACTTTTTGCAGGGAAAAATGCTTCCACAACCAGCAAGAAGCTGCTTTCTAAGAAGCTGAAGCACTGATTTTTATGCTACAGGAATAAACAAACATCTCTTGTTGGTAAAAGAAAAATGTGTTGTAAAGATGTGTTTGAGCCTGGTTACAATGCTTTAAAATTCAGAGTTCAAAACCATAATTACTTTTGCACTGACCTAATATATACATCTATGACTACCATAGGCCCTGTAGAATTCAACAATACATAAACATTGGATTTACAGCTGATGAAGGGCAATTTGAAAGTTGTAGTCTTTGTATAACTGATCCAGCAAGAATGGCATTTCCAACAGATCTAGGAAAAATATCTTAACAGTGCAATGTTGTAGAAATAGTGCTGAAGTAGAATCGAGACAAAGATTTAATTCTGGTTTTGCCACTAATTTGGGGCCTTGAACTATACTGATTGCCTTTTGTAGATCTCTATTTTATCACAAAATGAAATGGTTCGATTGGCTAATCTCTAACATTTGTTCATCCTAAAAATCTATGTTTCATCTCCTTTAAATAGACTAGGGGACAATCCTGGTAACTATTTTCATCAAGAATTTGAATAAATTATTTCATATGTTTCTTGGAAGAAGGTTTAACACCTTAGGGAAATAATTCCCATTAAGCATCTATATGGTGGATAGAGGAAGGAGGTCAATTCAGTTTAGTCAGTCGTATCCAACTCTTTGCAACCCCATGGGCTGTATCACAGCCAGGCCTCCCTGTCCATTACCAACTCCTGGAGCTTACTCAAACTCATGTCCATCAAGTCAGTGACGCCATCCAACCATCTCATCCTCTGTCATCCCTTTCTCCTCTTGCCTTCAATATTTCCCAGCATCAAAGTCTTTCCAATAAGTCGGTTCTTCGCATCAGGTGGCTAAGTTTTGGAGTTTCAGCTTCAACATCAGTCCTTCCAATGAATATTCAGGACTGACCTCCTTTAGGATGGACTGCTTGGATTTCCTTGCAGTCCAAGGGATTCTCAAGAGTCTTCTCCAACACCACAGTTCAAAAGCATCAATTCTTCGGCTCTCAGCTTTCTTCACAGTCCAACTCTCACATCCATACATGACTACTGAAAACACCAAAGCTTTGACTAGACGGACCTTTGTTGGCAAAGCAATGTCCCTGCTTTAAATATGCTGTCTAGGTTGGTCATAGCTTTTCTTCCAAGGAGCAAGAGTCTTTTAATTTCATGGCTGCAGTCACCATCTGCAGTGATTTTGAAGCCCCTCAAAATAAAGTCTGTCACTGTTTCCATTGTTTCCCCATCTATTTGTCATGAAGTGATGGGACCAGGTGGCATGATCTTAGTTTTCTGAATGTTGAGCTTTAAGCCAACTTTTTCACTCTCCTCTTTCACTTTCATCAAGAAGCTCTTTAGTTCTGTTTCACTTTCTGCCATAAGGGTGGTATCATTTGCATATGTGAGGTTATTGATATTTCTCCCAGCAATCTTGATTCCAGCTTGTGCTTCATCCAGCCCAACATTTCTCATGATGTACTCTGCATATAAGGTAAATAAGCAGGGTGACAGCCTTGATGTACTCCTTTCCCAATTTGGAACCAGTCTGTTGTTCCATATCTGGTTCTAACTGTTGCATCTTGACCTACATACAGATTCCTCAGGAGGCAAGTCAGGTGGTCTGGTATTCCCATCTCTTTAAGAATTTTCCACAGTTTGTTGTGATCCATACAGTCAAAGGCTTTGGCGTAGTCAATAAAGCAAAAGTAGATGTTCTTCTGGAACTCTCTTGCTTTATCAATGACCCAACAGATGTTGGTAATTTAATCTCTGGTTCCTCTGCCTTTTCTAAATCCATCTTGAACATCTGGAAGTTCACGGTTCATGTACTATTGAAGCCTGGCTTGGAGAATTTTGAGCATTACTTAGCTAGCATATGATAAGTGTAATTGTGCAGTAGTTTGAACATTCTTTGGCATTGTGTTTCTTAGGGATTGGAATAAAAACTGAACTTTTCCAGTCCTGTGGCCATTGCTGAGTTTTCCAGATTTACTGGCATATTGAGTGCAGCACTTTCACAGCATCATCTTTTAGGATTTGAAATAGCTCAACTGGAATTCCATCACCTCCACAAGCTTTGTTCATATTTGCAGATAACTGGACTTTATGAAAACTTTTAAAAATCTTTTACTGGAGTAGGTGAAAGGAGAAAGTAGAGATTTGGCTCTAGCATAAGTTTTCCCTTTCTGTCCTCCAGGTGAAATCTGTACAGTATTGGTTGGGCAGGCAAGAGAAATGAGGAAGGCAAACCTCTCTTTACATAACTAATCATAGAACATCAACGGTGAAAAGATAGTGTTTCACTGCTCAGGTTAAGTTTGGTTTCATTCAGTAAGGATGTATTCAGCATAATTTATGGGGCCAATTGCAAAATTTAAAAAAAGAAGAGAAAAAAAAAGCTATTAAAGACACTGGTACTAAACCTCTTCTTTTCTTTATGGTTCCTCCATCTCTCTGTCTTTGTCTCTCTCCCCCTCCGTTTTTCTTCCTATCCACCTATCATGGTGCTTTTTATTTTCTTTTTAATGTCCCCTGGGATAGTCACAGGCCAAAGACAGATCCTCACAGATGCCTAAGGGCCTCACCACATGACTTAGCTTTGAGTTCTACCTCCTGCAAGCTATAAGACCCATGTATTATGTTCTGTCTGAAGTTGCAGAAGTCAGTCTCTCCATCCCATGGGCCCTCTGGCAGATGGGTAATCCCCAAAGGATTGCAACTGCCAGGCAAGGATGCAGCTCACTACCTGGATTGAGGACTCACTTCCTGCCAAGACACCTACCTAATGTGCTAGCCATGGCCAACCTTGGGAAGAAGATGCTGCAGGGCCCATGTACTCAACTCAGACCTGCCCTGCTACATCTAGGCCTCCACCAGTGTGGGGTGTGCCTGCTAAGTTGCTTCAGTTGTGTACCTCTCTTTGGGACCTATGGACTGTAGCCTTCCATGCTCCTCTGTCCATGGAATTCTCCAGGCAAGAATACTGGCTGCCATGCACTCCTCCAGAGGATCTTTTTGATCCAAGGATAAAACTCATGTTTCTTATGTCTCCTGCATTGGCAGGCAGGTTCATTACCACTAGCACCAGCTGGGAAGCCCAAACATTGGTAAAGGGCAACAGAACACACAGGCCTCTACCCACCAATGTGACCCAGCCAACATAGAGTGTGACAAGATGGGAGCAGGGAGGGTAAGGTTGTGCAGGGCCCAGGGCACCAAAGGGCAGAAGAAACAGCAGCCAAGAATGGTTCCTTGGAGGCAATGGGAGGCTGGGGAATGCCAAAGCTGGAGCTTCAAGCCCTGGTACAAGCTCCATTTTACCATCAGACTTAATTTACAAAGCGTACATTTAAATATAAAAGTTAATAAAAATGTCAAGGAAGTGACCACAGAATATTAAACCTGAAACTTGAGGCTCCTCTGGCTCTCAGCCTTATGCAACTGTGCTAGTTACAGTCTCATGAAGCTGGTCCAGGCCTCTGCTGATGGTGGTCTTTTCATCAGAGGTGAATATACTTTTCTTGGGAAATGTTGAGCTTCATGCTTCATTATCAAGAATCCCTTCAGAGGGGTACAAATATCTTCCACTGGCCACCACAATGGAACATGTCCCCAACTCCTCTTGAGTTGGACATCCCATCACTTGGCAGTTCCTGCTCTTCCACTAACCACTACGTTCCTTCATATGAAGCCAAGGAACCACCATGTTCTCGCTTCTGACCCTTCTAGGGCCATACAGCATTAGAACAAGCATAATACACACCGAGTCTCACTGGAACAGATACCTCCAAAAACTTTACTCCTTGAAATTTCTAGACTAAAACAGGGCATCATTCAAGATGTTCTTGGTACACAGCTTCCAGACTTCAAGAAACACACATACACTGAATTCTTTTGAATTTATCACAATTTACTGACACCACCACAGTGAACCTTTAGGTTCAGTAGCATTGCAAGCATCCATCTAAAAAACTAAGACGGCCGTCTCCCCTTCTTGTACCCCAGTGTTTACACGATCTTCCTGCAGACTCCTTCACTTAGATTCATTAGGGGAAAGACCTCTCTCCATTAAGGACGTAAGAGAAAAGCATCACTTAATGAACCCTCATTCCCCAAACACTCCTGTAACTTCTTCCTCTCCCCAGTCATTTCCTTATATATAACGGCAAGAGGATGATGGGGTGATTGTTGTGGTAACAGGACGGGTTCTATCATGTTCATGTGAAAAGGGATCTGCCTCCCACCCCACTTCTAAGAGCTCACTGATTCCTTTCCTAGAACTTGGTGTCACTTGTCACCTTTTATTTTCAGTTTTGAATCTTGGCCAAAATCCTAAGAAACAGAAAAAAAAATACCCAATCTGTTACAAAATTAAATCAATTACTTGATAAAACTGAATGTTTAACTAGTGACTTAAATGTTAAAAAATTTTAAAAAATGCTCATTTCTTTGGACACTGATACCAAGTTGATGAAGGAGGTCAATAGTTTATCCCTAAAATTCAAAATGATCTCAGATAAAGACAAACATATGGAAGCAACGAAACAGGTATAAGCTCAACAGAGAAAATATCTATATATATATACATATATACATATAAAATCAGGGTATGTTTTATATATATATATCCTAATTATTTTCTTTTATCACCTTCAATTTTTCTTCCATTTCAGTATTAGCTTGAGTCTGTTGCTGAAGTAACTGCTGCAATTGTTGGAAAGAAACGATGATACCCTTTAAAAAAGTATAAATATGATATATTAATTGAAAAAGTTTTAAGGCAGTAGGTATCTTTCTAAACTCACATTCTTGAAATATATTTTCTCATTTCTTATTACAGTTTAATTTCAATGCCATAATAAACAATATACTCAAATAAACTAATGGCACATTATATTAATATTTAATGAAATCTGTATTATATGATCTCTTACAAAGTACTATTTCTAAGAGTTCCTCAAATAATTAACAAAGTTTTTGAGACATGGATTCTGAGACACTACTGAAAAATGTAAAGCATTCAAAACAAAACTATTGTTGGCTTTCTCCTCAAATAGTAAATATATTGCTACTTAAATGGCATAGTGCTAATGGGTGAGGATGGCCTGGTATGCATTCAGGATCAAACACAGGAAAATCAGAAGAGGAAAAAAAGAAACAGGAGAAATTTTATTTGCATATCTTTTTTTAAGAATAGAATAATTATAAATATCAAATTCAAATGAGAGTCTGCTGCTGCTGCTGCGAAGTTGCTTCAGTCGTGTCCAACTCTGTGTGACCCTATGGACTGCAGCCTATCAGGCTTCTCCATCCATGGGATTGTCCAGGCAAGAGTAGTGGAGTCAGTTGCCATTGCCTTCTCCGAAATGAGAGTACAATGTCCTATAAATGCATGCTCTAAGCATAAATACATTTCAGTAATTATCTGCTAGAGTACCAGTAGTCTAAACTAAGGAAAACAGTGATTTATATTTAGACACTTTATAAATTATTTTAATGTAATCTTTTTCCAGCTTTATTGAGATATAATTGACATATGTGTAAGCTTAAAGTATAAAATATGATGATTTGATACACATATTTATTGTGATATAATTATCAAAATAAGGTTAACATCTCTATTACCACACATAATCACCAACTTTTTTGTATGTGGGAGAACATTTAAGATCTACTCCCTGTAAAAAGTAAACAAGCTACAAGGATATATTGTACAGCACAAGGAATACAGTCAGTATTTTATGATAACTTTAAGTGGAGTATACTCTATAAAAATTTTGAATCACTATGTTGCATAGTTAAAACTAATACAATGTTGTAAATCAACTAGACCGCAACTAAATAAATCTTTTTAAAATAAGAATATGTCCTCAGAGTCTTATTTAAAAAAAACTCTACTCTCTTAGCAACTTTCAAATATGACATCATGCTGCACATTACATACCCAGAACTAACTCATCTTACAACTGGAAGTTTGTACCTCTTGATGACCATCTCCTCATTTCTCCTCTGTTTGTTTTTTTTTTTTTTTTGGCAGTACTTTGCAGCATGTGGGATCTTAGGTTCCCAAACAAGGATCGAACCTTCACCCTTTGTGTTAGAAGCGTGGAGTCTTAACCACTGGACCACCAAGGAAGTCCCTGATTTATTTTTTAATGTGAATACAGGTTAGACTTGGTTTAAAAAATACATAGGTAATCCATTCAATATACACCAACCGAGTGTTTACTAAGTGCTAGGAATTGACCTAGGCATGATTCCATTTGTTGTTTATTTTCCACACTGTATTTTGTTTTCAAAATATTTACTGACTTCCAAAATATCTTATGATTGCTTGCCTGTTTTTCTTCTTGAATACAGGTTATCTCTTCATTGATCTTCTTATTTAATTCCAATTCCTAAAAATTTGAATAATTTTAAAGTTAAGATACAAACTTCAGCAAATTATACATTCAATTCAGACTTAACAAATTTAGGAGTATCATCACCTATTTTTACTCCAGATTACCAATGTTTGTCTACTGTTGAATTAATGATTCTACTGAACTGAAGATGGTGTTGGATATTCAATACAGGCTGGTGCAAACTTATAAATGTTAATGTTAAAACAACAGAATTTCTCATCTCCAAAAGCTTTCCTGAAGATATCATTACGCCAGACAATTACCTGAATGTGAAAGTGAAGTCGCTAAGTCATATCTGACTCTTTGTAACCTCATGGACTGTAACCCTCCAGGGTCCTCCATCCATGGGATTTTCTAGGTAAGAATACTGGAGTGGGTTGCCATTTCCTTCTCCAGGGGATCTTCCTGACCCAGGGATTAAACCTGGGTCTCCCACATTGCAGGAAAACTCTACTGTCTGATCCACCAGGGAGTATTACCTCTAAAAGAAACTGTAGAGTGAAAGTCGCTCAGTCGTGTCTGACTCTTTGCAACCCCATGGACTATCCAGTCCATGGAATTCTCCAGGCCAGAATACTGGAATGGGTTTCCCTTCTCCAGGGTCTCTTCCCAACTAAGGGATTGAACCCAGGTCTCCCGAATTGCAGGCAGATTCTTTACCAACTGAGCCACAAGGGAAGCCCTAATTACCTGATACCATAATAAAGTAAAAATAAAGTGGTTATAGACAAACTTTGTTTTCCTAAAGTTTTGTTGATAATGCCAAAAGTTATCGAGCAATTTTTCAAAAATTAATGAAATCTTTCTTTACTATGTATATTAACTACAAAGAAGGAAAAATTTTGTATTATACTCCTCTTATTCAATTGTTAATGTTAATTTGATAAACAAGGATATATTTAAATAAATACCATTTTGAGTCTTTCTTCAAGTTCTTGAAATTTTTGTTCTTTAATTGTTAAATTGTTTTCTGCTCCCATCTTCTGTTGTTGACATGTGACTTTGGTCTTTATCAAGTCTGAAGTTACTTTTTTAAGTTCCTTAACATAAAAAACATCAAACAAAGAATTCAGTATAGATATTTCATTAAAGCAAGGCACTTTTCTGACAGTTTTAAAGTTCATGTTAAACCTATTCTACTACAATCCATGGGATTGCAAAGAGTTGGACATTATTGAGTGACTAACACTGCCCCATCAAGGTCTATTTTCCCTACTTTCCTTACAATATAATTAGCCAACATGGGAAAGCTGTCTGTGGTTACAGAACTGGCAAACACAATGACACAAAGCTAGAATATGCATGATCTCTGTTCTTAAAAAGAATACACTAACTAAATGAACTAATCAGCCAGAAGTAGGGTGTTTTCCCTGATGACTTATTCAACAAAAATCCTCTAAGATAAAAGATTATCAATTTCAAAGATATTAGCAGCTAATAAGAAAAATCTATTTAAGAAATAATTATAATGTGATGAGTGCTTTAATACAGGAAAGTACAGAAGTTTAAAGGATGAAACAGTTTGGTTGAGGGCATCAAGAAGGCATTACACAGGACAGCAGTATTTAAACTGAGTCTGTAAAGATAAATTTTTGAAGAGGACAAAAAATGAGTAGATATTGCAGGCAAAAACATTCAGAAAAGTACAGAAACATGAAAGAGCATGGTATTTTTCAAGGAAACAGAACTAATATGATATGACCAGAACTAGTATGTCATGGGTAAGGGGGAGGAATTTACAACACTTGCTCCTTGGAAGGAAAGCTATGACAAACCAACACAGTATATTAAAAAGCAGAGACATTACTTTGCCGACAAAGGTCCATATAGTCAAAACTATGGTCTTTTCCAGTAGTCTTATATGGATGTGAGAGTTGGACCATAAAGAAGGCTGAGTGCCAAAGAATGAATGCTTCTGAATTGTGGTGCTGGAGAAGAGTTCCTTGGACAGCAAGGAGATTAAATCAGTCAATCCTAAAGGAAATCAACACTGAATATTCAGTGGAAAGATTGATGCTGAAGCTCCAATACTTTGGCCACATGATGCAAAGAGCTGATTCATTGGAAAAGACCCTGATGCTGGGAAAGACTGAGGGCAAGAGGAAAAGGGGGCAACAGAGGATGAGATGGTTAGACAGCATCACCAACTCAATGGACATGAATTTGAGCAAACTCTGGGAGATAGTGAAGGACAGGGGAACTTGGTGAGCTACAGTCCATGGGATCGCAAAGAGTCGGGCACAACTTAAGTGTCTGAACAACAAGTTTTGACTAGAAATTTGGCAAAATTCAAGTACTGAAAGATTTGTAGGCCAAGCTCAAGAGTTCTAATTTTATCTTACAGACAATGAGGAATAACCACTGAAGGATTTTGGTTAACAGAATGACATAACAAGATGTGCCTTTTAAAAAAATAACTCTGGCATTACTGCAGAGGACAGACTTTACGGGGATGTAAAAGAAGTCTACATTGTGAAGTTCTATATTCATTGAGTTTAACAGACACATCTGAATACATTTAAATCCAGAAATACCAACTTCTGAGTTGGTGTGTATTCTATTGTACTACTGTTCTGTTCAAGGTTCTGATTTTCTTGATTACACATCGTAACCAGAGATCAAATTGCCAACATCTGTTGGATCATAGAAAAAGCAAGAGAATCCCAGAAAAACATCAACTCCTGCTTCATTTTCTACACTAAAGCCTTTGAGTGTGTGAATCACAACAAACTGTGGAAAATTCTGAAAGAGATGGGAATACCAGAACACCTGACCTGCCTCCTGAGAAACCTGTATGCAGGTCAAGAAGCAAAAGTTAAAATCAGACATGGAACAATGAACTGGATCCTAATTGGGAAAGGAGTATGTCAAGGCTGTATACTGTCACCCTGCTTATTTAACTTCTACACAGAGTACATCAATGTGAAATGCTGGGCTGGATGAAGCACAAGCTGGAATCAAGACTGCCGCGAGAAATATCAATAACCTCAGATATGCAGATGACACCACTCTTATGGCAGAAAGTGAAGAGGAACCAAAGAACTTCTTGATGAAAGTGAAAGAGGAGAGTGAAAAAGTTGGCTTAAAACTCAACATTCAAAAAACTAAGACCATGGTATCCAGTCCCATCACGTCATAGCGAATAGATGGGGAAACAATGCAAACAGTGACAGGCTTTATTTTCTTGGGCTCCAAAATCGCTGCAGATGCTGACAGCAGCCATAAAATTACAAGACGCTTGCTCCTTGGAAGAAGAGCTGTGACAAACCTAGACAGCATATTACAAAGCAGAGACATTACTTTGCCAACAAAGGTCCATCTAGTCAAAGCTATGGTTTTCCCAGTCGTCATGTATGGATGTAAGAGTTGGACCAGAAAAAAATCTTAGTGCTAAAGAATTGATGCTTTGAACTGTGGTATTAGAGAAGACTCTTGAGAGTCCTTTGGACTGCAAGGAGATCAGTCAATCCTAAAGGAAATCAACCCTGAATATTCATTAGAAGGACTAATGCTGAAGCTCCAGTACTTTCGCACCTGATGCAAAGAACTGACTAATTAGAAAAGACCTGGATGCTGGGAAAGATTGAAGGCAGGAGGAGAAGGGGACGACAAAGGATGAAATGGTTGGATGGCATCACCGACTCAGTGGACATGAGTTTAAGCAAGCTCCAGGAGTTTGTGATGGACAGGGAAGCCTGGTGAGCTACAGTCCTTGGGGTCACAAAGAGTCAGACACAACTGAGTGACTGAACTCCCTTTGAACTTTGAAAGTCCCCAAAAGAAGCCAGAAATGTCAAATACTAGCTTCAGAAACATGATATCAGGCTCTGCTAATCAGCAGCACCTGTTTTGGATATTGGATCAGGAACCAGTCGGTAGACAGCAGAGGCCACGCTAGTCGCTTCAAGCCTCCATGAACAACAGTGAAACTCCTATACAAGTAGCAGTATCCACTCCGGTCAACAGTGATGGTATAGGTTGCAGTATAAAACAGCTTAGTGGTGGAAGTTGGTTTCATACTATGGTTCTGGATATATGGCTGTTGACCATTTTCCAAGTCTGAGATGAACAACATCCAAATTCCTTTGCTGAAAAATATCATCTTATAATTAAGAATCTTGATTAGTACATTTCAATTTTTTAAAACTGAAATTGGTTCATTAGGGTGATGAGATTATGGGAAATTTTTATCTTCCTCATTTTGTTTTTAAGTATTTTCTCTCTTTTTCTAAAATAAACACATTTCCCATGTATCAGTTTTTGAACAGTATGTAAAGCTACTGAAACAGGTGAAATCATTTCATTTTTAGTAAGAGGAAAGATGACAAATGACTGAATTCTAAAAAAGTCCAAGATTTCATGGATTAAATAAGCTGCTAATACAGAAACCTGAAATCAACTGAGGTAGGAGTGAAACCAAGAGAGTGTGGTATCAAGGAAGCTAAAAAAGGAGCAGCAGAAAACTGGGCTGTCAATACTTCCAGAATTCTATATGCTATAGCCTTAGCCACCTAGAGAGAAACTCACCTGGTTAAATTTCTTTGGGTTTAGTCCAGGAGAAAAACTTCATTGTTCTCAGTCCCCATATCCCCTTTAGATATGTATACTGCATAAAATGACTGCTAAAGTAACCACATGGGTCAAGAGAGAGGGCTTTATTCTCCTATCTCCAAAAAGCAGGCAGACAGAATAATGCACTAAAAGAACAATCAGCACGTACTATATAAGGAAAGAAGTTTAAATGAAGCTAGTGAACCTAGAAGAGTAAGCAGTTCACTGGATATCCTGCATTTGTGCCTCCTGATTCATTTTCCACTCTTTTTCTCTGACCTGTGTGGCTGGCATCTGTGGATACGGCAAGCAAGTTCCCTTCCCTCTGCCTTGGTTGGGTTCAATCTCTGGGAGGTACCAGTAATCAGTAGGCTAGGAAGAGTGACTGAGGTATTTTTCCCAGCTCCCTCCCTACATGACCACAAACCGGCAAGAGCTCTGTACCTTTATCAAAGGCCACAGCTTCTGATTTGCAGCTTTCTTCAATAGCTTTACCTATAGCTCTCTCCAGGTTCCAGGATCTGCTTCCTTCCTTGTCACCACCAGGTCTAGGTGGTGTAATCATTCCCCAGCTGCTTTTATCCCTTTTTGGTTTCCTTTAACCCGACCTACAATTTTGTAAATGGCTCTTCCATCAAACTTCTCTCAATTTCCCATTCCAATGTACCATGTTTCCTGACTCAATCCCATTTAATATAAGTAAACTGAGAGAAGGCATTTCAAGTTGCTGTAGGGAATATGAAGGAGGAAAAAGCCAAATGACAGGGAAAATTGAGAATTATGATAATGGCAACAAAGATTTTTTAGATTACAAAGAATGGAAGATGTTTATTAGGAAGTAGTAGGAAACAATGTTGAAGATGTAAAATGGCACCAGATCATGGAAGTTCCGGAAAGCTAATTTTAAGAAGTTTGAGACTAAATCAACATATTGTATACCATAAGCTTAAATAATGTTATACATCAATTGTATCTCAATAAAGCTGGAAAGAAGTTTGGGACTTGATTTGAAAGATGAAGGGGAACTATTCAATTTAAAACTCTTTCCACACGTGCTAAGTAGATGTGTCAGGTATATAGAAGCAATGTATTAAAAGAATAGCTTGGTAAAATTAGTCTGGCAGAAAGAGTGAACAAAAACTGAAGGAAAGAACACTGGCCAAGAGGTATTTTATTAATCCAAGAATGAGATGATGAATGTCTATACTATTGGAAAATGGATAATGAAAATATGAGACATTCTAAAGGAAGATATAATCAAGTAGACAGAGGAAATGAAGGAAAAAGATTATTTCAAACTGTCTAAATGAAACTATACTAGGAAACTATGAAATGTGAAAGAGAACCATGAAAATGAAAAGAAAATGAAAAATTTGCTTCACTTATGAAACAGATGAAAAATCTATTAAAGATAAGTAAGAGATGGATGATATTCCGAGACTGACTCTTCAGTTCAGTTCAGTCGCTCAGTTGTGTCCGACTCATTGCGAACCCATGGACTGCAGCACACCAGACTTCCCTGTCCATCACCAACTCCCAGAGCTTACTCAAACTCATGTCCATCGAGTGAGTCAGTGATGCCATCCAACCATCTCATGCTCTACTGTCCCCTTCTCCTCCTGCCTTCAATCTTTCCCAGCATCAGGGTCTTTTCCAGTGAGTCAGTTCTTTTCACTAGGTGGCCAAAGTATGGGAGCTTCAGCTTCAGAATCAGTCCTTCCAATGAATATTTAGGATTGATTTCCTTTAGGACTGACTGGTTTGATCTCCCTGCAGTCCAGGGGACTCTCAGGAGTCTTCTCCAACACCACAGTTCACAAGCATCAATTTGGAACTTTCTTAAGAGACTGACTCTTAAGAAAGCCAAAAAGCACAATGACTAAACTTAAGTCACAGGGTGTTACCGTTCTAAAAGAAAATTCATTCATTATTTTTCAAATTATAAAAGGTTATATATGATAAATTCCCTCAAAAAAAGTTTCAATATATCAGTGATGAGTTACCTTTATAGGCAGCAAGATGGTTTCCTTTGAAAGGAGAGTTGTATGAATTTTTGTGGGGAGGGGCAGGATCAGAGGAGGAAGGATGGGAATAATGAAGAATCAATGGGTGACCCTGAAATTACAGTAAGTCATAACAGGAGATGACCCGCAGGCAGCTGAAAATATAGAACTGCAGATTAAAAGAAATGTGGAAATACAGATATGAAGTCATCTACATAAAGTGAATGACTGAACTAAGGAGGATGAGCTAATTGAAAAAAAGAAAGATGTTATGACAGAGCTTTGGATGAATTGGGGTGGGGGGGGGAGGACAACTAGGGAGCCAGAGGAATTTAATTGTACCCAAAGACTCTTAATTTATCACAAGTTTTTAAAATCAATAGATTTTGTATTTTAAATACTATTTTGTACAAAATACAATATTCTGTAATGAAAAACATAATTCATCAGGGTGCTTGGGTTATAACTATCAGAAAACCATACTTAAACCATTAAATGATAAAGAAATTTATTCTGTAGCAAGAGGTAATTTAGGAATTACATAGCAACTCACTGCATAGTCTCTTCCTAGAGCTCCTTCTAAAGAGTAACGATATTTTTTCTTTGAACCACCTCTCCCTGGCCAGAATTAGACCACATGCTCATTCCTGAACCAAATACTGGCATGAAGATTGGAGATGATATTAATTAGCTTAAAGACTGATCATATGAGACACACTGAATATTGAGGAATTATCACAAAACCTACTACATGAAGAATTTCAACTAACATTATAAAATTTATAGGTTGTTTAGAATATTACTGACTACAAACAGTACATGGTACAAAGTGAGGATAAATAGAGACTCTGTTTTACAAGCTACTTGACATTGAGTAATTTACCTAACTGTTGGATCCAGTTAGTGGTTTTCTAATTGTGCTCCAAGAAGTCCTAAAGGTTCCATGGCTCCCCTCATAGCTGCTGACAGAGCAGGAAGAGTCAACATGCATGGCTCCACTGTTCTTTCAACTCTCCCTTCAAGCACAAGTAGCTCTACTTTGTTTTAATACTGAATCTCCAACCCTTAACAGAAGGTTCTACAATTCAGAGAAAGATTAAAAACCAATAAATCAGATGATCCCTACAATTCCATGAAATTTAGAGATGACATGAAGAAGATAAATAGAAGATATGAAGAAGAGAATTAGTGACTGAAGAAACAGAATATAATTCAAGCATGAAGGGAGAAAAAGCAATTAATGAGTTGGAAGAAATTTCAGACTTTCCTATCCAATGAAAAGTTTATCAGATGAGGCTATGTTTCAGTTGTCTTGAAAGTCAATACAAATAACCACTTATAGTTATGGTGCAGAAAAACCAAATCCATCAAAATTTACCTTAATTTTAACCTAATTTCACTTGCATGTAACAATAATCCCAAAAATCTCTACAGCATGATAAACTTTATGAAGTGCTTTTCCATATATTATTTTATATTTGTTATAAGGGGCTTCCCAGGTGATTCAGTGGTAAAGAATCTGCCTGCCAACACAGGAGACATAAAAGACACAGGTTTGATCCCTGGGTTGGGAAGATCCCCTGGAGGAGGGCACAGCAACCTGTTCCAATATTCTTACCTGGAGAATCCTGTGGACAGAGAAGCCTGGCAGGGTATGGTCTTAGGGTCACAAACAGTTGGACACAAATGAGTGACTGAGCATGCACACATGCATGATATATAAAACTAGAATGGCATATATCATTAAACTCATATTGCAAATGAAAATACAAAGAGAAAAGCAACACTTAGTATCGTCTGACTCATGTACCTCCCTAGGAAAACTATAGCGAAATGTTTAGTTTTAAAGAAAAAGGTAAAGTATGAGTTAAGAGAAACAGAATAAATGAGAAATACTATGCACAGAATTATGTGTATGCAGGAACAGGCCAATGGACTGGGTGAAGTAATGGACACTAAAAGACTAGAAGTCAATCCAAGAACTAAGTGAGGTGTGTAATGATACAGATGATAAAAATGGATGCTCAGGTTGGAGAAGAAGGAGGGCCGAATGACAAAGCCCAAAGGAAGCAGTATTTAATGCTGCTGCTGCTGCTGAGTCACTTCAGTTGCGTCCGACTCTGTGTGACCCCACAGAAGGTAGCCCACCAGGCTCCCCCATCCCTGGGATTCTCCAGGCAAGAATACTGGAGTAGGTTGCCATTTCCTTCTCCAAAGCGTGAAAGTGAAGTCGTTCAGTCGTGTCCGACTCTTAGTGACCCCATGGACTGCAGCCTACCAGGCTCCTCAGTCCATGGGATCTTCCAGGCAAGAGTACTGGAGTGGGGTGATTTAATGATGAGTTTCAAGGTAATTGAAATATTAGTCTAGATACATAAAGTCAAAGCTTATGCGACCTGGTAGTTCAGGAGGATGAATATTGGCAACTTCTCCTTTTAATAAATATATGCTTTCTAATGGTGAATGAAGCAGAGAAGAAACTTCTGTGGATGAATTGCTTATACTGTTACTGTTATCAGTAGAATGGTTAAGATCACAGGTTCTGGAGCCAAATTTGAATTGCAATCCTCACTCTATTTTCCTTGTTGTGTAACTTTAGGCAACTCCTTAATTGCATTCTGCCTCAAGCTAAATGGGGATATAATTTTTTAACAAAAAAAAGTGCCTGGCATGTAATAACCCATGCAAATATTTGTTGAGCATCTACTATGTGCTAGGCATTATTACCTATTATGACTACTAACGTGAATTCAGGGCTTACCTGGTGGCTCAGTGAGTAAAGAATCTGCCTGCAAGGCAGGAAAGTGAAAGTGAAATCGCTCATTCATGTCTGACTCTTTGTGACCCCATGGGCTGTAGCCTATCAGGATCCTCTGTCCGTGGGATTCTCCAGGCAAGAATACTGGAGTGGGTTGCCATAAACCCACAGGGGAAGATCCCCTGGAAAAGGAAATGGCAACCCACTCCAGTATTCTTGCCTGGGAAATCCCATGGACAGAGGAGCTTGGCAGGTTACAGTGCATGGGGTCCCAAGAGTCAGACACAACTTAGAGACTAAGCCACCACCAAGGTGAATTCAAGGGGTTTTATGATGATTTTCTCTACTTTTAAAATAAAGTGGTCTGAAATCCTAATGGTGGTAGGAATGAACTACCTCAAGGAAAGGTACCACGTTTCATACTTATCCCATAGCACCTTAATCCATTCAGGAACCTAAGAGGTACTAAAGACTTTTAATGACTGTTAAGAAGAAAAGAATAATGAACATGATATGAAATAAATGTGACTCATCTTTGCCTAAAATAGGATTTGATGAAATCAAAGGTGATTTATTCAGGATAAAGCAAATGGCAGTAAAAATAAATAAAAAACTTGGTGAGAACAGTCAATGTCAGCCAAACAGACAGTAGTTAATGGTACGATAGTAGTTCCTAGTCAATTTGTAAAACTGCATAGAAAGTAATAGGTATAGTATATGCTGAGTTAATTGTATGGTATACAGGATAGTATAGTGCTAAGGGTTTAATCACTGATTGAACCAGATGACCTATTTTAATCAAGGAAATAACCACAACCCTGTAGACCACCATGTTACAGACAGATGCTTCTCATTTGAATGCGAACAGATTACTACAGATTAGTCTCTGATGCTGGGAAAGACTGAGGGCAGGAGGAGAAGGAGACAACAGAGGATGAGATGGTTGGATGGCATCACTGACTCAATGGACATGGGTTTGGGTGGACTCCAGGAGTTGGTGATGGACAGGGAGGCCTGGCATGCTGCGGTTCATGGGGTTGCAAAGAGTCGTACACAACTGAGCGACTGAACTGAACTGAACTACAATTTCCTTACCACTAATAAAAAATAAAGCTGAGTAGTTGGTGAGTCACTGGCATTATGTTAACTTTAGAAGAACAGCATATTTAGGGCTAGAACCTTAACTGACTTAATTAACAACCCTAAACTTGTGAGATTAATATGGGTTAATTCTGCATTATAAATTCAGATCCAAGGATATTCTAGAAAACAAGACAATATAAAAAAATTCTAGTTCATAAGCTAGATCGTCTTTGACTCAATGAACTTATTGAATAAAAGAATTTATTGCTCTTAATATATTCATCCTGGATAAATATTCAAAAACATGGGTTAACTGTTAAATTGACTATGGATACTGAAGAATACAAAAACAAAGACAGTCAATTCATCAATTAATTAAACTTTTTAAAACTTTAGGAGACTAAGGGAAAGCATCTGTTAAAAGACCTCAAAATTTTAATCTAAATTTGACTAATATTTGTGTTGCTACTTGGTATTTAGTCAAACACCACCTGATTAATAAAAAGAAGTCTTATATGCTAAATTGATTTTTTAAAAGACACAATGATATAAGGTCTAAAGTAATGTACATTTTTCTTTACACATGATGTTCTAAAACTTTGCTTTCAAGCTGCTTTTTTGTGCACTAAAATGATTTTTAAAAGGAAACTTGCAACCATTTTTTTTTCTCCCTTTTATTGTTTTTGCCATACAATGTCATGATATCACCATGGGTTTACATATGCTCCCCCTTCAGAAACCCCTCCCTCCCCCGCTCCCTCCTCCCTCCCCCCCGGGAAATCTCGATGCACCAGCCCTGAGAATCAATCCTGGGCTGGCGATTGATTAGACATATGATAATTAACATGTTTCAATGCCATTCTCCCATTTAATTTTTTATATTGGGTTTTCTTGGAGCAAGATACACCTATATGAAGCAAACAACTTAGAAATTAATTAGATGGCTTGTTTTATACTAGTGATCTATTCTAGACTCATTCCTAAGATACAAAGTCCTATCAATAAAAACATAATTAAACTAAGATATATGGCTAAAATTTATATTCAGATATAGTATCTTACAATTCTGTGAATTAAAAAAGGGTTGGTTTTCTAGAAGTTTTTCTTCTGTCAAGGTTACAAAGTGGAACAAACTTCTATGTCTTTCTAAATTTTTCAACAACTGAAATCATGGAGCTGTTGTAATCAGCTAAGTTTTATAGAAGATACTCTGAAATATATCAATTCTTTTATAATAATTATTATGAAATAATAGGGAAGTGAGAAGGAAGGGGGAAGGGGAAAAAAACAGTATGCAACTGATGAAAGTAGAAACTCATCATTTCTTATGTCTTTGTTTTTCTCTTATAATTACTTAATCTTAAGAGCATATTAAATTAAAATCAGAAATCTTCAAGAAATGATTTTCCACTGAAAATATGCTTTTGATTTTATAGCCCTTATAGCTTTTAAATATCCTGAACTTTTAGTACATTGTCTGTTTTCTACCCATTTTATTCAAAGCTGTTAGTGCAGCAAATAAACAGCACATGCTTTGATCTCATTAAATTACAACTTATAGTTCCTAGAGTCATAAATATCATGCCCTTTTCTCCTTTACCCCTCCTCTTCTGGTATGAGGTAGTCTGTTAAATATCACTATCTCCTTGAGTGCTCTGACGTTTACTCAGACAAATAGCAGAGGTTATGAATGCAGCACACAGATAGTATCAGGAATCCTTCATGATTGCCATAGTGGTGAACCCAGCATTCAGAACTGTAATACTTAGTTTTATCTAACAACTAAGTTTGGTCTGTTTAACTTTGCTCCACACACAAAAAAAGAATTCCATCTTATCACAAACCAATAACTGTCCTGGACAAACTCAAACAACAGCATAAAAGAAAAAGAAAAATTAACTTTGGAAAAATTAATGATTAAAAGTTTT
Source organism: Antilocapra americana (assembly GCA_007570785.1). Classification (NCBI taxonomy): domain Eukaryota; kingdom Metazoa; phylum Chordata; class Mammalia; order Artiodactyla; family Antilocapridae; genus Antilocapra; species Antilocapra americana. The sequence goes on from ML663010.1 coordinate 7,614,868, forward strand.
AAATGAGTAATCTAAAAAAAAGTTTTTAATACTAGGCTTGATTAGCCTCTAAAGAAAAACAGAAAAAAAGTTTTCTTAAAGTTAAAAATCAAGACTACACTAAGAAACACAAAATTCTTATACTGAGAATGTCTGAAATATTAAAAACTATCTGTTAAAATACATTTATAAATTCTTATCCTTTCAGCTATTTGAATATGGAACTCTCAAAGGTAATAACATTCCCACTTTACCCTTCTGTAACATCTCTCTTCCAAGAACTATTTAGCAGCATGATTACTGGCTTAATGCCTTCTATAGTGACAGAGGCCACCATCACATGACACATCAGTACACTTAGGCAGCCCCGAACAAGGGGACAAGATCTGGGAAAAGGGGGCAAGTGTGCTCAGGAGCAACACTATTCTACCCATGTATACAGACATTCTTTACTCTTTTCACATAAATCCAGCACAGGAAACTCTCCACGGATTTACATAGACCTCATCTCCATCTACAGGTTGGTCTTAAACTATACATTAGAAATACAACAGTCTAGAAGGAAATTGCAACCCACCCCAATACTCTTGCCTGGAGAATCCCATGGACAGAGGAGCCTGATGGGCTATAGTCCATGGGGTCGCAAAGAGTCAGACATGACTGAGTGACTAAATAACAAACAAACAATTATGTTACAATGAAATATTTGTTCTTATTTAATGAAAAATACATAATTTAGTAGAGAACTTTATGAGGTATAATATTTTCATAATAATGCAAACACTAATTGAATAGAGGCACATATGACTCTTTTAATACAATGATAACAGTATTAAACAAAAAAATAAAGTGATATCACTAAAAATGTGTTTATTCATAACTATTCAGTCAGTATTGTTTCTATTTCCATTCAAAGTTTGTATTGATAGAAATGAACAGTCCAGGGAGGAAGGTTCAAAAGGGAGGGGATCTATGTATACCTAGGGCGGATTCATGTTAAGGTTTGACAGAAAACAACAAAATTCTGTAAAGCAATTATCCTTCAATTAAAAAATAAATTAATTTTAAAAAAGAAAAGAATCGGAGTATTTTAGCATAAAAAAATGAACGGTCCATTTAACAATTCTGATTTGAAATGACAGACAAAATTTTCAAATTACAGCTTTTTCTCCCTATATTAAAAGAGCCACCTTTAGTATTCTTAAATGTGACTGAAAAGAAATATTCTTTAAATATAAATTGTCCTTTTAGGTAGTTTGTTGGATAGACATAATACTTTTAAGGGCCAGAGACACATGCTTATTACCGTTCTAACATTCTATACTGGGCTATTCCTATGATCTTACTTCTGGGTCCCTGGATAAAGTCCAGGGAATATGAAACCAATTTATGGGCACTTATACAATCAAGTCAGGACGATCTTCTGGAGAATCCAGTATTCTTGCTTGGAGAATTCCATGGACAGAGCCTGACAGGCTACAGTCCATGGGGTGGCAAAGAATCGGACACGACTGAGAGACTAACACTTTGATTTTTTTTTATATATTAGAACAAGACTACATATAACAGTGTTACAAATATTAACGGTCTTTGAACCCTGGCTTAGCATTTAGAAGTCACATCAATCTTTAGCCCAAGTGGTCCTGCTTTCCTTGAAATGATACTAAAAGATAAAGGAGTGAAATTTCCTGATTTCTTATATAATGCATTAAAGTATATGTCATTCATCTGGTAGCATAAACATTCTCAAAACTTAAGCCTGTGTCTCTATAAATAAATTATCGTAATATGTTTTTAATTTTGGTAAAATTACAGTTAAAAAGTTTTCCCATTTCTGCTCCAGCATGTAAGAAGCTTAGTTACAAGTTTCCATTTGATTCTACCACACATAAAAAGCTAACCAAACTGAAAATCAACAACTCCTCTTACATCTGCTAAAGAAATGAGGTCATAAGACAAACTGCTGCCTCAAAAACAGGAGGAATGGAGAGGTGACGATAGAAAATCATAAACAGAAACCTTCGCAGGCACCAATGCCAAGGTAGGAAAAACTGAACTGTAACTGACTAATTCCTGGAGGCGTAGAGTAGACAATTCTGGGAGTTAAAAACTTCAGCAGGACACACTAATGGGGACCCTCAAACTTTTGTGACATTTTATCTCAAGGTCCTCTCACAGTGAATATCAGAGAAAAATTCATCCTGCTAGAAGCAGGAGGAAAAGGAACCATTCTGAAATATACCAGCTCATTCTGTTCTTATCAACAAGTCCTGAATTTATGAGAAACTATTTGACTTGAATCTAAACTACCTGAGAGAAGAGTAATATCTAACTCTCCAACCATCCTGTACAATATGAGGTGGGTGGGCAGGGACTGAGAAGCACCAGTAAAATTCACAATCCAAGGGCAATAGGACCATCTAATCATAAGACACCCATCCTCCACCTTTATATTACTATAGGCCTATTAACTACAATTTCTTTCACCCAGTATATCATGTCTGTCTTCCAACAAATAAACTACAAGGCATACTAAAAGGCAAAAAACAAAGTTTGAAGAGACTAAACAAACCTCAGATCTAGAGTCAGATACGTCAGGAATTTAAACTATCAGACTTGGAATTTTTTAAAAACTATGATTAATATGCTAAAAGCTTTAACTGAAAAAAAACAGACAAAACATGAGAGAATAGATGGATAATATAAAGAGAGGATGTAAATTCTAAATAAGAATCAAAAAGAAATGCTTCAGATCAAAAACACTGCAATAGAAATGAAGAATGCCCTTGTTGGTCTCAATAGTAGATTGGACATGGCTGAGTAAATAATCTCTCAGCTTGAGGATATGACAATAGGAATTCCAAAACTGAAAACAAAAAATAAAAAGACTGAAAAAGGCATAAGAGAACAGTCATCAGTTGAGGGTCACATAGGCAAATTATAACACATGCATAATGGGAATACCAGAAGGAGAAGAAGGAAAAGAAGCAATATTTGAAGCAGTGATGATTGACTTTACCCAAATTAATGTCACACACCAAACCACAATCCAAGAAACTCAGAGAACACCAAGAAGAAAATGTGACCATAAAATTAAACCCAGGTATATCATATTCAAACTTTAGACAATCACAGACATTTAAATGTCACTTAGTGATTGCTCCAAAGGATTTTCTGAGTGTCAGTAAAGACAAGTACTTAATTCTCTCAGGGATAAGGAGGTGGTCCAAAGTGGTATTATTCTATTTAGGGCTTTGAAAAGATTAGAAGGAAATAAGAGGTCATGCTCAGTAAAAAGAAAAAGGCCTTGCCTACTTCTCTTTCCTTTCATACCACTCTCCCCTTGTATCAGAGGAGACATTTTTAGTTGCAAATAATGGAAAATTAAACTAGTCCTAATGAAACTAGTTAAAAAAATAATGGGGATTCACTGGCACACAAAACTGAAAGTCTAGAGGAAGGGCAAATATAGGGTTGATCCATTCAGGAACTCATAAATGTCATCAAAGAACAAGTTTCTTTACATCACAGCAATCTGGCATCCATATCATCAGGTTGCTCCTTTTTAGCTTCTCATGATTGTAATAATAGCATGACTGCCAGCCCCAGTAGGGGTTACATTCTTCCTGGTTTATAACCACTGGCTAAGGTCATTTATCTATTCCTGAACCAATGATTGTAGCTAGAGTAACGGAATATGTTTACGGCTTTCTGCCAATTTAGGGTTCTTCTCTAAAGTTGGAGGCATCAAAACAAGAATCTGTGTAAGTTTAGGAAGGACAAAGGGATATTGATGCTCAGTAAGCAATCAATAAATATCCAATTCACTCCTTCACTCAAAGTGCTCCAGCCATACCGACTTTTTCTAGTTCCTCAAATACACTAAACTCTTTCCCTTATCAAGGCTTTTGCCGTTCCTTTGCCTGAACTATTAATCTCTTCCCTCCCCCACCACTTTACCTCCAATGTAATAAAGTCACCTATGAAAATATCATCACATCCTTTATTTTTTCTTCATATCATTTGTAACAATTTTAAGTTATTTTATCTGTGACTGTTTTATATATAACTCCTCCATTGGACTATAACTCAACAAAGCAGGAACATGTTTATTTTCTTCATATATGTATCCTCAGTGCCATACAGTGCCTGGCACATAGAGCTACTCAAATATTGAATGAATGAATGGTGTTAGTGAGATTAACATATAGTGAATGCTTATTGATAATACATGTCACCATAAAAATGCCACTAGTCATGAGTCAAAGAAACAGTATTTTGAGTGGGTTAGAACAAATTCATTCATTACACTTGTTGAAATCTTAACTCAAAATTTATAAATCTGTATTTAAAACATTTTCTTTATATTTCTACAAATAAAAATACCCAACTTTTCTGATATTATTTCATAAAACTAATTATGTTAGGTCAATTTTTATATAATACAAAAAATTATATCAATCATACCTTCTTTAAACTGTGTATCTCAGATTCTTGTTTTTTATTTAAAGCCGAAAGTCTTTTGTTTAACTGTATTGCTTCCTGTACTGCAACATGAAAGACACTTAGGAAAACATTATTTCAACGTACATTTTAAGGAAATACTACTAACATGGACAAGGAAAGTGACCTCAATGAAATATATATTTAGTTATTGCTGAATTTAATAATGTTAATTAAACTTCCGTTTACTATTACCAGTATCAGGTAAGTTCAATTTATTCATTATAAATAAGTTCATTTAAACATTTCCTATTAAATGTGTAAGTTTAAGTAAGATAGAACCTACCATTTTGTTCTAACTTTTCATGATTCTCTTTTACCAATCCAAATTGACCTGTTATTATAGCATAGTATTTCTCAATTTCATTCAGTTGCTTCTGATGATCTTCTTTAGCCAGAAGATGCAACTGGACTTTATGTTCCTATATTGAAGAGTTATTGTAAATGTTCTACATACATAACACATACATATATACACACACATTAAACATATACAAAAATTTACCGTTTTTAATAACTATTGTTAGTAACATAAATGTCATGAAAAAATACTCTCTTGAGTATACCTTAGGGAGAAAATGGTAGTTAACAGATATTTCTAAATGTAGATAAAATTAAAGCATTTTTTATATAACAAAACAGTCACTTAAAATTTTATTTCCCTTGTTTATAATTCTTTTAAAAAAATCAGTTGGTTGTTTATAGAAAAGTTAATTAGTCCAGTACAGCACTAAGCAAAGTATTATTAAAGCAATACTTTTGACAATTTAGGAAATAAATTTTTCTCTAAATTTGCTGGTATAATCATAATATGCATTATCAAAACTCAGATAATTTTTTTGAAATTAATTTTAATGATACAGCACGTTCTCACTGCATTAAAAATGGGTTCATAAAAACAATATCCATCAGTGACAGGCAGGCAATATAATACAGCAGAAAGTTAACTGAAGCTGGGAGACATAGTTGGTAAAAACTGGACCCTATGTATCGATATAATATAATACAGGCCTTCACTGCTTTCAGCTAAAGAGCCTGTCTTTTCATACTTAAAAAAATGACTTAAAGTTTTTAAAAGAAATATTATGTTAAGAAAATCAGTAACACTCTTCAAAAGTTTTTGATTTTGGCATTAGCAGAATCATTGATTGGTTTCATAACTTTGATTCATTCTGCCACATGCTTTCATTTCTATTGCAAGATAAAAAACAAAGAACAATGTAGGCCCATCAACAAGTACTCAGGAATTACTTTCTGAGTGAACTGCTGTCTCATACAGTTCCAATACTGGCAATTTGTTAGATTTACCTAGCCAGCGTCTATTTCCCTTACACAAAAGTAACACAATTTCAAGTATTTATTTGAAATACTTCTTCAATCTGGTAGGGCTAAAATTCACAGGGTCCTATACTTCCCTAGTAAAGTGTAGGGCATATCAGCCCAAATAAACCAACTGGTTTCTACTTAATTGGAATTTCAATTGTGAGCAAAAGAGACCATAAAACTAAAAAAGTTCAGTGGTGACCCTATCCAGACTGATATGAGACCTCTGTCCTGGGTTCCTACATCCTGCTTCACAAACCCTGGAATTAACCTAGTCCCTGTTCATTTCAAAACCATTCCTGACTCTGATTGTGTCTCCACTAAATTTCCCTTTGCATAAGTTAAACAGAGCCATTTTATACTGCTTAACACCAAAAAACAGGCAGTATAGTAGAGTGGTCAAAAGATAGTCTGCCTATGTTCAAATCTTGCCTTTGTAATTTAGTTGCTGTGTGACTTTGGGAAAATAATCTACCTTGTCTTTAAAATAGATTATAATAGCATCTCCCTCCTAGAGTTGTAAGATAACACAAATTATTGATAATACATATAGAGCACTAAAACAAGCCTGTTACATAATAAGTACAGTATAATGTTTTGTTATGATTTTAAGCAAAATGATAAGTTGGCAACGTTTCTAAAACATCAGTTAAATTTTTTTCATGTACTTCTATGGGGCTTTTCAAATTCACTACTTAAATCATGTGAATGAAGCATGCAGCAGTCATAAATTCAAGCAAACTGACAGGTACACTCACTCCTGAGATCTTATGCGTAACCGTTCAATCGCTTCAGTCGTGTCTGACTCTGCAACCCCATGGACTGCAGCCTGCCAGGCTCCTCTGTCTGTGGGATTTCCCAGGCATGAATACTGGAATGGTTGCCATGCCCTTCTCCATGTACGCTTACCTAGGTAGTCACTATTATCAATAACTAAACAATGAAAAATAAATGACCCATATTCTGTTCCTCTAAAATACCACTTAATTCTCTAATCTAGAGATCCATCTAGTCAAAGTTATGATTGTTCCAGGAGTTATGAATGGATGTGAGAGTTGGATTATAAAGAAAGCTGAGCGCAGAAGAATTGATGCTTTTGAACTGTGGTGTTGGAGAAGACTCTTGAGGGTCCCTTGGACTGCAAGATCCAACCAGTGCATCCTAAAGGAGATCAGTCCTGGGTGTTCATTGGTAGGACTGATTTTGAAGCTGAAACTCAATACTTTGGCCACCTAATGCAAAGAACCAACTCATTGGAAAAGACCCTGATAATGGGAAAGATTGAAGGTGAGAGAAGGGGACGACAGAGGATGAGATGGTTGGATGGCATCACAGACATGAGTTTCTGGCATCACGGACATGAGTTTGAGTAAGCTCCAGGAGTTGGTGATGGACAGGGAAGTCTGGCGTGTTGCAGTCCATGGGGTTGCAAAGAGTCAGACACAACTGAGCGACTGAACTGAGAGAATTGCATTCCTTTCAGGAAATGTATAGCAACCCAATACAATTTCACTAAAGATTGGTCTAAAAAATTTTTTTTCAATTTAAGGAATTCTCTCAATCTATAAGTCAAATCAATTTTCATATAGCCTTTATGAGAATACTGTCCACTACATATAATCAGACATTAATACTGTCAATGCCTGCAAAGGTTAACTAATGCTGATAATTAAAAATGCGGCAAAGGGGAATTCCCTGATAGTCCAGGGGTTAGGACTCTGTACTTCCACTGTAAGGGGCACAAGTTCGATCCCTGGTTGGGGAACTAAGATCCTGCATGCCACATAGTGCAGCCAAAAAAAAAAAGCAGCAAAGATTAAAGTGAGTTCATAGGTATTCTCTACATACATAGAGCTCTATACACATTAGATTCACTTGTGATATACCCTATTCCAACATTCTTTGCTTGAAGCCAAAGGTGAATTAAAATGTAGTTTCATTTTTTCTGCATGACACAACTCTGATTTTCAAATACAACTAGTCTATTCAATGGCCATGATAAATGCTATAAAGTCTTTCAATCACAGTAGGCACCTATAGCTCACTGGCTCATATAGGACCCTGTAAGACTGTTCACATATGAACCTAGTTGGCTGCCTTGATTTAGTTTTGAGATGAAGAGGACAGTTTGCCACTAACTGCATGACTGTCAACAAATAGTGTAAATTCTTTGGGAAGCAACAACAAAAAGCAGATTGGTAACACCTGCCTGAGAAACCTAAGAACATTATAAAGAATAATACAACTATAGTGATGGTGCTGTTATAACATTACATACGTGTGTGTGTTAGTTGCTCAGTTATGTTCAACTCTTTGTGACTCCATGACTATAGCCCACCAGGCTCCTCCATCCATAGAATTCTCCGGGCAAGAATACTGGAGTGGGCTGCCATTCCCTTCTCCAGCGGATCTTCCCAACCCAGGATCGAACCCAGGTCTCCAACAATGCAGGCAGATTCTTTACCATCTGAGCCATAAGGATTATGACTAAGAAATTGCTGAGTATATAGTGTGTTTGTTCTTCTCAACTCTGTGAATTGTGTCAACATATTTCCTCTTTCACACAATTTTACTACTAAATGCAAAGACTGTTCACAAGAAAATGTCAGGATTCACTGCTTTCTAAATACATACATACCTTATTTTAAACAAATTTAATCTTTGAAAATCAAGATTAGAGGAAAACAGCACATATATAATTATGAGCATGTGTGTGTGGTCTAAAAGTTTACTTAAAAGACCCTTAAGGCAGTTAAAATAGAAATAATTTAAAAATAACATTTATACTCAACTTTCTACAACTATAGTTACTAACAAAGCAAAGCTGCTCATTTATTCCTTTCTTGTTTCCTTATAGAGACTGATTTGAAAAGTCTCTATAAGGAAATAAATGAACAATTAGTGCATGTAAGTAAATTTTAGAGAAAAAGATTCAAAACCCAAAACCAAACTTTATATATTTCTCATTCTATTTATATATTTATAAATAAACTTTATATATTTCCTCATTTTGCAAAAATCTTTCAATTTCTTCAATATAAACCCAAAATAAATCAATGGGCTATAAAATTCACTTTTTAAAAACTCATGGTAACCTTAAGATATTTTAACCTTTTTAGTCACAACTTAAAAACACTAAAGTTACAGATTTCATGTTTATAGATGTATATAATATTATAATCACAAAGATTATTTCCAGACAAATCTTCAGTCTGAAAATATTCTACTCTGAATGAAACTATGTGGTAATTCCAAATGTCATCAAAACCTTCAATGCTGAAATTTTGTTACAATTTAATAAAGAAAAATAAATCCTTCTTGTAAGTCTTTTCTTGAGAGGAAAAGTAATATACAAAAAAGAAATAAACTGTAACTAAGAGATGGTTAGATAAGTTTTTATTTTGTTCACTAGTTCTATTGGTTACTCAGTTACACAACATAGTCACCTATACAAAACAGGAAAGATTTTCATCAATGACCAAATCAATTAATTTGATGTTTTATAGTTTATTTTTTACCATATTTTGTTGCATTTGTCTCATTTGTTCAAGAGAAGGTTTTGGTACTTTTAGAGACAGATGAATCTTTCCATTCATAATTGAGTTAATTTATCTAGATACATACCACCACTACATGAAAATCACCTTACTGAATTCCCACAAGACAGAATTTTACTAATAGTTAAGAGCCTGCCTATAGGAAATCATGAACTTCTTTATAGTATTAGATTAGTACTATTTTTAAATGATTTCTTTTAGGACACGACTTTATCCACTGCTTCCCAAAGTCCTGCCTTGACACAAATAACTATCTTTTTCCTGTCTTGCACAGTCAAGTAATATAAAAAGATAATGTGTTAATCCGAATAAAATTAATTGGATTGTTGAACACTGTTTCGTACTTCCCTGGTGGCTCAGTGGGAAAGAATCCACCTGTCAATGAAGGAGACAAGGTTCAGAATCTGATGTGGGAAGATCCCCCTTGCTGCAGGGCAAACTAAACCTGTGCACCACAATGACTGAGCCTGTGCTCTGGCGCCCGCAAGCCTCAACAACTGAGCCTACCTGCCACAACTATGAAGACCACACACCCCAGAGCCAACGCTCCACAAGAAAAGCCACTGCAGTGAGAAAGCTGCACACGGCAACTAGAGATTAGCCGCTGCTCGCCACAACTAGAGAAAATTCTGCTCAGCAATGAAGACTCAGCACAGCCAAAAATAAACAATTTTTTTAAAGTCACCTGAACCATATAAAAATAATGTAAAATGAATAATAAAAGAATGTTTTTCAAAAAGATTATTTTTAACCTCTAAGTCAATCATCTAAAATATACAGTCTACCAGAATTGGCCTAAAATATTGTGTACCTATCAATATATAAAATAATTTTAAGGCAAAGTGATTCATTTAATACCTTGAAATATCAGAAAAAAATTATAACTATAATTCAAATATCATTTTAGTAGATTCTCAAGAATCTTAATTCACACTACAATGCTCAAAAGTGACCAAAAACTATCACAAGTATACTGCATGTTTCCATTTGTTTTTAAGATTATAAGTATCTGTTTGATGAAATTTTAAAGTGGAATAAAACAAAACACATTTTATGTTGCCTTTGATCTTTAACTTACAGCCTTATCTCCCAGGTCAGAGGGTACATTATTCAATTTCACTATATTTTGTGTAAAACCACTGTAGCGTTGAAGATGACTTTCAGTACAAATGTCATGGTACTTAAAGCTAAACCAGAATCTAGTTTTTCAGCTCCTTAATTAAAATCATAGTTTAAAAGAGTCTGACAATATTATCTTTAGTCTTTCCAGTTGAACAGTGACAGAATTTTCAGATCTTTTATTTAATCAAGCTTAGCAATCTCTCTGAGGCTTTTATTTTCTAACCCATCAAAACATTTCAATAAGCAAAATACTTACTTTATATTTTTGTATTTAATGTCATAAGGAGTGTTTTCTCATTTCTTACTTCTCATAGATTAAAATATACAAATCTTACTCAAAAATTAGTTTTACTTGCCTTATAGTCTGCTCCAAAGAAATAAGAATGAAATAGCATAAAGACACCCAAAAAGCCCTCTTAAGATATAAGTGGATATAGGAGGATTTTGCTCAGTGAAAAACACAGAAAAAAAATTCTTTTGTATCAAATAGGGGCATAGAGAATATCAAAGTAAATATTTCCTAAAATATTGTTGTAAAAATGCAAATATTAATTTTAATATATAAGAGGAATGTGCAACAAATAAACACTTGTTGAATGATAAAGGATGAGTAACATATCCCAAGTGCAGTATTCAAATTTTACTTCATATTATTTCAATTTTTCAGGCTAAAAGTAATAACTACACGTTTATACAAATACCTATAGCACACATCATTAAAGTAAGGGATTTCACAGTTCTGATTTCATTTCTTTGTTGTTCAATTTTGATACAATAATTCAGGAACTATGTTAAATTTATTTTATCCTGTGTAAACACTGAGCCCTGATAACTCAGATGGTAAAGAATCTGCCTGCAATGCAGGAGACCCAAATTCAATCCATGGGTTGAGAAGATCTCCTGGAGAAGGGAATGGCAACCCACTCCAGTATTCCTGCCTGGGAAATCCCATGGACAGTAGAGCCTGGCAGACTACAGACCACGGGGTCACAAAGAGTCAGACAAGACAGACAGACTAACACACACACATGTAAACACTGTGTAAACTGGAAATAAACTTGTGAAATAATTCATTTAAGCTACATTTGAAATTGTAATTCAGTCCTTTAAAACGGATATCAATATCCAGTTCCAACTCCTTTTTACTATAAGTATCACATTAATTTGACAAAAATACTGTACATGTTATGTACTAATTTGGGGTGAGTGGGTAAATATTTTGAAATTTCCTTACCATTTCACTCACTTTCTTCTGTAAAGAATATTTAGAAACCTTGAATAAAATAAGCAGAAAAAATTTCGTTAAAACTTTTTAGCTATTTTCTATAAATTCCTTCTGAAACTAAAATTGTATGCTATATAATATGACATTTATCTTCTATGCACTTCTTCCCAATGACATTTTTTCAAAGTGTTATTTACTTCTCATAGTGTTATTTATTCTCATAACAAAATACATTTATTTATTTATTCAACACATATTTATAGAGCAAAAACTATATGCCAGCCATTTTCCTAGGATCCTGGGATATAACAACAAACCAACTCCCTGTCCTTAACACTAGTGGGGGTGGTGGCAGACAGACAATAAAATATATAAGCAAAAGTATTGAAGTTAGAGAGTGACAACTACTATGAAGAAAAATAAAGCCAAGAAGAACAGCAAAGAACTGTAGGCAAGTTTGCTACTTAATATTAGCTCTCTTGTTGAAAAATTTTTGATAAAATAGATAAGCACAAGGAAAAATGTTGTCTTAAAAAAAACCATCTCACAACCCAGAAATAACAATCATTAATACCATGGTGCTTCCAGGTATTTTTCTATGTATTTTAAAAGAGAGTCAGTGGTGCATAGAATAATAATATATGTACTATTTTATAATATTATTTTTATTTAATATATAGAAAACACTTTTATATCAAAAATTAATCCACAAGTTTTTAATGGCTTCATAGTATTTCACTGTTTAACCTTCTACCATAGTTTTATCAAATTGCTATTTTTGTAGACTTACCCAGTTTTCAGCTCTAGGAAAGAATTCTGAAACAAACATGCTGTACCAAAAAAACTCTTTAGTTACTCATTTTAGCAGAATGAATTCCATGAAGCAGAACTCCTAAGACGTGATCATTTTTACAGACTTAACAATCGTCATGACACATAGAGTGCTCCAGAGTGGTAGGCCAAGTTAAGCTCCAACTAGCCATGTATGAGTGCTTCTCTGCTTGCTCAGCAGCAAAGAATGTGCCTGCCAACACAGGAGATGTGGGTTTGATCCCTGGGTCAGGAAGATCCCCTAGGGAAGGAAATGAAAACCCAACTCCAGTATTCTTGCCCAGGACAGAGGAGGAAGGTGGGCTACAGTCCATGACGTCACAGAGTCAGAGGTGACTGAGCGACTTAACAACAACAAAGCCATGTATGAGTGCTTATTTACTTGAACTCACCTAGTATTTGTTAAAATTTAAACAAGAGTTCATTACTTCACATTTACTATGAAATAAAGTTTTCAGCATGCTGCCTTGAGTAAGTTAATAATTTATTTTCATTTTGGTGGAATCAGTTATGTGTGATTCGTTTCTTCAGCAAACAATGAATGCTTACTGTAAGTAAAGCACTCATGTAGACATTGAAGGTATACTACTGGACCAAAAAAATCCTGTCCAGTATAAATTCTGGGGAATGTAGATAATGAGCAACATAAGTAAGTTAAAATATATGGCTCTACTAGATACTGATAAGTGCTTAAGAAAAATAATAAATCTGGAAAGAGAATTACATAAATGGCCAGGAAAGTCTTTCTGGAAAGGGCAACTTGTGAGTAAAGACTCAACAGAAAGTAAGGGAGATTATTCCAGCAACTGTAAAGGCCCTAAGGTGAGAAAATGTCTTGTGTAGTCATAGAACAGCAAGGAGGCCAATGTGGCTGGAAGGTTTAGTAAGCAAGGGGCAAAAAATGAGTTCAGAGGCGAGTAGGAGAGGGGTTAGGGCCAAACCACTGTAGGTCTTGTAGCATATAATAATGATTTGCACTGAATGAGACAGGAAGCCACTGAGGAGTTGCAAGCACAAATGTGACATAACCTAACTTATTCTTTAAAAGGATCACTCTGTTATGTTAAAGCTGAAGGAGAACAGAAGTGGCAGCAGGAAAAACACTTAACAAATGACTGCAATTGAGATGAAAGAAGACGATAAAAGAGGACCAGGGTGTTAGTAAAAGACACAGTGAGAAGTGGTTGGCTTCTTAATATACTCTGAGAGAAAAGCTAAAAAAAATCTGGAACAGGAAGAAAGAAGTTGTAAATTAACAGTAACAACAATAAAAAGACAAATAAGTTATCTAGTTTTCAGGGGGATGAGATTTTAGGAACTTAGTTTTGAACATGTTAAGTTTGAGATGTCTTTTAGACATCCAATAGTCAATCCAGGCTGCATCTGGAGCTGGAGATAAACATTTGGAAGCCCTTCGCATATAGATCCCATTCTAAAGAAAAGACACTGGGTGAAACCAGAGTATTTTTTAGGGGAAACAGACAAAAGAAAAGTAAAAGGGTAGAAGTCAAGTGAAGTGAAAGTCTCTCAGTCATGTCCGACTCTTTGCAACCTCATGGACTATACAGTCCTTGGAATTTTCCAGGCCAGGATACTGAAGGGGTAGCCATTCCCTTCTCCAGGGTATCTTCCCAACCCAGGGATCAAACCCAGCTCTCCCGCATTACAGGTAGATTCTTCACCAGCTGAGCCACCAGGGAAGCCCACCTAGAAAAATAAGAGGAAAAAAAAAGACAATCCTTGGAACTCAGACTGGAATTACACCTTCAGCTTTCATAGCACTTTTCTGCCTCCAAATTGTTGAATGTGAGTCAATTCCACATATCATCTCTATAGATAGAGATATATGCGGGCTAAGTCACTTCAGTCGTGTCTGACTCTTCACGACCCTATGGACTATAGCCTGCCAGGCTCCTTTCTCCATGGGGTTCTCCAGGCAAGAATACTGGAGTGGGTTGCCATTTCTTCCTCCAGGGTATCTTTCTCACCCAGGGATGGAACCTGAATCTCTTACTTCTCTCCTGCATTGGCAGGTGGGTTCTTTACCAGTAGTACTACCTGGGAAGCCCCTATGTGTGTATATACCTATATGTATATATATATAATATTGGTTCTGTTTCCCAGGTGAACCCTCACTAATACAGCTACCATTAGCTAAAGAGAAAACTGATAAACAGAGCAAATTTACCAAATTTTTTCAGGTCACTGTCATTGAAACATTAGTATCCTGCATTAATATCCCTTTTATTCTTTCTGAACCATGTCTCACAACTCTATTTTATTAACACTTCTAGAGCACTTCCCAACTTAAAAAACCACCCTGTAGCTGCATTGCTATGACAAGTCAAATCTGAAAGTAACATAACTAGATTGACATGAAATATTTATGGATGTTCTATATAATGATTTTTCATTCTGAAATCACATAAAATGGGCCTACAATATCAGATATAGGCATCTTTCTAATACAGGATCAAAAATATACTAACACTAATTAATGTATTAACTATAGAAAGTAATTTCAAAGATAAAGTACAAATGTTTTCCTAGTTATCCCTCACTTTTTTTTTTCCATAAAAAATTTACAGTCAAATGTACTTGACTGTAAAGTACATTTGTTTGAGCAAATCTATTTTCCCATTAACTTTCCATTAACTAGATTTATGTTACTTGGGAATAAATTTTTTTAAATCCTGTGATAAAAGTATTTAACTTCTCCCATTCCTGAACAAATGAGTCCCAAGTTCATTAGGTGGGGAAGAAGTGAAAGGGTCATGGCAACAGCATTCCAGAACAGTGAATCCGGCCTGAATGGTAAGGCAATTTACTCTGTGGAGTCAAAAGCTGAGTAAAGTGGTTAGTAGGCAGTGTTGAAAAAGGGTGACCCAGGTGTCAGAGTTGAAGCAGGGAAAAGAAGGTATCCACATTAGGAAGGTAGAAGTAGCAGAATGGTAGCCCGGTCACATACAGTAAATATAAGTAAATCTATTAAGAATAAAGAAAGTCATATTTTTACTGTAAAAGAAAGGAAATATATAAATATGGAAGGGAAATAAAACTAACCGTGGGTTTTGGATTAGAATTGAAAGTAATGTGAATTCATGGTTTTTGACATATATAGATTGATAAAGAAACAAACATAATTATAAAAGCATGTTTATATATGTGTTTGTATATAAATACATACATCAATTCCATAGCTCTGTCCATTGACAGGGTCTGAGATCAGTGACACCCCAATAGTAATGAGTGTAACAGTGCTGAGATCTGCATGTCTACATTCCATTTTCCACTGAAAGGAACCAGGCCAATGTTGAGAAATGATTTATTCCAAGGCAAGGTTAGTTAAACTACAAGGTGATCCTGGCATATTTTGTTTTTACCTAAGAGCAAGAAAACACTTAAGAATGATAAAGACATGTCCGTAAGGCTAAAACATCAGCCTGAATGGATAGCTACTGGCCAAACTAATGACAATCTGAGCATCGAAATAAATAAAAACTGAAATAACCAATTATCTGACAGGATTAAATTATAGGAGCAAGGCCTTATTTTTGCAATATTCCTGCCAAAAGTGCATAAACTGATTCTATTCATGAAGAAATATCATACGAACATTCTACAAAATAACTGGTCTGTGATCTTCAAGAGTTTCAAAGGCATAAAAATCATGCAAAGACTGGGAAACTGTTACAGACTGAAAGAAAGAGATCAAAGAGACATGACAACTAAGAGTAACTTTTAAACTGGATCCTTTTGCTAAGACAACTGGTAAAACCTGAATGGAATGTGAGAATTAGATTACAATTATATATCAAAATTAACTTTAAGATTTTATGGTTGTGTTATGGTTTTGCAGGAGAATGTCCTTGATTATAGGAGAGACAGTGCAGTACTGGGGGAGACAGGGCACCAGATTGGCATATTACTTTTAAATCATTCAGGAAAACACATTCTGTAATGCAGAATTACTAAAGAAGTGATGTTTTTGAACTGTGGTGCTGGAGAAGATTCTTGAGAGTCCCTTGGACAGCAAGGAGATCAAACCAGCCAATCCTAAAGGAGATCAGTCCTGAGTATTCACTGGAGGACTGATGCAGAAGTGCCAATACTCTGGCCATCTGATGCAAAGAGCTGACTCATTGGAAAAGACCTAGATTCTGGGAAAGGTTGAGGGCAGGAGGAGAAGTGGGTGACAGAGGATGAGATGGCTGGATAGCATCACTGACTCAACAAACATGAGTTTGAGCAAACTCCAGGAAATAGGGAAGGACAGGGAGGCCTGATGTGCTACAGTCCATGGGGTCACAAAGAGTTGGATATAACTTAGTGACTAAACAAGAACAATGTATTTCTAACATCTCTGTAAGTTTATGATTCTCCAAACTACAAAATTATCCAATATCTAAGAGTTCCTTATGGATAAATGTATACACTCAAAGCTCCAGGAATTTAGTTCCTTTTTATCACTGGTGTTAGGTAAGACCTAGTAAGACAAGAGTTCAATAGTAGAAATAACACATTATGTGTTAAATATGCCTCCAATTCTATGAGAGGAATTAATATCTTAATTTATAAATTCGGTAAGTTTAAAATTTAGCGAAGTAACAAAATATCAGAGCATTAGTGCTGAAAATCTTGTAAGTCATCTATCCCATTACTCCCAGTATTTAACTTCTATCTGTGCTCTTTTATTTGTGCCTCTTCTGGGAAGGAGAATAAAGATCTTCCCCAAACTTCCTTACTCATGGTATTCAAAGTAAAGAATGCAGATATGTTATTGTTTCACAAAATGGTCTTGTTTGGAAAATGCTGATGTATTTCAATTTCCTCATTTTACCTAAAGAAAAATCGAGGCTCAGGAAGACAGAGAATCTTACCACGGGATCATGTGGTAAGTCTTTACTAGGCAGAAATAATTTACTTAAAATCTCCAGGACACCCCTCAAAATCTATTTAGCCTTAGGGATACTGTTTACATAAAGTTTAATTTGTCAGCTCACTTAGATAAGAGCAGGTTGCCCTGCTCTAACTAATCTCTTTAAAATCAAGTAATAAGGTACCATTTTAAGTAGAAATTGAACACATTCAAAGAATCTATTAAAGCAAAAATAATTCAGCTTTTGGTGTTTTGTGGTTTTGTGTCTGTTCGTTTTGTTTTAGAATTCAGTAGGCCGAGTTGCTCGGCTATGAGCTTTTCAAGAAAAGGTACTTTGATTTGTTTTTCCTGGCATCTAGCACATGGTGCATGCATGCACTCTCGGTTGCTAACTTGTGTCTGACTTTCTGTAACCCCAGGGACTGGGGCCCTTCAGGGTCCTCTGTCCATGGAATTTTCCAGGCAAGAATATTTGAGTGAGTCACCATTTCCTTCTCCAGGGATCTTCCCAACCCAGGGATCACACCAGCCTTCTCTTGCATCGGCAGCTGGGTTCTTTACCATGGAGTACATGGTAGACATGACATTAAAAAAGGGAAAAAGTAGCAATCTAAGTAAAGGAGGGAGGGAAGTTGCTCCAGGATGGTTAGGAGGCTGTGAATTTCCTCTGCCTAATGGATTTATGTAAAATCCACAATTGAACAGAACTTTTTTTAACTTGGAGGGGAAATAACAGAAGTATCCTCACTGTTCTATGTTCTACACTGTTATACCATGTTCAGCAGATCATGAAGTAACATATACATCACCTGTACTATGTCTCAGACTGAACAAGGTAAAAGAAATTTTTATAGCTCTTACACTGCTTCAGGCCAGCCATATAAAGAAATTTCTTTTGCTCTAAAAACACTCATTGTATTATTTGATAGTTAAATATGCATGAATGGTATCAAATGAAACAATTTAAGAAAAAGTACTAAAAGAACAAAGCATTTATAACAAAATTGATATATTTCTTGATTGACAACATTTTAGTAGGGAAAAATGTAATACTTTTTCAGTATTTATCCAGAAAAAAAGAGATGTTATTCCTAGTTGAAGACATTGTTAAAAAAAACACATTAGAGAGTCTTTTAAAATAGCTATAGTTGTAATTTGTTTACTCAACTAGAGTAACAATTTTTTAAATTTCTCTACTGGGATCATCTTTAACTAGATATCTGAGATATGAAAAGAATCACTAAACTGTGTAACTACGTAAACTTTAGTAGCCTTAAACTTCTATTTCTTTTCCATCTACTTTAAAGAATATCACTATCAACTTCATTCCCTACATTTTTACTTTTTCATCAACAAGGTTAGCAACATCTAAATTTTATTATGTAACCATAATTAAGTCTTCCATGCTTTGCTTATAGGTTAACTCTAAAAAAATGGGACGTCAACAGTGTTTTTGTCATTAAAAACAACACAGATTTTTTTAATGCAAAACCTAACAGGATGTTAATAACACATTTTTTCTGGGGCCAATATGCTACATGAAGGATGATTTTACTAGGGTCAGGACCTAAATATCTTCTCTTTTGTTTTAACCCATCAATTGCTCAAAACCATTCCAAACTGTAATTTACTTTATATCCTGGTTATAGAGTAATCTGTTTTCTCTGGAGTTTCTAATCACTTACTGCTTTGTTGTTGCATTGCTGTTGTTGTTGAAACAAGATATAAGGACTTTTTACTGTATCAGTATCTTCCAGCCTCTTATTCATCCAAACTGACGAACAGAATCCATGCCCTTCTTTTTACTGAAAACATTCTTCTTGGAACTCATTGACATTTTGTTTTACTTAATTTTTATTTACTTTGTTACATCAAAGTAACTAAAGAAATTCAAAATAAAAATTGCTTAATATCTCAAATGAGGAGAATCTAAACAGTGTTAAGACAACTTAATAACCTGAAAAAATATAGACTTAGATCCATATCTCATACTGTGTTACAAAAGATAAACTTCATATTGATCAAAGATATAATGTAAAATTTGAGTATATAGATGTAATAAAAGAAAACATGGGCAAATCCTTTTTGTAACTTTGTAGTTGTGAATGCCCTTCTAACCATGACAAACTTCAAAAGCCATAAAAGGAAAATAATTTATAGCAAATGGTAAAAGTCAAAACAAAATCAAAATACAAACGACAAACTGAAAAAACCATCTGAAGCCCAGAACACAAACAAAAAGGGCTTATTTCTGAGAAATATAAAGAATTCACAGGAGTGATATCAGAAAAATGGTAGATCAGGAGGACCCAGTCCTTTCCCCCAATTTCACCTCCTCCACATGACTTCACAAGTACCTATGAATGAAAACAGTTCTAGAAGACCTCTGGAGTACAACAAGCTGCAGGAACCCAGTAGAGCACCAAAAAACAAGGATGTCTGAACAGCAAAGTATAGGAAGCAATTCACCTGTGCCATTCCATCCCCTAGGTCACACAGCTTGTTGCCAAAACAAATGCCCTCAGCCACAACTCTCCCCAAATGGGAGAAAAGAAGAGCAAGAAGACACCAGCAGCCTTCACCACCAAAGACCTCAACAGCCCTTATCACTACCATGGACATGAGCAACTTTCGCCTCCAAGGATTCTCACCGTCTTTGCTATGTCTATACCTACTTGAGTTGATGGAGCTCCCTGGAGCCCAGGCCACTGTGCTCTTTCTTGGAGCTAGAGGCACCACTGCTTCCAAACCAAGTCAGAGCTGCCAGACCCAGCACTACACCTAGTACCACCATATACCCTACTCAGCTAGCATTCACACATCCACCAGTAGGTCCAGATTCATACTCACCAGAGCTAGTCCAAAAGCACTGCTCCTTCAATGCACAAATACCAAAAAAGGGCTACAGGAACACAAAAAATTAAGGAACCATAAAACCACCAAAGGAACTTTGCAAATTTCCAGAACTGACCCCAAAGAATTAGAGATCTATAAACTACCTGACAAAGAACTCAAAATAATTGTTTTAAAGAAGCTCAGCAAATTTTAGGACAACACAGATAGAAGATGCAACAAAATTAGGAAAAAAATTACATGAATAAAATGAGAAGTTCAACAGAGATAAAAGTCATAGGGAAACAACTAAAAAAAAAAAACCTCTAGAGCTGAAGAACACAATGAACGAAATGAAAAATGTAATAGAGAGTTCCAACTGGCACACTCAATGAAATAGGAAGAAAAAAAACCCAGTGAACTCAAAGACAGGTCATTTTAAATTGACCAGTGAAAAGAAAAATGAATGAGAGTGAAGAAAGCATATAAGATTTATGGAACACCCATCAAAAGATAAAACTTTAAAATCACTACAAAAAATTCAAATAACAAAAGAAGAGATGAAGAGATGTATAAAACAACTAAAACAGAATGACAACAGTAATTTCACATCAGCTAATAATTACGTTAAATGTAAATAGATTAAACTCTCCAATAAAAAGGCACAGAGTAGCTAAAGGTATTTTTAAAAAATCCAGTGACACAGTATCTATAAGAGACTCAATGTAGATTTAAGGACACACACAGACTAAAAGTAAAAAGATTAAAAAGACATACCAAAGAGTAACCAAAAGAAAGCAGGGTGGCTAAACTTCTATCAGATAAAATTGCCTGAAGTCACTCACTTGTGTCCAATTTCTTGTGACCTCATGGACTGTAGTCTGCCAGGCTCTTCCATCCATGGAATTTTCCAGGCAAGGATACTGGAGTGGATTTCCATTTCCTTCTCCAGGGGATTTTCCTGACCCAGGGATAGAACCCAGGTCTCCTGCACTGCAGGCAGACTCTTTACCATCTGAGCCACCAAAGAAGCCCCATCAGATACAATAAACTAAGCCAAAACTGTCTCTAGAGACAAAAAAGGTCATTATATAGTGCTCAAGAGTCAATTTGGAAGATGCAATAAATATATGTGTATCCAACAGCAGAGCACTTAAATATGCAAAGCAAATATCAATAGACTTGAAGGGAGAAATTGACAAAAACACAATAATGGTGGAGACTCCAATACCTGACTTACCATAATGGACAGAAGAAAGAAAATGAATAAGGAAACAGTTGACTTGAACATCACTATAGATCAAATGTACCTAGCAGACATATATAGAAGTTTCACTCAAAGGAAGAAGAATACACATTCTTCTCAAGCACACATGGAACATTCTCCAAGATAGACCATATGTCTATCATATCAATTCTATCCTATGTCTATCACAGAAAAATCAACTTTTATGTGACAAGCCACAAAATAGTCTTAAATTTAAGAAGATCAAAAGCATTCCAAGTATTTTTTTCTGGTCACAATGGAATAAAATTAGAAATTAATAACAGTAGGAAAATAGAAAATTCACAAATACTTGGAAAATAAATAATAAATTCTTGAACATTCATTATGTTATTTTTTAGAAAAGGAAAATTTTAAAAGTATCTTAAGACAAAGCGAAAACAATAACACCACATACAAAAACTTATGGAATGCACTAAAAGCAATATAATAGAAGATTTCATAATGATAAATGCCTACATTAAAAATAAAACCTCACACAATCTAACTTTACATATCAAAGAGCTAGAAAAAACAAAAAGAAGTATGCCAAAATCAGCAGAAGGAAGAAAACAGTAGAATTTAAACAGAAATAAACCAAACGGCAAATTGAAAAACAATAGGAAAAAATCAATAAAACTAAGACTTAGGCTTTTGGAAAGAATAAGCGAAACTGACAAACCATTAGCTAGACTAAGAAAAAGAAGACTCAAGTAAACAAAACTAGAAATGAAAAGGAGACATTACAGTGGATGCCTCAGAAATAAAAAGTATCATAAGAGACTATTAAAAACAACTACATGCCAATAAATTCTCCTATTAGAAGAAGTGGATAAATTCCTAGAAAAACACAACCTACCCAAACTGAATTTGAATGAACTAAAAAGTTTGAACATATCAATAGCAAATGAGGACACTGAATCAGTAATTTAAAACCTCCAACAAAGAAAAGCCCAGGACTAGATGGCTTTGTGGAAGAATTCTACCAAACATTCCAAGAAGATTTAACAGAAATCCTTCTTAAATTCTTCCAAAACACATAGCAGGGAACACTTCCAAATTCATTTTATGAAGCCAGCATCATTCTGACAGCAAAACCAGACAAAGACACTATTAGAAAACTATAAGCCAGTAGCCCTGATGAACAAAGATGCAAAAATCTTTAATAAAATTCTAGAAAATCAAATTCAAGAGCATATTAAAAGGACTATACACCATTATCAAATGCACTTCAATCCCTGGGATAAAAGGATGGTCAACCATATGCAAATCAACCAATGTGATAAACCACACTGACAAAATGAAAGAAAAAAAAACACACATTCATCTCAATAGACACAGAAAAAGCATTTGATGAAATTCAACATCCATTCAAGTTAAAAAAAACTCTCAACAGAAACACACAAGTTTCAGTTGCTATGTCATGTCGGACTCTTTGCAACCCCATGGGTTGTAGCCCACCAGGCTCTACTGGAGTGAGTTGCCATTTCCTTCTCCAGGGATATTCCTGACCCAGGGACTGAACACATGTCTCCTGCATTGGCATGCGTATGTATTCTTTACCACTGAGCCACCAGGGAAGGCCATATAAGAAACTTAAGCTCAGCACAATAAAGGTCATATATAAAAAACCCACAGTGGTCATCATAATCAATCCTGTATAAGGCATGAGTGCCTATTCTCACCACTTCTATTCAACAGAGTACTAGAAGTCCTAGTCAGAGCAACCAAAAACAAAAAACAAAAAAAATGAAAGGCATCCAAAACACAAAGAAGGAGTAAGATTATCGGTATTCGAGGTTAACATAATCATACATACAGAAAACCTTAAAAGCTCAACAAAACTTGTTAGAACTAATAAATGAATTCAGTAAAACCAAGGAAAGAAAATCAACATACAAAAATCAGCCACATTTCTATAAGCAAAAAACAAAATATTTGAAAAGAAAATCACAACAGCAACAAAATGAATAAAATATTTAGGAACAGATTTAAGCCAAGTGTTAAAGCTTGTACACTGAATACTATAAAACACTGATAAAAAGAAATTTAAAAGACATATATAAATGTGATGGTTGAATGGCATCATCAACTCAATGGGCATGAGTTTGAGCAAACTCCAAGAGATAGAGAAAGACAGGGAAACCTGGTGTGCTGCAGTTCATGGGGTCGCAAAGAGTCGGACATGACAGCAAGTGAACAACAAATATAAATGTAAAGGAATCTTGTAAAGGAAAATGTAAAGGAATCATTGATGGAAAAATTAATATTGCTTACATGTGTATTACCCAAAGTAATCTACAGATTCAGTGCAATCCTTATCAAAATCACATTGCCAATCTCTACAGAAATAGAAAAAAAAAATCCTAAAATTTATGTAGAACCATCAAAGACCCTGAATGGCCACAGAAATCTTAAGCAAGATGGATAAAACTGAAGACATCATATTTCCTGATCCCAAAATATATTTCAAAGCTAAAGTAATCAAAGCAGCATGGTACTGACAAGAAACAAAACAAAAACCAACAAGAGACATATCAACCAATGGAACAGACTAGAAAGCCCAGAAATAAATCCACATGTCTGTAGCCAACTGATCTTTGACAAGGACACCAAGAAAATAATGGAGAAATGACAGTCTTCAATAAATGGTGTTGGAAAAACTGGATATCCACATACAGAACAAGGAAATTGGACCCATATCTCAAACAATGCACAAGATTTCATACCATAAACAAAAATCAACACAAAACAGATTAAAGACTTAAATAGTGAAGCCATAAAACTACTGAAAGGAAATACAGGAAATGAGCTTTTCTTAGTCTAAGCAATGATTTTTTAAATATGACAAAAGGCAACAAAAGCAAAAATAGAAAAGTGGGACTGCATGAAACTAAAACGTTTCTGCACAGCAAAGGAAATAATCAACGCAGTGAAAAGGCAACCTACACGATGGGAGAAACATTTACAAACCATGTATCTGATTAGGGATTAATATCCAAAATATAGGGGCTGCCTAGGTGGCACAGTGGTAAAGAATCCACCTGCCAATGCAGGAGACACAAGATGTGTGGGTTCAATCCCTGGGTCAGGAAGATCCCCTGGAGTAGGAAATGGCAAGCTGCTCCACTATTCTTGCCTGAAAAATCCCGTGGACAGAGGAGCCTGGCAGGCTACAGTCCATGGGACCACAAAGAGTCAGACATGAGTGAGTGATTGAGCATGTACACACACAGACACACACACACACACATCCAAAACATAGAAGGAACTCAAACATAAGTACTCAATATCAGAAAACCCCAAATTACCCAATTAAAAAATGAGTTGAGGAACTAAATAGACATTTTTTCAAAAGAAGACATACAAATGACCAACAGGAATAAGAAAACATGCTCATCACCACAATAATCAGGGAAATGCAAATCAAACTCATAATGAGGTTATTAATTCAAACCTATTAAGAATGGCCGTGATCAAAAAGACAAGAGATAAGAAGTGTTGGTAAAGATATGGAGAAAAGGATGCCTGTCTTTAATGTAATCAGACTAAAGGAAGAAAGCTTGTCAACTGCTTAAACAAATGCATAGTATGAATTATCTGATTAAGGTAGTAACTGTCGGAATCCTTCCATTGTGAAAATATACTTTGTTCTTTATAATTATCTGTAAGTGGTACTCTGAAATCATATGAATATCTTTTCCCCAAAAATCTCTACTTTTTATTTAGTTTAGAATGTAAACTCCACAAGAGCAGAGGATAAAAGTCCCTTTTATTCACTGCTGTATTCCCAGTGCTTAGCACATAGCAGACCTTAATAAATATGTGTTGAATTAACCATCATTTGTTGTATACCTCAGTATTCTTTATAAGACTGAACAACTTAAAGGCAAGGGGTATTTCTTTACCTTTGTATTTGCAGAAAATGAGCATAGTTTTGTACTTAGCAAATAATAATAACTAAATAAAGGCTATTTATGTTAATTTTTAAAGACCACAGATAAATCAGTTATAATATATAGGCCTAACCTGTTTTTTGTCTATAAAGTGTTAAAAATAACATATATCTAATTATAGTACTGTTAAAAATAATAAAAGCTATTTTAATATTTCCTTTTAAAACAAAAAGTAAAGCAAAAATCCTACTAATTTGAAATCAAAGGCTCTCAGAAAAAAAGCACTAAGTTATATATGACATGAATTTTTGTCAGCTTCACTTTCCTAGATTAGATGTTTAATGGTGTTTTACTGATACAATGCTAAAATACCAAATTACTTCTCAAGCAATACTAAGTTACTTTACCTGTAATGTCTTTAATGTTTCCTTCAATCCTTCTATTTCTTTTTCCTTTATTTCTGTAGCAAGTTGAAATTTTCCCTTTAAGCAAAAAACTGTATTTCACTAATTTCCAATGTAAGTGACATTAATAACAGAGAAAACAAGAGTTCAAGAACCAAAATCTCTACTTGAAACTAAATACATCACAGACTTTAAACCTGTAACTGTACTATAACCTATATTCCTAGTGATTACAAAATATCATAAAATTTAATAAGGTCTATACAAGATTACAAATATCATGAAATGGAAAACCTCATCGTAACAATAAATCATTTTATCAGTAGAGCATTCCTGAGAACTTATGGACACTATTAATTATTTAATTCATAAAGAATAAATATATTCTAATTAATAAGACACAATTACATTTGTTTTATAAATACAGGGATATTATAAAAATTTTTAAGAAAGGTCTTTTGCTAAAAATAGCTATAAATTTTAATATTATAAATGGCATATCTTTTGATACAATAAAAACATGTATTAGCTATTTTACTGTGTTTTAAAGAATATAATTTCATTGAAAAGGCATTAAAACATATTATACTTAATAGAAACACTGCAGTATGGTGGAAAGAGCATTAATTTAAAGGCTGAAGAAATACAGGTTCTAGTTTCAACTTTACCACTTCAAAATGGGAGCTTCAGCAAGTCATTTAAATCGTACTAGGCCTCAATACTCTTAAATGTAAAATGATAAGAGCTGAAGTAATAGGATTCCCTTAAATCCTTTCTGTTTCTAAAATTTTAGGAAATTAATAGTCTCCATTGTTTATTACCAATGCTCCTTTCCATTATAGTGAACAACTGATCATTAAAAGCATTTAACTACATTTCAAATTATTAAAAAATTAATAAATACCTTTTCTTCTTCCAAGGCACACATCTTCATTTGCCACTGATAAAGAATTTTAAAAATCAAAATACAGGTAAATGAAATTTTACCAGTGATTTACACTGGTCAATGAGACTATGTGTGTGCTAAGTCACCTCAATGGTATCCAACTCTTTGCAACCCTATGGTCTGCAGCCTGCCAGGCTCCTCTGTTCAAGGGATTATCCAGGCAAGAATACTGGAGTGGGTTGCCATGCCCTCCTTCAGGGGATCTTCCCGACCCAATAATTGAATCCGTGTCTCTTATGTCTCCTGCATTACGAGGCAGGTTCTTCACCACTAGCGCCACATGGGAAGCCCAATGAGACTACAGAAATGTCTATATTGTTTGAACTTAGTACAACGTGATTATGCTTTTACACTGAGAAAATAAATAATAAAACTATAAAATGGGGGGGGAAGCCAGTCACCAAAGTAAATGAACAATTTAATCTTATGATCAGAGTATCAATCATCCTTGAACGTTTTTTCCCCCAGTTTCTTAAATATTTCAGTATGTTTCATCTACTCATAAACAATAACATATAACATTTTCTAAAAGCACACTTTTATGAAATTGATAGTTTATATTTACACTGACAATATTTTCTGAAAATTTTTAAAAATTCATGTGTCAGTCTAATAAATAAATAATGACATTTTAAAATAGGAAAACTAAAGTGAGCTTGCCAAAGGAAACTAAGTATTCCAAGCAACACAAGGATACTAGGAAAAGTTGTTAAGAAATAAAACTTCTTTGGCATTTCTCCATCTCATTTTCCATATCCCTCACTTACATTCAAGAATCCTTTCTTTAAAAGAAAAAAAAAAAAGAAACAAATATTTTTTAAAGGAAAAAAAAACAAAGAATGCAATAGAGCTTTCTCCTCTAACCTTCAGATTCCTGGGTTTCTTTCTTGCCCAGAGTCCCCTGTGGTAACAAAGACTTAGACTTGCTCTCCCCTAAAGAATACTATGCTGTTGTAGTTGTTTTCTGCTCCCTTATCCTTCAATTAAAACTCCCATAACTCAAGAAAAGCCAATTTCAGACTACAAGAAAGAAGTTTACCATCTGCTCAAACAAATTCACGCTACAGTGGATTTAAACTATCCATAACCTTAACCCACTAGTAATTTTGGTTATATAGGTTTATTTCTTTTTATGCATTCCTTTCTAAACACACACACTTGTATGGAGATAAAAACAAAAAGAGGGAAGGAAAAAAGAAGAAAAAACAGTGATGTTGGCATGGCTATAGGAAAAGCACTTCCAGAGTATATCTTCCTTAGGCACATTTCTTACACATATTTTATAACTAGGGGCTGAAGAGAAATTTGAGGTAGTAAGGAAGAGCTATAAAATTTAGAATTCAAAATAATGGAAGGAGTTGTTTTTCATTTCTTTAAAATATTTTTCTTTTTTTCTACTGATTTATCTTTTATTTGCTGATAGTTGAAATTTGCAGAGGTAAATGATAATCATATCTCCTCATCCTTTATATTTCCCTACTTGCATCTCAGCTTTTCAACAGTGTTATAATTCTTGCTTGGGTAAAGGAATAATGTGAAAACGTAAGCTCCTGGATATGCTAATTAGAGAGAGAGGGGAGAAGGGAGACAGAGCAAAAATACACATTCACTTACATAATTTCTTTAGGACAAATGAAAACACCTCTCCAAAAAAAGTTTTCTCCTTAATTAAGTCATTCTACTACATTACAGTATTATCAGTTGTGATTCAAAATAACCTTGTTCATTTTGTGCTTCCAGTAACACACTTTCTATCTTCAGTGAGTATGAAGAACATTTCATAATATTCATGAGAAGTGCAATATTTAAAACTGTAGTGTTTGTCTATCCTTAAGAAATTACCTGCTTTTTGAAAACTGCCATGGCTTCTTTGTGTTGTTTTGCTAATGTTTCCTTTTGATTCTGAAGAGTTTCCTATTTTAAAAATTATGAAAAGTTAAAACATAAATTATAGCAACTCAGTTTCAAATTTTTATTGGATTCACAAATTAAACATCTTAATTATACATATTATTTTAGGTGCTCAAGATGCAACTTACAACAATTTTATGATTTTTTTAACTGTCATGAAGTCAGCATACAATAATTTTGCTTCCAGTTGCTTCTTCATGATAAAACATATTGCTTTTTAAAACTCTGAATATAGCTCACTCTAAAGTTTTCTTCAAGAAAATATCATCAAAATTATTAAAATTAACAGTCCAATACACAAGTAGACTAGTCTTAAGAGTTTCAAAAAAAACAATTTTATTACCTAAGCACAAGTGTTTACATGATAACATGATTCTTTAAACTCACTGAAATAATTTTTTACAAAACCAGAAGTACCATAGGGCATTAAAAAAAATTTATATATATGATTCCATTTCTTTCCTCTCCACCTTTTTTTAGTTGAAGTTGTGTCCTATCCTTTAGATTCAAGATGGATTTTTTCTTCTACCTTTATCAAATAATTCTTATAATTTAAAAATTAGATCTAAAACTGACAACCACTTTCAAATGTTTAGTTTATTCCATGGTCCTACATATACAGTAAAAGTGAAAGAGGAGAGTGAAAAAGTTGGCTTAAAACGCAACATTTAGAAAACTAAGATCATGGCATCTGGTCCCATCACTTCATGGCAAATAGATGGGGAAACAGTGGGAAACAGTAGCTGACTTTATTTTGGGGGGCTCCAAAATCACTGAAGATGGTGATTGCAGCCATGAAATTAAAAGACGCTTACTCCTTGCAAGGAAAGTTATGACCAATCTAGACAGCATATTGAAAAGCAGAGATGTCACTTTGTCAACAAAGGTCCATCTAGCCAAGGCTATGGTTTTTCCAGTAGTCATGCATGGATGTGAGAGTTGAACTATCAAGAAAGCTGAGTGCCAAAGAATTGATGCTTTTGAACTGTGGTGTTGGAGAAGACTCTTGAGAGTTCCTTTGACTGCAAGGAGATCCAACCAGTCCATCCTAAAGGAAATCAGTCCTGAGTGTTCATTGGAAGGACTGATGTTGAAGCTGAAACTCCAATATTTTTTGGCCACCTGATGCGAAGAGCTGACTCATTTGAAAAGACCCGGATTCTGGGAAAGACTGAGGGCAGGAGGAGAAGGGGATGACAGACGATGAGATGGTTGGATGGCATCACCGACTCAATGGACATGGGTTTGGGTAGAATCCGGGAGCTGGTGATGGACAGGGAGGCTGCAGGGAGGCTGGTGTGCTGCAGCTCATGGGGTTGCAAAGAGTCAGACAAGACTGAGCGGCCACTGAACTGAATCAATTAAAATTTTTTTTCAATGATCTACTGATCTATTATGATAGTTGGGAATTTGGCTCTTGTACAATCATAATCCTACATGTCCTCCCTCTATTCTTCCAACAGAGTTATATAAAAAAGGTGACAAATGTTAATAGTATTTATACTCTTATAACTATGTAATTTTTATTCAATGCTAAGCCACATGGTATATCATGATTACATTTCTATTCTCATACAACTTTTTTCTGTAGCTAGCAATTACTTTAAAATATTTTAATTCCCATAACCAATTTTAAAAAATAATATGCCATTTCCAAGGTCTGTATCAACTGGTTCAGCTGCAAAAAAGAATAGAAAAGGCAAAGTAAGAAGATCCCAAGAATGACTTAAGAAATCCCAAACTGCATTAAAAATTTTTTTTGGCCAAACCATATGGCTTGGAGGATCTTAGTTCCCTGACCAGGGATTCAACCTGGGGCCCCAGCAGTGAAAGCACCAAGTCCTAACCACTGGACAACCAGGAAATTACCAAAAAATTAGGCATTTAGAAAACCTGTAAATATTGCACAAAATTTTTCAGAGGCTACTGCCCAGTTTATTAAGACTCTAATCTACTGCTGCAACAAGGAATGAATGAATTTATAGCAAACATCAGGGACAAGTACTTTGAGGAGAAGACTATGAAGTAGGTGTGAACAATTCCAGCTCTCTCCCCACTTTTTGTGAATAGCTGTAAATCTAGAAATAGGAGATTTCCATGTGCATGCTCGGTTGCTAAGTCATGCCTGACTCTGCGACCCCTTGGACTTGTAGCCCAAAAAGCTCCTCTGTCTATGTGATTTCTCAAGCAAGAATACTGGAGCAGATTGCTATTTCCTTCTCCAGGATCTTTTTGACCCAGGAGCAAATCTGCATCTACTGTTAGGCAGGCAAATTCTTTATCACTGAGCCACCTGAGAAGTCCAATCATACCCATACTGGTGTTAAAACACTACTGTTCTCCATTCAAGAACCCAAAGAGTGAACATTTGTTCAAGACCTTAAGGCCATAAATAAAAGAACCACTTCCCCAACTCATGATAGTACTGAGCCCAAATACTATTTTATCTTCAGGGCCTCCTGAGTCTATATATTTTACTGCTATGTATTTGTGTGTTCTACTTTCTATTATGTACCTTTAGATCAAGACAGTTTCACCTGTTTGTTGTGTCCCGGAAGAGTCAACAATTTACCTGAACAGTTATGCTTCAGGGGTTTATTGAGGAATTTAGGGAGCTTAAATCTCCCCATAACTCTACACTTATTCATTATGTAGGTGAGTTTTTGCTACAATCTAAAGATAAAAAGAGCTCTAAGACTAACTTTATCTATTTACTGTTTAAGGTCATAAAGGGCATAAAAATTCCCAAAAAAAAACCCCACAAAACTTTAGTATTTTGTAAGAATAAAGTACATTATTTAGGGTATAATTTACCCCAAGGGGATAACTCTATTATTCCTGATAAATTATGAACCATTCAGTAATTTCTAAGACTGCTTACTAAGAGAAAATTAGGAAGTTGTCTAGATTTCACTGACTACTACAGATATTGGATAATTTAAGTTCTCAATAATGGAACTTTTCCCTTAAGAACTTAAACAAAAACAAGAATTTTGTCATTTAAAATAACTTTTCAACAGCACCCCACACAAACACACCTGCAGTTAGAGCCCTCCAAATTGTCATAAAGCTTTCTCTCTATTTGTATCTGAGCAATGCAGACAAGTGCTTACTACTCTAACAGAACACCACAAGTATCGGCAGGACCCAAGTGCTTCCTACAATCTTCCCCTTGACCCACTGGCAAAATCCTATTCCTTATTTAAGGCTAGTATTAGCAGCAGCCAAATTAGCAGAAGCTTCTACTGACTTGGTTTAAGGATCTTGTTTAAATTTGATAGTTCTATATGCTGAGCAAGACTGGACACTTACTAAAAACACATTTCTCAGCAAGCAGACTTACTTCCTATGAATTTTTTATTACTTTCTCCCTCATACATTTCAATTCAGTGCTATCCTCTAAAGATTGCTACTCTTTTCCCAATTACCCAAAGAGGAGGAATTTCACGAGATCTAGCCTCTGTTCAAACAATCACTATGCCTCAAATGGATTTATTAAAAACTCCTAGAAAATCTGGGTTTAATATTGCGTGCTTAGTCGTTCAGTCATGTCTGACTCTGAGACCCCACAGATTGTAGTCCACCAGGCTTCTCTGTTCATGGGGATTCTCCAGGCAAGAATACTGGAGTGGGTTGCCATTCCCTCTTCCAGGGGATATTCCCAACCCAGGAATTGAACCCAGGTCTTATCTGTTGATATATCATTTTTTTAAACTGAAATGGGAACTATCAGGTAAGGTATACTGTAAGAGTCTCAACTGACCCCTAAAACAAGACTCTTTACCAGGGGTAAAACCAGTCCAGATGACAGTACTTACCCACTCAGCAGAGTTTGCCAACTGTCAAGAGATAACAGAGTTAACATAAAACTATCAATAATATCAAGGTTATTTAGAATAGTATCTGGAGTAGTCCATGATTTTGTAATACTGTAAAAACAATGAGAGTTTCTAACCTCAATAGGATTACCAATTAAAATGAACAACAGTTATTAAGTACTCTAATGCTTTTTAAAGAGGTGGCTGTCATGAAACCACACTATACAGGATAATAAAGCCTAAAGGATATATCCCAGTTTATCTTTATGACACACAGGCAGCTCTCAGTTAGTTCCTGGCCCAATGATACTCTAAAAAGCTAAATCTTCCTGGAGATAAAAACAACAAACAACGCTATTTTGGAATGCCCACAACTGGCTTCAGAGTCTGAAAAGAATACATGTAAAATACAAGAGAATCCCTGACACTTTCAGGACAGACACTTGGTGGCACCAGAGAACCTCAATGGAATCTGCAAACATTTATAAGAAATTACCCATCGGAACAAGGACATATTAAAAACTATATTCAATTAGCCTTGGGGGGTAATTTTAATAAGATTTTTGAGGATTTCTCTGATGCAAACCTTATGTCTCCCTCACAATCCTAGTAAAACTGTTATCCTTGTAAACCCAAGCTTCAGGACCCCCCCCAAAACTGAACACGTTCAAATGGATTTCCTAAAATTAACCCTTGCAAAGGCCTCTGAATGTGTTCTGATCACTGCTTACTACTTTTCTGGATGGACTGAAACTTTTTCTTGAGAGACAGCTATAATTATGAGAGTAGCAAAAAAATTACTTGATTTTGTGCTCCCAATATGAGTATTTCCAGTAACAGAGGCACTCTTTACTGGACCTGTTATTAGGGAATTTTGCAAAGTCTTATCATTTATTTAGATATTTCATTGTCCCAATCATTTCCAATCTTGAGGGAAAATACGTTAATGGCATCTTAAATCAGACATTCTTGAACTGCCGTAACCAAGGTTATGTCTGACACTCAAGACCATTAAGTCCACACTCACTACTCTCACTGGCTTTCACCACACACGTCTGTTAGAGCTTACCACATGAAACTGGCTACTGACACCCCAACCTTGGACATTTTCTTACTTTGGATAAATGAGCAAAGTATTATACTCCAAGGACTCAGGAAATACACTGTATAGTCTTATCACCATCTCATCTAAATTGCCTTTCCTCTACAAGATCTAAAATGCAAATAAAAGCTGAGAGAATTCATTACCCATTAGACCTGCCCTGCAAGAAATGATAAAAGGAGACCTGCAGGTTGATATGAAAGGACACAAAAGAGTCCATATGAAGAAATAAAAATCTTTATTTCCATATGAAGAAAAAAAGCCTTTATTTCCATATGAAGAAATAAAAATCTCAGTAAAGGTAAATACATGAGAAATCTATAAAAGCTTGTGTTACTCTAACAATTTTTTTGTTTCTACACGACTTAAGAAACTAATACTTAAAAAATTATTAGACTAAAAGCTAATATTACTGTAACTTAGATCTGTAACTCCACTTCGTTTTCTATGTAATTCAGAGACTAGGGAATTCCCTGGTGGTCCAGTGGTTAAGACTCCATGCTCCCAATGCAAGGGGCCTAGGTTCAATCTCTAGTCAGGGAACTAGATCCTGCCTGCTGCACTAAAGATCCCGCAAGCCGTAATGAAGATCCCACATGTGGCAACAAAGATCTTATGTGTGCAGCTAAGACCCAGTGCAGCCAAATAAATAAATATTGTTAAAAATCTATGAAGTTGCTATTATTATAAAAAAAATTCAGAGATTAATACACATTTAAAACTACTAGTTTATTCTCTTGAGCACACAATATATAAAAATGTAATTCTGTAATATCAACAACTGAAAAGGGTGTAGATAGAACTATAAAGAAACAGAGTACTTATATTTAACTGACGTTAACCTGATACATATTCAAATTAGAGTGATATAATGATAAGATGCTAACTGTAATCCCTATGGTAACGAAAAAGGAAATAGCTAGAGAATATACACAAAAGGAAATGAGAAAGGAATTCAAACATCTCACCATAAAAAATAAACTAAACACAACAGATGATGGTAATCAGGAAACAAGGGACAAAAATCTATCAGATACATGTAAAACAGATAGCAAAATGATAGAAATTAGTCATTCTTTATCAGTAATTACTTTAAATGTGCAATTAAAGTCTCTCATCAAAAGACAAACATTGGAAGAATGCATAGAAAATATGATCCAACTTTATGCTATTTACAAGAGACTGACTTTAGATCTAAAGACACAAATATGTTAAAATAAAAAAGTAGAAAAAGATATTCCATCAAAGTAACAACCAACCAACCAAACAAACAAAAAAGTGGACTTTAAATTTTAAAAAGTTACAACTGATATAGAAAGACATTATATATTCACAAAACATTCAGTAAGGGAAAAGATAACAATCATAAACATTTATGAACCAAATGACAGACCATCAAAATATATGAAGCAAAAATGGGCAGAACTGAAGTGATAAATAGTTCTACAATAACAGTTGAAGACTTCAACACCTCATTCTCAAAAACAGAATAACCAGACAGAAGATAACCAAGGAAATAGAGGAAACTGGAATAACATAGTAAACAACTAAGATCTAACAGACATAAATAGAACACTCTTCAGTTCAGCCATTCAGTTGTGTCCGACTCTTTGCACCCCCATGAATCGCCAGGCCTCCCTGTCCATCACCAACTCCCAGAGTCTACCCAAACCCATGTTCATCGAGTTGGTGATGCCATCCAGTCATCTCAACCTCTGTCGTCCCCTTCTCCTCCTGCCCCCAATCCTTCCCAGCATTAGGGTCTTTTCCAATGAGCCAATTCTTCAATGAGGTGGCCAAAGTATTGGAGTTTCAGCTTCAACATCAACATCAGTCCTTCCAATGAACACCCAGGATTGATCTCCTTTAGGATGGACTGGTTGGATCTCCTTGCAGTCCAAGGGACTCTCAAGAGTCTTCTCCAACACCACAATTCAAAAGCATCAATTCTTCAGGGCTCAGCTTTCTTCACCGTCCAACTCTCACATGACTACTGGAAAAACCATGGTCTAGACTACTTGACTAGACAGACCTTTGTTGGCTTTTCAATATGCTATCTAGGTTGGTCATAACTTTCCTTCCAAGGAGTCAGCATCTTTGAATTTCATGGCTGCAATCACCATCTGCAGTGATTTTGGAGCCCCAAAACATAGTCTGACACTGTTTCCACTGTCTCTAGCCCAAAACAAAATATACATTCTTCTCAAGTGCACATTGGATATTTTTCCAGGACAGACAATATGCTAGGCCATAAATTAAGTTGCAATAGATTTTTGACTGCATTCCAAGTATCCTCTCTGATCACAATGGGAAGAAGTTAGAAATCAGTAACAGGAGGAAAATGAAAAACCCATATATTTGTGGAAATTAAACAACAAACTCTTAAATAACTGTGATCAAAGAAATCACAAGGAAAATTAGAAAATAAAGAAGGACAAATGAAAACAAAAATACAACATACCAAAACTGATGGGATACAGCAAAAGACATGGTAATAGGAACGTTTATAACTATAAATGCTTACATTAAAAAAAAAGAAAGATCTGAAATCAACAACCTAACTTTACACTTGATAAAGAGAAGAACAAACTAAACTCAAAGTTAGCCAGAGAAAGAAAATAATGAAGATCAGAGCAGAGATAAATAAAACAGAGAATAGAAAAACAACAGACAGAGCTTCCCTGGTGACTCAGTGGTAAAGAAACAGCCTGTCAATGTGGGAGACACAGGTTCGAGACACGGGTTTAACCCCTAATCTGGGAAAATTCCACATGCCATGGAGGAACAAATCCCATACACCACAACTACTGAGCCTGTGCTCTAGAGTCTGTGAGCTGCAACTACTGAAAACCACGCACCCTAGAGCCCACATTCCACAACAGAACCGACTACAGTGAGACACTTGTGCACCACAACTAGAGGGTAGACCCTGCTCTCCACAACTTGAAAAAAGCCCACGCAGAAACGAAGACCCAACATAGCCAAAAATAAATTTAAAAGTTTTAGAAAAGAAAAACAGAGAAATCAGTGAAATTAAAAGTTGGTTCTTTGAAAAGTTAACAAAATTAACAAACCTTTTTACCTAGATGGACTGGGCTTCCCTGGTGACTCATACAGTAAAGAATCTGCCTTCAATGAGGCAGACCTGGGTTTGATCCCTGGAATGGGAAGATTCCCCGGAGGTGGGCATGGCAACTTACTCCAGTATTGTTGCCTGGTGAATCCCCATGGAGAGAGGAGCCTGGAGGGCCTCAGTCCATGGGGTTGCAAAGAGTCGGACATGACTGGGCAACTGAACTGAACTGATAAGAGTACTATGAACAATTGTAATGCCAACAAATTGGGTAACCTAGATGAAATGGAGAATTCCTAGAAATGCAAAACCTATCAAATAACAAATAAACAGAAAAATTTAATAGATCTATAACTATTAGGACTTCCCTGGTGGCTCAGACAGTAAAGCGTCTGCCTACAATGCGGGAGTCCAGGGTTCAATCCCTGGGTCAGGAAGATCTCCTGGAGAAGGAAATGGCAACCCACTCCAGTATTTTTGCCTGGAAAATCCCTTGGATGGAGGAGCCTGGGAGGCTACAGTCCATGGGGTCGCAGAGTCGGACACGACTGAGCGACTTCACTTTAGCTTTAGCTTATAACTATTAAGGTGACTGAATCAGTAATTTAAAAAAACTCCCAACACAGAAAAGCCCTGAGCCTGATCAAATATTTAAAGAAGAATTAACAGCAATCCTCCTCAAACTTTTCCAAAGAGTTGAAAAGGAAGGAACACTTCCTAACTTATGCTTTGAAGACAGTATTACCTTGATAC
The DNA here is from genome assembly GCA_007570785.1 of Antilocapra americana. Lineage (NCBI taxonomy): Eukaryota > Metazoa > Chordata > Mammalia > Artiodactyla > Antilocapridae > Antilocapra > Antilocapra americana. The sequence continues at coordinate 7,652,286 of ML663010.1, forward strand.
CAAAGCCAGAAAAAACATATGAAAAAACATATCAGAAAAAGAATACTATACACCAGTACCCCTAAAGAACAGTGATGCAACATTTCTCAAAAAAGAAAAACACTAGCAAACTGAATTCAGAAGTATATTAAAAGGATCATACACCATGACCAAGTGGGATTTATCCTTGTGATAAGAGAAGAGTTTAACACACAAGAAGTCAATCAATGCAATAAACCACATTAACACAATGAAGGGGGAAAAAAAGCATACAATCATTTCAACTTATGAAATAAAAAGGAAATGACAAAATTCAATACCCTTCCATGATTTAAATAAAACTCAACAAACTAGGAAAAGGAAACGACCTCAACGTAATAAAAGCCATATATGAAAACCCCACAGTGAACATAATACTAAATGGTAAAGGACTGAAAGCTTTTCCTCTAAGGTTAGCAAGAAGGTAAGAATGCCCACTTCTACAGCATCTACTCAACACAGTATTGAAAGCCTTAGTCAGAGCAATGAGGCAAGAAAAAGAAATCCAGTTTGGAAAAGAAAAAGTAGAATTATCTGTCTGCAGGTCTTATATGTACAAAACCCTAAAGATTCCACCAAAACATTGAATAAATGAATTGAGCAAAGTAATAAGATACAGTCACACCAAAATCAGTACAATGAACAACCTAAAAATGAAATTAAGAAAACAGTTACATTTACAATAGCACTAACAAGAATAAAATACGTAGAAATTAACTCAACCAAGGAGATAAAAGACCTGTATAATGAAAACTCGGAGAAGGCAATGGCAACCCACTCCAGTTCTCTTGCCTGGAAAATCCCACGGATGAAGGAGCTTGGTTAGGCTGCAGTCCATGGGGTCACTAGGAGTCCAACACAACTGAGCTACTTCCCTTTCACTTTTTACTTTCATGCAGTGGAGAAAGAAATGGCAACCCACTCCAGTGTTCTCGCCTGGAGAATCCCAGGGACAGGGGAGCCTGGTGGGCTGCCATCTAACAGGTCGCAGAGTTGGACACGACTGAAGCGACTTAGCAGCAGCAGCAGTGTAATGAAACTACAAAACAGTGCCAAAAGAAATTAAATTAAATTAAACATAAAAAATGTAAACACATCCTTTGTGCTGGGATTAGTTAGTAAGATGTCAATACTATCCAAAGTTTTCTATAGATTCCATGTAATCTCTATCAGAATTCCAATGATATTTTTGCAGAAATAGAAAAACTCATTCTAAAATCAAATGGAATCCCAAGGAACCCCAAGCAGTCAAATAATCTTTAAAAAGAAGAACAAAGCTCGGAGATTCACATGTCCTGATTTCAAAATTTACTAGAAAGCACTAGGAATCAAAACAGTGTAGTACTGGCATAAAAAAAGACACATGGACCAATCGAACAAAATAAACAGCCCAGAAATAAGCCCTCTTACATAGTCTAATTATTTTTGACAAGGTTGTCAAGATCATTCAATGGGGAAAGAATAGTCTTTCCAACCAAAGGTTCTAGAAAAACTGGATACACACATGCCAAAGAATGAAGCAGAACCCTTACCTAACACCATATACAAAAACGAACTCAACCAACACTCAAAAAATCTGTTAATAAAGCAAAACCATGTTTATTAGAATTCACTGCAATAACTGAGGATATTACCTTGACAGAGTCTTCAGTTCAATTCAGTTCTGTTGCTCAGTCATGTCTGACTCTTTGTGACCCCATGGACCACAGCATGCCAGGCTTCCCTGTCCATCACCAACTCCCAGAATTTACCCCAACTCATGCCCATTGAGTCAGTGATGCCATCCAACCATCTCATCCTCTGTCATCCACTTCTCCTCCTGCCTTCAATCTTTCCCAGCATCCAGGTTTTTTCAAATGAGTCAGCTCTTTGCATCAGGTGGCCAAAGTATTGGAGTTTCAGCTTCAGCATCAGTCCTTCTAATGAACACCCAGGACTGATCTCCTTTAGGATGAACTGGTTGGATCTCCTTGCAGTCCAAGGGACTCTCAACAGTCTTCTCCAATAACACAGTTCAAAAGCATTAATTCTTCAGCGCTCAGCTTTCCTTATAGTCCAACTCTCACATCCATACACGACTACTGGAAAAACCATAGCCTTGATTAGACGGACCTTTGTTGGCAAAGTAACATCTCTGCTTTTCAATATGCTATCTAGGTCGGTCATAACTTTTCTTCCAAGTAGTAAGAGTCTTTGAATTTCATGGCTGTAATCACCATCTTCAGTGATTTTGGAGCCCCCCAAAATAAAGTCAGCTACTGTTTCCCAATGTTTCCCCATCGATTTGCCATGAAGTGATGGTACCAGATGCCATGATGTTAGTTTTCTGAATGTTGCATTTTAAGACAACTTTTTCACTCTCCTCTTTCACTTTCATCAAGAGGTTCTTTAGTTCCTCTTCACTTTCTGCCATAAGGGTGGTGTTATCTGCATATCTGAGGTTACTGCTATTTCTCCCAGCAATCTTGATTCCAGAATGTGCTTCCTCCAGCCCACCATTTCTCATGATGTACTCTGCATATAAGTTAAATAAGCAGGGTGACAGTATACAGCCTTGACGTACTCCTTTCCGATTTGGAAGCAGTGTGTTGTTCATGTCCAGCTCTAACTGTCGCTCCCTAGCCTGCACACAGCTTTCTCAGGAGGCAGGTCAGGTGGTCTGGCATGCCCACTCACTCAATTATCTCACGTGTTTGGATCTGTTTCTGGACTCTCATGGTCTCCCTGTTCATGTGTACTGCCAACAGCTTTAAAATATGTTTAAGATTCCAGTGTCATTTCATCCTCTTTCTTTTCAAAACTTTCCCAGCCACTTTTTTCAAGTTTATTTCCACATAAACCTTAGAATCAGCATAAGTATCCCAAATACACAAGTGGTATTTTAAACTGGACTAATTAAACTTACTGCTTAACTTAAGGATTCCGATAACTTTCAACTGTTGATGCTCTCTATTCAAAACAGGATATGACTTTACATTCTGAAATATGCTTTGAAGTTTAAATTGTATTTGGAATTCACCTGTTTTTTCCTCTCCACAGGTTTCTTTTTTTCAGACCTGTCCCTTATGTAACCCACCTCTGGATTTACTCCCATTTCTACACAACCTTGTCAGTCTGTATGGCCTCAAAATTCCCATCGTAGGCCTATCCTCTCTATTACGTGAATTCTGATTCTGACATGTTATCTCGAAGTGCCTGTTTCAAAACTGCCAAACACTGAAAAGAAGGGCCACCTTGATTAAGCTTTCAGTTTTTAGCTGTTAAAATTACTTTGCTGGAAAGGCAAGAGAAGCACTATCAAAAATGCTTCTATACGGATAAGGATCAAAAGAGAATCAGATTTTTTAAATATTTGGTTATAATATGTAATAATAGCCTAGGAAAATATGGTACTATTCTAAGGTTTCATTTCTTAAAAAATACTTTGACTCTTCTATAATACACAATATGTTTTTTAGATATGAAATAATTCACAATAGTTTCCAGAGTTATCCTTTGCTATTTTATTAGAAAGCCTAAAAAAAATGGTTATTCTGTTTTCTGGAAGCACAAATGTTATTAACAGTTTTAGTTGTAATTTTCTAGAGACTCTCTAAAATGATGCACAATTCTCCAAATATTATATTTTGGAAATTTAAAAATTAGCTTTGCAAGTAAGGATTAAAATACATTTTAAAATAAAATGATAATCACAGGATGAAATACTCACCTTTTGCCATTTAAGTTCTTGTGTCTCCATAATAATTTTACCAATCTGCTCTTCATACTGAGTTTCTGCTTCCTAAGTCAAAAAGGAGAAAAATGCTAGTAAATGAGGACTTGAAAATTTCTAGTTTTGGTTCATTCTAAAGAGAAAGAGATCTAAACAGATAAAAAAAACAACATCCTCCCACCCTTACAACAAGAAAAAAAAGCTGGAAATTTTACAGGTTTAAATAGTTGAATCCATCAGAAAACTGATGTCCCATATCAACCAAGTAATCCAAATCTGGGTTGAGACAGGTGCCTGCAGGAAAAAAAGAACCACAGCATTTGCTTACCTGGGACATAAGCCACAGAGTACAGACAAGAAAACTCAGCTACAAGTCCTTAATACATTTTTAAAGGCAGAGGATGGGCTGGTGTAGGCTCGAGAAATAAATAGGTTAATACTTTCTGACAGCTTTTTCTTCCATGAAACCCACAAGGTGCTTACAGATAAGGAAGGAAAGAATCTGAGAAAACTTTTCCCCTGTAGTACCAGTTGGAGAGGAGGAGAGCAGTCACAGGCCATCTTCCCTAAATCTCCTACAGACCAAAACCTTAATCTGCAGGGGAAAGGACAATCAAAAGTACATCTAAGGACACTAGTGGAAAACCTCTGTAGCTAGGAAAAGGAATTAACTGACAACACTAAAAACTTACTTAGAGAAGACTATTTTTCTTATCTCCTTGAAAGAACAAAACCCTTCATCTAGGGGGGGAAAGGGCAATAAAAACTGTAGCATGAGAGCATTTGTGGAAACCCACTGAAGCTGAGAGAAGGCTAGAAAAATAAAACAACAGTGCTATCACTGGGGCAGGGCAAGGAATACATGCTAGGCTTACCATTAAATACTGAAGAGGGATCAGAATTTTAGGGAAGGCTTCCCCTTGAGAATCAGGTTCACCAAAGACTGACGGCTTAATAGAGGCATCAGAAAATGCACCATCGCCCAACTAATTAGGGTCAAGTTAAAAACAGTGAGATATAGCTGGAAGAGCTGCAAAGACAGACCCACTCTGGGAAGCAGCACAGAGAGACCCAAAATCAAGGGAGGAAGTCTAAAGTCACAACCAGGAAGCAGTTATTTAGAAAAACTCTGATTTTGTTTAAAATATTACAATACTCTTGAATTTGTCCACACAATAAACATAAGTATCACTAGAGAAATCTGAAGCTTCTGTTGGAAACTTTGACAGGTAGACTTGAAAGGGGGCTGGCTGAGTGTTAAAGGACTGTCACCACACACACACACTCACACACAGCTCTTCTGCAAAGACTGAGAGGTCTTCATGTTTGTTTTGCTTCCAGGTATTTTAGGCTATCTCTGTCAGACAAAGCACGAGCTGATCACTAAGCTAAGAACGTGACACACATGACAAAAACTGAAGCCTTAAAATTATTCCAGAAAAGTCATTAAATGACAAAAACAAGCCGCAATCCTGGAGACAAGGAGGAATCTTATTTCCAGAGTTGTCACATACTCAAAACGTCCATCTCCATTTCTCACCAAAAAATTATAAGGTATCCAGGTAAACAGAAGAGTGATTCAAACACAGGAAAAAGAAAAAACAATTTAATAATAACGGTTCCTGAGCAAATGCAGACAATGGACCTAGACAGACTTTAAATTAATAATTTTACATATGTGCAAAATGCTAAAAGAAACCATGTACAGAAGTTCTATAGCCATTAAAAAGTTAAGGGAATGCTACAAACAAGTTTATGCTCATAAATGTGACAAGTTACAGAGACAAACCAATTATTCCAAAACGATAAACTACCAAACTTCAACTAAGGAGATAAACAAAATCTTCAACAGCTCGATAACCATAAATTCAAAAGCTCCTAAAAAAGAAATTTCTTTCTTAGGAAACAGCTTTTCTGTAACCGTGAACATTTAGGTTATGCTATGCATATTAGAAATATTTATTTTTTATACTTTGTACTTAATTGAACCAAGAAACCCTCTGAAAGAGTGATTAATATTGTATTAGACAACATGAAAAACTGAATTGGGCCATTTCGTAGGAGGTGGATTATGAGTTTGAAAAGGAGAATAAAAGTACCCCGTTACAGTTTTGGCTACTTGGTCAAGAGCCTGCTATATATACCACGTCCCTAAATCTGTTCAGGGTCAAGAAATGAAGAGGCCTGACCAATACATAGTCCATAGTGTAAAACTACAGCCTGAAGCAAGTACTTTAAAAAAAGCATGTTACTTTCTAAAGGTTATAAAGAGTAAATAAACCAGCAAATTACTCCTCTTTTATTGTTTTTGTAAAAACAATAAAATCCTTGTAGTCCTAAGGCAGCTAATAAAAAATAAACACTTTAAGGCTTAGTTTTTAAAACCTTTTTTAAGGTTCTATATTCTTGGATATTTTATTGAAGTTACATATGTGATTTCCTTACCAAATTTATCCTATTTTTTCTCATTGACAATTTAATAAGAATTTGTATTAATGATTTTTGAAAACTGCCTGAAGAATGAATAAAAGTGAAAAGTTCAAATAAAATATAAATAATATTTTTTAATAAAAAGCAAGAAGTTATATCAAAATCCTAACATAGTAGAAGTATATTTTAATGTTATCTTTCAGCAATGTGGATAACACTCATTTTCCCAGTTTTCCATGTAGTTCAAGATACAGATTCTACAAATTATTATAATTGCAAAAGGGTTATGACAGCACAACTAATTTTATGGGGAACTGAAATGCTGCTTAACATTATTTACCACATTGCATGCATGTTCAGTTGGTCAGTTGTGTATGACTTTTTTGACCCCATGGACTGTGGCCCACCAGGCTCCTCTGTACATGGGATTATCTCGGCAAGAATTACCATTAATTACCAGTTTCCTTAGCAAATCATTGCTTTTTTTTTGGCTGTGCCCCACCAAAAAGTCAAATGACCCAAAAATGAAGGAAAAAAAGAGACAACAGAAACAGATCTACGGGTCCATATATTTGAGTTTATAGATATTATTGTTATTCAGTCACTAAGTCACATCCAATTCTTTGCAACTCCATATACTGCATCATGCCAGGCTTCCCTGTCCTTCACTATCTACCAGAGTTTCCTCAAACTCACACCTATTGAGTCAGTGACTATCCAACCATCTCATCCTTTATCGCTCCCTTTTCCTGCCCTCAACCTTTCCCAGCATCAGGATCTTTTCCAATGAGTCAGCTCTTCCCATCAGGTGGTATTGGAGCTTTAGTCCAATGAATATTCAGAGGATTTCCTTTAGGACTGACTGGTTTGATCTCCTTGCTGTCCAAGTAACTCTCAAGAGTCTTCTCCAGCACCACAGTTTGAAAGCATCAATTCTTGCCTTCTTGATGGTCGAACTCTCACATCCATACATGACTACTGGAAAAACCATAGCTATACAAACCTCTGTCAGCAAAGTGGTGTCTCTGCTTTTAACATGTTGTCTAGATTTGTCACAGCTTTCCTTCCAAGGAGCAAGCATCTTTTAATTTCATGGCTGCAGTCACCATCTGCAGTGATTTGATTTTGGAGCCCAAGAAGATAAAATTTGTTACTGTTTCCACTTTTTCCCCATCCATGAAGTGGTGGGACTGGATGCCATGATCTTAGTTCTTTGAAAGTTGAGTTTTAAGCCAGCTTTTTCACTCTCTTCTTTCACTCTTATCAGGAGCTCTTTAGTTCTTCTTTGCTTTATTCCATTAGAGTGATATCATCTGCATATCTGAGGTTGTTGATATTTCTCCCAGTAATCTTGATTCCAGCTTGTGAGTCAGCCTGGCATTTTGCATGATGTACTCTGCATATAAGTTAAATAAGCAAGGTGACAATATACAGCTTTGATGTACTCCTTTCCCAATTTTGAACCAGTCCATTGTTCCACGTCCAATTCTAACTGTTGCTTCTTGACCTGCATACAGGTTTCTCAGGAGGCAGGTAAGGTGGTCTGGTACTCCCATTTCTTAAAGAATTTTCCACAGTTTGTTGTTGATTCACACAGTCAAAGGCTTTAGCATAGTCAATGAAACAGAAATAGGTGTTTTTCTGGAATTCACTTGTTTTTTCTGTGATCCAACAGATGTTGGCAACTTGATCTCTTCATCCTCACCTTTTCTAAATCCAGCTTGTATTTCTAGACATGCTCAGTTCACGTACTGCTACCCTGAAGGATGCTGAGCATTACCTTGCTAGCACATGAAATGAGCACAACTGTGTGGTAGTTTGAACGTTCTTTGGCACTGTCTTTCTTTGGGATTGGAATGAAAACTGACCTTTTCCAGTCCTGTGGCCACTGCTGAGTTTTCCAAATTTGCTAGCATATTGAGTGCAGCACTTTCACAGCATTATCTTTTAGGATTTGAAATCGCTCAGCTGGGATTCAATCACTTACACTAGCTTTGTTCATAGTAATGCTTCCTGAGGCCCACTTGACTTCACATTCCAGGACGTTTGGCTCTAGATGAGTGACCACATCATCAGTTTGTTGTTTAGTCGTTAAGTCATATCTGACTCTTTGTAGCCAGCCAGGCTCCTCTGTCCATGGGATTCTCCAGGCAAGAATACTGGAGTGGGTTACCATTTCCTTCTCCAGGGAATCTTCCCGACCCAGGAACTGAAGCCATGTCTCCTGAATGCAGGGAGATTCTTTACCACCTGAGCCACCAGTAAAGCTTATCTGGGTCACAAAGACCTTTTGTTTCTCTTCTTTTTTCAGCTATTCCTAAGGCCTCCTCAGACAACCATTTTGCCTTCTCTCATTTCTTTTGCTTGAGGATGGTTCTGGTCACTGCTTCCTACACAATGTCACAAACCTTCATCCATAGTTCTACCAGGCATTCCGTCTACCAGATCTAATCCCTTGAATCTATTCATCACTTCTTCTGTATAATCATAAGGGATTTGATTTAAGTCATACCTGAATGGCCTAGTGGTTTTCCCTATTTTCTTCAACTTAACTGTGAATTTTGAAATAAGAAACTCATGATCTGAGCCACAGTCAGTTCCCGGTCTTTTTTGCTGACTCTGAAAAGTTTCTCCATCTTTGGCTGCAAAGAATATAGTCAGATTTAAATATTGACCCTCTGGTGATGTCCATGTGTAAAGTTGTCTCTTATGTTGTTGGAAAAGGATGTGTGCTATGATCAGTGCATTCTCTTGGCAAAACTCTGTTAGCCTTTGTGCTGGTTCATTTTGGACTCCAAGGCCAAACTTGCCTGTTATTTCTTGACTTCCTACTTGTGCTCTCCTATGATGAAAAGGGTATCTTTTTTTGGTGTTAGTTCTGGAAAGTCTTGTAGGTCTTCACAGAATCATTCAACTTCAGCTTCTTTGGCCTCAGTGGTTGGGGCATAGACTTGGATTACTGTGATGTTGAATGGTTTGCCTTGGATATGAATAGAGATCACTCTGTTGGTTTTGCAATTGCACCCAAGTACTGCATTTCAGACTCTTTTGTTGACTATAAGGGCTACTCCAATCCTCCTAAGGGATTCTTGCCCACATTAGTAGATATAACAGTCATCTGAATTAAAATCACCCATTCCTATCCATTTTAGTTCACTGATTCCTAAAATTTCAATGTTCACTCACACCATCTCCTGCTTGACCATGCTCAATTAATTTACCTTGATTCATGAACCTAACATTCTAAGTTCCTATGCAATACTGGTCTTTATAGCCTCAGATTTTACTTTCACCAGCAGACACATCCACAGCTGAGTGTCATTTCCACTTTGGCCCAGACTCTTCATTCTTTCTGGATCTATTTCTCTGCTTTTCCCCAATGGCATATTGGACACTTACCAACCTGGGGGCTCATATTCTGGAGTCATACCTTTTTGCTTTTTTATACTGTTCATAGATATATATACTATATATATAGACTTAAATATATGAAACTATATGACAATATCAATTTCAGCAGAGGAATCAAAGTTATAAAAGAAGAACCAAATGAAAATATTAGGACTGAAAATATAAGAAGGAAAATTAAGAACTCAATAGATTGACCTAATCAGCAAACTACATAAACTAAAAATTCATTAACAAAGGAAGTGGAAAAAATAACCAGACTAAAATATATACAGCAAAAGAAAAAGGAGAAGGAAAATGCAGACAAAAAGTAATAATAATTATACAGAAGATTTGAACAAGATTGACAAAGTTGACCAAAATCACAGTCATTCTATATTGCACCCAAGAAATACAGAATACATATTATATATTTTTCAAGTTCATCTCTGTTGGCCTATTCACCAAACTTGACTATATGACTGACTAGAGAACAAAGCTCCACAAATATTAAGTGACTGAAATTATATGGAGCTTATAATCTGACATAAAATAATCCAAAAAAAATCATTTTTTAAAGTTAATAAAAAGTAAAATGAAACTCTCAAATATTTGTAGAAGTAGTAGTAAACACTTGGGTCTTGGGTCATAGTAATGCATGGGTCAAAGAATAAATTACAATGAAAATTAGAGAGTAATCTGAACTGAATGATATTAAAGATGTAGATAATATTGTTATGAATCTACATAAATTTGTGGGGTCCAACTAAAGGCATGCAAAGAGAAAAGTTTAGAATCTTAAATGCTGTACATTAGAAAAGGAAAAAAGGTGAAAATTAATCAACTAAATACCATCTTTAGAAGTTCAAGACAAAAAGAATAACAAATTAAACAAAGTTAGGAAATAATAAAGATAAGAGTGGATAGTAATAAAACACAAAACAAACATGCAACAGAGAGAATCAAAGGGGAAAATGAATTCCTTGAAAAGAACAAAATAACTGATAAACTCTGAAAAAGACTGATCCGAAATTCCTACTCATTCACAACATCTCTGCATCAGTTATTTCTTCTGTGAAGCCTTCCTCACTCCCCTTAGTAAAATTAGACATTTCCTTGTCCAGACTCATAGTATATTCTGCACTCCTTTATTATTACATGGTATTATATTCTCTAAAACCTGGCATAAGTGTTCAGGAAATATTAAATCAACGATCAAATATAGTTTTGCTTATTATCTCTTTAAAATTAAAAAAAATCATATTGATTTATACCATAGTATTTCTTGAACTTTCAGTTTCAAAGTCTAAATTTCCTTTTACAAACTTTTAATTCTGAAATTATTTTAGACTTACAGAAGACTTATAAAGATAGTAGAGTTCATATATACCTTTTACCCAGGTTCCCTAACATTAAAATCTTACATAAGTAGGGTACATTTATCAAAGTTAAGAAAATAACATTGTTACAATATTATTGATTAGCCTACAAGGTTTCTTCACATTTCACTAGTTTTTCCACCAATATCTATTTCAGGGTATAATACTGGACACCATGTTACAGTTAATCATGTCTCCTTAGACTCCTCCAATCTGTAATAATTTCTCTCTTGTTTTTTATGACCTTGCTCTGACAAACACTGATGAGATATCTTGTAGAATGTTCCACAAATGGTTTTTATCTGATATTTTTTCATGATTAAACTACATTTCAAGAAGAATACCACAGCAGTAAAGTCCCCTTCTCATCACATCATATCACGAGTACTTGATGTTCACATGAATTACTGAACCACCCCAATTCTTTCTGGGGGTCTTAAACTTATTCACTTAGTTAAAGTGGTATTTGCCAAGTTTCTCCACAGTAAACTATTTTTCCCTTTATATTTTCTATCTGTTAAAACTTAGTCCACAATCAAGGCAAGGGAAATTAAGCTCCACTTCCTAGAGAAAAGAATACCGAGCAATTTGTGAACATGTTTAAAACCAAACAATTTGGGAAAGGTACTGCAACTATTCTATTTGTCCTTAAAGTTTCATCCACTAATTTTAGCATTCATCAGTGGATGTTGCCTGCAGTAATTATTACTGTGATGCTTTCAGAGTGGTTTCTATTTCTCTCCTTCCTCCTACATTTATTAATTGGAATAAAAGATCTGTCCTATCTCTATCATTCACTTATGTTTGTAGAGTATAATGGATATTTATTTTATTCTTTGGGTTACAATCATTTATTTTGTTGCTCAAATTCTTCCAGCTATGTTCATGGGAATTCTTCCAAGCTGGTTTCTGTACCCTTTTGACATGCTGTTTTAAGTACCTTCTTAAAGTACCTTCCAGCACTACAAGATATCCAACTCTAGAATAAGCCATTTCTTCAAGGGGTCCTGGTTCCTTTTATTAGATAATGGCATTTAGAACCAAAAAGTGAGTACTATAGATGGTTCCTGCTATAGGAGTATTGCTACCTCTCTGCCCTTTCAGCAGAGCCAGAAAATGTATATAGTCTAACCAATGTGTATACATGTCTATATTTCTGTATCTGTTTATACTAAATGAGTTCATACTGATATCTTCAACTTTAATCCCACACCACAGAATTTATTCTAGCCTCCCCCCACACATACTTATTTGTAACTTCTTCCTTCAACAGAGAAAAAAATTCTACTCAGCTCTATAACTTGCTTAATTTGTTCAACCGTAGCATAGCTATAAGTAGTCTCAGTATTACTCCCATGAAAAATAAATTTGCCAGCCAAACAGTGTATAATGCAAACATTTAAGCATTTTTGTCTTCACCCTTACAATATCAACTCAACACAACAGAGGATGAGACAGTTGGATGGCATCACCGACCTGATAGACATGAGTTTGTGCAAGGTCCAGGAGTCGGTGATAGACAGGAAAGCCTGGCGTGCTGCAGTTCATGGGGTCGCAAAGGGTCGGACACGACTGAGCGACTGAACTGATCAACTCAACGTACATTCTCTAAAGTTCTTAAATCAGCTTCTTTTCCCAACCACTTCTTCCACTGAAGTAATGGTGAAACAGTTACATACATTTTCATAGTCTGCATTCCATCCTGAAATTCTCCCCACACTCTCGTTGAATTTTTCTAAAGGTTGCATATTGTATAGTTCACTGTGGTATACAGTTTTATGGATTTTGACAGAAGCATGGAGAAGTGTTTCTACCATCACTGTACCATACAGAAGAGTCCATCACTCCTCAAAATTCTTTTATGCATTACATTTATAGATAATCCCTCTCCCATCCTTCAACACCTGGCAACTATTGATTTGTTTCCCATCCCCATAGTCTTGCCTCTTCCAGAATGCCATACAGATGCACTGCCTAGTATGAAGACTTACATATTACTTCTTCCACTTAGAAAAACTCATTCAATACTCATGATGTCATTTTTGAGGCTGTCTTGGGGGGAACAGAATTCTTTTAAGCACTTTAAAGTATCATGCCACTGTCTCCTGGACTGAACAATTATTATCAAGAAGTCCGCTATTAATAGTATTATTGTTCTTTTGAAAATAATGAATATCTTCCCACTTCTGACTGCTTTTAAGAGTTCCCATTTGTGTTTATTATTATTACTGAAAGAAAAATTCTAATTCTACAATGCTTCACAATTCTCAAAAGTTTCACATACATGACTTTGCATTGTTGTTGTTGTTCAGTCGCTAAGTCATGTCCAACTCTTTGTCACCCCATGGACTGCAGCACTCCAGGCTTCCCTGTCCTTCACTATCTCCCGAATTTTGCTCAAATTCATGCCCATCAGGTTGGTGATGCTACCTAACCATCTCATCCTCTGCTGCCCCTTCTCCTTTTACCTTCAATCTTTCCCAGCATCAGGGTCTTTTCCAGTGAATTGGCTTTTTGCATCAGGTGGCCAAAGTATTGGAGTTTCAGCTTCAGCATCAGTCCTTCCAATGAATATTCAGGGTTGATTTCCCTTAGGATTGACTGATTTGATCTCCTTGCAATCCAAGCGACTCACAAGAGTCTTCTCCAGCACCACAGTTCAAAAGCATCAATTCTTCAGCGTTCAGCTTACTTTATGGTCCAACTCTCACATCTGTACATAACTACTAGAAAAACCATAGCTTCAACTATAAGGACCTTGTTGGCAAAGTGATGGCTCTTTTTTAATACACTGCCTAGGTTTGTCATGGCTTTCTTCCCAAGGAGCAAGTGTCTTTTTCACACAACCTCATAATAACCCCTTTTTTCACCTATCCTTTTATGTCCCTCCTCCCTTTCCTACCCCTACTAGTGACCACTAGTTTGTTCTCTTCATCTATGAGTCAACTTTTCTGTTTTATTCACTAGTCTGTCGGGCTTCCCTCATAGCTCAGTTGGTAAAGAATCCACCTACAATGCAGGAGACGCTGGTTCGATTCCTGGGTTGGGAAGGTCTGCTGGAGAAGGGATAGGCTACCCACTCCTGTATTCTTGGGCTTCCTTTGTGGCTCACCTGGTAAAGAATCTGCCCGCAATGTGGGAGACCTGGGTTTGATACCTGGGTTAGGAAGATCCCCTGGAGAGGGAAAAGCCACCCACTCCAGTATTCTGGCCTGGAGAATTCCATGGACTATACAGTCCATGGGGTCTCAAAGAGTCAGACACAATTGAGTGACTTTCACACACACACACACACACACACACACACACACTAGTCTGTTGTAATTTTCAGATTCCACATATAAGTGGCATCATATGGTATTTGACTTTCTCTAACTTATTTCATTTTGCGTAATGCCTTCCAAGTCCATCTATGTTACTGCAAATGGCAAATGTTCATTTTTTATGGATTAGTAGTATTCCATTGTAGTACTGTAGTAGTATTCCAATGCACGAGACCTGGGTTCAATCCCTTGGTTGGGAAGATACCCTGGAGAAGGAAATGACTACCCACTGCAGTATTCTTGCCTGGAGAACTACATGAACAAAGGAGCCTGGTGGGCTACATTCGATGGGGGTCACAAAGAGTTGGAACACAACTGAGCAACTAACATTTTCACTTTTGGTATTCCATTGTACATGTATGGATGAACGAATAGATGGATGGATATGTGTGTGTGTGTGTGTACACCACAACTTCTTTATCAATTCATCTGCTGATGGACATTTAGATTGCTTCCATATCCTGGCAACTAAATAATGCTTCTCTGAACATGGGGGTACATGTATCTGAATTAGCATGGAAGGAGTGGACTAGCTGGGTCATATGGGAGTCCTATTTTTAGTTTTTCAAGAAATCTCCATACTGTTATCCATAGTGGCTGCGTCAATTTACATTCCCACCAACAGCACATGAGGGTTCCCTTTTTTCCACATTTGCCAGCATTTGTTATTTGTGTTCTATTTGATGACAGCCACTCTGATGGGTATGAACCAGTGTGGTTTTGATTTGCATTTCCCTAATGATTAGCAGTGTTGAGCGTCTTTACATGTGCCTGTTGGCCATCTGCATTTCCTCCTTAGAAAACTATCTACTGCCTATTTTTAAACAGGTTGGTTGTTTTTCTGATGTTGAGTTATAGAAGCTGTTTATATATTTTGGATATTAACCCCTTATTGGTCACACCACTTGCAAATATCTTCTCCTTTACAGAAACTGTTAGAGGAACTTCTCTAGGAAAAAAAAGAAGCCACAACTGGAAACAAGAAAATTAGGAAATGAAAAAGCTCATCAGTAAAGGGAAAGAAACAGTAAAGGTAGGAAATCATCCACATACAAAGCTAGCAGGGTGCTGAAAGACAAAAGTAGCAAAATTATTTATATCCACAATAAGCAATTAAGGGATACACAAAACGATTAGATGCAAAATATGCTATCAACAACAGTACTAATTAGAGGAGTCGAGTATAAATATAAGGTTTTTAAAATGCATTTGAAATTAAGAGATAAGAAAATTAAAACAATCATGAATATATATAGATTGCTATACAAAAACTTCATAGTAAACCACAAACCAAAAATCTGTAATAGATATACATAAGAAAAAGAAATGCAAATATAACTCTAAAGATAGTCATCAAATCATAAAAGAAGAGGAAGAAAGGCTTATAAACCAAATCCAAAACAATTAACAAAATGTCAATAAGAACATATAAAATATTAATTACCTTAAATGTAATGAACTAAATGTTTCAACCAAAAGACACAGAGTGGCTGAATGGATACAGAAACACGACCCATATATACACTGTCTATAAAAGACTCGCTTCAGATCTAAAGACACACATATAAACTCAATGTGAGGGGATGAAAAAAGGTATTACATGCAAATGGAAATCTAAAGGCCAGAGCAGCAATACTTATATCAGACAAGATAGATTTTAAAATAAAGACTAAAGACTATTAGAAGAGACAAACAACGACACTACATAGATCAAGAGATCAAGCAAAGAAGATATAACAATTATAAATATATATACACCTAATATAGGAACACCTCAATATATAAGACAAATATTATCAGACATAAAAAAGTAATCAACAGCAACACAATAATAGTAGGGGACTTTACTCAGAAAAGATACTATTTAAGCTAGCTTTATAAAAAATTATTTTTAATACTTATCCAAGATATCTATTTTTTAAAGCAGAATTTCTTCTTTGTTTAATAGACTTTTGTTATATTGGGTGAAAGTAGCTTTATATATAGGATGAACATTGTGGTAATTAAATTTTCTTATTATGACAAATTTCAATATTTTTATCTCTTAAAAAACAGGGTTCATTCAATAAAAATTTTTCAGATATTTTTTTTTACTCCTACTTACACTTTATTTCCAGGAGGTCACCAAATTTTACTGATTCTCTCTCTTCTGTTCTACCTTCAGTTACACATAAGTCCTAATTACTTCATCCCTAGATCATTATTACACTGATTAAGAATTTATTTTTTTCATTTCAGAATCTTACCAACTCAAATCTAACACACAGCTGACAACATTTTCTGCAAATTCATACCTACAGAGTCTCAGAAATGAAATGCTTTTAAGGGTTTTTGTCCAATACAAATCTGCTAAAACCAAACATCTTTTACAATTTAATACTAGATATCCCCTTTATAAAAATCTCAGGGTTATCATTTTTAAAAACAGGGATATTTTATTATTTGAAGTCAAAATATCACATATATTTATTGTGTCACTTAATCATGTTATTGGTTTAATCATTTAATCATTTCGTTAGCATCTATCAAAACTGTAATCTTCTGAAACAGCAGTTCTTTTTTTTACTCAGTCACAGTATCCAAATGTAATGCTATCTATGCATTCCAAGGCACTCAATGCTAGCTAGCTTACCAAATCTCTTTTATTTTTAACCTTAGTTTATAACTTCTTTTCCACCTCCTGATGTTGACTAAATCTGACCTTTTCTCTTTTACTCCATTAGCAGGCTGATTTCTTTTTTCTAAACAAGAAGCTATTTTGTTGTCTTTTTCTCTCCTTAAGACAAAAAAATAATGAACAAAATCAAGTTCTCTCACTTAACGTTTTAAAAAGAAACTTACCCTTCTCATACGTAATTCTTCTAATGCTTCCAGTAAACTTGTTTTGAAATCTAATAGCTGAATAGAAAACAATGTCTCTGAAGAACTTTGAAGAGAGAAGGCAGATGACGCTGACTCAGTCTTAAAATCGTTCTCCATATTAACATTTATTTCCTGTAATATAAAAAGGTTTTAACTGAAAAAAATTTATTTAGGCTTTTCAAGTAAAAGCACAGTTACCGTAAAAATAAAACTACTTGTATCCCATAACCCTCCAGGTTTAACACTGAATAACAGTTTTGTCATCACTGTTATTCCCATCTTGATACACAAAACACTCAGCAACAATGATCCTCTTCTATTTCTCGGTGGCTAAGGCTTTTTCTTTACCTTAGTACCCTTGAGAACAAATTTTCTGCTCCTAAACACCCAAAGACTGGGCTCCTAATGTTACAGACAAGGCTTGGCTCAGTACTAACCTGATCATTACCAAGGCTGAGACAAATACTGTGCTTCTTAACTTTGTTTTGATATAAATCATTTTGTAAGGACAGTGTGAATACTAATGAACAGAAAAGCAATCTTTAAACCCAACAAAATTGGGAAAGGAGGAATGTGATAACTGCCTTTTGCTAAAAACCAAGGATTTAAATGTCTTTCTCAACCCAGAAAAAAAGTATGAATCAGGCTGCAAGAAGCTTTTTTTTTAAACTTTTCATTCTAATAACTGACTCACAAGTGGTTGCAAAGAAATGTACAATGAGTCCTATGCACCATTCGCTCAGCCTCTCCTAAGGTTAACATTTTGTATAATAACAGGGCAATAATAAAACTGTGTATCTGGCACTGGTACAACTCAGAGAGCTTATGATGATTTTACTGATTATACATACACTAGTTTGTGTATGTGTCTGTGTTTATAATTCTGTGAAAGTTTATTATACATATAGCTTCATTCAACTACCACTACAATCACAATATAGAACTGTACCATAAACATAGGCTCCCTCGTGCAGCTTCGTCTCTATACCCACTACACTAATCTTTTCTCTCTCTAATTTTATTATTTCCAGAATATTATATAAATGGAATCATGAAACCCATTGAGACTGGAATTTTTCACTCATAATAATTACACTGAGATTCATCCACATTGTTGTGCATATCAACAGTTCATTCCTTTCTATTGCTGAGCAATATTCCATGGTATAGACATATTATGGTTTAACCATGCACTCACTGAAAGACATCTGAGTTGTTCTCAGTTGTTGGCTCTTATGAGTAAAGCTGCTATGAACATTCATGTACAAGTTTCTACATGAACAGATGTCTTCATTTCTTAGGGAAAAGTGTCCAAGAGTGTAACTGCTGGGCTGAATAAATATTGAATCAACTTTCAGTTTTAAAAGAAATTGTCGAACTATTTTCCAGAGTGGTTATGCCATTTTACACACCACTTGGCAAGTGTTCAGTTTCTCAAAAGCCCCACGAGTATTTAGTATTATTACTTTTTATTTTAGCCATCTTGATAGGTATTATATTAGTAAATGTTCTTCAGAGAAAAGAGAACTAATAGAGTATGTATATATAGAAAGGTTTATTTCAAGGAACTGGTTCATGTGATTGTAGAGTCTGACAAATTGAAAATCTTTAGGACAGGCCAAAAGGCTGGGGACCCAGGAAAGAGGTAATAGTGCAACTCAAGTCCAGAGGCAATCTGAAAACAGAATTCCTTCTTCCTTAGGGAACCTCAATCATTTTTTCTCACAACCTTCAACTGATTAGATGAGGCCCATCCACATTATAAAGGGTAATTTGCTTTACTTGAAGTCTACTGATTTAAATGTTGATCTCATCTAAAATTATCTTCACAGATAGTTTGACCAAGTATCTGGGTACTGTGACACAGCCAACTCGACAAAAAAAATTAACCATCACAATTGTGTATGTAAGAAACTTTCTAAAAGGGAAACTTCCATTCCTGAAAATAATGGGCTATGTTATTTGGACTAACAGTCCAACTAAAAACAATTAACAATTCCAAATAAAATATTTTTAAAATCTTAAAAGTATCAAAGACCTAGCCAGTGGGATGGATTGCATGTGAGGCGAGACAAAGAGAGGAGTCAAGGATAATTTTGAAGTTTTTGGCCTGAGCACCACCTGGGTGGATTGAACAGTGGAAGGCAGACTGCAGGCTGGAACATTTGGGGAGGCAGGGCTGGGAAGTTCAGGAGCTTGGTTTTGGACATGGATTTTGGATGTCCAAATGGAGCAGACGTCAAGGTAAGTGGATATGTGCTCTGGAGCTGAGGAGGAGTGGTTCCACAACTTGTGGTGATGTGTCAAGAGATATCAGTAAGAAGACGGCAATGGGAACTTCTTTTATCTTCAAGTTTCCCATTTTCTCTCTTAAAAGAAATGCAGTATTCCATTCCATTTTAGTACTCCATTCCATTTCAATGTTCCATTCTATTGCTATTTATGTGTTCAGGTGAAGGCTTTTAGACAAATGGTTATTCAGAAGTAACAGTTAACACTTAAAGGACACATACCACCTGCCAGGTGGGGGTCTCAGCTCATAATAGATATTATTATAACTCAATCCTCAAAACAAATCTTTCTTGGATAGGTAAAATCATCATCCCCATTTTTGCAGGTGAAGAAACTGAGGAACAGAGAAGTTAGTAAACTTTCAGAGGTTTCGCAGCTAATAAGTGGCAAAAGAAGAATTTGAAAACAGACACTTTGACTCCAGAGTCCCTGTCCCAAACACTATATTGTACAGTTTTGCAGTGCTTGGGAACCTAACGTTCTTCCATTTTAATGAAATCAAGATACCGTTGCCCTTTCAAGTTTTCAGAATTGACTAAAATAAAGTTCTGCATTACTAAATGATGTATGATGCTGTTCATGTTTTTAAATTGCCTTTAATAAAATATCAACACTTTTATTGTGTGAAGTTCTTATTAGTCTCTATAAATCAAGGTATTTTGACTATAAATTTTATGTTGCTATAGCCTAATGATGCTCACTGATTAGGTCAATAGGTTTTTTTTTTTTTTTTCTTGGCTGTACCACCCAGCGTATGGGATCTTTAGTTTCCCGACCAGGAATCAAACTCGTACCCCCTGCAGCGGAAGCACAGAGTCTTAAACACTGGATCTCCAGGGAAGTTTCAAGTCAATAGAATTTTAAAGTTTGCCAAACCCAGTTCTGTGGTTATGAAGTTACTGGCAGGAGAATACAGAAAAGGAATCTAAGTTTCTTCCTGAATTTGACTTCTCTGCTCACAAATATTTTTCTGTTGTGAAACTTGTCTGAGAGACTGAAAAGGTGAGCAAAGGGGTGGAATCTACTTTCAGAGTGAAATGGATTTCTTGGACAATGGCCCAGAATAAGGAATACTTTTCATTTGACAGTCTTATATGACACATAAATGAAAACTGCTATTTTTAAGTGGTTTATTATGTTCAATGAATGAAACTGTCTTATTGAATGTGCTGATGAATATTACATGGTTATAAAATTTAGTAACAGCTTTGGCAGGCCTCTGGCTTAAGAGATATGGAATTCAGGGATTCCCTGGTGGTCCAGTGGTTAAGACTCTGAGCTCCCAATGGAGGAAGCATGAGTTCGATCTCTGGTTGGGGAACTAAGATCCCACATGCTGTGTGTCCAATAAAAAAAGCAATTAAAAAAAAAGATATGGAATTCAAACCTAGGGCCTGCCAAAGCAGGGAGCCTAATAAAAGACCAACTATATTAAGTAGAATTCAGAAGAGTTAACTCTCAGATAAAATTGAAGCAAAAATAACCATCTTCAATAGGAGAGTTACTTAGGTTCCAAGCAAATAAAGCATAAAGGAGAAAAGGGAGGGGGAAAGGAAGAAAGAGAAGATTAAACAAAAAATATCATCCCAAGAAGTTTTTAAAAACTTAACTTCAGATGAATTTGTTAACAAATTCTAAAGGGTCAGAAAACGTTACTTCACAGGATAGTGAAAGATACACTAATCTGTGAATATGGTTTTAAATGTTTCCATACTGGAAGTGCCAGTTAAGCAAATAAAAAGTCTCTCTCTTTATTGCAGGTATTCAAGGAATCTTCTGGATAATTTTTCAGGGAGAGTGAGTAGCACAGGCAGGGAAAGAAGCATTGCATTATGATAACAAGTTTAAAAAAACAGACAACAGAAACAGGCACACAAATACCATAGATTTATGGCATTATCACAAACAGACTTTAAAAACAAAAATGCTAAGTATGTTTAAAGAAATAAAGTCAAGGTTGAAATTATTATATCTGCAAAGAATACCAGATTTTTTTAAAGATCCCAGTATAATCTCTAGGTATGAAAAATATATAATCAACAATTGATAACTCAATCCATATGTTTGGTAGAAGACTGGACATAGTTGAAAAGAGAATTAGTGTACTAGAAAACAGACCAGGTACAACATGGAGGACGCAGCAAGGAAATTAAAAAATGGAAAGTACAGAAGAAAGTTAAGAAAGATGAAGTACAAAGTGAGAGGCTATAAAAGCATTCCCAAAAGAAGAGAGAAATAAGCTATATTCTGAAAACCTAATAACTGAGAATTATCCAAAACTGAAGAAAACATCAAGCTTCAGATCAAGAATACCAGTGAATCAAAAAATGCTGCATTTGATTTAATTCTGACTGAGAAACTGAAGAGAAAAGGATCACTTTGTTTTAATCTCATGTTAAATTAATTGTACTTAGTTCATGGCTCACCTAAAATTCTGTACTTGAATACTTCGTGCTTGTTTTCTAATTCCATTCTTTTTCCAAACCTTTACAGAGCACCTCTAGTACTTTTGATATGCATCCTAAAAGCTATAGTTATCCTTTTTGATGTACACAGTGTATGTATAGTGTATGTATGTATGTATGTTAATTGACATAAATTCTATTTTATTACAGAGGAAAAAATTGCAGTTAGTCTACAATGGATTTTTAAAAATCCGTATCTACAGATAGCACAGTAAAGTGTCAGAAAAAATTTCAAAGGACTGAAACCATACAGATAATACCAAAACAAGGAATCAAAATATGGAAATGAAATATTATAGGCCAGTATAGCTCATGAAACTAGATCCAAATTCTAAACAAAATAATAGCACATACTGAAGCTAACAATGGATAAAATAATGTATGATAATAAAGTAAGTTTACCACAGAAACATAAGATTTAACAATAGAGAATCAGTTAATGTAATTCTATATACCAAGATGTTAAAAGAAAAAAAACTACATGATCACAGATTTTTTAAAAAACACCTGAAAATATGCAACAATTGTTGATGATATTTTTTAAAGCTCTCAGAAAACAATAATCAAATGAGAATTTCCTTAATCAGCAGAATCTACAAAAAGGTTTCAGCAACATCATGCTTAACAGTGAAAAACTGAAAGCATTCTCTTTGAGATCATGAATAAGGCAAGAATTCTAGTTACCACTACATTTTATTAAAGGTAGTATGAGAAAGCAAGATATAAAAGGTATATAGACTGAAAAGCAATTCACTGATGAAATAACTGTAAATAAAAACATCTTTTTAAAACTACAAATGACATACTAGAATAAATAAGAGAATTAGCAAACTAGAGGGAAATAAAAATAATACACAATAACCAAATGTATTCCTGTACACTAAGAAAAAAATATTGGGAATAAAACTTAAAATAACATTTGCAATAGCTAAAATAAATCTACCAAAATATGTTTAAGATTTTTAGGCAGAGAAATATAAAACTTGATTAAATAATATCTAAATAAATGAAGAAATATACCATATTCATAGATAAGAAGCTTCAAAAGTGAAAAGAAGCCAATTATTCCCAAATTGAAAAACTCAATTCAATGCAGTCTCAGACAAATCCTAATAGTTCTTGCAAAACTTAGTAACATAATTTTTAAATAAATATGGAAGCAAATGTAAATGATGAAAAATAGCCAAGATAATCTTCTAAAAAGTGGGAAGATTTGTTTCATCAATTATGAAGTTTTATTATAGCAATAGAGCAATTAAGACAATGTGATAATGTTGCAGAAAAATACAAAAAGACCTATGAAATAAAACCGGGAATCCAGACCAATGGATGTTCTTGTGTGTGGACACATACTTATATATCATATACACAAGGAAGGACTACGTATTTTCAATAAATAGTTCTGGGGTGATTACACATCTATTTCAGAAAACAAGTGAAATTTGATCCCTGCTTCACGTAGTATGCAAAGATAATCCCAAATGGATCAGAGAATCAATTTTAAAGAAAAAATATAATCCTGTTGTGAGATACTACAGAATATACTAGTTGCTCTTGAACTGAGGAAGAATTTTTTTAAATAAGACACCAAAAGCACTAGTAAGGAAGCAAAAGACTAATCTCTTTACTACTGAAATTAAGAACTGTTCACCAAAAAATATCAAAGAGAATAAAAAGATAAATCACAAACTGGAAAAAGTTATTTTTAACACATATAATCAAAAAACAGACTAACACCAAGATTATATTTTAAATGTAGTAACAAAAAAATGACAGATAAACAGAAAAGTATGCAAAGTATTTAAACAGGCACTTCATAAAAGGAGATATTCAAATAGCCAATATACACACAGGAAAATGTGCTCTGTTTCACTGGTAATTAGGAAAATGAAAATTAAACTCCAAGATTCCACAAACATACTCATCAGATTAACAAAAATTTTTAAATTGGACATTACCAAGTATTAGTGACGAAGTGAAACAATGGAAACTCCCAGACACTGTCTGTGTAAACTGGTAAAACCACTTTGGAAAACAGTTTGGAAGTAGAAGTTAAATATATAAATCCTATATGGGTTGTAACAACCCCCTCAAAACCTAATGGCTTAAAATAACAACGATTAAAAAACAAAACAAGTACTTCAACATTTGAGGTACATTTGTTGTTGTTCACTCCCTTAGTCGTGTCCAACTCTTTGCAACCCCATGGGCTGCAGTATGCCAGGCTTCCTGTTCATCACGAACTCCTGGAGCCTGCTCAAACTCTTATGTCCATCGAGTCGGTGATACCATCCAGCCATCTCATCCTCTGTCATCCCCTTCTCCTCCTGCCCCCAATCTTTCCCAGCATCAGGGTCTTTTCCAATGAGTCAACTCTTCGCATCAGGTTGCCAAAGTATTGGAGTTTCAGCTTCAACATCAGTCCTTCCAATGAACACCCAAGACTGATCTCCTTTAGGATGGACTGGATGGATCTCCTTGTAGTCCAAGGGACTCTCAAGAGTCTTCTCCAACACCACAGTTCAAAAGCATCAATTCTTTGGCACTCAGCCTTTTTCACCATCCAACTCTCACATCTATACATGACTACTGGAAAAACCATAGCCTTGACTAGATGAATCTTTGTTGGCAAAGTAATGTCTCTGCTTTTCAATATGCTATCCAGGTTGGCCATAACTTTCCCTCCAAGGAGTAGGCGTCTTTTGATTTCATGGCTGCAATCACCATCTGCAGTGATTTTGGAGCCCAAAATAATTAAGTCTGACACTTTTTCCACTGTTTCCCCATCTATTTCCCATGAAGTGATGGGACCAGATGCCATGATCTTAGTTTTCTTAATGTTGAGCCTTAAGCCAACTTTTTCACTCTCCTCTTCCACTTTCATCAAGAGGCTCTTTAGTTCCTCTTCACTTTCTGCAAAATTACAGGGGAATAAAAAGAAACTGCTAATGAGTTTGAGGTTTCTTTTTCAGATGATAAAATTGTTCTAAAATTGATTGTGGTAACAGGTGCACAACTCTGTGCATATACTAAAAACCACCGAGTTGTACACTTTGAATGAATGAATTGTATGGTATGTAAACTATTTACATAAAACTTCTATTTTTCAAAATGGAATAATATACTAAAAAGCTGGATGGAAGTTCTGGGAAGGACTTAATGACTTAACAGGCTTCAGTATTGATTGTTGCTAAGACGCTTCAGTCGTGTCCAACTCTGTGCGACCCCTAGACAGCAGCCCACCAGGCTCCCTCGTCCCTGGGATTCTCCAGGCAAGAACACTAGAGTGGGTTGCCATTTCCTTCTCCAATGCATGAAAGTGAAAAGTGAAAGTGAAGTCGCTCAGTCGTGTCCAACTCTTCACGACCTCATGGACTACAGCGTCCCAGGCTCCTCCGTTCATGGGATTTTCCAGGCAAGAGTACTGGAGTGGGGTGCCATGGCCTTCTCTGTCAATACTGGTTGACTGGGTGGAAAAACAGTCTTTTCCTTAGGGAACTGCCTCCCCAACATCAATATGCAGACATTGTTTCTCTCAAGACTTTCATTTTCTCTGGAGAAAATCTCTCTATTCTTGTCTCAGAATGCAAGAAGAGAGGAAAAGGATTTTATCTGTGCATTGTGACAGAAGTATGACAGACAGGAGGTAAAGGGTTCCACACTGAACAGATTTTTACTCAATTTTCATTTTCAGTCCTATGCCTCATCCCTGTCCTTCACTGTGTCTTGTGTACTTCTGACTAGGACTGCCATGGTTTAATTTTTTCAGAGCAAAAACTTCCCATCTCTTGTGGGAAAGGAGACTGGGAAGATTCAAGTATTCTATACAAAGATTTTCAACAAATCACCCTTTTTATGCTCAAGCCTTATTCTTGTCTTTGCTATTTGGTCCTTCCAAATGATAAGCATATTTCCAAACTTTTAAGTCAGTCACCACTCATCTATCTGCTTTCTGAGAGACGCTGCTGAATTATCTCCTTCTCTCTTGTCTCTCTGAGTTAATATTCCTTTTATTTATTTTAATGAGATTGAGGAAAATAAATATATGTGGTTAATCCATCATGTTTAAGCAAAAGCCTCAAACAGGATTGTAAAACCTACTTCCTATTTAATTAGAAAAATGGCTGTGCATGGAACACCTTGAACAATGTTAGTCCTCAAAAAAATACATGATGAATTACACAGAGCAGTTGGTTAAAAAAAACTTAGGTTAGCACCCACAGAGCACTATGCAAGTTTCCCCAAGGTAGGAGCTCACAACCTGGGTGGAGAGAGAGACATGGAAGCCAACAGTGTGAAAAACACTAAAATATAAGCAATACAAGTGTCAATGAAAATACAAACAAAAAACTAACTAAGTCTGTTCACAGGGCTTAAAGAGAAGGTTACAGAAAAAGATAATAGCTAGACCTTAAATATTGTTTAGCAAAGCCTATGTGGAAAAAATAACATAATCAAAATGATAATTATGTTTATGTTATTCATCATTTTACATGAAATATACCAATTCACCAACAGAAATATCTACCCAGATAGTGCAAATCTACATGACTTTCCACTCAGTCTGGGGAGGCAGTGCTGTTGTCCTATTCACTGCTGTATCTCCCAGAGCCTAACATTATATCTAGTACCTAAGAGGAACTGAACAAATCTTCTTTCAGTTCAAGACAAAATTTACTTCAGCTTTAACCTCTACATACTCGCTATTCCTCCTATCTGGAATGATCTATCACCACATTTACACAGAATTTCTTTCATGGTTTTCAAGTCTCAGATCAAATGTTACCTCTTCAGTATGCACCACACGTCATCACTCTTCAGTACATCATGCTGTTTTATTTTCTTCACAGCACTTCCCATTACCCAAAAATTATCTGTTAATTATCTTTTTACTTTGTTTATTAAGTTTCCTCCTTTAAAAAAAAATGAGCTTTGTGAAAGCACAAGCTCATCTGTCTTGGCCATGCTGTTGTCTTCAGCACCTAGGACAGGGCCTGACATAAAGTATAATAATACCAGAAATTAAAATATACTTATTAACTATTTAATGAACTGAATTGATTGAACCAGAGATCAAATTGCCAAAATCCACTAGATCATCGAAAAAGCAAGAGACGTCCAGAAAAACATCTACTTCTGCTTTCTTGACTATGCCAAAGCCTTTGTGTGAATCACAACAAATTGTGAAACATCCTTAAAGAGATGGGAATACCAGATCACCTTACCTGCTTCCTGAGAAATCTGTATGCAGGTCAAGAAGCAATAGTTAGAACTGGACAGGGAACAACAGACTGGTTTCAAATCGGGAAAGGAATACGTCAAGGCTGAATAGTGTCACCCTGCTTATTTAACTTATATGCAAAGTACATCATGCAAAGTGCTGGGCTGGATGACGCACAAGTTAGATGAATCACAAGCTGGAATTAAGATTGCTGGGAGAAATATCAATAACCTCTGATACACAGATGACACCACCCTTATGGCAGAAAGCAAAGAACTAAAGAGCCTCTTGATGAAAGTGAAAGGAGAGTGAAAAAGTTGGTTTAAAACTCAACATTCAGAAAACTAAGATCATGGCATCTGGTCCCATCCCTTCACGGCAAACAGATGGGGAAACAATGAAAACAGTGAGAGACGTTATTTTCTTGGGCTCCAAAATCACTGCAGATGGTGACTGCAGCCATGAAATTAAAAGACGCTTGCTTCTTGGAAGAAAAGTTATGACTGACATAGACAGCATATTAAAAAGCACAGACATTACTTTGTCAACAAAGATAAGAGTAGAAAATCATACTATCTACCTGTTAACTTTAATAAAAATCAATAGTGGTAAGCAAACAACAAACGCATGAAATAAATCAGTGTTTCTCAAAGTATGGGCTTCCCTTGTGGCTCAACTGGTAAAGAATCCGCCTGCAATGCAGGAGACCTGGGTTTGATTCCTGGGTTGGGAAGATCCCCTGGAAAAAGGAATGGCTACACACTAGTATTCTGGCCTGGAGAATTCCATGGACTGTACAGTGAGTCCATGGGGTTGCAAAGAGTTCGACACGACTATGCGACTTTCATTTTGCTTTACTTCTCAAAGTATAGTCCTTGGACCAACCATACCAGCAGCACTTTGCTAGAAATGCAAATTCTAGGGCTTAACTTAGATCCACTGAATCAAGAACTGGGGACAGGCTACTTCAATTTTGTTTTAACGAGCCCACTCAAGTGTAGAAAAATACTAATATAAATTAACCAAAGCATGGGATTCTTACTTGGTCACTGAATTTTTTTAATATATTTTTAAAATGTAGATTTTAGATCCCATCTAGGAAAAAATTTGTTTCCTTGTTCTAGTTTACCAAATACTGATTTAAAGTACTAAATAAAACTATGAGACCTGTAATCAGGCTTCAACAATGGAAATGAGAAACTTGGTGACAACTCTGTCTTTTGTATAAAGAAGCAGAGAAAATTAATGCTTGGTACTTGCAAATTTGCAAATATTTCCAAAATCTGAACCAGGGAAAATGAATAAGATTTGTTTCCCCACTTGGTACACTTTTTAAATTCATGATCAGAGTTAGGAATGTTATAGAAAGAGCAAAATAAGCAAAGTATATGGGAATTGTTAGGAAGTTAGAATAGGAAAAAGGAGTCCAGAATAGCGGTGGCTAAAAGACAAGGAAGGGAAAAGCACATGAAAATAGAACAAAGGAAGGTCCGAGGACCGGAGTGAGAACCTCAGGTAGAACAAACAGCACTCCTGGATAGCCCAATTTACATAGGGCAGGTCCGGGGGCAGGAAAAAAACATTTAAAAAGAGGAGCCAAAGGCCCAGGGGTCTCGCGCTCTCTCTCCCACGCGCGTGTGGCCGTGTTCTCTCTCTCTCTCTCTCTCCTTTTTGCGTCTTTTGGGTTGGCATGCCCTCACGCCTCGAGGATGTATTTTCCTTTATTTTCTAAATAAAACTGATCTGTCCAAGAACTATAACATGGACTGTCCAAGAGCTGTGACGCGCTGAGGGCTTTAATGTCAATCACTTCAAATCTTTGCTGTGAGGAAATTACACTCCCCTAACAGAATCAATCCCATCCACCTTAATTTTGTAAGTATTTTGTTCTAGCCCAGAGACTTCCAACTGGTGTGCTAAGACCATACACTATGAGTAAGTTACAGGTTTGAGACTCATTACTCCTCTTAGTTATGCAAAGGCCAGGAACAGCCTGGGAAAGTCAAACACCCAGGGATGCATACAACTGGTCAGGAGAAACTTTGTCCACATGGCTTTCTGCACTGTACAAATACTGTGCTTTCATCTTTCAATTGTGCAGTGATGTGGGGCATAAAAAAATAGGAAGCACTCTTCCAACCATTACTGCTAACTCAGAGGAGTATAGGGTACCTTCAGTTCCAAGTACAGAAAATCCAACTCAAACTGGCTTAAAAAGAAAAGGAAATTTAGGACAAGGAAATGGCAACCCACTCCAGTATTCTTGCCTGGGAAATTGCATGGAAGAGGAGTCTGGCAGGAGCCTGGACAGGACTTAGTGACTAAACCATCATCATCATAATCAACCTTCATTTAAAAATCTTTAGAAAGCCAAACAAGGTGTTTCCGGAAAAAACATTAATGGGGTTATCTCTGTACTCTTTGTTGTTTTGATCAAAATGCAAAATACTAAAATGGTTTGTTTCAAATGTTAAATCTTGTAAAGAGATTCATTTCCATTTCAATGTAACCATAAAGAGAGAGACACTGGGAGGAAAAAAGAGAATGTAGAAACTGTTTATGATTGCCCTCTTATGTCATCTTTTTAAATAAACTCATGATTTCACTGGGGGCAAAAAAAAAAAAAAAGCCAAACAAGGATCATTTAAAATATTGGCCAAAAGAGCTCTCGGTCCCATATTGAACTCGAGTTGGAAGAGGCGAGTCCGGTCTCAAAATGGAGGTAAAACCGCCGCCCGGTCGCCCCCAGCCCGACTCCGGCGGTCGCCGCCGCCGCCGGGGGTAAGAGGGTCATGATCCCAAGGAACCAGAGCAGTTGAGAAAGCTGTTTATTGGTGGTCTGAGCTTTGAAACTACAGATGATAGCTTAAGAGAACATTTTGAGAAATGGGGCACACTTACAGATTGTGTGGTGATGAGAGACCCCCAAACAAAACGTTCCAGGGGCTTTGGTTTTGTGACTTACTCTTGTGTTGAAGAAGTGGATGCAGCAATGTGTGCTCGACCACACAAGGTTGATGGGTGTGTAGTGGAACCAAAGAGAGCTGTTTCTAGAGAGGATTCGGTAAAGCCTGGTGCCCATCTAACAGTGAAGAAAATTTTTGTTGGTAGTATTAAAGAAGATACAGAAGAATATAATTTGAGAGACTACTTTGAAAAGTACGGCAAGATTGAAACCATAGAAGTTATGGAAGACAGGCAGAGTGGGAAAAAAAGAGGATTTGCTTTTGTAACTTTTGATGATCATGATACAGTTGATAAAATTGTTGTTCAGAAATACCACACTATTAATGGGCATAATTGTGAAGTGAAAAAGGCCCTTTCTAAACAAGAGATGCAATCTGCTGGATCACAAAGAGGTCGTGGAGGAGGATCTGGCAACTTTATGGGTCGTGGAGGAAACTTTGGAGGTGGTGGAGGTAACTTTGGCCGTGGTGGAAACTTTGGTGGAAGAGGAGGCTATGGTGGTGGAGGTGGTGGCAGCAGAGGGAGTTACGGAGGAGGTGATGGTGGATATAATGGATTTGGAGGTGATGGTGGCAACTATGGCGGTGGTCCTGGTTATAGTAGTAGAGGAGGTTACGGTGGTGGTGGAGGACCAGGATATGGAAACCAAGGTGGTGGATATGGTGGTGGTGGAGGATATGATGGTTACAATGAAGGAGGAAATTTTGGAGGTAACTATGGTGGTGGTGGAAACTATAATGATTTTGGAAATTATAGTGGACAACAGCAATCAAATTATGGACCCATGAAAGGGGGTAGTTTTGGTGGAAGAAGCTCGGGCAGTCCCTATGATGGTGGTTATGGATCTGGTGGTGGAAGTGGTGGATATGGTAGCAGAAGGTTCTAAAAACTCAGAAGAAAAGGGTTACAGTTCTTAGCAGGAGAGAGAGCGAGGAGTTGTCAGGAAAGCTGCAGGTTACTTTGAGACAGTCATCCCAAATGCGTTAGAGGAACTGTAAAAATCTGCCACAGAAGGAACGATGATCCATGTCAGAAAAGTTACTGCAGCTTAAACAGGAAACCCTCCTTGTTCAGGACTGTCATAGCCACAGTTTGCAAAAAGTGCAGCTATTGATTAATGCAATGTAGTGTCAATTAGATGTACATTCCTGAGGTCTTTTATCTGTTGTAGCTTTGTCTTTTTCTTTTTCTTTTCATTACATCAGGTATATTGCCTTGTAAATTGTGGTAGTGGTACCAGGAATAAAAAATTAAGGAATTTTTAACTTTTCAAAAAAAAAAAAATATTGGCCAAAAGAGCTTTCTTTAATGGAAACCATGTTATCCATCCCCCACCCTCCATTAAGAGGATATTTCCAATAAAAATTTTCCCTTAAGTAAACAAAAAAAAAAGAAAGAAAAGAAGATTTATTGGTTTGTCTGATTTAAAAAGCAGAAACATTACTTTGCCAACAAAGATTCATCTAGTCAGAGCTATAGTTTTGCCAGTAGTCACGTATGGACGTGAGAGTTGGACTATAAAGAAAGCTGAGCGCCAAAGAATTGATGCTTTTGAACTGTGGTGTTGGAGAAGATTCTTGAGAGTCCCTTGGACTGCAAGGAGATCCAACCAGTCCATCCTAAAGAAAATCAGTCCTGAATATTCACTGGAAGGACTGATGCTGAAGCTGAAACTCCAATAAGCTGGCTACCTGATGCAAAGAACTGACTCATTTGAAAAGACCCTGGTGCTGGGAAAGATCGAAGGCAGGAGAAGGGGACAACAGAGGTTGAGATGGTTGGATGGCATTACCGACTCAATGGACAGGAATAAATTCTAGGAGTTGGTGATGGGCAGGGAGGCCTGGCGGGCTGCAGTCCATAGGGTCGCAAAGAGTCAGACACGACTGAGTAACTGAACTGACTGACTAATTTAAAGACTAGAATTAGATTTGGCTTAAGGTAATCAATGTGACCAGCACTTGTATTGTTGTTTTTAATTTTTGTTTATGTTCCCTTAATGTTGGCTACATTTTCAACAGGCTATCATTTCTTTTTTTTTTTTAATTTTTATTTTTTTTTATTGTTTTTGCCATACAATGTCATGATATCACCATGGGTTTACATATGCTCCCCCTCCAGAACCCCCCTCCCTCCTCCCTCCCCCCGGGAAATCTCGATGCACCAGCCCCGAGCATCAATCCTGGGCTGGCGATTGATTAGACATATGATAATTAACATGTTTCAATGCCATTCTCTCATATCATCTCACCCTTACCCTCATCTACAGAGTCCACGAGTCTATTCTATACATCTGCATTCCTTTTGCTGTCTGGCATGTTGGCTATCATTTCATAATGTCAAAACTTCTGCAACCAGCTACCAAGGCTACACATATTTCAACAAGAAAAAGGAAAGCCTGTGTCCCAATAAAAGTCCTAAAGTTACCATGCTGGGGATGCTTGGGTTACCTTTCCATCCCTGAACCAATTACTGAGCTCAGGGTTAATGTAGACACAGTTCAACAAACTCAATGTTTGGAGCTGGAGATGAAGTCAATCCAGGTTAATCTCACAAACATCACATGCCTGAGAAAGTGAAGAGGACTACTTCAGGAAATGTCAAGTACTGTCATCAAGAAAGAGAAAGAGGGAATTCCCTGGTGGCCCAGTGGTTAGGACTCCACGTTCCTCCTGCTGAGGACCTGAATTCAATCCCTGATCTGGGAAATAAGATACCACAAGCCCCAGAGCAAGGCCAAAGAAAAAGGAAGAATGTATGTGGGTCAATAAAATAACTTTCCATGATAGTTTACCACACATCTCTAAATGAGTTAAAATACAAGACAAAGCTGACTGCTTTTCTTCTTTAAAACTGTTGTACTAGTAAGCCAAAAAAATGTATGTTAAAATGACGTTTTTACCTACCAAACTAGCAAAAGTTTTTTTTAAAAAAAACTAATATTTAGTAATGGTAAAGGGATAGTAAAACAGGCATTCAAATGGTTCTGGTAGAAATTAAGTGAAAACAATCTTTGGAAAACACCTTTGACTATCCCAAGAGTAATAAACTATACAGATTCCATTTAGAAGGATCTAGTCAAAATAAAAAATCCTAAATGCAGGAAAACTTTCATGTTGATAGATGTTTACTACTAAATATTTAATAAAAACAAGAAAGAAAAACTGGAAACAACTAAGTGTCCAGTAATAAAATAGTCAAGTTATCACTACCTGATGATATATGTAGTCACCCAAAATGAATAATACAACAAACAATATTTATTGAGCACTAACTATATGCAATCACTTACTATATCCAACTTAAAACTAAGTATTAAAAAAACTAAGATTGTGGCATTCAGCCCCATTACCTCATGGTAAACAGAGGGGGAAAAAGTAGAAGTAGTGACAGATTTCCTATTCTTGGGCTCTAAAATCACTGCAGATGGCGACCACAGCCATGAAATCAGAAGACAACTGCTTCTTGGCAGGAAAGCTATGACAAACCTAGACTGTGTTGAAAAGCAGAGACATTACTCTGCCGACAAAGGTCCATACAGTCAAAGTTACGGTCTTCCCTGTGGTCACGTACAGTTGTGAGAGCTGCACCATAAAGAAGGCAGAGCGCCAAAGAATTGATGCCTTTGAACTGTGATGCGGGAGAAGACTTCTGAGAGTCCCTGGATGGCAAGGAGATCAACCCAATCAATCTCAGGGGAAATCAACCCTGAATACTCACTGGAAGGACTAATGCTGAAGCTGAAACTCCAGTATTTTGGTCACCTGATTCGAACAGCTGACACACTGGAAAAGTCCCTGATGCTGGGAAAGACTGAGGGCAGGAGGAGAAGAGAGTGTCAGAGGATGGAATGGCTGGATGGGATCACGGATACAATGGACATGAACTTGGGCAAACTTTGGAAGATGGTGAGGCACAGGGGAGACCTGGCGTGCTGCAGTCCATGTGGTCACGAGTCAGACACAACTAGGCAACTGAACAACAATACTATATGCAAGACTTAACACTATATTTAGTTCACCAAACTACATTATGAGATATTTACTACTAGTATTTCCATTTCTGAAATGCCTTTTTGAAAGCAAAAAGAGATGGAGTATCTTGCCCAAGGTTATACAGGAAGGGGTGGAACTAAGCTATGAATCCAGTAACCAGATTCTAGGCTTCATTCCTAACCACTACATTATATTTCCTCTCAAAAATGTGTTTGTACAGTTTATAATAACAGAAAATATTTACATTATAATGTTTTGTTAAAATAGCAACAAAAACAACGGGATTCAGAGTTGTTCAGTTAGACATAGTGGGTTGAAAATGGGCATTTAGTTCATCCCCCATAAATGACAGTGACCAATTTAAGGCATAAACCCTTTGACCAAAAAGAATGAGAAATGGGACAAAACTAACAAAAATTTGTCTTGGGGCAGGCAGACAGGGGTGTGGTAATATTTTCAAGACCTGAAAAAGCAAAGCCAGGAACAGAAAAAACTAAGAAGCAATTTGGTTTATATCACGTGTCCCCTTTTCCAGCCCTTTCCTAGTCTGTCCTTTCCCACCTCTTGAAACAAACAGTCTGGTGAAACTAGGGCTCTCTAAAGTAACGATGAAGGTAACATAAGCCAAAAACAGAACAACTGCTTCAAAGTCTATTTAAGAAGAGTTTAGACCCACAGATTCCCTCCCTCCCTTCCCTTACCAGGACAGATTAGAAGTTATTCTAAAGATGATACAACAGTCTCTATAACAGGAGACAACAGGCACAGCTAAAAAGGGTGAGGGTGGGGATGGTGGGGGGGGGTGGCTACTATTTTGAAAAGTTCATTTACCAAATTTTGAGACACCCCTGGCTAACAAGCCTTCTTTCTCTACAGGGCTTGCACACCTGACGACAGGCAGCACTCAAAGGAGGAGACTGAGTGTGTTTTCAAGAATTTGACTGGCCAAGAGAAAAGACAAAGGATTATGACACTGGAGTTTCCTCACAAATAGCTCTGGTCAGGTTACACTAAAACGGAGGCCACAGTCCATAAGCCCCAACCATATATCTAAGCGCTTCCCAGGTGGTGCAGTGGTCAAGAGCCCACTTGCCAGTGCAGCAGATGGGGCTTTGATCCCTGGGTTGGGAAGACTCCCTGGAGTAGGAAATGGCAACCCATTCCAGTATTTTTGCCTGGAAAATTTCATGTCCATGGCGTTGCAAAGA